>CM070602.1:21089814-22289814 GCA_036346395.1 Hsuehochloa calcarea | reverse complement strand
TTTCGCTACGGCACGCGAAGAAGCAAAGATGGTGCCTCTACTCCGGGACTCCGCCTCCTACACGAGACTAGCGCTAACAATAAATACGTTAAAAGTGGACTCCTTTTACGCCCCTTAACCCAACTCCTCAAAACCTAGGGTTCGAATACAAGTTTTTCTCCACCTTCCCGACAGTCTAGCAGAAAGGACTACGGGACAACAGCGCTTAAAATAACATAACTTTTACTACGCAGCTCGGAACGGGGTGATCCTGGACTCTCTGGAATCATGACAAAACTAGATACAATAATCTAGTTGGGAAAGTCCCCTGATTCGGCTTCCTACTGATTCTTATATTCAGGTAAAATTTCTGTCGCTGCAATCTGACAGTCAGCGAAACAACGGCGGTAAAAATTCCATAACTTTTGATTTCCAACTCTAAAAATTGTGTTCTTTACCAACTTATAAATATTAATGAATTCTCAACAACATTCATTTTGGGTGGAAGTTCTTATTCGGCCTCTAAATAATTCTTAATGGCCAGAGAAGACAATCTGCCAATTCTCGTCAGCTCTCCTGGACAGTCGTGGTAAAACTACCATAACTCCTAAACCGTAAGTCCAAATCAGGTGATCTCGGTGCCTAAAGAAAGCTAAGACGAAGAGCTACGACTTTATCGGAGGTGGTAAGATCAGAAAACACACGAATCTTACCAAAAACTAACGAGCAACAGCGCCGAACAAATCTGATCTGCTACCTCCACTTGGCCGGCCCTCCAACGGTGGTCTCCTCGCCTTTCCTCCAATGGACCGCAGCAAGGATCTTCGCCGGGGAGGGAGGTGGTGTTGATGGGGAGGTGGTGGCGCAGGGTAGGTGCAATGGGGGAGAGGGGGTGGCGGCTATGGGGGGAAGAGGGGGAAAGTGGGAGGGTGGCTAGGGTTTAGGGGGAGGTCATCCCCCCTTTGGCCGGCCCCCCTCTTGGGCCACATGGGCTGTGGCCCAAGGCCCATGTTGTCGGAAATTCCCGGAAACCCCCTTTTTCCAGGGATTTTTCTCTTCTTTTATTGTTCTTTCTTCTTCCGACTAGCTGTCTAATTGCCCGATTAAATTCTGGGGTATTACACTTACATTGAAGTATCTAGCCCTTTATGCCTTGTGTTGATTGCATTTCATGAAAATCTTATTAAAAGGGGTGTTCTTGCTCTTGCTCATAATGTTCATTATTAAATATCTTGGGCAAGTTGGGTGTGTCACATTAAGGGGGAGTGCTAAATTATGATCATGTATATCACATCCCTAAGTTTTTCCAAATAAATTAAGTGCTAGTATTGTTTTTAAAAAATTGAGTCTTTTAGCCAAAAGTAAATTTTTTCATAATTACTAGTAATTATTTCAAAAATTAGTTGCAAAATGTATACAAATGCTTTTCAAAGGTTCACCAAAGGTTTTGGCTCTAGAAAAACTAATTTTGAGTGAAAATGCATTTCTAGCCAAAAATCAATATTATAGTATCTTGTTTTTGACATAAACTAGATTTTTGTGTAAAATCTATTCTAAAAGGAATTTTTAAATCTTACCAAAAGAAAAATCCTAGAGTTGGTTATTGTACACATTTTTTGTATTCAAAAGATTTCCAAAAGACCAACCTAGCAAAAGTTATTTGATTTCGAAATTCGTCTAAAATACTACTTTGACCTAAGTGGTCACTTTCTAGCACTTAAATGAGTTTTGCTATATGAACTAAAATTATTCACATGAATATGTTCATAATGGTATTTATGACTCATACATGCAATTGTATGCTTTAAAATTCATCATTTGCTCATTTTGCATGTTTTGATGAAACTTCATGAAAATACGATTTCTTTTACAAAAACCAAAAGATTAATTTGTAAAAACTATTTGAGACTTGTATTTTCAAGGGCTATATAAGTTGAAAATGCTCTAAATATGTTTACTTGGTTGAGTGTATAAAAATTTGGAGCCTATACAACGAATCTCTCTTTTTTCTCCCTCTTCGCTGAAACTGTCTATCAGTTTCAGAGGTAACTGGTCTGACCGGCCACCCTCGGCGGTCCGACCGCCAGCCCATCGGACCGACCTCCGTTGGCCCAGCGGCCTGACCGATTTTGCGTGGAGTGCTTTATACCCTTTCACCCGAGAGCTTCTCTCTCACATCTCTCACTCCATCTGCCCGAGCCTTCTCTCTTCTCCTCTCCCTCAGGCCGCCAGCACCTTCTCCTCTCCGGATCTCCTCCTCCGGCCATCCATTTGGTGCTCCAAGTTATCATTTTGTTCTCCTCCATCCCCTCTTCCATTTCCTCTAATTGCTTTGTGGATTGGTTGTCAAATCTCACATACATTTCGAACCCTAGGTGAGGGAGGTTCTTTCAAAACCGGCTCTTGGCACTCCAATCTCTCAAGGACTCATCTCTCTTGATTCTCCTCTCCATTCAAGCCGGTAAGCCTTCAATGTCTACTTGCATTATCCACTCATTGCAATTTTCCCTAATTTCTAGGGTTTGTTGTAAAAATCCTAGTATTCCATTCAAATTTGTGGCAAATAGTTGATCTGCAAGTAGTGTGGGAACAAACCAATGAATATCCTCTATGCCATTGCATGATCTTTGCAATGTTTGTGAAATATGAAAATTCTATTTTCAGTCTGTGTCACCAGCGGTCCGACCGGCTGAAGAACGGCGGTCTGACCGGCCTTTGTGGTGGTCCGACCGGCCAGGTCCAGCAGTCCGACTGCCTGTGACCAGAGAATGCGCAAATGTCATTTTTCTGTATATTCATGAGTTTGCTTCTTAGTATTCCTTATTTAATCCTTGTATTATATTCCCAGGAGCAATGCCGAACAAGTGATTGGCAAATCGCTCGAGGGTTCCTCCTTCCTCTTCAAAAGGGAAGAATCCAGTCAAAGATGAATCTGAAGATGAGTGTATGGAAGAAGTTGAGGAGTCAGGTGAAGACGACAATAGCAGCGATGAAAATTTTGAGGCATCTGATAATGATGAGGAGGATGAGGATGAGGAAAATGCTCCTGATGAAAGTTAGTTCATCGGGCTTGATGTGTCAAGAATCAGAAGTGAACAGTATACAATCTTGAGGCACATCAATCAATTTTGATTTGCAAGATCAGCTTCTATGAATTTGTTTCATACCAAATTCCAGCAAGATGTATTTCAGATTATTTATGCGAAGAAGCATTTTGCAAATCATCGCTTTGTCAAGTGGAGCTATCTTGCCCAGAATCCGACCTACAACGGGCTTCGTTGCAACTTCCATGCCAAGGCCATCAGGTAATTTTATGCAACGGTGTTCGTGTCTCCTGATCACGATCACCTTATTTTGATGAGTTGGCAATGGAGGCTAGAAGCCTCTAAGGAAGATTTTGTGCAGGCCCTAGAGCTGAGAGAGTCCAGGGGAATCAAGGTACATCTTCAGGAACCCCTAGCACTTACCTTGGTGGATGAGTACTATGATCAGAACACTCATCACTCATGTGGCAAGGTAACCGGACTCTTTCCCCTCCCTAGCATTATAAACAGGATCATGAGAGCATCGTTCTTCCCTAGAAGTGGGAATAACGATGAAATCCATGGGAGGGCATGGAATGTGATCAAATATATCATGGAGGGCACAAGATTTGATGTCATAGATCTTATAATCAGGGACATTGCCACCTCCAAGGGAGACAAATCAAAGAGTATCTATTATGCTCCCTTCATTATGAAATTGATAAAGAGCAGGATTGATTTTGACAGCCCCTGTGATATTGAGCATAACTAGGGTCAAGACCTACAGTTAGTATGGTTCTGATAACACCTCTGTCGGGACCCAAAAATGTAATTCTAGACCCTTTGTGTACTTTGCACTAGTCGAGAATCACGCTAGCGCACACAATATCAACATGGATGAATATCGATCCACACAAGACGATTAATAGAATAAACGACTAATTTGAATAGCAAATAATGGTTTTGATCTTATGGTCGAGTTTACATCTATTAAGCACAGCAGGGCTGACAATAAATAAAATAGCAGCAGCGAAACAAAGTTTAACTCCGGCAAAATCCCATCAATTCACCACAGACAACCGACTGGGATCAAGACCCTAACGATCAGCACCTTCGTAGAACTCCTCCTCGAATGCAGGCGATGACTCCTCCACTTCTGTTGATTGTTTGAGGCAAGTATGAGTACACAACCATACTCGCAAGTCATACCACATAATGTAATTTATAGATGATGGCTTATTTCAAAGGAATGACTTATGTGGTTATTTTGCATAAGGTAACATTTGCAATTGAATATAATTAATAGATTGAGAACAATATTTAAAACAATTAAACAATAACAATTTGATATTTGTTTTCACAAAGGACACACAGTCTAAACAAGTTATTCACATAGCTCCCTTCCCAAAGGTTTTAAGAAAATCTACCCCTTGTGTGAAATCCCCGAGTATGTCCATGACCGCAGACGCGGCTATTCGAATAGATTGATTAACACTTTGCAGAGGTTGCACACTTTACCCATAAGATGCAATCAACTGGATTAGAGCTGATCACAACAAAACCTTTCGAAAACTTTATCTCAAGCGTTGACACTCCTGATGTGCTTTACTGCCGTCCAATCGATATACACAGTGCTTCGCACGACACACACCTTTGGACAGGGAAGCGGCGAATCATCCCGCGATGTGAAAATCGCACCTCCAGCCCATCACACAGCCTAACCTACAACCTGAGTTGTCAATGTCAAGACTCCATAACTTACTAAGTTAGGCCCGTCCCATATCAGGCATGTGGTCGTACAGTAAGGCTTCGTTCAATGGTGCACAAAGTTAAGTCCTTAATTGACCAAGGCAAGACTTTTAATTTCTAACTAAATATCACACAGACCAATATTCACATTCACATATTTTCCACCATATCACACAGTTTCCACCACTTGCCTCAGTCTAAATCTTTTCCCACCCTGTTGGTTAAGTGCAACACATACCATTAACGAGTAATAGAACACATAACACATAGTTTTATCACACAGTTACATAATCACTTAGCCAAGTTTATATTTGCAACCAATATGATATGATGACTCGTAGCATGGCTAAACAATCTACGCGTATCTAACCAACCCACGTTGGTGCTATGATAATAGCAACTAATACCGAACCAACCTAAGGTGAAAAAAAAAATCATGGCATAACAATAGACAAGGTGAATGTAACAAATTGGATTAATAACTAAACTCAAAAGCATTTAAATAAATACTTGAACTAGAATGCAATAATTTGAAACAAAGTATTTTAAAAAAACTGGGTGCAATATGATCAAGGTATAACTTGCCTTAGAATAGGTCTGGGGTACTAGTCTTGATCTTGGTGTACTCCTTCTTCTTCAAAAGTCCACAAAGAATTAACGTCTACTCACAAACGAAACAAATAAACAAAATAAATACGTAAAGAGATTAAAAACTCCAAAAATTAAATAAAAATTAGAAATAAATAGATCTCAAATTTAGATGAATTTAAGAATTTGAATTGGCTCAATCGAAGTTCAGATGAAGAAGATATGAGCTTTGTAAGATAAAACTCAGGAAAATACCCTAAATAGAAATTTCTGAATTATTTTTCTAAAGAAAAATAAGATTTTGATGTCAACATGACGTCAGCCCTAAGATTTTTGGAATTAAAATAAATCAGAGAAATTCTAACATGTGGGCCCCACATGTTAGTCTCACGGTTCATGGTAGACCAAGTCTACCGAACCGATGGATCTGGAAACCGGTGGACCGCATACGCGGACACACACATGGCTATTGACAAGGCGCCATGCACATGCCACCTGCGTACGAACGTGGTGGTGGCAAGCTGACCCGGCTCGCCACGTCAGATCGACGGTGGCACCACTCGGGGACCGATGGAACGGTGAACGACGGTGCTTCACCGACGATGGGTGTTACCAAGAGGTAGAGGGTGACGCGGGGATCTCGTGCACTCACGGGCGATCGAGGACGACTGAGGCGACCGACAGTGAGGTCTCAGTAGTGGAAGTGATACGGGCTCGACGGGATCGGTCCTCCGGTGAAGCTCCGGCGGAACGAAGGCCACCAAGGTGAAGTGCAACTTCGTGCGATGTCAACGGCAGCGACGACGGAGCTCGAGCGGCACTGACGGCGGAGCAAGGGCTCGTCGGAGTTGTGATGGTGAGATTGCTTCCTAGAGCTAAAGCGGCGGCTAGGGTTTTGCGCTAGCTATTCGACAGCTAGGGTTCAGATGCGGGGTTCGAGGGCGACCCTTCCCTTTATACCCAGCGGCTCGGAGGAGTCCCAAGCACGCGCGCCAAGAACGGCCACGCGGCGGAGGAGATCGAATCCCTAACTGATTCGGAGATGAAGCACATCGATTCGGCGGGGCCCACAAGTCAGCGGCTACGGCTCGAGCGAAGACGCGTAGCAGAAGACAACACGCAGCCGTGAGGTGGGACCGACGCGAGTCTTGTGAGCACGAAGGAGAGGAGATCGACAAGTGGGAACCACTGTCACGTGAGGCGCGGTGCATGCAGATGATGGGCTCGCGGGAATAGGGTTGGGTTTTGGCCCATTACTATTTTTGAGATTTTTAATTAGTTTTTCTTTTTAGAAAATACTAAAAAATCCAAATAGCAATTAGAAAATAGCAAATGAACTTGGAACAATTCTAGAAAATTCTAGAAAATATATCCAAACACATAGAATCCAAATAAAATGGTTTTGACAATTATTGATGTTGGTATTAATCACATTAAATTGTTTTGATACTATGGTTCATATTAAGATTTAATTGAAAATTCAATTAAACTCCAAATGGTGAATTTTCTCCCTACTATCAATTCAAAGGATTTTTAAGACTCAGAAAATTGGGATGTTACAGTTGGGCAGGCTCTTCATCATTCTTCGAGTAGATGAGGATGTCATTGATGAAGACCACCACAAACTTGTCCAAACACTCCAAGAATATTGTATTCATAAGATTCATGAACAGGGTTGGAGCATTTGTGTTGGACTGAAATGGCGACTAGAGGGGGGTGAATAGAAGCACGATATCTTTTTCACCTTGATCGGACTTCCAAGGACTCAATCAGGATGGGATTCCATTTGGGTGATAATTGATCGATTGACTAAAGTGACCCACTTTATTCCGGTCAAGACCACCTATAGAAGCAACAAGTTGGCAAAACTATACATGGCTTGGATCGTCTGTTTGCATGGAGTACCCAAGAAAATAGTGTCCGACCGAGGTTCGCAATTCACATCAAGATTTTGGCAAAGCCTACATGAAGCTTTGGGAACCAGACTCAACTTCAGTACAGCTTATCATCCCCAAACAGATGGCCAGACAGAACGTGTCAATCAGATTCTAAAAGACATGGTTTGAACATGTGCTATAGATTATGGAAGGAGCTGGGATAAGAATCTACCCTATGCAGAATTCTCATAGAACAATAGCTATCAAGTCGGTTTACAGATGTCACTATTTGAAGCATTATACAGCAGGAAGTGTATAACTCCTCTCCTATGGGATCAACTAGGAGAACATCAGCTCTTTGGATTGGAGTTGATAAAAGAAGCCTAAAATAAAGTAAAAGTAATAAAAGAACACCTAAAAGTAGCTCAGTCCCGACAAAAGAGTTATATTGACAATCGACGGAGAGAACTATCCTTTGAGGTAGGGGATTTTGTCTATCTCAGAGTAACTCCACTCTGAGGAGTGAAGAGATTTCGGACTAAAGGAAAAGTTGCACCCAGATTTGTTGGACCTTATAAGATTTTGGCAAGAAGATGTGAAGTTGCTTACCAATTGGAACTACATGCTTCTCTGTCAGAAGTACACAACGTCTTTCTTGTATCCCAGCAGAAGAAGTGTCTTAGAGTGCCAACAGAAGAAACACTGCTTGAGAGCATCGATCTTCAGGAAGATCTCACATATGTGGAACAACCAATCAATATTATCGATGTGGAAGAACGCATCACCAGAAGCAAAGTCATCTGTTCATGCAAGGTCCAAGGGAGCAATCATTCCGAAGAAGAAGCCACCTTGGAGCGAGAAGAAACTTTGAAAGCATAGTACCACCACCTTTTTGCTGACTAAGTCCTAATCTCGGGGGTCGAGATTCCCTTTAAAATTTTCAAATTCCAGTTGAAAATAAAATTTTAATTATTTTTGTGGATTTTTCTAAATTTTAAAAGCTTTTCCTTATTATTTCAAAGCTAAAATAATTTATTAGAAAAATCTATTACAATTATAAGTTGGAAAGATTTTTATTGAAATCCAACATATCTTAGAGAATTTCTGTGAATTTTCTCATAATATTTGGATTTTATTTGCTAGTTTCTAAAGCTTAAATGAATTTCTGGACTTGTTTAAATTAGAAAATCAATTAATTTTCACCGCACAGTATTTGGGCCGAATCTCCCACGGCCCACTCCTGTTCACCCGCACCCTGGCCCAATCTCCGCAGCCTCGGCCCGTTCCTCTGTGCGCGATCGGTGCAGACCGTCCGATCAAAATCGGACGGTTGACGCTCCACCCGCTCCATCCTTCCGCCGACAGGTGGGACCCCCATAGCACAGTGCCTTCGTCCACCTCTTCTTCTTCCTCCCGCGCCCGCCGCTTCGCCACCATTAGTCACCGCTCAGAGTTTTCAATTCCGCATTTTGTTCCCGGATTCTTTGCGTTTTCAAGCGCATTCAAACTGTCGGTTACCATCGCACTCATTTTCGGTCATTTCCCCCTCGTTCATGCACATTTACACCGCCATTCGCTGTCGCCGCCGAGATCCCCGCATGCACGATCTCCTCCTCCCGGCCTCCCCTCGGCCTATAAAATGGAGCATCGGGTGCACATTCTTCCCCTCTACTCAACGCCCCAAACCTCCTCCCCACAAGCTCTCTCTATCATTGGCATTTGGAATTTTTTCGGCGAGCACCGAACCTTCGTCATTTGTCTTCTCCGGCAACGTCAAGCTTTCTGCCGTGACTCCGACCGCGCCATAGGCATCGCCTCGTCACTGCCCACCGTGTGCGCACCTTTCCCCGGCCCGAAGACCCCCAGAGCGCCTTCGCCGTCGATGACCGAATCGCTCTGCCACCCTCTCCTCACTATCGGTCTCCTCCGTCCTCCTCCGACCACTCGGGTGAGCGCATTAGACTCCCCGTCACTCCCTCTCTCCGGCGCGCACCTCACCGCCGTTCGTCGGGCCGCCATTCGCCGATACCGTTGGGACCCAAGCGCCGCTTCGTCCGGTGCCGGCGTGGCGCCATGCCGCGAGAAGGCCAGAACACCACCTCGATCGTGTTAGCGTACGCCGCGTGACGCCAAAGACCACACCTACTTGCACTGTTCCGTGAGCCGAGTCCACCGTAGACTCTTGACCTTTCGTGGACCCAGTCTTTAATAGTGGGACCCATATGTCAGTGACACAAAACATTTCCAATAGAAAATTAATTCGGTCGAAAATCAAAATTTCCGTACGCTGACGTCAGCATGCACAATAATTCAAATTTCCTTTATAAAAATAATTTGATAAAATAAATAAAATCTGATTTTAGTATTTTCTTTAGTTTTAAACTTCCAAGAGCTCGTATTTCTTCATATGAACACCGTTTTAGATTAATCAAATTTCTAAATTTGTATAAAATCAAGATCTAGCTCACTAAACTAAAATTATTTCATCTGGAGTTCATTTGAATGTTGATTTGAATTTATTTTTTGTTAATTGAATTTATTTTAATTTGACTTATTTTTACGTATAGATTTCGACGACCCCGGAGAGCTTGACCCTGTTGAAGAGTTAGAATACCAAAACTTCGAGCAAGACAAGTTATACCATTGATCTTATTGATCCCAGTATTTTAAAGTTATTTAATTATGTTTTCATATTACTATTGCATGCATAATTTTATTAAGTTATTTTAAATTCTTGTTTTAAATTTCCAGTTAATCCAGTTCCTTTGTATAGCCCATATTGTTTGTTGAATCATCATTTCCTTGTCACCCTAGTCAAATAAAAATTGGAAAATAAAAATATACCTAGAAATTGATTAGATCACAAATATTTGATTTTGAGAATTTTAGCCAAAATAGCCAGTATTGATTTAAGAGCCTATGACATTGTTTTGTGAGGGTGGATTTTTACAAATATCTTTGAAAAATAAAAATAAAAAATGGGTTTGAACTTGGGTGGAATGGATAACTGGTGGGTGCAGGTTTATGCACGGGCTCGATCCAGGTAGGATTGAGGCCCAAATGTTGTTTTGAAAAATCACCTAAGTCAGTTAAAGACCGGCCTTTTAGCCGTATCTTGCAAAGCTCCACCGTACTACCACATGTTCTGTATGGACAGAACTAGGCTTATTAATTTGTCATATCTCACTGTTTTATGTGCTATTTTGTTGAGTGAGTGTTGGTTAAACATTATTCCCACCTGGCGCAAAAGGGGGCTTCCGGTAGGTGGTTAACCCAATGGAAGTGAAACATTAGCGGACGTACGAGCAGTGAGGTAGAACATTTGAAACGCCTTGTGATAATTACTTAGTCACACGCCTAAGGAAGCGTGTATTGGCCGACATAACGAGCAAATTATCTCATATGGGTAAAGTTGTACCCCCTCTGCAGATTATAAAACTATTCAAATAGACGTGCCCACGGTCATGGACATGCTGAGCAAAGCCACTCTAAGTTAGATTTTGTTTTTGGTTTTAAAATGATTTTATTAAATAATTTTTGGATGGTGAATCCTTGTGGTAAAATTGAGCGGTTAGCCATGTGATAGTAGGGTATCCACTACCATGTTTCATATGGAGGTTATCCACTATAAAACTGTCAATTTAAAATATGATTCTATCTATGGATATAAAAAAATGCCTTGAAACTTAGTATGGTTATTTAAAACTGAAAATGCTCTTTTACACAAATAAACCCTATTAGCCTCGTTTGTTTACCTTTGCATACATCATGTTTCTCTATTGCGTGTAACTTGCGAGCACAGAAGTTGTGCTCACTCTTGCTTAATAATATTTATTCAGGAGAAGACTACTATCCAGACGGTGAGGATCTAGATGTTTAGGCCTACACTCCCAGACGATTGCATGTGGCGCATCGTGTGGTCTACTACTTATTTGCATTCCGCTGTATTATTTTAATTGGCCTTAGGCCCCATTTTATGTTAAACTCTGATTCATATTGAAGAAATGTGTGATATGATTGTGATAACATTTTGTTGGACTTTGTACACTAGAATTCCTAGACTAGTGTAGGAAACACAGAGAATTCGGGATCCTTCGTTCCTGGGTTCGACATCTGACCTCTCAACATGGCGCGGTCTAACCTCTTCATGGGCGGTCTGACCTCTCATAGGGGGCGGTCTGATCTCCAGCACGATGAACAGTAAAATCAGTCCGAAAATAAAATCACAAATTGGTCTAACTTTTGATCCACAACTCAAAACTTCATGAAACTTGGAACACACCTTCTCTAAGATGTCAGAAACCTATTCCAATCAAAGATCACAAAGATCTTTATCAAAGTTCTGACATGTTTCTGTTTGAGTGAAGGTTGGTCCAAAACCGAGTCAAAACCGAAATATGATACAAAAGCTTGCTCGTGGGTTAAAGATGATCAAGATGATCCTAGATGTATTCCCACATGTCACAACAAGCAAGATCCAGACCAGAAACCAAAAGAAAACCGAATGATCAAAGAAAGCCCAAAAATTACAAAATAGAGAGCAAGAACAAGAAGAAGATCATCTTGAGGAATCTTGCTTGGATTGATTTGAGATAGATGTTGGTTTACAGCCACTCAATCATGGAGGACAAATACTCAATACTTGAGCACACAATCAATCCAACTCTCTAGAACCCTAACCTCTCCAACACCTCTCCCTAAACACAAACTAGGGTTTTTTTTTTTCAAAATACAAGAGTTGGAAGGTGCACAACTAGCACCCTCCTCTATTTATAGTGGAGGCTAGCTTCTAGAAGGATATTCCTAATTGGCACCCGTTAAGCGCACACACAAACGGGTTTAACTCACGCACGTATTTCAAAGCGTCATCTTCATCTTCTCTTGATCTAAATCACTTCTCCTTGCGCCATCTTGCGCTGCGGTTTAGCCAAAAGCCATCAAGGCGGTATTTTGGTGAAGTTAGCAAAATACCCCTTCTCGATCCTTCTTCAAAGACCGAGTCCAAACTTCATGAAGCAATCCTATGCTTCGCAACGTGTAAGTTGATCAACGGCTATCTTCATGTCGGCAAGTCTCTCCTATCCGGCTCCCACCAAAGCCATCATGGCACTTGCACCGACCCCACGCCACCTGATGCAACCTGTCGCTCTGAACTTCCCGTTTGGCCATCCTTGTCCAGTTTGCGCCATGCTTGAGTCCATCGACTTCACCCAGCATCCACGATCGTTCTGAACCTCAGCGCTCCAAGCCTAGTCCCGATCATCCTCGTCGTTGATCATCGTTTACCTCTAAGCCACCTACACAACAATAGACAAAGGAATCGATTCCGGGAACAATTTCTTTACAACTTGACCCACGTTAGTCAAAACATGCATCATGCAACACATATGCACTGAAACCCATGAACTTGACCTAACCAACAAACATCGCTGCCACGTTGGCCGGCGAACAAGTCAAAACCGGTCAAACCGCTACGAGTGGCTAGTCTGACCGCCCAGTAGGGGACTTAGCCAAATATCCTCCCTGGAAATCCGAAACCTCTCTGGAAATTTTAAACGAATATAACTTTTGACTCGAAGCTCCAAAAATTATGAGAGCAAGTGTAGGAGAAACCCCTCTCTTACCTACACCCTCTATTTTTGACCCAGCTCCAAATTCAAAGGTACTTTATGGCCGGTCAGACCGCCTCCCATGGTCGGTCTGACCGCCAGCCTCTAGGCCCAAGGCCTGGCCGGTCTGACCGCCACACAGGTCGGTCAGACCTCCGCCCTGGCCGGTCTGATCGCCAGTGACCTAAAAGCACCAGAAATTTGCCAAAAATGCGTGATTCGATAAACCTTCAATGCCATTGCCAATTGTAACATCATCCTAAGATCATGAGTATATCCCCATGATAACCAGAATTTATCAAGCCAAAAGACATGACTGTATACTCGCACAGTCCGTAACGAGTAGAGAAAGTTGTCTTCAGAATATCTTCAAATCTGATTCAGACTTGGTGATAGCCCAATCTCAGATCAATCTGGGAGAATACTCGAGCTCTGGTCAATTGATCGAAAAGGTCATCAATCTGATGCAACAGTTACTTCATTCAACGAGCGGTAATCGACGCACATCCGCATAGTATTGTCCTTCTTCTTCACAAAGATCACAAGACAGCCCCATGGTGATGAGCTTGGGCAGATGAAACCCTTCTCTTGAAGCCCACCAAGTTGCTTCTTGAGCTCTTCCAATTCATTCAAAGGCATCCGATACGGCCTCTTTGAAATGGGGGGGGTACCGGGCAACAACTCGATATTTCAGACTGGAGGCATCCTGGGCAAATCTTCAGAGAATACATCAGAGAAGTCACACACCACTAGGACTTCATGAATTTCTAGAGCCAGCTTTGCTTCAAGCACGAAGAGATGTGGTCATTGCAGTTTCAGCGCAATTCCAACTTGCACGCTAGAGGGACTTGTAATGGAGATGAATCTCTTGGCACAATCGATATGCCCCAAGTGTTGGGACAGTCAATTCATGCCAAGTATCACATCCAAACTCGCTGAATTGAGGAGGATAAGATTTACCAAGAATTCCACTCCTTCGATTTCTATTGATACATCCCGACACTAGTTTTCAGCTCTTATTTCCGACCCGGAGAGTGAATGATCAAAGGGGCATGTATCGGAACAATTTGAATATGACTCAGAGCATCAAAGGATTGTGATATAAAATAATGAGAAACTCTGGAATTGAACAAAATGGTTGCAGGACGAGAGTTGACAAGAAGCGTATCCAACACGGCGTCGGGTGCCTCCTACGCTTCCTCGGCCAAGTTGTGGTTGACTCGACTTCGTGCAACCTTCTAAATTTTTTAGGCCACCTTCTAAGCTAGGGGATGACCACGTCCTTGCCCTTGCACTTGGCCCTGATTAGGACGAGTGGCTGCTTCAGCTTTCATTGGGCAGTTGTTGGCGTAGTGCCCCTCGTTATTGCAAGAGAAGCAAGTGACCTTAGCAACCGGATTGCGGAGACCACCTTGCTGTACCATAGGTGCACGTGGTTGAAACATGACCTGCAGAGGGCGAGGTGCTCCTAGCGGCTGATGTCTACCTTCTCCTCCTGATCCAGAGGCCTCCCCGTAGCTGATGTCTACCTCCTCCTCCTGATCTAGAGGCGGCTGCCGGAACAGAGGTGTTCCGAGCAATGATCTCCAGGATCCTCATCTGATCCATTCGATTTCGCTCGATCTGAGCGATAACCTCGGCCAAAGTGGGAGGAGGCGGGAGCTCCTCATCACGACCAGTGGGCTGACCTTGACCACTATGGATTCTTTTGTCCATCCTGTTCCGACGAAATAGGTTAGCAACAACACTCGAAGACAAGATGTGAAAGATAACAGTATAGAAGCAATCGACTAAGGGAATGAGATATTACCCTAACATAAGCATACAAATATTAGCAAGAAATGAACTTCAAATATTTGTATAAAGGCATAAGAACCAGTACAAAACCATAAATCAATTGGTTATTTTTCCTAGCACGACTAACTCGTATTGAATGAACGAGCAATCGGTTGAGACGAAAAATTCCAGAACACAACTCAAGTTCTATCACATTTAATGAGCTTGGTAAAAACTATCTATGGGTTTATTAGGCACTAGCTCTCTAATATCGCATCTCACCCTTTTAATTCCCATGAGTTTTACTTGAATTATCCTCCCATTTTTAGCCCTAGCGATGAACTAAGTACTTGTTTTCCAGATTTTGTATTCGAGCCCCGAGATGAATTTTTCAACTCTGAATGCTACTAATCTTCACCAAGGACAGCCAACACTCTATATTTTCAACTCTAATTGAATCCCTAAACTGAATTTAAATGATAGTTAACTAATCTTTGCAAGGAGATGAGGGGGAAACAACTTTTCGAAGCTCAAACAAGAACAAGGTAAGATAAGCAACCTAAGATAGGTACGGAGTAAAATCTGAGAACTTACTTAATTTTTTATCAAATATTTGATATTTTGAAGATAAGTTTGTCAAAACATCCTACTAACGACTAAGCTAGGGGTTTCTACGGTCAGTATGGCTCTGATACTAACTTTGTGAGAACCCGGGGTATTTAACTTGTAATAATTAACCATTTGATTGGTTCTAACATTACAAATCAAATATCCCGCTCTCGATGTATTGTCTACCTCCCAGGAGAGGTACACATACACCTTTAGAAAATTAAATGCATCAATTCCGTACACAAGTTATTACAATACCGAGTCTTCATAATTTACAACACAAAGACATACAGAGTTCGTATTACATAAAAAGGGCCGGCCGGCCAAAAAAAAAATCAAGTACCAAAACACAACGTAAATAATAAGCCATAAGATGGCAATAAAGAAAAACCAACCAGCTGCCCTTACCCGCAAGGCAACTGACCGGAAACCCGTCGAGCTAGTCGTCCTGCACGAAGTCAGTCTCAAAATAGTCGATCCCTTGGGGATCAACCTCCTTGGAAATTGCAGCAAGCGGGTTGAGTACAAAATTGTACTCACAAGTCTTACAAGCAAAAGAATATATCGATGCATTCATGTATCAAAGGAAATGCTACTACACTATGCAGTTTTCAGCATAAAGCAGATTTCTTTGCGATAGAGTAATAGATTGTAAAGCAATTTAACGAATCTGTTTTTAAAATATTTAAATAACAGCGAGACAATATTTAGAAACATAATTAACCTCCTAGAGGTGACTTCCCAATAGCCACCACAATATAGCACGAATTCCCCATTCGTACCACCCGATTTTAAGTTTTATCAAAATATACAGTCTAATTCTTGCACGACCTAACCAAGCATTATCGTAACAAAAAAACATGGCTACTCGAGTAGATTAAACCCTACAGAGGTGTTCAACTTTACTTACATATCAGACCGCTCCATATTCCAAGCTATTTAGCACACTTCCTTAGGTATGCCGACAGAGCTAAGTTTTACGAGAGGTTTTTTAATATAATGCATTAACTACGAGTCGCCCACATGGGTAAAACACTCTGTGATTCGCCCTTGTGTGTGCAGACGGGGCTCCCACGGAGGACCCACACGTTGTGCCAGAGATATCGCCCCAGCCGTAGCAACTGCTGATGCTCCTCGGGCTGGAGGACCTTGACAGGCACCCACCCCGCACACCCAACACATACAGAATATTTTTTAACACAACACACACAACCTTCCGCGACTCGGAGCTAACACACGCCAAAGTTCTAAGTCAAGAGGGTTCCCATATGCCCTCATGGGGATGCATGCAAAAGTGCTTGGATCAGTGACGCAAGTAATTCGGTCCTTTTTGACTCGGGCACGAGCCACACACCCAATAACCACACCAACAACCATTTACTCGAGTCCAAATCATTTTATTTTCAGTTCTAGTTTTCCAAATACATTATACATATGAGTACCCTGATCCAAGTATTTAAAAAGATGATACAATGACCATCGCCAAAACGATGGTCCCCATGCTACCGTTCTAAGTATTGATAAGTAAATTGACTCGCATACTATTCATATACATGACTAGAGTCCATCCATTGGACTCTCATTAGCAATAATCTAACTTAGGCTTAGGACAAATGAGAACATTTACAGATTATGCATTTATTCAGATTAACTACTCCTAACAAAAAGTAACATCAAAATAGCGCATGAATACATATATTTGCAATCAAGATATTTTTACCAAACGTAATAGGAGCAATATGATCAAAGGGGCGCTGCTTGCCTTGTTGGAGATACTCAACTTGCTGCAGGGGATCACTCCCGTATATAATAGAATCGTCGACACCTAGCGAAAGAATCGAGAAGAACTAATAAGAATGGATAATGCCAAGTAAACTCAAAAATTCAAAATCATCCTAAAATCATGAAATTTACACAGAAGGTAGAGAATGATTTAATATGAATTTAGAAATAAAAATTATTCAATTTGATGCGGATGTTATAGCTTAAACTATATCTGTCGAAAGAGAAAATCCGACAATAAGACTTCGAGTATTGTTGGTTTCGAGTACTGATGGTTTTGTGTACTATTCATTTCTAGTACTGCTGGATTCGAGTACTGCTGGCTTCAAGTACTGTTTATTTCGAGTACTACTTGCTTCGACTACTGTTCGTTTTGAGTACTGATCATTCGACTTCATGTAGAAGAAGATTTCGACTACCTGGTCAAAAGAAAGCTTCGACTACAGGTGGTTGGAAGAGGGCTTTGACTACAGGTAGTCGAAGGGGCTTTGACTACATGTAGTCGAAGGAGGTTTCGACTATGGTGGTCGAAAGAGGGTTTTGACTACCTGGTTGGAAGGAGGTTTCAACTACAAGTTGTCAGAAGGAGGTTTCGACTATCTGGTCGGAGATATGCTTCGACTACCTGGTCGGAAATGAGGCTTCGACTACAGGTGGTCGGGAGGAAGGCTTTGACTACCTGGTTGGAAGGAAGAAGTCAAAAATGGTCGTACGTGGTCGCAGGTTGCAAGAGGTCGAAAGTCCAACACACAGAAACTCTCGAGGCTTCAATGTCGCGCTTGCCATCGATGATGTGGTCCACAACGACACGCTAAGCAATTGAATGCATGCAAGAGACCCTATGAGGTAAAGTGAAACTACCCGAAGGTGGTCGAAAGAGGTCGTAGGAGGTCATAGATGGCCGCAAGAAGCTTGTAGTCATTAATGGCGACGGTGATGATGAGCAATGGTGATGAGGGGGCTTCACCGAGGAGGGCCTATCCTGAGCAAAGAGAAGGAAGATGAGTGGTACGGGAAGCCTCGGTGAGACCTAGAGATGGTGACAGAGCAAGTAGTCGAAAAAGTGGAGCCTCTTACCGAAGATGGGGAAGAAGGAACTAGTTTCAGCCGAAGTATGAAGAAAACTCAAATTCGGACCACCACTTAAGAGGAAAAGGAAAATTGAGTTAGGGGATTGCATCCTCAAGCATCGGAAACATATTCGGATGTAGATGAAAGAAGGAGGGTGGCATTGGAACGACGGGAACATGACGGTGGCATCTCGGCCGAAAATGGAGCTTCAGCGCAACCTTCAGGCTTGGCTCAGAGGAGGAAACTAGGAGGCAGGGGAGGGCTCGAGTGGTTGCAAAATGAGATGAAGATGGAGCTCCAAGGCTTTATATAGGCCAGAGGTGGAGGACGCACGAGGAGAGGCCAGCGGGGTGAGCTGGTTCATGGCTCACTGCCATGGATGAGTCGAGGACAGGGAGGGGATGGTGAGGCGACGGGGCATGGCGACTCTGGACCTCTATGCGCTCCGACGTGATGGAGGCAGGTGGGGGAGAAGACAAGAGGGGAGGCAGGCGCGGCGTAGGTGACGTCATTTAATGTGCACGCGTCCAGAGGGGAAACAGGGGCGGGATTCGCACTGTGGCACCAGACAATGACGTGACCCGAGGAGGAGCATTACCGTACCCATACGGTACGACCAAGGCAGCTCTAGCCCCCATGGGTCCAGATGCGCCAGGTTTGGCCCTTGGGGCCCGACTTTGTGTACGTGGCTAAGGGGAAGCTGTCAGGCAGCAAGATAAACATACCAAAGTTCAAACAAGAGCTGGGCTCAATTCGCAAGTCGGCGCCAAGGGTAACGCTTTGCCGACTACATCTTAGCTGCCAACTTTGTATCAGAACCGAAGAATTCAACTTAAAGATGATCCAGCGGTGTACGAGTAAAGAAGATCCAACAACGTACGGGTAAAGAAGATCCGATGGCGTACGAGTGATGTGGTAACTTGGTTTTGCATGTTGACGTCATTTTCGCTGTCGTTTACACTGTTAAATTCAGTTTACCTTGTTAGATGTTAAATTCAGTTTCACTCTTTACTTCATCTGTAAAACTTTCGGGAACTGGTCTTGTGAGTCCAAGTGCATGGTAGTTAATACCCGATCTCAGATTAGGATGGCGGGAGATGAAGGTACTTTCGATGCAAGAACCAAGGTGGCCGCCATTAGAGAAGAGTTATCCGAGTTGAAGGGAATGAAAGAAGAAATGGCATAAATCAAGTCTCTTCTCAGATGGTTTTGTTCCCTTGATCACGGAGGAACAAGCATATAGCGTACAACCAATGAGGTTAGTGTTCTTGTGACTGTATCTGCTGCATTGGGTAGCAACCCGAATGAGATAGTAGGGGTGATGTTCATTCTAATCCAGATCATGTTAACATTGGGGGAAATTATGGGGCTACTAATCTTGGGGAAGATCCAACCGGTATACACTTCTATATTGAACCCAGTACTGTCACACCTCCGCGAGCACCAATATACACTCATGTGGTTAGGATAACCACTTAGGGCAGACATGACTTATGAAGATCTGATGACACAAATACAGTACGGGGAAAGACTACATCCAAGGGAAACAGGAAACCCATATGGGATTGATTGGAATCACCCTTTTCTGAGTAACCATCAGTACAACCCTGTGACTGGGCAATACTTGAGCCGGGGTAATCTGACTCAGTTTACAGGGGTTAGAAGGTTAGATTCTCAAGGAATTCCGCACCCAGGAAATGATGGAAACACCTCACACTATGCTGAAGTTGTGATAAAAGGGCCTAGACTAGAGATTCCCTATTTCAATGGTAATGATCCTATAGAATGGTTAAAACAATGTGAGCAGTTTTTTGGATTGTGAGGCACACCTGTGGACCATTGGGTGAATTTGGCTACATCACATTTCCAAGGCAGAGCAACGAAATGGTTAAAAGGGATAGGGATCCCATGGCAGATCTTAAATTGGAACCAACTCTGTTCTATGGTGATAGATCGTTTCTCTGAAGCTAATGCACATGATGCAGTGGAACAACATCAAAATATGAGACAAAGGGGTTCTTCAATCTTGCAGTATATTGACAAGTTTGAAGAGTGCATGGCATTAGTGAAGAAAGACCACCCTTATATCCAAGAAGCATTTATGATGAGCTATTTTATTGGGGGTTTAAGACCGGAGATTAAGCATGATGTGAGTGGACAAAGACCACAAGGATTATTAGAAGTTTATTGGTATTCTAGAGTTTATGAAAAAGCAGCTGCAGCCAAGAAGTTTCATCAGTTTGGAGGTTACAACAAGAACAAATTTACTGCGGTGGGTGGTAACCAGCAATACAGATCTGCAGCAAAACTAGTGCAATCAACTTGAGATAGAAATAGTTTTAACAAGACAAGGGCTAGCCATGGTGAAAGATAAAAGAAACCATGTTGGTATTACCAAGAACCCTGGTTTGTGAATCACAAGTGCAAAGTAAAGAAAGCTATTCATGCTTTGTTGCTGAGAGAAGATATAGAAGGGTCATTGGGTGAAAAGGAAGATGCTAGTGCAAAAGATGGGTATACCACTGCTCCTAATAGCCCCAACCAAGGAGGAACTGATGCAGTTATCACAACATGCAACCCAAGGTGCATTCGGTCTAGCTACATTCTTCTTGGTTACTACAGTTGGGGGTAAGAGAGCTACTGCATTAGTACATAGCGGAAGTACAAATTCATTCATGGATTTTGAATTTGCCATAAAGAGTGGATGTGGATACAACTCAACACTAACTAGGACAGTCTCAGTAGCTGGAGGGGGGAAACTAAAAACAGATGCTGTGGTTAAGAACTTGAGTTACAAAATACAAGGCACTCACTTTGACAGTTCATTTCGGTTGCTAGCACTAAGAGGTTATGATCTCATTCTAGGAGCAGATTGGATCTATGAGCATAGTCCCATCTTATTGGATTTGAAAAAAAGACAATTGTCAATAAGCAAAGGCGAGAACTATACTGTTTAGAGATTTCACTTAACCAGAAGGACAGTGTGTGATCAGCATGGCAAAACTGGGCAGGATGGCTAGAAAAGGGGTGATGGGGTGCATGATCCATGCTAAACTAATACCAGGACAGTCAAAATCTGAAAACAGTTTGAAGATGTTTTTATGGAACCTCATGGACTACCACCAAAAAGATATTGTGATCATTCTATTCATCTCAAGGAGGGAGCTAAGCCTCCAAATATTAGACCTTACAGAATACCCCGTCATCATAAGGAAGCTATGGAAGAAATTATCAACCAATTGATGAGAAACAATGAGATAAGGAATAGTGTGAGCCCCTATTCCTCTCCGGTGGTAATGGTGAGAAAGAAGGATGGATCTTGGCGCATGTGTGTGGATTACATATAGCTCAATACCATGACTATTAAGAACAAGTTCTCTATGCTGGCCATCGAAGATCTGTTAGATGAGCTCCATGGAGCTAGCATATTCACAAAACTGGATCTGAGGTCTGGTTATCACCAGATCAGGATGAAGGAAACTAACATTGTGAAGACAACATTTAAAACTCACCTTGGTCATTATGAATATTTGATTATGCCTTTTGAATTAACCAATGCTCCAACTACCTTTTATGCACTGTTGAATCAAATATTCAGTGGACAATTGAGAAAATTTGTATTGGTATTCTTTTATGACATTTTGATATACAGTAAGGACATTGAAACTCATGTGGGTCATGTGCAATTGGTGTTGACTATATTGAGGTAGAACCAGTTGTCAGCAAGAAGAAACAAATGTGTATTTGCTGTGACACAAGTGGAGTACCTAGTGCACATCATCACTGGAGTAGGTGTGTCCACAGACCACAAAAAGATTGCTGATATTTTGAATTGGCCAAAACCCCAAACTACAACTCAACTTAGAGGATTTCTAGGACAAACAGGATATTATAGGAGGTTTGTCAAAGGATAAGGACAAATCTGTAGACCACTATTTGATTTACTGAAAAAAGATGCTGGAGAATGGCAAGCACAACATACTGAAGCTTTTGAGACTCTTAAGAAGACTATGACAGGATGTCCAATCCTAGCTCTTCCTAACTTCTCTCGACCCTTTACGGTAGAAACAGATGCTTGTGGAGGAGGTATTGGGGGAGTACTCCTGCAAAAGGGAAGGCCTATAGCATATTTTAGTAAGACTTTAGGAATCAAATCCACAGCTCAATCAATTTAAGATAAAGAAGCAATGGCTATTTTGGAAGCTCTTAGGAGATGGAGACACTATTTCTTGGGAGGTAGGCTGATTATTAAAATCGATCAACAAAGTCTAAAGTATATCACTAAACAAAGGCTCACTAAAGGTATTCAACACAAACTCTTGCTCAAATTATTGGAATTCAACTACATTGTAGAGTATAAAAAAGGGGAAGGAAAATGTAGTAGCAGATGCACTTTCCAGAAGAGATGTTGTAACTCAGTCTGAAGAACTAGCTTGCAATGCCATGGTTATAATCCTACATGAGTGGATCTAGGACATTAAAGCCAGTTATGTGGGGGATGATTTCAGTAAAAAACTGTTGGAGGGATTGCAACACACAGCCGACACAGTTACTGGATACTCACTGACTGATGGACTTATCAGATACAAGGGCCGAGTTTTTGTTGGCAAGGAAAATGAGATGAGGCAGAAAATTTTGACAAGTTTCCATTCATCAGCTTTTGGTGGTCATTCTGGAAAAAGAGCTACTTATCACAGAGTAAAGAAACTCTTTTATTGGACTAAATTGCACCAAGATGTAGATGACATGATCAGTGTATGCCCAATATGTCAGGTGACAAAATCTGAGAACATCCACATACCAGGGCTGTTAGACCCACTTGAAGTACCTGCCATGGCTTGGACACACATTTCAATGGGTTTTGTGGAGGGGTTACCAAAATCCAAAGGAAAGGATGTTATTTTAGTAGTGGTGGGCCGGTTGACTAAATATTCTCATTTCATTCCACTATCACACACTTACTCTGTGCAGCAGGTAGTTCAACTCTTTATGGATCACATATTCAAGCTACATAGAATGCCAATTGTCATAGTGACAGACAGATATTGAATCTTCACTATAAGCTATTCCATGACATATTCAAAACACTAAAGGTCTCACTGCGTTTCAGTACGGCATACCACCCGCAAACTGATAGCCAAACCTAACGAGTAAATCAATGCTTAGAGACCTATCTAAGGTGTACACATTCCATGAGCCAAAGGAATGGCTGACATGGTGTAAGATTGAGGAGGCCAACTAGAGGGGGGTGAATAAGCGGTTTTAAAAACTTTTTTTTTGGCTAAAACCAATTTATAATGCGGAAGCTAATAGTAATATAGTTTTGCACAATTAAAACCTATATCAACTAGGCTCCACTACGTGCACCAACAATATGAATACAATTGAATAAGAGCAATCATACAAGAATATATAAGCAATTAAAGCAAGTAATGTAAATTGTTCAAAGTAAAGCACAGGATCAAACCACAATGGACACAATGATGTTTTACCGTAGTGATCAGAGACTTGTCGGTCTCCCCTAGTCCACGTTGAGGTAAGCCCAAACGAATTGGACTGGCCCCACGAATTAAGCCAACACCTCCGAGGTAAGTCCAACCACTTGGACTGGTTCCAACACGAACCAACACATCACTCCACTCGAGTTGCTCTTCCTCCACCCCGGAGATGGTAAGCAACAAACCACTCACAACCACGCTGGGCCTTCTCACAAGCTTCTTGAGAAGATCACCGGTCACGACGCCTCCACGCCGTATAGGTGTCGACAAACACCAAGAGTAACAAGTCCCAACTTTCACTTGAACTAATCAAGTGTCAAAGCTCAAGTGGATACACAATTCACTACCTAAGGCAACACATGCACTTAGGGTTTGTTCTTCAAGCTCACTAAGTGCAACACATGCTGTGGATTTCATGGGGATATGCTCCAGATCTTAGGATGATGTGACAATTGGCAATGGCGTTTACGGTTTGTCGTTTCACGCGTTTTCGACAAAGTTACAGGCTTACTGCTCAGGGGCGGTCCGACCGGTCCTTGCACGGCGGTCCGCCGGTCCCATATCGGTCGGGCCAGGCCATCTGGGCGATCGGACCGGCAATGACCAAAATGTTCAAATCGAGTGGGCCAAAAATAGGTGTTGTAGACAAGTAAGGGATCCCAATGCACTTGGTCTCATGATTTTGGAGCCCCAAATGAAAAGTTCTATTGGTTTAAAGTTTCGGAAGGTTTCGGTTTTGGGAGCTTGAATTTGGCTAAGTCTAAGGCGGTCCGAAAGCTCACGAGGAGCGGTCCGACCGCCATGGAAGCGATCCGACCGGCTCACTGGAGCGGTCGGGACCGAATTACTTGAATGTCCGCCAACCGTGGCGATGTTGTTTTGTTAGGTCAAAGTCATTGGTTTCATGGCATATGATTTGCATGATGCATGTTTTGACTAACATGGGTCAAGTTGTGAAGAACTTGTTCCGAATTCGTGTTTTCTTATGCGTGGTTGTGCGGGTAGCTTGGTGGTCAACGACGGTCAACGGCGAGGAGAATCGGGACTAGACTTGAAGAGTTGAGGTCGAGCGATCGACGATGCGGGTGAGTCAACGACTCAAGCGTGACACAAGATGGACAAGGGTGACCTATTGGCGAATCCATGACGCATGGTGAAGCGGTTTAGGTCAAAGGTTAAAGACGGCGCTTCGCGAAGCGTGCGTGTGTGACCCGTTTGTTAGTGGGCCTTAACGGGAGCCCAATTAAGTCAAACCCTAAGAGTTTTAGGCCTCCACTATAAATAGGAGGAGATGGTGGCTGCACCTTCTTCTCTCTCGCCTGTTTATGTTTTCAAAACCCTAATTGTCTTTAGGGGAGTTGAGGTGGAGGCTAGGGCTTTTCATGGTTTGAAGAGAATTTCGTGATCCTTGATTGTCTACTGATCCATGATGGTGTGGATGTAATCCAGCATCAACCACGAAATCAATCTATGCAAGGTTTGCTTGAGATAAGTCTCTTTTCGTTCTTGCTTTCAATTTCGTGTTTTTAGGGCTTTCTTTGATCCGCGAGTTTGTGATTGATTCTTTCATATGAATTAGCTTGCTGTGATATGTGTGAATCTATCTAGCATCATCTTGATCATCAATCACTCACGAACAAGCAATAGGATCAAGTTTTCGTTCTTGCCCGGTTTTAGACCTTCTGTTAATCAATTGACAATTGCTCAAGATCGTTCCAAGAATTATCATAATATTCGATTGGAATAGGTCCTCAATAGCATAGAGAAGGTGTGTGCAAAGTTTCGTGAAGTTTGGAGTTGAGAATCAAAAGTTAGACCTAATTGCAACCGTCATCGGGTGATTTCTTGTTTGGATCGGTTACAGATCGCCGGTCCGATCGCCCATCACCACGGTCCGACCGATTTGGAGCGGTCCGACCGCTTGATATAACAAAGCGGTCCGACCGCCCGCAATCGGTCCAACGGTTCACTCTGAGGTCGACCTTGAGACTTGTGTTGCTTTGATTCTTGCCGATTATTGTCGCATTGCTTAGGGTTTTTATTGGATTCAATACTAGTCTTCCATTTGTCTTGGTATATTGATCTTCATAGCTTTCTAATAGCTACTGGAGTGAAATTGTATTGAGTTCATAATTTGTGAAAAAGTGAGCGTGCTCCTATTCACCCCCCCCTCTAGTCGCCTTTACGGTCCAACACATGCATATAAGAGATGAGAGGCTTGCTCTTTACTCAAGGAACTCAATAGAGGTGCCAAAGAACTCCAAAAAGATTATTCCTCAACCGGCCAGGGTGGGTATATATAGCCCACACACAAAAACTAGCCGTTGGAGAAGATTCTGCTGAAAAATCAGCACAAATGGTACTACTGCCGTTCTATGGCCGGTACTACCGCACCTAAACGACAAGCACAGTAATGGCTATATCAGACGAGAAACTAGCCATTGAAAAGTGAAATCCTTTACTACCGATATTGATCATACGGTAGTTCCGTTTCTAATGGGCGGTACTACTGCTTTCACTCAGGTCCAACACATGGCAACTTCTGGAAAAAAAACGTACCGCTCCAACCTCCAAAATCGAGCTGCAGTAGTTCCGCTCCCAACACACCAGTACTACCGCATTTTCAAGAGAGCAATAAAACTCAAAAGGTGCATATCGGAAAAAAAAACGTGCCGCAACAAATTCAGCACAACCGGCATGCGGTAGTTCTGCTCTCAACATGTCGGTACTACCGCACAGAGGTAGTTCCGCAGTTATAACGCCAGAACTACCGATTATCCTGTGGAAGATAGCTCTGGCTTTCACAACAGTTTCAATTACAAAACACATTTGCTAATTGATGAGCCATGCCAACAAAGATCACATGCAAGATTCCTAACATGTTGCAAAACACATTTGCCAACTTTAGAATCATACCACAAGGAATAAGATACATGAACGTAAACCATTTGCAAAACACATTTGCAAACTCAAGTCATATGTTACAAGAATCAAGCATAAGCATCAACTATTTGCAAAACACATTCACAAATAATAGCATCATGCCACAAGGCTAAGGTGCATGGACTTCAACCATTTGCAAAACACATTTGCAAATTATAGTCCCATACTACAAAGATTAAATGCACGAGCATCGGCTATTTGCAAAACACATTCGCAAATAATAGCTCCATGCATAGATGAGCTAGAGCAAGCACAATAAGCTATCAACATATGACTAACTCATGCTACTAGTCAAGACCCCTCTTAATAGTATGGCAATATATACTAGCAATCCGATCTTCCAACCAAACACTAAGACCGGTAAAAGACTAGGAACACATCCTTAACCCTAGCTAATCATACCTTTGCCGTGCATCTTCTTGAAGCTTGATGACACACATCATCACTTCAAGTCTGGGTCCTTGACTTGATAATCATCAACACATGATGATCTTCTTCACTTCGGGATCTTGTCTTGAACATCATCAACACATGATGATTTCTCCATCTCGAGTCTTGATATTCATCAACACATGATGCATCCTTCATTAGACCTTCATCAACACATGATGGGTCTTCTCTTGACTTGATCATCAACTCATGATCATCTCCTCTTCTTGATACGTATCAACACATGATGCATCCTTCACTAGACTTCCATCAACACATGATGGGTCTACTTCTTCAACATCATCGACAAATGATGATTCCTATTTCTTCAAGCTCTTCACATGCATCAACACATGATACATCTTCTTCTAACACCTTGACTTGATGACGATCAACTCATGATGTCATCCCAAGTTTTCATCACCTTGGAACATAACCTATTCATCCAACTCATGAAAAATGTTAGTTCCACAATATGATTATCATTAATTATCACACCATACCATTAACTCATAATGGTGGGACAAGATACTTCAATCTTTCCCTCTTTGGTAATTGATGATAACCACTTCAATTGCAAATAAATTAAATGTAGATAATTTATTGTAACACAACATGAGTATACAAGAACTACACAAGTTATATATACTCACAACATGAGTATACAAGAACTACACAAGTTTTGTATACTCAAAAGGATATGTTTTAAAGTAAAAATCCAAATATATGTGGAAAACAGAATATGGATCTACACTAATGAAACCACAAAATATAGAGTGAACTCTCCCTAAATGTGTGCATACACAAATGCGTAATGGGAACATATGCACATATTTAAGTTAAACTTATGTTGGGGTTCAACATATATTTTAGATCCGAGGAATGCAACAATATATAAGAGTATAAATTCGAATGCATACCTCGTTGAATTTAACCTTTATATCCAAATGAGACTACACACTAGATATAACAATAAAAATGTTAGTCTCACAAATAGATTTGTCATTAATCACCAAAACACTCCATTAACTCATAATGGTGGGTCTAGATCCTTCACATAATTGAACCTTGTTGAGTGGTGGTACAACACATCCTAACATACCTCACTAAAGACTACTCCATTTCAAGCTTTGTATGGTTATCATCCACCTCAAATCGGTGAGTTGACTATCCCTTGCAATATTTCAGATGAGGCTCGAGTAACCATAGAGTAGAAGGAGGGTATGATGCTGAAGATTAAGGAAAATTTACACCAAGCTCAAGAAATGATCAAATACTTCGCTGACAGGAACAGAACAGAGAGGAATTTTGAAATTGGGGACATGGTATATCTGAAAATGCAGCCATATCGGTAGAACTCTTTTGGATTAAGAGGAACATTGAGGTTAAGGGCTAAGTATTATGGTCCATTTCGAGTTATGTCAAAGATAGAGAAATTGGCTTACAAGATACAACTCCCTAACGAGGCTCACATCCATCTGGTGTTCCATGAGAGCTAACTCAAACGACATGTGGGACATCATGCAGTTCCTCTACCGGGGCTGCCACTGGTTGGTCCAGATGGGAAAGTGAAGACTGGCCCATTGCAATACTCGAAAGGAAAGTGATTCCCAGAGGAAATGAACCTATAGTTCAGTGGCTAGTACAATGGGAGAACATGGATATCACAGATGCTACATGGGAGGGCGCATCATTCATACAAAAAACTTTTCCCGATTTTGATCCTTGAGGACAAGGATGAAGTGCAGAAGGGGGAATTGTCAGGCAGCAAGAGAAACAGACCGAAGTTCGCAGAAGAGCTGGGCTCAATTCGCAAGTCGCCCCCAAGGGTAACGCTTTGTCGACTACATCTTAGCTGCCAGCTTCGTATCAGAACCGAATAATTCAAATTAAAGAAGATTCGACGGCGTACGAGTAAAGAAGATCCGACGACATACGAGTAAAGAAGATCCGACGGTGTATGAGTGATGTAGTAACTTGGTTTTGCCTGTTGACGGCATTTTCGTTATCATTTACACTGTTAAATTCAGTTTACCTTGTCAGACGTTAAATTCAGTTTCACTCTTTACATCATTTGTAAAACTTTCGGGTATATATATACCCAGAACTGGAGTAAATGAGGTAGATTTGATGGAGTATGTTCTTAGTTGGCTCGTAGAGTAAAGTAGTCTAGGGTTTACTTCGGTCAATCTCCCCAAATTCCCTGGAAAATAGCTGAAGTTGTAGTCGTATCCTCACAAGTCCTGACAGAAGCCCGCCCCACTCGGAGGCACGGTGGAGGGGAAGTCTGGTCCCTTGAGGATCGAATTTGACCACGTGTCGATTGTTGGCATCTCTGTTATGCTATTTTTGATATTACAATTAAACGCCGGACAACAATACCATATCACAAAAAAAAAAAACTCCAGGTAAACTAAGCCCGGAGAGAATCTGACACCGTTGCCAACCCGGAACGGAAGTTAACACGCAGTTCAACCGATGAGCCCACCGCCGGAGCCCCGCCGTTCCCACTTCCAGTGGGCCCTAGCTCTGTTGGCGGCGTCTCTCCGTAGTACACAAAAACCCTAGCACCCCTACCCTTTACCCTATTACTACCTCTCCTCCCGATCGACCTCCCAAAACTTCTGGAGACATATCTCTTCCTACTCTCGCCGCCGCGTCGAATCGAAAGTAGCAAGCGCCGCAACCGACCAAACCTCTCATGGCGGACAAGGAGCCCGTCGTGGAGCGCCACGAGAAGGAGGGGGAGGACTCCTCCGCCGCTGCGGCCGCCGCCGGCGAGGAGGAGGACACCGGCGCCCAGGTCGCCCCCATCGTGCGGCTCGAGGAGGTTGCCGTCACCACCGGCGAGGAGGACGAGGACGTGCTCCTCGACATGTGAGCGGCTCGCTCTGCCCCGCACGCTTTGCTTGTTTGCGGCTCGATCTGGCGCTCATTTGGGCTGGTTTGTGGTGTGTAGGAAGGCGAAGCTGTACAGGTTCGACAAGGAGGGGAACCAGTGGAAGGAGAGGGGCACGGGCACCGTCAAGCTGCTCAAGCACAAGGAGAACGGCAAGGTCCGCCTCGTCATGCGCCAGGTCAAGACCCTCAAGATCTGCGCTAACCACCTAGGTTTCCACTTCTTTCCCCAGAATTTTCCCCTTTCTTTTCGTAGATTTGTTTCCGACTGTTCAGTCGCTCCGAGTAGATTCAGGACAGGGACTCATGGTTGGGGCTTCGATGCTGTGTGCCGTGTGCATATGTGTGCAGTGGTCTCGTCCACGAAGATGCAGGAGCACGCGGGAAGCGACAAGTCCTGCGTCTGGCACGCGGCAGACTTTGCTGACGGCGAACTCAAGGAGGAGATGTTTGCCATCCGGTTTGGCTCCGTGGAGAGTGAGTTCTCGTCTCCTCTTTGGCCCGATTGATTCGTGTTGCAATTGTATGTTGCGTGGTTTACTTAGTTTGATGTCATGCTAGAACGAGCTGTTTATTCCATATTATTGCTTCGTGAGATGATAGCGAAGTGCTTGTTTGGCACTGGCTGGGTTGCATTTCTGTAGCTGAACCATGTGTTGCCCCTGAAGCATGTGAAAGTTTCTTTTTTGTGTAAATCTGATAATTAGATTGTTTGTTTGTTGTATGTGTGGTATTTATGATGTATGTAGGATTGTTAAGATTAAGAATACCCTCTTTTAAAAATCTTGTGCAACTATTGATGGATGGGTGGGTTTGGATATCACAAGGTGCATGGCCATTCCTTATCCTAGTGAAGGTGGCATTACCACAACCTGTTGTGGTTCTCTTGTGACATTGTTTGCATAGAATCCCCACCATAACAACATTTTTGCATAATCTCTTTTTACCCGATTTGTTTCTGAAATCTGATATTCAATTTTGGTTCATCTAATTTTACCTTTCAAAATCTGTGTTTTTGTCATGTCTCAATTTTTAGCTTCTGTTCTTAGCCCCTATGACTAAATTGGGTAGTGGGAACTCCATGTGGCTGCTTTCTTTCGGCAACTAAAACTTTAGCATTGATTATGTGAGAGGTCACATGGGAAATACCCCTACTGAAACTCTATCAGCTACAGATTAAAACGAACTAGCCTATACTTTGCAGTTGACAAATTGTCACCAATATCTCAGGTTTTTGTATATTAACTAGAGTTTACCAGCCCACCCTCTTTTTCAAGTGGTAAAGTTTACTTGATATGTAGAATTTCAAAAGTACATATTGGTGCCTAGCTAAGCACCAAGGTCCAGTGGTAACCTGTTGCGAACCTGTAGTGTGATAGTCTGACAGAATGACAGGTTCCTGTCATGGGTGCTTCTCACAGTTGTGCAGCCGGTTTGTTGCCGTAGAACACGGATCGTTTGCGCCTGGTGGGCATTACTAGATTTGTGATGAGGAGCCATTTGTAGGTGGGTACACATGTTTACCTCACTCTAACCAGCCATTATGGCCATACATTTCTTTCTTGTCTTAGGTGCTGCCGTGATGTAGATTTGTAGATATGGGTTTTTACAAACTTGTTCATGCCTCTTTGTGTGTACATCTTTTTCTTGAATGGGTTCCCTACAAGCAGTTGCAGACATTAGTTTTGGCTTCTCCTTGGGAATAAATGTGTTTTCTATTATATGCACTCTCTTGTTGGCGACATTTTGATAGTGATTCTTCAAAGTGCAAATTAGCCAAATAAACGTCTACTTTTGACATGTTATCTTGCTCGGTACTTATTAGATAGTACTATTAACTTCCTAGTTCATATAAAGTTTGTTGGCTTATTGGGACAACGCGACATGATTTGGCCTGATAATATAACCTTGTTTCCCATGTTGGTCTACTCTGCACTCTGTTTTGCAACTTTATTCTGTTTTGCAACTGTTCTCTTATTCTATTTCCTCTGTTTATGGGTATTCTTAAAATCTGTAGCAATAACATCTGGCCAGCAATACATGGGGAAAACAGAATTTTTTTTAAAATAATCATTTTTTTATTCCGAAATATAATAATATACCTCTTTTTTATTTTACACGAATAATCCTATGTTGCTCGACCGTTAGGCGACTTGTATCTAGTAGCTCATCCATTAGGTGACTTGAATTAGTTGCCTAACAGTGGAGTAGTCGCTTGTTGTTGAGCGACTTGTGATAGTCGCTCAACAGTTGGGCGACTACTCCATGTGTCGCTCAACCGCTAGGCGATTTAAAATAATAACACTATTATTTTAATAGTCCGATGTAAATAATTGTGGGGGAAATAAATGACATTTTTTGTAGGTAATACATTTAGCAAATCTTGTTTGTAGGTTGTTAATTTTTTTGGAAATTAAAAGGTGGTGACAAGGTTGGTTGGTCCGTTTGTGATTTTCGTTTCAGGGTTATGGGGGTTAGGGTATGGGATTAAGAGGTTAGGGTTAGGGTATAGTCATAGCGGTGACATATCGTGTGCACGTACATCATTTCGTGGACATATGCACATGAGACATCCGAGCCGTCTATCCAGCGATCCACGGTCATCCTCGCACCCACCTCCCACTTACGCCACATTTGCGAAACCCCTTCCTAGTTGGATTTCGGGCAAGAGGGTTTTAGCAAATGTGGCTGGGCAAGGGGGTTTTGGCAAATGTGGCGTAAGTGGGAGGTGGGTGCGAGGACGGCCGTAGATAAGTGGCCACATTTGCTAAAACCCCCTCGTCTGAAATCCGACTAGGAGGGGGTTTTCGCAAATATAGCGTAAGTGGGAGGTGGGTGCGAGGACGGCCATGGATCGCTGGATGGACGGCTCGGATGTGTCATGTGCATATGTGCACACCATATGTACTCAGCCATAGCGCATTACAACTATTAACAACTTAATTAGCGTTAGTTGTACGACTACACTATTAATAATATGCGACGTACCCAGACACAACTATACATCTAATGATTTTAGTTGCTAACCTACCATGGTTTCAAAGTAAATCAAAAAAGAAATGCAGGGACTCACCGTCGTCGATGCGCGGACTTCTCCTCCTCTCCCTCTCCTCTCCTCTCCTCTTCCCCTCGTCTCCTCTTTCTTTCTCTTCTCCTCACGGTTGCGAGCTGCTCACGACTGCGAGCTGCAAATGAATCCTGTGGAATGGCGAGGCCGGTGCGGCGCGCAGGGGATATAAGCCACTAGTCACCCAATGGTTGAGCGACTAGAGTTAACGGTTGAGCGATTAGTAGCCAAAGCAACTAGTCGCTCAACCATCGGACAACTACTCCACGTGTCGCTCTACCGTTTGGGCGACTGATCCAAATACCCCAATGGTTGAGCTACTAGATCCAAGTCGTCGAACGGTCGAGCGACATATGATTTTTCGTGTAAAATAAAAAAGGAAGGTGTATTACTATATTTTAGAATAAAAAATGATTAATTAAAAAAATCGGGAAAATCATATCTACCTGATTGCCTGATCATGTTCAGGCAATGCAATGTTTGCATCTGTTGCCAGATGCTGTTTAAAAAGTGTGCAATTCCGTGTGCTATACGCTGCCATACTGACATTGTGCCCTTTTTGTGGTTCCACTTGTTGCACAAATTTAATTGATCGTTTGGGTCTTCTGAAAACTAGTTGAATTTCACTGACAACAATTCCCTTTTTTATCTATTTCTTAGACTGCAAGAAGTTCAAGGACATGGTTGAAGAGATTGCTGAATCACTTTCAAAGAAGGAAGACAAAGAAAGCGAAGAAGGTTCGTCAGCTGCTGGACTGCTGGAGAAACTCAGCGTAGACAAAGAAAGCGAAGAAGGTTCGTCAGCTGCTGGACTGCTGGAGAAACTCAGCGTAAGCGAAAGCAAATTTGAAGAAAACGCAACAAAGGAGGAATCAACTGATGCTGGCAAGGAGACAGAAACCAAAGCCGCAGCGACCCCGTCAGAATAGTTAGCAGAGCAGCACCCCCACAACAGTACTGCTGAGCGCTGCTTGGTGGGAAGAGTCAGTTTTTCAGTCCTTCCTGTCTATGGAAGTTGGTAGTCGGTAACCATGAAATATGCTGAGAACTTTTTGGGCGAGTCAGAAGATGTCTTGAGCAGAGACCATCTTCACCTGTTGGGCGTTCATGTGTTTAAGTATTTATTTGTTATATAAGATTTCTGCTCAGAGTCGGTGGTAGGCGTTTGGTTCTGGTCTCGTCGGTGCTTGCTTTTGTCGAGAACTCTAAAATGTAGTCCATGAGTTGGAACATTTTGGGTATGAGTTGCCAGTAACTGCATGGGTGGTTGTTTATTACGAGCTATTCATATAATTTACGTCTTATATTTATTTTTGAACATTTATGACGTTTTTTTTGTTTATTGGTCTAATTTACCTTTTGCTTCTCTTCTCTTCCCGTAAAGCCTCCTAAAAGGGGAGTTTCCTGGTTGATCTGGGTGGTACTATTTAAGAGCTTTCGAGCAAATGTCTTTACTACTAAAAAGGGCTAGGTGGTGATCGGCTGCTGTCCCTTCCTCTCGAAGGAAATTGGTGCCGACATATGGATCACCGCAATGCACATAATTGTTCCTTAGCTCGCCTCGTCGCACATGCTCCGAACCGATTGGTGCTTACACACTTCAACCACTCCTCTAGCCTTTCCCAAGTAACCCCTATCTACCTCGCACGCTCTGTCGTCGAATCGGCTCAAGGTTTTTGAGATTTTGTCGAATCGGCTCAAGGTTTTGGGGATTTTAGCGTTCTAGTGGCTTGATTTGGTTTAAAGACGTGTTATTGGATTTTATATGGTTTTGTGGGTGTGTTTGTGATCTGGCTTTGTACGTGTGTTGTGATCCAAGCGAGGGGGCTTTGTGGGCAATTCAAGGAAGAGATATTGGTCCTGTTCGAGACGCTTGTAGGGTTCGTGCTCTTCAAGGTGCTCGACGAGGGCACGGTAGAGGTGAGTGGTCGCCGCCGCTTTAGCTCTTGGTTTGGTTCAGTATGGTTTGGATTATTCGTGTTTGATTTGCTCTTTGAGTGTTTTTGGACAAATTATGCTATGTCTTGTGTTACTTGTTTGCAGGATTTATGGAAGGAGTTCACGACGTCAAACTCGAAAAGAAAGGTGTCTTTTTTCCCTTTAGACGGCAAAAAAATCTTTTCTTTTTCCAAACTTTAGTGCATGATCTACCACATTTCAACCAAAATAAGCAAGGATGAATAAGCTAGGCGTTTTTCTTTATCCAAATGTAAGCAAAGTTATCTTTGTAAGCCTCGTTTCTTAACTTAGTATAGGGTAGTGGGTACTATTGATTCTGGTTACCGGTGCTCATGTTGATCTTTGTGTAACTCCTTCACCCCCAAAAAAACACTTCATAATTGAATTCGGTCTCACTTCATAGAATATAGACGATATGAGTGGGGATTTTGATAGTGGAAAGCTAAATTTTCCACAAACTTTAAGAAAACAACTGTAGCAGAATATATGATGTTATGAATTGCAATTTCGTTCTCCTAGTTTCTATATATTTCTAGACACTTGATGCCTAGAGAGTGGCTAGGCAAATAGATTTGTTTGAACTGTTTCTTCCGGGTTCTCTCTTATTTAAAACATGCATCGAGTATGTGTTAATAAATTAAGAAAATATTTGGGGATCATGTTACTTTAGGGTGTGTTTGGTTCGATGCATTAGAGCATACATGTATAAGATGGTCCTGAATATGACCTGGTCCCTTTGTTTTGTTGAGTGAACTGAGCCAACTCATCTTGAATGGGTTCATATAGATTCTGATAATATTCCCCAAATGATGAGTCTAATTGTGTCCCGATCTTTCGATAAGAAGGATACTTTCGATTTGTGGAGACGATTCTCACGATTTGACTACCAACCGTACACGACTGATACGCCAGACAATCGCTGAACCAACTCCGAGATGTTATCAACCTTGCTATAAGCCTAAATGACCTGATCATGAAGATCAATTCCTACAAGCAATCGAAGAACAAGCAAGAGCAAGATGAAAGACAATATGAAATTACAAATATGGATGAAGTATTGAAAAGTTGGGGTCCCGAAAGCAGTATAGATGTTGGTCTAATTGACACAAGAGAATACACTTAGTTTCATAGTGGAAAACTTTTAACTAAATAAAACCCAAAAAAAACCCTAGGGAAGGGTTGCATCCACTATTTAAAGGAGAAGGGGTGTCGGCCAGCAAGGGGGAGCCGACCCCAACTCTATGTGGGCCTCCCCTGGAACTCTATTACATGGGCCTAGCCCAATTAAGGTGGTGTAGCACCTGACTCATAACTTAAATATTTCTAAGTACAGTGGTGACCGAAGCAATTGGTGCTTTCATGTGGGTTCAGGTTCGACCATCTTCAACCTCATGGGAACTTCAATTGTTTATAGTAGCCAGTCAAATCATCATCTCCATGCATGTTTGACATGAACCTTGTGTTGCGGCTCCTATCTCCACCTCCTATCTCCAAGCAGGGTCCTTGATTCCTAATTAAGATAATATCACGTGCATCAGGCAGTATCGTAGAGTTCAAAGAATATGAGTGCACTCCTAGAAACAAAGTTACCTGTCATTTTAGTTGACGAGCACATGCTCTGGTAATTGGTCCTTGCACATCAAGTTGAGGAGCAGCAGCAGTAGGTATGGTTGTATTAGTAGAAGAGATGTCCTCATCACCAAATATGATGTACCGAACGGTTCCATACAAACAAGCGAACCACGAGGTATAGCGACAAGCGCGTCCCCTCTATTACCTCCTCTCTCTGTGTATTCGTCAATGACCAGTGAGTTATGCCAATTAGTGGATAGTTAAAATAATTAATTTAGTTAAATACTTCTTTTGTAATTAAGGTAAATTTAATAACCATACTAATATTTTAATAATTAATCATGCTAATACTACTATATGTATACAACTTATTCAACTTTATCCATCAAACCAAACACCATCTTGAACCATCCGGTACCATCCCATTCATGTAGCCAAACAAAATCTTGAATTATCTCATCCCACTAACCAAACACATAAGTTGTATTATACCACCTAGGATCATCCCATCCATCCTTTACTATCCCATTCCATTCATCCTGGTTCACCTAACCAAACACACTTATTGGGACCTCTAACATACCCTAAAGAAGCAGTAGAGGAAAGTTGATTTCAGAGTGTTGTAGACTTCTTAATGATCATTTGCGATAAATGCCATATCTGCCTCCTAATGCTATTTCTTTGATTCTATGCAGTTCATTTTGTTTCCTGACTCAATATAGTACTTTAATTAGGTGGTTGAGCTGAAGGCTTTCAACAAGTTTGAGAACACATCTGATGCCCTTTCGACTGCGACCCTCATTATTGATAGCTAGCAAGCCTAGCAAGGGTTTGCGCAAGTTCTTACAGAAGCATTGTGAGGGTGAAACATTAGGAGTTGTTGATTCTAAACTTGGAAATGTTATAAAAGAGAAGCTGGTCAGTTAGATTTTTTAGTTCCTTTGTTTGTACAAAATTACCAACCTTCCTTACAATTTTGATGTGTTTTTTTACATAAAATTGATTGCCTTCACAGAAACACTACGATGGAGCTGATGAGTGGGCTGCGAAATCAACTCACTGAGCTTATATCTGGGTTGGGTGCACAAGACCTAGGTCAAATGAGCTTCTAATTGTCCCACAGCTTATCTAGGTATAAGTTGAAGTTCATTCTGAAAAGGTGAGTATGATATTGGTTCTATACTCATGTTACACCTTTTATTTACCATGTTATTTTGTGCTTTATTCCTGGCTCTTGTGTCGTATGGTTCGACCTAGGTCAAATGAGCTTCGAATTATCCCACAGCTTGTCTAGGTATAAGTTGAAGTTTAGTCTTGAAAATTTGAAGTTTAGTCTTGAAAAGGTGAGTATGATATTGGTGCTATACTCATGTTACACCTTTTATTTAGCATGTTATTTTGTGATTTATTAAAACTTTTCTCACTCTTATGTCGTATGGTTATCCTTAAGTCAACAACATCCGATTAAAATTTTATGATTTTTGGAGCTTGTTTGCTACCTTAAGCAAATCCTCCAAAAATCAGCTGTCTAATTCAAATCCTAGCTGGTTTTCACTGTTCCTGGGGCGCGAGTCAGACTCGGGCTCGAGCCAAGTGACTTGGTTCAGTCAACTAACTGCACCCGGCGCGGTCGCTCGGGCGCGAGCGTTGTGGATCGTCGGATCGGCATCGTGCGACTCATGTTTGCGTGAACGTTTAGACCGTCCGAACGTCTCGCGCAGTGTGAGCCGTAGGATCCAGATCAACGGCCTGGATCGAGTGAACGTTCGAATCGGCCGATCGTCCCTTTCATTTGAACCGTTCGATTTAGATCCAACAGTGGCCGCGTCGTCTCCTTCCTCGCGTCTGAGCGAACGTTGTGATTGAGTCAAAGCCATGGCGTAAGCAGAGGAGTGGGGCGCAGCGTAGGGTCACCTCGGTGACCACCTTTAAACGGCTACCTCTGCTCGCATTAATTGCCCGTCGTGCACCGCCCTCAAACGTCCATTACTCAACTGCTCCCATCACTCTCAGTGCTCTCATGGCATGGCTGACCCGAGGAAAAATGTGGTCGTTACTCTCTTCCATCTGCGCTACTTAAGCTACATTGCTTCCCCTTTGGCTTCCTTTAGCATTTTCGCAACTCTAGCTAGCACCTCAGTGTTTGTTTGAGTTGCATTCGCCCGAAACCATTTCGACCGCCATTGCCAAGCTTCAAGCTCACGGTGAAGGCGGTACCACAGTGGCTCTCCCTCTCCATTTCTTGTTCCCTCTGCTCCCTCTTTAATCACTTGAGTTTAACTCTCGCTCAATTTCACTTATCTTCCCTAGGGCTTGGTTGGAGTGGAGATTCCCTATTTTCGACCGAAAGCACCACATTCGTCACCGGAGCAGCTCCAACCTCCTCTGTGTCTCTTCCGTGCTCAGATAGCTCCACTTTAGTCCTTAGATGCTTGGCACTCGCTTACCTGGACCGCAGCGGAGCTTCTTTGCATTTTTTATTTTTCGACCGTTTTTTGTCACCTCTGTCAACTCCGGCTTGCCGGCGTTCTAGACCGCCGCATCCGCAGTAACTGGTCCCGTTGTGTGCGCAAAACTATTGCGGACCCATTTTGGGCCTTAGCTCGCCGCCGTGGCCAGAGTCGCCGGCGGTGAGCCTCCTTTCGCCGTCGGTTTTGTCGGACAAACTGTGCGCTAGCCTTTGAACGTCGTTCTCGGGGGACCGTCGATCTTTAGATCAACGGTTCGGGTTCGACTGAACGTTCGGACAGTCCGAACGGTTCGATCCGCGTGGACCGTTGGATCCAAGATCAACGGTTCCGGTTCGCGTGAACGTTCGGACCGCCCGAACGTGCCGATCCGCATGGACCGTTGGATCCAAGATCAACGGTCCGGTTTCGCGAGAACGTTTGGATCGCTCGAACGCTTCGATCAGTGGACTGTTGGATCCGAGATCAACGGTCCCGGTTCGAGTAAACGTTTGGACCGTCCGAACGGTTCGATCCGCGTGGACCGTTGGATCCAAGATCAACGGTTCCGGTTCGCGTGAATGTTCGGACCGCCCGAATGCTGCGATCCACATGGACCATTGGATCCGAGATCAACGGTCCGGTTCGCGTGAACGTTCGGATCGCTCGAACGCTTCGATCCGTGGTCCGTTAGATCTGAGATCAACGGTCCCGATTCGAGTAAACGTTCGGACCGTCCGAACGGTTCGATCCGCGTGGACCGTTGGATCCAAGATCAACGACTCATGTGCGTGTGAACGTTCGGACCATCCGAACGTCTCCATCCACGTGGACCGTTGGATCTAAATCCAACGGTGGGGTTTGTGAGCCGCGTGCGCGCGTGCCTTGTCCCGTGGACTTGGACCGTTGGATCCCAGATCAACGATCCAAGTTCGTCCACGTCGTTTTAATTTTGGATTTTCCCGAAAGGATTATTTGTTAACTGAAAAATGCAATTAACTTGTAAAATGCATAACTATTTCTCTGTAAACTATTTTTGAGTGAATCCAATTTTGTTGGATTCCTCTATTAATGAGCTTACTGTGAAAATTAGTTTTGAACATGTTACTTTTCCCAATTTAATTGCAATGAATAGTAGCATTTGTGATTTATAAGGCTGAGCGGAATTGTTTTGCTCATATCTTTTGTATTGAGAATCCAAATCAATTGGTTCTCGTTGCTAAATTCCTTATAAATCATGCTCTTACTGCTGTAAAATTTTCAAAGCATTCGGAGAAAGTTTGTTGTTGAATCTTGGTGTTTTCTTTGTTCTTATCGATTCTTTTTCGCTCGTTCGTTAGGTTCCAACGATTGTGTTAACCACGAGAGTGATCCTCCACAATATCTTGAACAGCAGCAACTAGGCAAGCAGTTTGATCATGTTAATCCCAGTATTTTTTAAGACTAATATATTGATTTCAACTAGTATGTATGCATTGCTATTTTGTTGTTAAATTATGATTAGTGGATCCTATAGTTGCATAATCTGTAGGAATTGATTATCCTCTACTACCTGAGCCTAGGTTATTTGCTGTGATTTGAGTTCGATGGATGAGCTCTTGTCACTTAGTAGATTGCGATTTGAAATTGCTTAGAAATGCTTAGTTTCGGTAGTAATGGGCGGTCATCGATTTAGTCGATGATCTTGATCACACATCTAATTATTACTACTTTATGTCCAGCACTTGTGCTTTGTTATTTTGTAAAATCAAAATCTGAAAATGAAAAATTGATTTAGACTTGGGCAAGTGGTTGGATGGTGGGTTATTGGGTTTGTGGATATCTTACCCAGGTCAACAAGGACCGAATTACTTGCGCCACCGTACTGAGCAATTTGCGTGCTAACCACACGAGAGGGATATGAGACCTCTCTTGACTGAGTACTTTGGCGTGTGTTAGCTCCGAGTCGCAGGAGGTGGTTTGTGTGTGTTGTGGAGTTCCGGGTAGGTTCTCCATCTCGAGGGGCATCGTAGTTGTCCAAGGCTTTGCCCGTGAGGGGCAGTTGACCGAGGCTTTACGGTGACTCCGACACAACGTATGGGTTTCTATCCATACGGGCGACTCGTAGTTAATACATAATATTGGAAATATCTCGAAGAACTTAGTTGTGCCGGCATACCAAAGGAAGTATGCTAATCATGTGGTAAAAAGGCGGCCTGACGTGTGGGTACATTGGTACACCCCTGCAAGGATAAAACTATTCGAATAGCCTCGTCCTAGGTTATGGACAAGCTCGGATACGCCCCGTGAGAATTAGACTACAACTTTTTTAATTAAAATTTGACATGGTTGGCATGAATGGGTAATTCATGCTATTGTTGTGGTGACTAGTGGTTAGTCACTTCCAGGATTATTGTTGTCATCTATCTATGGTTATTATTGTTGTCGATCTGTTATTTGAACATTAAAAACAGATTTGTCCACTTGCTTTCAAAGGTACTACTTATTGCAAATAAAGATTGCTGTATGCCAAAAATGAAACATACAGCCTCCACTCAAATAAGCTTGCATGTAGCATATGTATAGGTCTGTTATTCTACACGTAAGTCTTGCGGAGTACAATTTTTGTACTCATTTGCTTTGCTTAACTATTTGTTGCAGAGGAGGAAGGTGAGCCCCAAGGGCCTCACTTTTGTGAGATGTGTTGCGGGTTTGACAGCTAGCTTGGCGGCCCGGTTGGTTGCCTTGTGGGTAAAGGCACACTGATTTGCTCTTTTGTTTATCGCCATCTTATGGTATTTCGCTTCCGCTGTTTAATTAGTATTTGGATGTTATTTGGCCGGTCGACCTCTCTTTTGTAATAACTATCCTTTATTTATATTAACGTCTGGTTTGTTGCTTTTGCTGGTTCTATATGTTTGAATGGAATTGATACATACTGTTGTAAAGGGGTGTGTATACTGCATTCCTGGGAAGTATATATATCTCGGGTCTCGATTTATTTGATTTGTGATGCTAGGACCGAGTGGATAGTTAAGCATTACAAGTCTGATAAACCGGGGTCTCACAATAGTTCAACATCATTATCTTCCAGTAGTTTTCCATTATATGCAGTCATGCTTTCATTGTCCTTTTGTGTTGCTATTTATCTTAATTTCATTTGCAATATTCATCAAAGTTAATATCTTGTGGACTGACAAGTTAAGAGATCTTAAGATTTTATTTGTAGAGAGAACCCTTATTTGGCATGGATAAGTAAGATGAATGCTATATTGTTTCTGGTTCCACAGGTTGATACTATGGTCATTCAGGCCATTGGCTTATCGGATGATCTTGACACAGAGCGTAACACTTATTACCATTGGGGTTCGTGAATGGTATGGTCAGGACTTCCCAGAGCTCACTAAAATAGTGACATGGTGATTAGTTAATTCGTCATTTTGAGTTTTTGGTTATGTTGATTAGATAGAGGGTTATGGTAAAACGCTTGTAGCCACGTCATGTCTTGTTATTCTTATTTGAATAAATATTTGTGTAGGCGGTGGGGCAGGGTGGAGAAATTCCGTGTTGCCTCCTAACTCGTCACAGTAGCGGAAGGCAAGTACATGGTAGAGTGGTGAACAATGGGTTGTTCACCATGATCATTGTTGTTACTTATCATGCTATTTATTATGCTTTGTTCAGCTTATTCTTATACATGATATTGATGACCTTGAGTGAATGAGATTATGATATTGAGATAATGAGGAGGAGATATTGAGTTAATGAGATGGACTATGTTGATGAATAAATAAAGATGTCGCATCATTTACATTCATCATGACGAGGGTTGCATGAGCAGTCGGTGAGAAAGTCATGTAACTATTCGGTGAGGTCGGTGAGAAAGATACATGACTAGTCCGAGAGCTCTAGATAAAATCCTACTTTGGTGGGGACTTCACGGGAGTGAAGGATAGAGTGTGTCATCGACGGTGAACACTCTGCTATCCAGATCGGATGAGATGCATATGAGCATGAGCATGTTGGTGCATTCGCATATCTAAGTAAATTGTTAAATTGTGCAACTTTACCTATATGGAATATGGCTTGTTTGTTTGAGAATGACAATGGCATTAACTAAATGGATGATGATGATGATAACTTTGATTATGGTTAATAAACTATTGTTTATGGCTTTATTATGTATTTGCTGAGTCTTTGACTTATTCTTGCTCTATTGTTGTTTTTAGGTGACCAGTGATGACGTTTTACTCGGGAAGGGCTAGCGCACTTGGAATCATGCACTTCACCCAATTATTTGATTCATTGGACATGAGAAACTTTTAGAATAACATGAATATTTATATTTAGGACATGATAGTATTGAATAACCATAGATGCTTGGTTTATGTTAATCTTGGTTTATTATTTTGCTATGCTCCTAGGTCTAATTTATCTATGATTGTCATAGTGTTATGCTTGTGTTAATGCGACCCGTGGATGGGTTTTTAATGTTGTTATGCTTGCTGAAATTTTATAGTAAGTTGATGTAAATTAGATGGTTATAGTAGTTTAGTGGCATTCTAAGCTCAATGTTGGGCTGGGGTGTTACAGGTACTTTCTCGACGCTGTCTTGCCGCCAATCGCCGTTGACACCGTCAGCTCCACCGCCGGCCATGGCTGCTCCCAGCTCTCATTTTTCTCTCTGTTGTGCCATCTCATCGCCAAGTCAGCGGCTACATCATCTTTTCTATTGACGTGTCATCCTCGTCAGTGCCATGTCAGCAGCTGAGTGACAGACCTCAACTCAAACCGAGACCAAAAGTCCATGGACTAGTTCCACCATGCACCCAGTCAATGACCAGTGGGTCCCACCTGTCAGATTGAATTCTTTTCGGCCGAAAATCCTTGCTGACGTTAGCTGATGTCATAATTTCCTTTTTCTTCAGAAAAATAATTCAGTAAATCCGGAAATTCTGGTTTTCATGATTTCATGTGATTTCACACTTCCAAAGCTCATATCTTTTGCATCCGAACTCCGATTAAGCTCATCCAAATTTCTAAATTCATCTAAATTCGAGCTCTATTTATCTAAGATGTGTATTTAGTTTTTGGAGTTAGTTTTACCTCTGTTTTGTGTTTATTGGTTTATTTACTTTGTTTGCAAGTAGACATTGGTTCTTCGGGCAACTTTGAGCAAGGAGGACTACACCAAGATCAAGACCAATACTAGGATCTATTCCAAGGCAAGTTGCAGTCCTTTGATCATATTGAACCTATGATTTCAAAAGTATATTATTTTATACAATTGCATGCTATCTTTATATCAATTATTTCGGGATTAGTTATTACCTGTTGTCATTATGTCTCCATTGATTATTTGAATGCCATGAATCATTTGTCACCCTAGTATGGATAACTTTAGTTGGATATATTTGTATCACCAATATGGGTATCGTATTGATGCTTAGTTCAGCTTAGTTACGATGGGTTCATCATCACATGTGTCATAATGATTAATCTTGACCTAATGATATATAGAATCGTGGTGGTTAGCCACTGTTGTTAAAATTTGAGTACCATGATAGTGGATGTCATTGGTTGCAGTTAAACAAAATGGTTTTTGCTTAGGCGAGTGGATGGTGGATAGTGGGGGTGTGGTTAGCACGTTGTGGGTTTGTGGAAAGATCGCCTGAGTAACTTATCAAGGACTTAATCTTGTGTGTCATTGAACTATGCCTTAACCGCACAACCACATGTCCTGTATGGGCGGGACCTAGCTGATTAATTAGCAATGTATTTGATGCGGACATCCTTAGCTATGTTGTTTCATATAATATTTTCAATTCATTAAATACCTCAGAACAACATGAGCTTACTAAGAGAGTTGAAAAACAAGAGAAGCTTATCCAACAGATTGGAAGATTCAATAATGTACGGAGATGAAGGATATGAGGCTGTTCTTGAAGATAGGCCGACACAATGGAGGAGAAGCTCGTGGGAGACAAGCAAGGGGAGAGAAGCCCAAGAATCCAAGTCAAATTCGAAACTTCCACAAGCCCAACCAAATTCAAATTCGGAATCAACTCGGAATTCAATTCGGATTCGGAATCAACCTCAAATTCGGATTCGGAATCAGCAGGACAGTCCGGAGTAAAAAGGCCATAACTTTCTCATACGAAGTCGGATTAGAGTGTTTTTGGGCTTGTTAGAAAGCTAACTTCAAGCCCGATCCAACGAATCCTCCCTCACTCCGAAATTCATCCCGTATCAAAAGATATGATCGAATTAATGTGACGGTTGTAAAATCAGAGTTTCCTTTTTTGTTTTGTAATGTATCGGAATTGGAGTAGGACTCTAAATCCGAATTAGAATAGGAGTAGGGCCTCTTGGCCAGCCATAAGGAGGAGAAGGGGAACTATATATAGAGGGGTAGACCCCCATTGTAACCTCAGACCACGTTTAATATATTTTCAAAGCTTTTGCTTGATTCTCCTGTTGTGCTTATAGCCAAAACAGAGGGAGTTGGGCGTTGAGAACAAGGGGTCGTTCTTGCTTTTCCGCTGGGAATTGAGGGTTCGACGATCTTCGCTTGTGGTCAGCGAGGATCCAATCAAGTGTGTGTTTGGGCGAATTTTCCATAGAGTTGCAAGTCCGTGCATTAGCGCGGGGATCACCGTGGTTCGTCAGGTACACAAGTTATCGATGTGTCCTACGTCGAGAAGATCGCACCCTGCATCGGTGGTATCGAGCTCGTCTGACTCGGTAGGATCTTTATCCGATTATCTTTTTCTCCCATACACGAAAAAGCCATACAAAAAAAATTCACCGTAGTATTTAATTTGTTTTTCTAATGAGTTTTTAAGTTTTTGTCCATTAGAATCAAGTTTAGTTTGTCGATCTTGAATTCTTTTATGCTTGCTTTTATTTGAGCCTAGTTTGATTTTTTTAGTCGTGTCTATTAAAAAACAAAAGAAGTGAGACATCAATTTATCCTTTGTGAACTGGGTAAAGGCACACCGATTTGCTCTTTGTTTATCGCCATCTTATGGTATTTCGCTCATTGCTTAATTAGTATTTGGATGTTATTTGGCCGGTCGACCTCTCTTTTGTAATAACTATCCTTTATTTATATTAACGTCTGGTTTGTTGCTTTTGCTGGTTCTATATGTTTGAATGGAATTGATACATACTGTTGTAAAGGGGTGTGTATACTGCATTCCTGGGAAGTATATATATCTCGGGTCTCGATTTATTTGATTTGTGATGCTAGGACCGAGTGGATAGTTAAGCATTACAAGTCCGATAAACCGGGTCTCACAATAGTTCAACATCATTATCTTCCAATAGTTTTCCATTATATGCAGTCATGCTTTCATTGTCCTTTTGTGTTGCTATTTATCTTAATTTCATTTGCAATATTCATCAAAGTTAATATCTTGTGGACTGACAAGTTAAGAGATCTTAAGATTTTATTTGTAGAGAGAACCCTTATTTGGCATGGATAAGTAAGATGAATGCTATATTGTTTCTGGTTCCACAGGTTGATACTATGGTCATTCAGGCCATTGGCTTATCGGATGATCTTGACACAGAGCGTAACACTTATTACCATTGGGGTTCGTGAATGGTATGGTCGGGACTTCCCAGAGCTCACTAAAATAGTGACAGATAATTTACAACACGCAAAAGTTGTGAAGATGGGCAATCGAGCTAATGCAGTCAACCTTGATTTATTTGAGGTAAATTCTTGACATGTCTCAATACCATTGCCACGCCTATGTAGGAAATCTCTTGTTTATTAGGAAGCTCTGTTATTTCAGATACTATCAGATGATGAGATAGAAGAACAGTTAAAGAAGTTTTCTCTCCTTGCCTATTGCTCCTTCCCCGGTGATGCCCTAGCCTCCCTCGCCACTATCGCCAAGGCTTCCCACTGCACCCCCTCCTAAAGGGGACTCTGCGTGGATCTCGTATGTGGGTGACCGGTGGCGAGGAAGAAGTGGGGATTAGGGGCGCTCTGCAGGCAAGGATTGACTACAGCGGCAGGGGCGGTTCAGTGTGGAGAGGGTTGTGCAAGAATGACAGGGCTAAGGAGGCTACAAAGGTCAAGGCTGAGGACATTTGGCCACGAGGGTGAGGCAAACGAGGCGAGGGTGATGGCCGCGGTATGGCAGTGCGGCAGAGCGGTAACAGAGTAGAGAGTAGAAGCACGACACAACCTGGAACCACCTTAATACCTTATCCCAATCTTGCAATGAGTTCATCTGTTTGTTCCTCTATCCAAGCCTAATCCTCCAAAAATCTCAATCCGTACCAGCCACAGCTTACCAACCAGCTACCATGCTTCCTTCAGAAACAAATACGTGAAATTCAAAGAACAATGCTTTTTTCTCTGTGTTGTTATACTCTAGACCAATGTTGTGGATTTTGAGCGAAATTCCTGGGGTTTGATCGATTTAATGTTGCATGCTCTGAGGGATGAGGGACTTCAATCAATCGAGGAACAATAGGAGGAATCAGTGTTCGATGGGTCTTTAATCAATCAGTGGTGAGGATATCCACAATGAAAAACAAGTAGGTTTCCCGGTGTCATCACTTATGAGTTCTGGAGCTGTACTGCCCAATTATTAAGCACGCATACAGTTGTATTGTTAATGCTTGTACTCTACACATGCTTGTACTCTACACATGCATTCTTATATATTCAGTGTTATGATCTCCATATTCCCACCCATTGGCCTGGCTCAATATTCAGGTCTGGTCCGTGATCACTAGAAAATCTTGATCTTCTCATATAACATCTATCATTTTTTCTTAGTACATGAACTTATCATATTTTGTTCAACTTGTGAAATTAGACCTTGCAATGCTGTCTACATGTGCATATGTTTTGTAGCATCCCAAAAATTTGGTATGTTTCTAAGTTTTTAAAAGAAAAATAACCATTTGAATTTTCTGCTAAAGTGAAAGCTTAATTGGAATTTTTAGAAATCTAAAAATTTAATATGAATAATCTCAACATCAACTATTGTCAAAATTATTTTATTTGGGGTTCCTTGTGCTTGGATATATTTTCTAGAATTTTCTAGATTTTTATGAGTCCATTTGCTATTTTCTAATTGCTATTTGGATTTTTAGTATTTTCTAAAAAGAGAAACCTATTTTAAATTCCCGGAACAGTAACGGGCCGAAACCCACCGCTGTTCCGAGCCAGCCCAACCTTGGCGGGCCAATTCTCCCACGCCGCAGCCCGCCGTTCCTCTCTTTGCTCGCACGTATTTTGTTGGTCCCACCTGTCGGTGTCGGCTAGGTCATGTGCAACGCACTTGTGTCCAAGCCGCCATCTATGATCAGTGGGCCCGTGGGAATAATGTTCATCGTCCACCTCTGGGACTCCACAATCAATGTCCGAGTCTGCGCCAGCGCCGCCGGCTTCAACGTGGACTCTCCTCCCCAGTGCTATATAAAGGCCGCAACCGGTGTCAATATCTTCGCTCGGCTTTCCGCTCCCAAAACCCTAAGATCTCCGCCCCGATTTCGTTTTCTCTACGCCACAATCGCCAAAGACCCGAGGACCGCCAGCGTCTTTGCCGCCCAAATTCTCCGCCGTTGGACCGCTTCCGCCCGTGATTCCACCACCGACGGGTCTGCAATAGCGAGAGCAACGTCGTGCTTCCGTCATCTTGGTCCGATGAACTCCGCAGCACCGTTGTCGTCTTCGTCCGAAAAATCGGCAGCCTCCTCCCTTCGCCGATCTACATCTCTGGTGAGTTCCTTGCCGTCTGAGCACGTCACCAGGTGCCCCACCCTATACTCATTCGAAATCCTCTCCTCCCACTATTTCTCCTCCATCGAAACGCCGCTGCTGCTCGTCTCCCTCAACTCCGGCCATCTGGTTATTGCCGCCGGTGTGGTCGAGCCCCGGACCTTCCGAGCCTCAGTCTGTGATCGTCATGTCATCTCCGGGCCAGTGCTCCTCTCAAATTTCGTTGGACGCCACTCCTTCACCAAGCCGCCGCTAGCCGAAGTGTCACCACCGCCATTGTTGCCGTCGTCAACGAACCACCACCGTCCAAGCCAAGCCACCACCCCCTAAAGCTTTGCCATGTTCCCGGGGTTCCATTTTGGTACTTTCTCGACGCTGCCTTGCCGCCAATCGCCGTTGACACCGTCAGCTCCACCGCCGGCCATGGCTGCTCCCAGCTCTCTCATTTTTCTCTCTGTTGTGCCATCTCATCGCCAAGTCAGCGGCTACATCATCTTTTCTATTGACGTGTCATCCTCGTCAGTGCCATGTCAGCAGCTAAGTGACAGACCTCAACTCAAACCGAGACCAAAAGTCCATGGACTAGTTCCACCATGCACCCAGTCAATGACCAGTGGGTCCCACCTGTCAGATTGAATTCTTTTCGGCCGAAAATCCTTGCTGACGTTAGCTGATGTCATAATTTCCTTTTTCTTCAGAAAAATAATTCAGTAAATCCGGAAAATTCTGGTTTTCATGATTTCATGTGATTTCACACTTCCAAAGCTCATATCTTTTGCATCCGAACTCCGATTAAGCCCATCCAAATTTCTAAATTCATCTAAATTCGAGCTCTATTTATCTAAGATGTGTATTTAGTTTTTGGAGTTAGTTTTACCTCTGTTTTGTGTTTATTGGTTTATTTACTTTGTTTGCGAGTAGACATTGGTTCTTCGGGCAACTTTGAGCAAGGAGGACTACACCAAGATCAAGACCAATACTAGGATCTATTCCAAGGCAAGCTGCAGTCCTTTTGATCATATTGAACCTATGATTTCAAAAGTATATTATTTTATACAATTGCATGCTATCTTTATATCAATTATTTTGTGATTAGTTATTACCTGTTGTCATTATGCCTCCATTGATTATTTGAATGCCATGAATCATTTGTCACCCTAGTATGGATAACTTTAGTTGGATATATTTGTATCACCAATATGGGTATCGTATTGATGCTTAGTTCAACTTAGTTACGATGGGTTCATCATCACATGTGTCATAATGATTAATCTTGACCTAATGATATATATATAGAATCGTGGTGGTTAGCCACTGTTGTTAAAATTTGAGCACCATGATAGTGGATGTCATTGGTTGCAGTTAAACAAAATGGTTTTTGCTTAGGCGAGTGGATGGTGGATAGTGGGGGTGTGGTTAGCACGTTGTGGGTTTGTGGAAAGATCGCCTGAGTAACTTATCAAGGACTTAATCTTGTGTGTTATTGAACTATGCCTTAACCGCACAACCACATGTCCTGTATGGGCGGGACCTGGCTGATTAATTAGCAATGTATTAATTTTAGTTCTATCTTGGAAAAGTTAGTTTCGGGGTACGTACTCACTATGGCGCAAGAGGGGGGCCATGTCTGGTCGAATGGAGACATTCAGTGTTGAAACCTTAGCTGGCAGAACTGGATTAAGAAGGAGCTTTGTAAAGGCTTTGTCACGTACTCTAGACTGCTTACCTAAGGTAGTGAGCAGTGGTATCGATGGATGCCAAATAGACTAGAGAAGTCGTGTCTTGTGGGTCAAGCTGTACAACCTCTGCAGAGTGTAAAACTATTCAAATAGCTGTGTCCGCGGTTATGGACGTGCTCGGAGATTTCACACGAGAGATAGAGTTTCTTTTAAAATATGTCGGAGTGTGAATGGGAAGTTCACTTGATGAATATAATGCTTGTCCGGTGAATGGGTAATTCACTTGGTGGTTTGTGTCGATTCGTGAATGGGGAATTCACTCATCATTGGTTTGGTCCGGAAGTGAATGGGTATTTCACTAGTTGTCTCAAAGAAATTGTTTACTTATTTATTATTATGTTCAATTACGCATTTTAATCTATTAACTGTATTTATTGTCAATGCTGTTTTCTGCAATAGAACCATACAGCTAACATTTAGCAAGCCTTGCATGAATACTATTTGCATACATTTCCCTGCGACTTGCTGAGTGCATTATGTACTCACGGCTTATGCCTTTGTTGATCAGTTGAGGAATACCAAGCTGCACAAGAGTTCTTTCAAAAGGAAGACTATGAAGGTTTTGCGGATTAGGATGTGTTCTCCACTCGATTGCCTGTGGGCATGTTGATTGGCTTTCCAAGTTTCCTATTCTGCTGTAAGAGTTTATTTGTTTCTTTAGCCCTGCTTGGCAAGTTAAGTAAACGTTGACTATAAGGTCTAGTTATTATTACTATTTGTTATCTTTGAGATCTTTTTACTTAAATCGAATAAATGGATGGTATTTCATCACTGTTTTCTATATGAGCTAGCTACTGATCTGGGACTAGTTCATAATACACAGAGGGTTCCTGAGATGCATTTTCGGGTCCCGACATGTTTTCATTTTGAAAACTATCCATATCCCATGACATAATAATGTTCCTCCTCTCTAGGCTAGGCGTTCCTTCACCATGGCCTCTTCCCTCTATCTACCAGGCAAATATGCATCTAATAATTATAATTGAGCAGGAAGTGATGAAAGCTATCTATGTATTTTTGACAAAAAATTATAGGGGAGGCCCATACATTGTAATTAAATAATATAGGGGAAATTACAGGCAGTTTAAAGAAAGAATTTACAAACCCCACATAGAGGGTTAGATCAACCAAGAGAGAGTAGCCATTGTAAAATAGATTCCTTGATATCCTCCTTCACTCTACAAATAAGCAGAGCTACTTCATTTTTAAACAAAGCTTTCCAAGAGTCAATACCAGGCCGGGTATGCTCGAAACTGTGGCCATTCCGTTGTTTCCAGATATGCCACACAACAATAATAAAAATTTCCATGAAGAACGGTTGAGCAAATTGTTGTCTAGCCAGTTGTATCATGAGATGAAAATCCTAATTAAGATTCTAATTGATATGGAGAAATGTCCAACATGCTCAACTAAAAGGGCATTCAAAGAATAGGTGCATTGCAGTTTCCTCACCATTTTGATTGCAAAGAACACATTGAATGTCAGTGCCATGGTAAAGACAACGTCTCCTGAGCATACTCCTCGTGTTTAACCGATCAACAATCAGAGGACCAATAAAGATTGCGCTTCATCACACACTTAGATTTCCATATCTATTCGAAAGTTTTTGGCACATTGAAACCCTGAGAAAGAAGTTCATAAAATTTTCCTGAAGAATATCGTCCATGTCCCCATATGTATGACCAAGAATCATGCTGTGAAGGGGTCAACTCTACATTCTGTATAGTATGACGTATTGCTAAATGTCCTGCAAAACCTGAGACGACATAGGTATGAAGAATTGCATCTCAATGCTAGGGTCATTTACGAATGTAGCAACTGAACATTGTTTCTTTCTTGCAAAAGAGTATAACCACATATATTGTTGCACCAAAACAGCACCATACCACAGATCATTCCAAAATAACACAAAATTGCCATTTCCTACTTGATGTGTTCCAATTCCTCTATAGTAATTGCTTAAGCGTAGAATATCTTTCCACCAAAAAGACCCAATCTCCTTAGCTACGTGCGAAACATCTCTACCGACATAGTAAGAATTCCAGATCAAATGCACCCATGGCAAGTCATGAGAATTGTAAAATTTATGAAGATGCTTTAATAACAGTGCCTTATTTTGTTTTCTCAGATCAATAACTCCCAGTCCTCCTTTTATTTTAGGGTGACAAACCAAAGACCAAGCAGCAAGTGATCTCCTTTCTCATTAGCATTTGTTCCTCGCCAGAGACATTGACGTTGTGCCTGATCAATTGATTCAATAATCATCACCCGTAGTTTGACTGATAACATGTAATAAGTGGGCAAATGGGTTAGGACTAGATTAATTGTAGTGAGCCACCCACCATAAGAAAGAAATGCAGAGAAAACTATGAGTCTTTCAACTCTATCAATCAAGGGGGCAAAATCTTGATTTTTTTTTGTTTTGTTGTGGCAAGGGGTAATCCCAAGTAGGTGAAAGGCAACGAACCAACAGTATAGCCAAAAACTCTTACCAATAATTCTACTTTCTGTGGTGGTGTATTGAGAGGAATCATGCAATACTTGTTGAAGTTGACTTTCAATCGTGTTGATTGTTCATAGGTGTTTAACAAAGCCTTGAGACAGTGTGATTGCGATGTAGAGGCTTGGATGAACATAAGTGTATCGTTTGCATACTGGATAATAGGGAACTCTTGGTCATGCACTAAATTAAAAGGCAAATGGAGCAAACCTCTGTGGAGTACTTTGTTGACAAAGGGTTGTGGCAAATCAGCATCTAAAACAAACAAAAGAGGTGAAAGAGGGTCCCCTTGTATGACTCCTCGCTTACAACAGAAAGATTTTCCAGGGACTCCATTGAGAAGGATAGAAGAAGAACCCGAAGTGAGGATGGTTTTAATTCAATGCCTCCATTTATCATTGAAACTTTTATATTCCATAATTTTGAGAATTTTTGTGGTAATTCTGTGTGGAGAAACAAGATATGGTAGTAAAACTACTTAGGTTCCTTAGGCTAGTGTTTCAGGTAAGTTTTGTGTGTTAATTGTGTCCATTAAATTCCAAAGAGTGTTCCTACAAGCTCACCGCCCCGATGCCAGCACATTCTCCGGCAAGTTCCGTTGCGCCAAGAATCGCTCCGCCCCTGCTGACCCCCTCGGTGCCAAGAACTTCGACATTGTAATGTGAAGTCTATTTTAAGAATTTTAATTCACTGAATAATAGTTAACTCCTATATAAATGTATCTTATGTTTTTTTAATTTGGAAGTGATCTATGATAAATTTATGGAATGCTGCAGTGAAATGCTTTTCATATGTCATTTACTGAAAATTTAGTTTCACCATGTGTCACCGTGAATTGGTGTGAATTGACAGTTTCATGGCAAGTGCTTCTCTAATAGTATAATGAGATTATTAGTGTTTTCCAGTAATTTACATGTTGTTAGATTGTAATCTTTTTTGTGTGTGTGTGTGCACACCTCTCATGTAGATTCTTGTCAACATGTAAGAAATAATCTTCTAGTGAAATTCTAAAGGCTAATAATGTTTTCCATGTTTTAGATGTCTAGAAGATACAAATATGACAAGAATCAAGAACTTGTTACAACAGAACATAAGGATTCAAAAAGTTGGAAATCATCCAATTCCTATTGACAAATCTGATGAAGGGCGCTTGGACTTGGAGGCAGCTTTGAAGTGTGATTACTAGTGATAAGAAGTCATCTTGGATGAAACAGAAGGTCTGATCTAGAGAAGTTAAACCATATTGTTTTGTATAAACATTGCTTTGACTGCTACTAAGACAAAGGTTTCCTATAGATGAGGAAATGCGAGAACATGGATGATAATCGTTATTTCGTTTCTACTTGAACACACTTATGTATCAGGCATCATATATTATGTCTAAAAAACCTTTAATTTGAGTTTTACACCATGTATGTAAGGAAATTTACTTTATTTTGCTTTTTAGAACACATGGTATGGTTTAATTGTAATCCGTTGCAACACACGGACACTTGGCTAGTGTTGGGAAAAGCTCTAGTTACGTAATCTTTGCAAATCTTGTGGCACATTTTAGAGCATGTGAATTTTTTTTCAAGATTCCCATAGTAATACTTTTTTTAGTGAAATTCCTATGTCAAAGGTAAAGTGGGAGAATAGCAAGGAAAAGGAATTTTGTTCCTTTAGAAGAGTTTGGAATGAAGAATCACCTTACTGCTTTCCTTTAGGAAAGTTTTCCTCTATGAGTGGGTACACCATACATGTCTCCTACACATTTTTTAAGTTTCTATGTTTTGCTGCAATTGATCCAAGCACTTCAATTTTTGCAAGAAGTTTTAGAATGACAGATGATTTCATCCACCTATTTTTTGTCTACAATTTCCACTTGGAATTTGCAAGAAGTTATAGAATCCTTTGAATAACATTTCTCTTCAATCTTTGCATTTGTCATGGACTTGTGGTAAATTTTGTTCCCCTACCTGTACTAGAACTACTCTCCAATTCGCCATTCCATGCTCTACTAGATCATAACTTATTTCCCTTTCCAAGGGAAAAAATCATATCCTCCTTGTGAGTCATGTAAGAAGCAAAATAATTATAGACCTTGTCTCCTTGTTAGTGTAAACTTACAATGCCCGCACCTTTGTCATAGTTACCGGCCAGTACCATGGGATCCTATTGGATCAGCATGTGGCGCTGGTCATGGCTATGGTGACTGCTAACCTGAGGTTGCTAGAGGATAACCAAGTCGTGTAGCTATGCATAGGACCAGTGTTACATTTGTTCAAGTTGAGCATCATAAAGGTTGTTGCCATTTAGGGAAGGACTACTACGATCACAACGGAATGCAAAAAAAAAGAAGAAGAAGAAAGAAAGAAAGATGGTGAAGGTACATATGGGGTTATTACTAATATAGTAACTATGAAATGCAAAAAAGGGTGCAAAGATATAGATGGGTGTAACGAAGATGACTTTAAGTTAACCAGAAAGAGCAGGCGTGAAGAGGGTGTGGAGGGGAAGGAGGATGAGAATTATGACAATGAGGTTAAATGTCATTAGAAGGGGATATGAAAAACCTAATTCTAGTAAAATCCAATATAGGAAATGAATTCTCAAGTATATTGGCAATACAAGTGAAGCAGTTTAATTTGTTGGAATTCAGGAATGCCTATGTTACATAGAACAATATGTGATCTTGTGAGGATGTATCTAATACTTTGGGCCATCATGCTTCACTTCTCTAAGTTAGACTCATCATCCTATGACTCATAAAAAGAAACTCTTCCTTAGCAGTAGTAATAATATTTCTCTATTTCTAGATACATGGCTTTGAATTCTAGTGGATCTAAAATGATATCTCCATCCAACATTTGGCACCATTGGAATGGATACTAATAAAGCTCAATAAGTATGATAACCAAACATTCCATTTGATAATCATGGTAGCTAGATCGTGTGCGCACACAATTTGAGATAAAGTATCTTCTATCTAGTATATTTTGAGCATAAATTACCGGATGAAGCATTTGTGTGCATTAGAAAGTTTGGACATGTAATGTCCATGCCCATGGTGCATATTTACAATGGCTAGACTTGGGTCTTTTGTAAATGGGTGGAAAATATAAGTTTACTAAAATCTAAACTTTTATTTCAAATGAGATATGCATGGTTCTTAGATCACTAGGAAATATATGTTTCTTCCACATGCTTCAAAATGATCTAAGCAATAAACTATCCGGAAAGCAAGCAATGATGACGATGGAGTAATGAATTTTCCCGGTTAATTGATCTTTTTTTTACCTGTGCAATTTGACATTGCAAGGCTTTGCATTTTTTTTCATAAAAAACTATAAATAAGAAATACAAGTCCACAACGTCCATATACTATCCTATCCATCCAAACTGCTCCGAGATTTGTGCAAAAACATTGAAATTATTAGAAGATGGCATGTTGGTTTGAATTTTGAAATTTTGCATCAATTTCAAGGCATATTTATGTCGGGACCCAAAAATACAATTATAGACCCTCTGTGTATTCTCACTAGTCCAGGAACACGCCAGTGCACACAGTATCAACATAGATGAACATCAATCCACACAAGATGATTAATAGAATAAATGACTAATTTGAATAGTAAATAATGGTTTTGACCTTATGGTCGAGTATACATTAATTAAGCCACGCAGGGCTGACAATAGATAAAATAGCAGCAGCGGAATAGAAATAAACTTCAGCAGAATTCTATCAATTCACCACAAGCAACTGACTGGGATCAAGACCCTAACGATCGACACCTTCGTAGAACCCCTCTTCAAAAGTAGACGAAGACTCCTCCACTTCTGTTGATTGTTTGAAGCAAGAATGAGTACACAACCGTACTCGCAAGTCATACCATAGAATGCAATTTATAGATGATGGCTTATTCCAAAGGAATAGCTTATGTGGTTATTTTACAGAAATGCAACATTCGCAATTGAATACAAATAATAGAGTGAAAACATAATTCAAAACAAATAAACAATATTAAGTTATCATTTGATTTCACAAAGACACACAGTCTAAACAAGTTATTCATACAGCCATATAACTTAGATCACAAAGCACCCTTCCCAAATGTTTTATGAAAATTACCCCTCGTGTGAAATCCCTGTGCATGTCCTTGACCGAGGACGCGGCTATTCAAATAGATTGATTAAACACTCTGCATAGGTTGTACACTTTACCTACAAGATACAATCAGTGTAGCTAGCACTGACCATAACAAAATATTTCATAAACTTAATCTCAAACATTGACACTCCCGATGTGCTTTCCTGCCGTCCAACCGATACACACAACATTTGGGTACGACACACATCGTTGGATAGGGATGCGGCGAACCGTCCCGCGATATGCTAAACAAACCTCCAGCCCATCACACAGCTTAACCTACAACCTGAGTTATCAATGGCAAGATTCTATAACCTACTAAGTTAGGCTTATCCCACACCAGGTATGTGGTTGCACAGTAAAACTCAGTTCAATGGCGCACAAAGTTAAGTCTTTAATTGACCAAGGCAAGACTTTCAATATCAAACTAAGTCACACAGATAATCATTCTCAGCACATAGCTCCACCAATCACACAGAATCCAACACTTGCCTCAGTCTAAATCTTTTCCTACCATATTGATTAAGTGCAACACATGCCATCAACGAGTACTAGCACACAACACACATAGTTTCATCACATAGTTCCATAATCACTTAGTCAAATATATATTTGCAACTCACATGAAATGATGACTCGTAGCATGGCTAAGCAATCTACTCGTATCTAACCAACCCACGTTGGTGCTATGATAATACCAACTAGTAGTGAACCAACCTAGGGTGACAAAAGATCATGGCATAACCATAGACAAGGTGGGCATAAAATTTGGATTAATAACTAAACCCAAAAACATTTAAATAAATACTTGAAATAGAATGCAATACATTGAAACAAAGTATTTTGAAAACTGGGTTCAATATAATCAAATGTATAATTTTTCTTGGAATATGTCAGGTACTGGTCTTGATCTTGAGGCACTTCTTCTTCTATAAAAGTTCCCGAGGAATTAACATCTACGTGTAAAATAAATAAATAAATAAATCAAAGAGGCAAAACAAACTCTAAAAATTATATAAAAATTATAAATAAATAGATCTCGAATTTATATAAATTTAAAAATTTGAATGGACTCAATCGGAGTTCGTATGCAAAAGATATGGCTTCTGGAAGATTGAATCTAAATAAAATACTCAAAAGAAAATTCAAGTACTATTCACCGAGCACAGTACATCGAGTATTGTACACCACTTTCAACTACGTGTACTCGAAAGGAATTTCGACCGCATGGTCAGAAGGTTTCGACTGCATGGTCGTAAGAGCCTACGACTACATGGTCGTGGAAGACTACGACTACCTGGTCGTGGAAGGCTCTACGGTTCACGGGTTCACAGAAGAGAGATTTGGCTTGGGGACCCCATATAACATAGAAACGGAGTATGGTGGACTAGGTTTACAATAGATCGGATCTTATTTAGAGTTGCGAGTTCTGACGTGGCTGATAGAGCAGAGACATGAACGGTTCGAGCAAATGTGGCGGGTGAGATGGCGGACACGTGTGCCTACGAGTATATGTGGCATGACACATGTGCTCACAAGTATACATGGCAGAATAGAGTGGCACGACACAACAACAAGACAACGTCGGGACTTGGGTTAATCCGGCAACGACGAACGGCGGTGCTTCGCCGGCGGCGGATGCACGCAGTAGGTAGAAGAGGCTATTGCGCATATAAAAGTACTGGTATTGGTACGAAAGGTTACCGGAGTTGGTGGAATCGGTGATGAAGTGGCGGAGCAGGTGCGGCTGTTGTCGGCGACAAACACCGGTGGCGTCTCATGGTCGTGAAGGGGTGATGGAAAGAGCTCTGGTGAAGGCAAAGACGACGGCGTGGTCGACGGCGATGAGGCGATGAAGACGACGGCGCAATCGAAGAAAACCCGACGGCGGTGGCAAAATCCTAATTTTGCAAATGCGGCGGCGCTAGGGCTCCGGGGTGGAAGAGGGTGGCGGTTCTGGGATGCTTTGCCAAGGGTGAACCCTAGGGCGACTTTTATAGGGCTTGGGCGTGCCGGATTTTGAAGATCCCTAATCGAGTCTGATTTGGTTACGAAACCAAAGCCCGGGATTCTAGGAGATAGAAACCGATCCGATGTTTGATTCCAACCGGAACGGGTGCGGGAGAGATAGAGATAAGATCCTACGCATTTTCTAGATAGGTTTAGCTGGAGATTCAAACTTGTCGTTGCGATCTTGAAGCTCTGACAATGGCGGATGCAGCGCGAGGAAGATGACGGGAAGGGGCTACGACCACCTAATAGAGGGGGCCCACCTGGTCGAGGGACAAGGGAGGCGGCGCGCGGGCGACTGGCTGCACAGAGTTGGGCCGGGATTGGAATAGGATTGGGTTTCAGCCCGATACTGTTCCGAAGGGTTTTAAATAGATTTTCTATTTTAGAAAATACAGAAAATCCAAATAGCAATTAGAAAATAGCAAATGAACTTGAAAAAATTCCATAAAATATATCTAAGCACATAGAATCCAAATAAAACAGCTTTGACCATTGTTGATGTTGGGATTAAGCATACTAAATCATTTTGACATGAAAGTCTATATTAAGCTTCAAATAAAAAATACTAAGAATTAATAGAAATTCAAATAATGTATTTTCCAACAAGTAATTATTCAAAAGATTTTTAGAGCTCAGAAATTTGGGATGTTACAAACCTCCCCCCTAAAGGAATTTTGTCCCCGAGATTCAGGCTAGCTAGAGAAGAGGCTAGGAAACTCCGCTTTCAACTCTTCTTCGCATTCCCACGTTGCTTCTCCTTCTGAGTGGTTGCTCAACTGAACCTTGTAGAAACGGATGGCCTTATTCCTGCTACGGTGCTCTGCGACATCCAAAATCTTAACTGGTTGTTCTTTGTAAGTGAGATATTCTTTCAACTCAATTGCATCCAACGGAGATTGTTTTTCTGGCACACGAAGACACTTCTTTAACTGAGAGACATGCAAGCCATCATGCACTCCTGCTAGCGATTGCGGTAGCTCCAACTGATAAGCAACTTCTCCACGGCTTTCTAAAATCTTGAACGGACCAACATACCTAGGGGCAAGTTTCCCTTTGGCACGAACTGTTTGACACCTCTGAGTGGAGTACCTCGGAGATACACGAAATCTTCTGGTTCAAAGCTGAGGTCACGACGGTGATTGTCAGCATAACTCTTCTGCCTGGATTGGGCTATCTTCAATCTTTCTCTGATCATGGCCACTTGTTCTTCTGCTTCTTGGATAATATCTGGTCCAAATACCAAACGTTCAGCTGTCTCTGACCAATTCACCGGGGTTCTACAGGCACGACCATACAAGGCTTCAAATGGTGATATTTGCAAACTAGCTTGATAACTGTTGTTGTACAAAAATTTTGCATGCGGCAAACTCTTATCCCAACTGGTAGCATTGGCTAGAGCACAGGCTCTCAACATATCCTCCAATATCTGGTTGACTTTTTCAGTTTGCCCATCTGTTTGAGGATGATAAGCAATACTGAAGTTCAGGTGGGTTTCCAATGCTTCATGCAGACTCTGCCAAAAACGAGAGGTCAGTTGAGATCTGTGGATATCGTGAGGATATGTGCACGATCTCAGGATGATGAGTCAATTGGCAATGGTGTTATTGGTTTGCAAAATCTCGCGTTTCGTTAATAAACGCGCTGGTCTTGTTCGGTACCCGAACACGTCCACGAGGCAACGAACTCTACGACTTCTCGCTTGATTTGGCCACTAGAACTTATGGCCGGTACATTTTTGTACTACCGAGTGAATCGAATACTTTAAGTCATGGGCTTCCTTCAAGGCCTCAAACCATCACTATCTAGTAAATAGATACGCCCATTAATCCCAAGACATCCGGATCATCTCTCGTGAAATCCGCCATCTTCTTCTAAAACAAAAGTGGGTTTTGGTTGAGCCAAAATAGGTTGTGTAGGCAAGTGGAGTCTCTGGATGTGGTCCCATCATTTTGGAGCTCGAACAAAGTTCTATTCGATTGAAATTTCCAAGGTCGCAGAACGAATTTTTGAATTTCCAAGATTAAGTCCTTTATTAACTCCGACCTCTGCCTCATGGGCGGTCCGGTCAAGATATATGCTCTTATGATCGGCCTCACCGACCCGATGAGGTAATGACGCTAAATTTTCAAAGATCACTACGGAGGTGAGCCAAGTGTTGCATTGAGTTTGATATCAAAATCCTTACGAATATCCGCAAGAGTGTGTTATTCTATGAACTTCAACCGGTGCTCTCTAAGCTTCTCCAAAATCATTCTCAAATGCTCAACATGTTCTTCTTCCGTCTTGGAATAAACCAAAATATCATCAATAAACACAACTACAAACTTGTCCAAATATTCCATAGATACCTTGCTCATCATGCTTTATTGATGTATATCGTGTTGCATTTTGGATATCGTGGGCAAATCTTGTGAAGAACTCGATCGGGTCGATCTTTGAGTTTGCTCTTTCATCCGGTGAATAAATCATCAATTCGGGCGGTGGGTACTTGTTCTTGATAGTGACTTCATTGGAGAACGATAATCGATTCTCATGCTTCCATCCTTTTCCTAACAAACAAAACGGGTGTATGGCGATTTAACTGTCTTACGTAAACCTTTCTCAAGTTCTTCAACTGATTCTTCATTTCTACCAACTCATGGTGGCATCCGATAGGGTCTCTTCGATATTGGTGGCTAGATCAATGACAAACTCGATGTCACGATCCGGTGGCATTCCCGGTAACTCCTCCGGGAACACATCCGGTATTCTCCGCAATGGGCACGCCTTCCAAAGATACATCATTCACATCGTTGACTGATGTCCATCACGAACGGAGGTGGCTAGTGTTTAGAACAATTAGGTTGGCTAGAAACTCAACTCCAAAGAATGAGTAACTTAGCTCCAAAACATCCTACCTTAGAACTTAGTTCGATCCGAGCGATCGTGGATACTGGGTGAGAGTATGCTTAAGATGTATACTCAAGCATTCTTGGTTGCAAGATGGACAAGATGGATCGAAGGTCCGGTTCAATATACCGTTGGATCGAATTTACCAAATGGTGCTGACGCTGGGTCTCGAGTTTCTAGATGTGATTCGGCCTCGACAAGAGAGGTTTGCTATCGACCGCTCCGATGTTGTCTGCGGGTGTCTTGGACCGGGTAGCATGGGATTGCGCATCGAATCGCTCCATTCGAGGCATCGATGAGAAGATCAACCTACACGTGGTGAAGGTGCGATTGCTTCAAGAGTTAATTGTGTGTGGGTCCCATGTGCAAGAGACCCAAAAGGGAAACCCTAGCTCTCTAGTATAAATAGGAAGGAGAGTGGAAAACAAAGGAAGCATTCATTTTAGCCCCTTCTTCTTTTCTAGGGTTTGGAGGAGAGAGAGGAGAACTAGGTTTGGAGTGTGCTCCTTGTTGAGCTCTTGCCTCCTTGGTGGAGAGGCTTTGTAAGCATCTATTGTGAATGAACAATCTTGTGATGCTCAATTGAAAGATCAATTGCTCCTTTGTGTTCTTCTCTCTTTGGATGTTTTGGTGCTTCCTTGATTCAAAGGTTCATGCGTGGTCTCTTGGCCTTCTTTATCTTGCTTTGATGTATGGGATTACTCCTAGAGTCATCTAGATCATCAATCCCCACAAGCAAGTCGTGAATCAAGTTTTTCTTTTTTAGGTTTAAGCACTTCTTTGATAAAATCTCAGAGATCGATTCTGCAAGTGGATCTCGACGGATCGTCACTAGAAATAGGTCTCTAAAGATCCCCGATCCGACACTATCTTCTTAGGCACACCATGCATAGCTAAAGGAGTAAAGACGATTCTTGACATACAAGATATCCGACACTATCTTCTTAGGCACACCATGCAGACTGACGATTCTTGACATATATAACTCCGCAAGGCGGTCTCCGGAGTAGGTGGTTTTGACTGGAAAGAAATGAGCGACTTTAGTTAGACGATCGACCATTACCCAAATCGAATTGTAGCCTGATTGAGTCCTGGGTAAATCGGTAATGAAATCCATTACGATCTCTTCCCACTTCCATTCTGGAATCTTCAGTGGTTGTAACAAACCTGCTGGTCTCTGATGTTCTGCTTTTACCTTCTGGAACACGTCGCACGAGGCAACGAACTCTACGACTTCTCGCTTCAGATTTGGCCACTAGAACTTATTCTTAACATCCTGGTACATTTTTGTACTACCAGAGTGAATCGAATACTTTAAGTCATGGGCTTCCTTCAAGATTAGCTGTCTCAAACCATCACTATCTAGTAAATAGATACGTCCATTAATCCACAGTACATCCGGATCATCTCTGGTGAAATCTTTAAATTTTCCTTCTGCCATCTTCTTCTTGATGTCGGAGATTTCTGGGTCATTTGGTTGGGCTTCATGAATCCGTTTCTCCAAAGTAGACTGTACTTCTAGATTAGCCACAAATCCTTCAGATACAACTTCTAGCTTTAGCTTCAAACTACTTTTGAAGTTCTGAACAAATTTCTTTCAATTCCAAGACATTGCAATAACTCTTACGGCTCAAGGCATCTGCAACGACATTGGCTTTACCAGGATGGTAGTGGATTCCAAGATTATAATCCTTTATTAACTCCAACCATCTTCTCTGCCTCATGTTTAGGTCAGACTGAGTGAAAATATACTTCAGGCTCTTATGATCGGTGTATACCTCACATCGATTACCGATGAGGTAATGACGCTAAATTTTCAAAGCGTGCACTACGACAACTAATTCTAGATCATGGGTAGGATAATTCTCCTCATGGGGTCTCAATTGCCTTGACGCATAAGCGAAGGCTCTTCCTTCTTGCATCACGACACATCCTAATCCTTGTCGAGAAGCATCACAATAGATATCAAAATCCTTACGAATATCTGGCAAGATCAGCATTGGGGCTGAAGTCAAATGCTTCTTCAATTCCTGAAAACTTTCTTCACAGGCTGTAGTCTAAATGAACTTTTTCTCCTTTTTCAACAATTGCTTAAGAGGCTTAGCAATCATTGAGAATCCTTCGATGAAACGACGATAATATCCTGCCATTCCCAAGAAACTGTGAATCTGAGTTACGGTCTTGGGTTGCTCCCAATGTAACACTGCCTTAACTTTTCCGAGGTCGACAGCTACTCCTTCAGCTGTCATCACATGACCAAGAAAATCAACTTCCTTCTTCTAGAATTCACACTTGCTAAACTTAGCATGCAACTGGTGCTCTCTAAGCTTCTCCAAAATCATTCTCAAATGCTCAACATGTTCTTCTTCTGTCTTGGAATAAACCAAAATATCATCAATAAACACAACTACAAACTTGTCCAAATATTCCATAGATACCTTGCTCATCATGTTCATGAAATAGGCAGGGGCATTAGTCAGACCAAAGGACATGACTAGGAACTCATAATGTCCATATCGTGTTGAGAAAGCAGTCTTCGGTATATCGTTCGGGCAAATCTTCAACTGGTGGTAACCTGATCGCAGGTCGATCTTTGAGAACACTCCGGCTCCTTTCATCTGGTCGAATAAATCATCAATTCGGGGCAGTGGGTACTTGTTCTTGATAGTGACTTCATTCAGAGAACGATAATCAATGCACATTCTCATGCTTCCATCCTTTTTCCTAACAAACAAAACGGGTGCTCCCTATGGCGACGAACTAGGTCTTACGAAACCTTTCTCAAGTTCTTCAATCTGATTCTTCATTTCTACCAACTCATTGGCTGGCATCCGATAGGGTCTCTTCGATATTGGTGCTGTTCCTGCTACTAGATCAATGACAAACTCGATGTCACGATCCGGTGGCATTCCTGGTAACTCCTCTGGGAACACATCTGGGTATTCTCTGGCAATGGGCACGTCTTCCAAAGATACATCATTCACACTGTTGACTACCAGATGTCCATCACGAACGGAGGTGGCTAGAAACTCTACTTTCTTTCCATTGGTATCCTCGATTGTTACGGCTCTTCGGCCACAATCTAACACAACTTTGTGCTTAGATAACCAATCCATGCCAAGGATGACATCTATGGTTTGGGTGTTTAGAACAATTAGGTTGGCTAGAAACTCAACTCCAACAATGAGTAACTTAGCTCCAAAACATCCTACCTTAGAACTTAGTTCTGATCCAGGCGACTGGACTAACAGAGTATGCTTAAGATGTATAACTTCCAAAATATTCTTAGTTGCAAAAACTCCCGAAACAAACGAATGCGAAGCTCCAGAATCAAACAGAACTGATGCAGGTACTGAATTTACCAAAAACTTACCCAGTACGACGTTGGGTGCTTTCTGAGCTCCTTCTAGAGTGACGTGGTTGACACGGCCTCTGACCACTGATTGCGGTGCTCCTCCGGTTTGGCTGACCACTTGAGGTGCTCCTTGATTGTTGTTCTGTGCGGGTGTCTTGGCTGGGGTAGCTTCAAGGTTGAAGCGTACTGGAGTTATCGTTCCATTCTGAGGGCATCGATTGGTGAAGTGCCCTGGCCGACGGCAGGTAAAACATACTCTGGGTCCATTCTGTGGGTTGCTCCTTAGATTGGGGTTGGCTGGTACAGGACTGCGAAAGTTCTGTGCAACTGGACGAGGTGCTGAGGTTGGTGCAGGCGTTCTGAGAGAACTCTACGGGAAAAAATGGTTAAACTGCGGTGGAACCGTTCTTGCTTTCAGCTATGGCTGGTGACTTCCTTGCTGGGTCATTTTGCGCTTGCGGTTATCTTCCAATTCCTTACGCTTATCTTCCGGAATCAATGCTTTGTTGATTAACTCTGAAAATCTGAAAAGGTGTGGGCAATCAAATTGACTTGTAGTCCAGTGTTCAATCCCTTTAGAAAATGACTCTGACGAGCCTTGTCGGTAGCGGCATCTTCTGCAGTATAGCGGGCAAGTTGAGAGAATTTATTGAGGTAGTCAGTCACTGACATTCCTCCTTACTTGAGAGCACGGAACTCATCCTTCTTCAAATTCATGATCCCTTCTGGTACATGGTACTGATGAAAAGCAGCTGAGAACTCTTTCCAGGTGATGCTTTGCGGCGTCTCATGCACTGCACATAAGTTTTCCACCATTCGGCAGCTATGCCTTCCATTTGGTGAGTGGCGTACATGACCTTCTCATGATTGCTGTATTGGGTGATCAGCAGATTCCTCTCAATAACACGAAGTCAATCATCAACTTCCACTGATGAGACATGTCTAGAAAAAGTTGGTGGACGAGTTCTCATGAACTCGGCTAGCTTGGATGGCCCGTGGTGACCATGAGCGACTGGGGCTTCGTTCTGATGGTGGTTGTTGTTCTGGTTATTCATAGTCTGTATCTGATTCATCATTGTATACATCAGCTAAGTTTGAGCTGCCTCGAATGCTCCAAAATTATGTAGGTCAACTGAGGGTGCTTGTGGTGGAACTTCTCCTGCGGGGGTCTGCTCATTTTCCTCTGACGCAGGGGTGCCAGAACCACTTGCAATAGCTTGACGAGTTTGAACCATCTGATGAAACTCCATGGGTTAGATAAGGTAGCAAGCACAAGATGAGTTAGGAACTAGGTAAGGGTAGGTAAAACCCAATAAACACAATTTCAAGAAAGCTCAACTGAAATACTTATATTAATTAAGATATTAGTATGGCTGCAACAATTGCCTAAGGGCCTCTGCAGCTCATACTTGCACACAAGAAAATAAGAACGAACCTAAACACACAAACTACCGCCTAGAGGGTGACTCTCCTAACCTTAAACTGACTAAGCCTAAAGACTTGAACGGACTACTCGATGAGATAGCCTCCATAGTCCTGATGGTGCTCTCCCGCCTACTGTAGACCTAGAAGCGAGCTGGCATCCTTGCAAACTGATCTTGATGCCCAGGAACTGGTGCAACAGGAATAGGTGTCCCTGGTGCAGGCACAGCTAGTTCCTCCGGCTCTGCTGGCTCCTCTGGCTCTTTTGGCTCTTCCGGTTCCTCGGCTTTTTCTGGCTCTACTTCTTCAGGGTCTTCCTCTTCAGGGTCTTCCTCGTGCTTATGCTGACCATAGAGAGTCTCTTCCGAACGACGCTCCTTTCTTCTGCTCTCTGCAAGGTCTCGTAGGCGCACTCCAGCTCTGTGGCGGCCAACTCCAGCGATTCCTCTTGGGCAGCGGCAAACTGGGCAAGATGCACGATGGTGGCGTTGCTCTCTCCATCTGTAGACGGGTAAACGTGCAGGAACATCCAATGCAAAGGTGCGAGGGTAGTAGGGAGAAGACAGTATCTCGAAGCTCGTGAGCGTAGATGTTGCAGATCCTGAGGATGGCGAGGCGTGAAGACTCTTGAATTGCGTCGTTCCAAATCATCCTTCTTGCGGAGATGTTCAGGGGTTGACTTGCTTTGGTGTTCTTCAGGGCATAGATGGTCAAGCGACAGATCACTCTACGCTCTCGGCCGTTCACGACCCAAGTGCTGCCATGGTACATCGGACGGTCGAATCCTCCAAGCATTTGCAATAGCTTCCAAAGCTCAGCGGCAAGTCCTCCCTTGCGCTCACCATAGTTCTGAAGACGAGGCATCTGACAAGACAGACAAGAGGGTAAGAACAACTTTAAAACAGTGGGGAGAGGAGAAATTCCAGCAATAGTTGAGTCAAAAGAGATATGAGAAGAGTTAAGCAGTTCAATTAATCTTGCAAGTTAATTTTTACTTTAGAAAATAGTTTGGACACTCTAGGACGGCCGATCTAACTAAGAACAAGACCTACATTCAGTATGGCTTTGATACCATCTCTGTCGGGATCCAAAAATACAATTCTGGACCCTCTGTGTATTTTGCATTAGTCCAAGATCACGCTAGTGCACACAGTATCAACATAGATGAATATCGATCCACACAAGACGATTAATAGAATAAATGACTAATTTATATAGTAAATAATGGTTTTGATCTTTTGGACGAGTTTACATTTATTAAGCCACGCAGGGCAGACAATAGATAGAATAGCAGCAGCGGAATAGAAATAAACTTCAGCGGAATCCCATCAATTCACCACAGGCAACTAACTTGGAATCAAGACCCTAACGATCGACACCTTCGTAGAACTCCTCTTCAAAAGCAGACGATGACTCCTCCACTTCCGTTGATTGTTTGAAGCAAGTATGAGTACACAACCGTACTCGTAAGTCATACCACAGAATGCAATTTATAGATGATGGCTTATTCCAAAGGAATGGCTTCTGTGGTTATTTTGCGGAAATGCAATATTTGCAATTGAATACAAATAATAGATTGAAAACATAATTCAAAACAAATAAACAATATTAAGTTATCATTTGATTTCACAAAGACACACAGTCTAAACAAGTTATTCACACAGCCATATAACTTAGATCACAAAGCATCCTTCCCAAATGTTTTATGAAAATTACCCCTCGTGTGAAATCCCTGTGCATGTCCTTGACCGAGGACGCGGCTATTCAAATAGATTGATTAAACACTCTGCATAGGTTGTACACTTTACCTACAAGATACAATCAGTGTAGCTAGCACTGACCATAACAAAATATTTCAGAAACTTCATCTCAAACATTGACACTCCCGATGTGCTTTCCTGCCGTCCAACCGATACACACAACATTTGGGTACGACACACATCGTTGGACAGGGATGCGGCGAATCGTCCCGCGATATGATAAACAAACCTCCAGCCCATCACACAGCTTAACCTACAACCTAAGTTGTCAATGGCAAGATTCTATAACCTACTAAGTTAGGCCCATCCCACACCAGGCATGTGGTTGTACAGTAAGACTCAGTTCAATGGCGCACAAAGTTAAGTCTTTAATTGACCAAGGCAAGACTTCCAATTTCAAACTAAGTCACACAGATAATCATTCCCAGCACACAGCTCCACCAATCACACAGAATCCACTACTTACCTCAGTCTAAATCTTTTCCCACCCTGTTGATTGAGTGCAACATATGCCATAAACGAGTAATAGCACACACACACACAATTTCATCACACAGTACCGTAATCACTTAACCAAATTTATATTTGCAACTCACATGAAATGATGACTCGTAGCATGGCTAAGCAATCAACTCGTATCTAACCAACCCACGTTGGTGCTATGATAATACCAACTAGTAGTGAACCAACCTAGGGTGACAAAAGATCATGGCATAACAATAGACAAGGTGGGCATAACAATTTGGATTAATAACTAAACCCAAAAACATTTAAATAAATATTTGAAATAGAATGCAATACATTGAAACAAAGTATTTTGAAAACGGTTCAATATGATCAAAGGTGGCGTCTCATGGTCGTGAAGGGGTGCTGGAGAGAGCTCTGGTGAAGGCGAAGACGACAGTGTGGTCGACGACGATGAAGCGATGAAGACGATGGCGCAATCGAAGAAAACCCGACGGCGGTGGCAAAATCCTAATTTCGCAAATGCGGTGCGCGCTAGGGCTCTGGGGTGGAAGAGGGTTGCGGTTCTGGGATGCTGGGTTAAGGGCGAACCTTAGGGCGGCTTTTATAGGGCTTGGAAGATCCCAAATCAAGTCCGATTTGGTTACGAAACCAAAGCCCGGGATCCCTGTTTGGTACACCGCTTTGGCTTTGAGTGAGAAAGCCGTAAGTCGCTAAACGGTTGGCTTTTCGCTTTCACAGAAGCTCAAAGTCATCAATACATATGGAAGCCAAAAGCTAAAAGCCGTGTTGAGGTGCTTCCCACGCCTTCCCACCTCCAAATGTTCCAAGAATACCCTGACTTCGCAGAAATTACCCACCTCATACCTAGTATTTAAAGCAATCTTGCTGCTCGCCTTCCCACCGCATATTCGATTGAGTCTACTTAAAATTCTAAGTTACAATGAGCACAAGCAAAGAAAATTATCATTGCAACAATGGCTTTGCATAATTTTATTCGAGATAGTGCTTTGATTGATAATGATTTTGCTCGTGCGATGGAATGATGATTATGTAGACGGGGACATGTCCACTAACCTCGGTAGCATGATGATCAAATTGTTATGGATGATGTTGATATGAACGGCCTCGATGACGCTATTGCAATAGCTTTGGTAGCATGACGATAGGATAGATGAAAGATATATGCAATATTTTGTATGTAGTACTTGCCAATTTAAACTATGTATAAGGGACTGATCTTCTAGTCCAGATTATTTTCACATGCTTTCTGAAGTTTTATTATTAAATACTGTTAAATGTTCTTAAATGTCGTTAAATGCCGTTTAATGTTGTTAATTTAGTTAAATGACATCAAATAAGTCATTACTGTCCTCATGAGCATTTGGACATTTCATATCTCGAAGCGAGCTTGACCTACCTAAAAGCAGACGACCAAACACCAAATCGAAAAACCTGACCATTCAAACCAAAGGAAAAGCCTCTGAAGATTAAGGCGACTTTTAGGAAAGCCACATTTGTGCAAACATAGTAAACCGATCCGATGTTTAATTCCAACCGGAACGGGTGCGGGAGAGATAGAGATAAGATCCTACATATTTTCTAGATAGGGTTTAGGTGGAGATTCAAACTTATCATTACGAGCTTGAAGCTCCGAAAATGGCGGATGCGGCGCGAGGAAGATGACGGGAAGGGGCTACGACCACCTGATAGGCGGGGCCCACCTGGTCGAGGACAACAAGGAGCAGGCGGCGTTGCCTGAGTTGGCGGGATTGAAATAGGATTGGGTTTCGGCCCGATACTATTTCGAAGGGTTTTAAATATATTTTCTATTTTAGAAAATACAAAAAAAATCAAATAGTAATTAGAAAATAGCAAATGAACTTGAAAAATTCCAAAAATTCTAGAAAATATATCTAAGCACATAGAATCCAAATAAAATAGTTTTGACCATTGTTGATGTTGGAATTAATCATACTAAATCATTTTTACATGAAAGTTTATATTAAGCTTTAAATAAAAATACTAAGAATTAATAGAAATTATTTTTCAATAAGTAATTATTCAAAATATTTTTAAAGCTCAGAAATTTAGGATGTTACAATTAGGTGATGATTGTACATGAATGTCTATGTACACGTGGGAAAACTATTCTAAAAAAAATACATAATCATTTTTTTTGTTGGCATGTGTCCTGTCTCCTGTGAGCCACTAGTTGTTAGTAAACTGCATATTGACTAACCTTGACCTTTCAAATGATGACAACTTTTGGAATTTTGATTATCAATATCTTTTTAAATATTTAGATTGGATATATAAAAATTATATGTATAGATTTCTTTTAAAAAATACTTTGATAGTATTATAATTTAATTGGGTTTTATAAATATATTATAATATAAATTAGTGTTCAAATAGTGTTTTAAAACGGTGTCAATTACTACGCTGCCAGAGCAGCGAAATTCCCACGCATCACCGCCCCCTCTCTCCCTCCTCCCACTGGCACACGGGCCCGAGCCCCACCTGTCATTGGCACAGCCCCCACCGCCCTTTTAACCGGCTCGTCTCCCCTCTGTCCGTTCAGAATTCAGACTGACAGCGACCCCACCTCCCCCCTTCTTCCTCCGCCTTCAGCGAAGCCACCCTTCTCCCCTCCACGAAGCTCTCTCCAAGTCGAGCTCCTCCTCCTCCAAGCCTCGCCATCCCCCCCGCCTCTCTGCTATGCTCGATTCTTCCTCCTCCGCGGCGCCCTCCCCTGCTGGATTGGAGATCCGGATCCCCGCGCGCTTGGTAAGCCCTAATTCCCCTTTCGACCAATCCGATTCCACTGAGCAATCGCCCAATTCCCGCGTGCGCGCACGCTTGGGGGCAGCTGCTGGAGCTGGGGGGTTTCTCTGGTGGACGCGTGACCCGACATGTGGGGGCCACCCCGGGGGTTGATCCGCGGCCGGGGTTGGGTCGTGGGGGTCGGTGGCGTCTAGGACGGCGGGGGTTTGGGGAGGGATGCGCGTGGGGTAGTCCGTGCTGGATTGCGTTTGAATTGGTGGGATCTCTGCTGAGATCCGGGCGGGGGTTGGCGGTGGATTGAGCCCGGTGGATCATGCGGGGTGCGCTAGGGTCTTGCACTGGCAAGCTAGTTACTTGGTGTGCTTTGAATTCAGGGAATTCTTGATTGTAGCGTGGTGGTGTAACAGTTGGCCGCGCTGCTTGGTTAGCCATGCGTCACTGAGTTTATTGTACCTTTGAAATGAAAGGAGAACAGTTCTTAGTGCTCCATCTCGACCCTTGGTAACTTTGTCATTTAGCTCATTGATGGACGTTGCATGGATCATGGGGTTTTTTGAATTGTTAGCTAGCTCCCAGAACTTTGGATGAAGTCGGACTGTTGTCCTTTTTTCTGTTTTAGTATGTTGGTATGTCAAGTGTGGGTGCACTTGTGCTGGTGATGCTGGTGGTCAAATGGTCTTTGGTTGGCACTAGAACTCTTCTGCAAGAGATGCTAGTATCTCTGTTGAGCTTAGCTTGGTGCGTTGCATTGTCATCTGTAGCATGATTAAGTGGATTTGGTGATTCTCACGGGATGCATAACAGATCTTGCATTGGGTCGTGCAGCACTGTTGCAGATTTGTGAGGAATTATAGAATCAAGCTGGTCGCATTTATTAATATTAATAGCATACTGTTGCATTAATGGAACGAGAGATAGTATAATCCAAAAACTTCAAATGTTTCCTGATTTACATAATTGTTATGGCACAGTGCATTTGACGTTTTTGCAGATTATGTTTAATTGGTCAATATTAATAAGCAAAGATCTGCTGTATTGGAAAATTAGCTTTTGCTATATTAATAGAAAACGTGGAATAAACCAAGCTATCACATACTGAAACATTTATGTCAAAAATAAAGTGGTGGTACAATTCCATAGAGGCTAGGTGTTTTCTTTGGTCAAAGCTATTTTTTTGCTCTTTACTTTGGGCATGGAGTGTGCTCTGTGACTTGATGTGAAAAAATGATTTCAGGTTTTAGTTGCAACTTACTGTCTTCTATATTGACAGGTATTTCTGTGATTTGATATTTCTCACTGCTTCTTGGGCATTTACAAGACCAGGTTGTTGCAACTTTTGGTTCTCATGTTGAACTTGTTAGTGATCTAAAAATTGCCAGAACCAGGTTAATGGCATCTGGTACAAAATCTGACTTGGTATCTAGTAGCCCTGATGGGCATGGATACTTCAATGGGCAGCGTGGGCAGTATTCAGCTGCTTCATTGGAAAGGTCAGGAAGCTTTCGTGAAGGCGGTGATAGTTATGCGATGTTTCCTGCATCAAGCTCTTCAAGGTCACCAGCAGTTGACTCTTCTACCCTGCTTCAATCACTTGCCATGGACCTAAGAGCAACAACCTTGGACCAGAAGGCATCCCGGTTAGATGTAAAGAAATCAATAAGTTCCATTTTTGGGACCTCCCCAGAAGAGTCAACATCAACTCCATGTATAGTAAGAAACTTACCTAATTCTGGTGAAGAGGTCAGACGCATGAAGAATATTCTAAATGATATCTCAAACAAAGCTAGGTATGATTTTACTACTCTCTACGTTGTCTTGTGAGATGAACGTAACATGTGAAAGGGGGTAGAAAATACTGAAATGTTATTAATTAGTTGATTGTGCAAATATCTCCATGTTACAAAGGCAACTTTTATTCTCACTTGGCCTTTCTTTATAATGCCAATACCCTTCTATGGGAATGTTAATGGTAAAAATTTTCTCAGTGCATATGTATTGGTACATGAACTTGACATTTGTGTGAAACTATGCAGTAATTATACAGTTATGAGTGTCTTTGCAGGGAAAGAACTAGAGCTTTTGGTGCTGCTGTAACAAAGATTGATAGGTATTGTCCTAATATTTTACGAAAACGTTCCCGAGGAGATGGTTCATCAAACGAACGATCTAGTGCATCGTTGTCTGGAGGAGTTATATCCAAGATTGGCTCTCAAGGCCATCTAAATGCAGATGATACGGAACTTGGACCTCAGAGAGGAGAAGAAAGGACAAAGAATGCTGTACAAAATAGGAGACTACGTACATCCATGGTGGAGGTTATGGCTTGCATTGCAAACATTCATTCAGCTCTTTATTTATCATTATATTTTACTCTTCTACAATGGTTCTAAATAGCTAGTTGCTACAATGTTGGGTAAAATTAAAATGATATGGTCAGATTCTGGGATACTAAGTTGTCTGTACATGGGTTGCTTGCTGCTAAGCCAAAGGTCTATAACTTTCCTTAATATCAAAATAAGTCTTGCTTTATTCTGACGTCTTTTTTCAATTTGTCATGTGGCTTGGCTATTGGCTTGAGTACATATAGTGTGATAAGCTGTTTCATTATCATTGTTAACTTGCATCTGATGATACTTCTTGTGCATAGAAATCAGATGTATTACCGTCTTGTTTGACATACCGTGTATCTTTGTACATTTTGTTAAATTTTACCATTTGGATTGTTCTTATAATTCATTAGCCTAACTTATTTCTTGTTTACTAGATGGATGCAAGGACCACTGGTCTGTCAAGGGGGTTGGGGGCTATCGATAGAAGCTCAGATCCTGGCAAAGTCACCAATGGTGGTCCAGCAGTCCCTGAAGAAAAAAATAGAGGTTTGGCAACTAGTATTGATGGTTGGGAGAAGCCAAAGATGAAGAAAAAGCGTTCTGCCATTAAGGCAGATGTGTCATCAGCTGGTACTTCAAGGATTGCTGATGTAGACCGGGAGCAGAAACAAGGCATGCAACAAAAGTTCAGTACTGATGCTAGGGCAAGAATGACAAGTTCCCCTAGTTTCAGGTCATAGATTCTATCATCCTTTATTCCATGTTTTTCATTGTGTTGATACTATGTTGATGCAGAACTTCATTCCCTTTGAGCTTATTTTATGGGTGATTTCACTTCTTCTTGGCATGAACATAATAAGTTAATAATAAGGAAACATGATAATACATTTCTTTCCGAACATTCTTCAAATCGAGTACTTCAACTAAATTTAATAGAATGTCTTGTACATCACCATTTGACAATTTAATCAAGCTGTTTTTTTTTTCTTTCTGGGTATTGATTATATGAAACTGAATGTGCAGGTCTGGAACTGTTGTATCTGTCTCTGGCACTTGTAAAGCAGACTTACTTTCTGCACAAAATGGTCTTGTTGGACGATCCTTAAATAGGAGTGACCAAGACAGTGGTTTCCATCCTACCAACAAAAGGGATCGTCAAGTTGTTTTAGATAAGGAAATGTCTAATCCAAAAGCTATTAGCAAGTAAGATGTGTTTCTTTACCTCTTTCACTCTGTGGTCCTCTTACCTCAATTCATCACGTACGACATTGAACTGATGTAGTTATCTCCTGCTGCATGTTAGGACTATGGATAAAAAAACCGGCCGGTAACCGGTGGGGACCGGGAACGGAAAAACCGACCGGTTTTTCCTGGTTTAGCAAAATCAATTTCTAGTTTTTGAATTTTGGCTGGTTTTTAAGCAAATTCAAGCGAATTTCATTCGGATTTTTTCGCGTAATTCCGATAACCGGCTGGTTACCGTTTCCGGCCAGCGACCGGGAAATTGCCCAGTTCCTTTTTATCCCTGTTAGGAATTTTCTACCGTATTTGTGCTTTTTTTGGTATAGGTAAAAAAGCATGGTATCTAATGCATTGAATTTTTCAGAAATAACGAAGATGACAGTGGTGCTAATATCACATCAGTACCAAAGGCAAATGGATCTGCTAGGGGACCTCGATCAAATTCTGGTTCATTATTGAAGTCATCTCCAAGCATTCATCGCCTACAAGCTAATTCTGACGATTGGGAACATCCTTCTGGTACAAATAAGTTGAATTCTGCTAGTGGATCTGGCAATTCCAAACGAACAAAGTCTAGACATTCATTATCTCCTCCCACCCAGTGGGGTGGGCAGAGGCCTCAAAAGATATCCCGTTCAGCAAGGAAGTCAAATTTAGTACCCATTATAACAAGCACTGATGGTGCATTAGTATCAGGTTCGCTGGAAAGTCCCTCTATCAATGAAGAGTCTGCGGGATTGCCCAGGCGTGCATCTATAAATGGTCCACAACAAACTAGACGGGGAGACCATGGACTTTCAACTGGATCCGAAGGCGATGAGTCTGGAGTTGCTGAGAAAAGGTTAAGGGACAAAAGCAAAAGGGCTGGTGAATTGGATGATGGGCACTCTGGTTTTCAAAAGATTGCAATGCTTGGCCATCCTTCTAAAAGGAATAAGTTGTCTGCTGATGAGGATATTGGAGATGCTGCACGGAGGCAAGGAAGGATTGTACGGGGTTTTACTCCAACCAGGCCCAGTACCCCTGCATCAATTGACAAGCCTGAAAATGCTCCAACTACGAAACAAAGAAGTGTTAGGACAGTCTCAGAGAGAAATGAAAGGTGATTTCTTCCTCAGCTAACCACCAATCTTTTGAAATACAGCTCATCGATATTCTTTCCATGAATTTTCCGTGCAGTAAATCTGGAAGACCACTGATAAAGAAGATATCTGAGCGCAAAGGCAATGCGCGCCCTAGACATATAAGTATTAATCTGCAGTCAGACTCCCCTGGTACGCTTTCACCAGCTTCTCTCACTACATGGGATTTAGTGTTTTTTGTGATTATACTAATTTCATACTATTAACTTGTTTTATTCACTTCTCAGTGCAATCGGCAGATGATCATGAGGAGCTTCTTGCTGCAGCAAATTCTGCTCTAAGTATTGACTTTACTTATCAAATTCTAGCATTATTTTTTTCGGAAGCCTTTGAATGATATCTTTTTTTGTTGTTGCAGGGTCTGCTTATGCAAGTCCATTCTGGCAGCAGGTTGAACCTTTCTTTGGTTTTCTGACCACAGAAGACATAGCCTATTTAAGTCAACAGGTATTACGGGGTCATCTTATTTTGTATCAAAAGAAGTACGTTTTGCTCTTTAGTAGATTGATTGGTAGTTTCTTGATCAATACTTCAATTGGTTAGATACATTTGCCGGATGACTCCATCACGAGCAGGTCAGTTGAAGGAGATGAAAGCCGGAAATACAAGGTACTCTGTATTTTCACTGCAGTACTATATCAAAATTTGTCTGGTTAGCTATGCATTTGTGGGTAGTTACTGTATATGGAAGTGATAGAATGCATTGATACTCTCTCTTTATCATGAACCGCTACCATCTTATTTTCTTCTGGTGCTGTTGTTTCTTCCCTTGGCTCCAATTTATTTGTTTTGAGATTTTTGCATTTTGCAGGGTAGCCTTGAATACATTTCAGAGCCATCAACTCCGGCTGCTAGCAACAAAGATGACCATAGTGCTCTTCCAAATGGGTATGCCCTGAATGAGATGGAGAGTGATGTAGGGATTGCTTGGGAGACAAGCTGCATTGAACCTATCCTGGATCAACTTGTTCAGGGAATTGGGGTGCGAGGAGGAGCTTCAGTTGGCCAAAGACTTATTCAAGCTTTGATTGATGAAGATAAGGTTGATAATATTACCAACAACATTTACAGAAGTGAAGGATATCCATTCGATACACATGAAATTCATTTTGAGGAAGGAGGATGGAAATCTCATTCACAGGGTTATAAGTTGGAGTCTTTAATGGATTTTGAAGCTCCAGGGAAGGGCCCTAATGGTTTGATGTTGGATTCTGATTGGAAATATCATGATGAACTGTCACACAAAAGCAGTAATGTCATGGAAAAGGCCAAGGTGTGGCCTGAGTTTCAATACAGTGAGATGTGCTTCAATGATAGGATTATCATTGAGCTAAGTGAAGTTGGTGTATCTATTGAACATGTGGTACGTGTTGTTCTTTTCACCATCACTGTAGCATTTTGTACAATTTGTTTTGGTTATGCTAGTTACGATTTTCCTATTGCTTATCTTCTCATTTGTATTTTGTACACTTCTATGCATGCCTACTTTCAATAATAGCTTACTTTTTAATCTGTTGCTTTTGGGTAACCAGATGATAACATTGGAGATTGCCTTAGAGGTTGACACCAATTATTTTATTATTGAATGTAGAAATAGTTCATAAGATAATTATTTGACTCTTGAGGTTTCTTGTTATTACATGTTATTCAGTAGGATTATATAGTAGCATCTCAGTCAAAGCCAATGCATTAGTGATTCCTTCCATTTGTCGCTTTGGTAATTAGGTGGTTTTTTGCTTTGTATGGGCTCCCCGTTTCAAGTGATTGTTAGTGTTGGACATGTAAAGATTACATGAATGTATTTAAAGTTTGAAACAGATTGGATACAGACCACATATGCCTGCATTTATAACATATTTGATAGCATGACTGCATGATGTAACTAAGAGTATGAATAATGGATGACATACAAATGCTAAGTAAATTTGTAACAGCATTTGAATATGGGTTTTGAAAAGTATTTGGATGTTGAGCTGTTTGGATACAAGCATATATTTACAATCTGAATTTCAATATTGCATCCATGTCCTCTTATGGCGTGAATAATTTCTGTTGGATTCTTGCATTGGCTGGACCTTATATAGTGCCATCTTGTTCTAGCCCCATGTCTGCTCATTAGTGACCTGTGCTGCATCTTTTCATAAACATGTGATACTATCCTTATGCTTAAATCAACTAAAGAACATGGACTATGGCATGGAAGTTATTGATGAGAAAAAAGTATCATTTGACTATCTCCAAGAAGTTTCAGCATATAATAAAAAATAGTTTAATGTCTTGTGGTTTCTCTGAAATATTTTATTCTTAGAAATATTGCATACTTTGAATCTTATTTTCCAACATCTCTTAGTTTAATCAAATAACAGAGCAAAGCATTATGTAATGTTTTGACTGTGATCGTGTTACCATTCCAGCCTGATCTTGCACAGAGTGAGGATGAGGATATCAACGCTGAAATCTGCAAATTAGAAGGCCAACTTCATAAAGAGGTATTAATAATTCACTCTATGTGCACGTGTGTGCGCGCGCATGTGTGCACACGCGATTTGACCCATGCCTTCAACATAATATGCCTAGTTTAATTGTAATACTTTTATGATCTGACAGGTTGTGGAGAGGAAAAACTTACTAATGAAACTGGATGGCGTTGTTAGAACTGAAAAAGAGTCTCAGCAGAGGTACTGTACATCATTTTTTCTTTGTTGGAAAACTATCTGTTGAGTTTCAGGCTCTTATATCTACGCGGTTTTCCCTATATAACCAGGGTATTTTCACGGCGTGCCATGGACAGACTTGTGCTGATTGCATACGAGAAATACATGGTAATTCCCACAAATCTCCAAGATAATGCTGTTTCTTTGTTGGGTCAATGGCTAGTGTGCACTAGACCACTAGTATGTAGTTTCCTAACTACTAATATGGTTTGGATATCAACCTAATTTTGTTTCCACCAATATCCCACAAACATGTGGTAATTTGAGGTTTTGTTGTGATATCCTTTTTTTTTTAACGTTTCTTGGCTTATTATTTATAAATATTTCTATTTACGTGCCAAACATATTATATTTGAAGTTTTAAAAGTTCTATACATATCTTGAATTGTCTTTCCATATATAGGCAGAAAGTTAAGGTTAGTTGTGTGAACAATAATATATCACCATTGTAAGAGTTTCATCTGTGGGGACAAAAGTCTCACTTTGTCATGGCTCCATCAAGATACCTATAGTATGCTGAAATTGCATTGACAGTTTGATACAAGCATACAACTGATATGGCTCCAAGCCTCCAATTCATGTCTAGCAAATGTTGGCATCAAATACTAGTCAGACACATAGCACACCAAATGATGGAATGATAAGATGGTTTAAGTTGTTGCCAACTGTGTAGTAGTTGACTAATCCTGAAGCTGGCAGATCATTTCATTGTTTGTATTTGTGACGTTGATCAGTGTCTTGAGTTGGAAGTATTGTATCATTTTGGGGATTTGTCTCCCTTTGAATTTTATATACAAACTTGGAAGTAAAATATGCTTATGACTAATGCTGATTATGTGATTAAATTGGAAAGGAGCAGTTTAGAGGCATTTGTTGGCTTGAGCCCGTGACATTGGTTGCTTTATGAACCCTCAAGTTCAATATTTTAAATAGTTTTATTAAATGATTAGTTGTTGTTACTGCCAATCTACAGGCTTTCTGTGGTTCAAATACTTCAAGCAGCAAAAATGTTCATAGAGCTGGCAAACATGCTGGATTAAGTTTTGTTAAACGCACAATAGGACGTTGCCAAAACTATGAGGAGGCAGGAACAAGCTGCTTTGATGAGCCCCTTTTCAAGGATATGTTTGTATCAGCAACTTCTCATAGAAGTGACCCCGATTCTGCCTCGCAAGGTATTGTTGTCATTATAGTATGTTTGTACTTGTATTAACTATTGAGCACCTGTCTTTCTGTACAAGCAACTAATACTTGCTTGAAAATCTATTGGCATTTGTTTATATCAAGTGTTGTTTTGACTTGTCTTCAACAGTTATACCGTCACATTGTCTCTGATCTGATTGACTTGTTTTTCTTTACAGACAATAACACACTACCGAAATCGATCCAAAGGGCTAGTACATCGGATGCTTCTCGAGCGAGCAGTCACCTGTCGGATCTGTCATTTGCTAAGGAGGATCCCTGGACAAATAATGTAAAACAAAGGGAATTGTTGCTCGATGAGGTTGTAGGTAGCATAACAGGAGGAACCCTGAAAACCTCAGGCCTTGGTACTTCCCTTGTGAGCAATACAAAAGGGAAGAGAAGTGAGAGAGACAGGGAAGGGAAGGGGTACAATCGAGACGGTGGTAGATCTGGGCGCCCGTCATCATCCAATGCGAAAGGGGAAAGGAAGAATAAAACAAAGCCTAAACAGAAGACAGCCAACATATCTGCTCCTGTCAGCAGTGCTCTTTCTAGGAATCCACAGTTGCAGGCCAAAATAACGCCTTCCAACAATGGCAAGGACACTACCTCTGCTCCTACTAGACGTGATGAACCAGCCAATGCTTCAAATGACGCCGAAATGCCCGACTTGTCTAACCTTGAGCTGCCTGGAATAGACGGTGATTTCGGCGGCTGGTTAAATATAGACGAAGACGATGGACTCCTGGATCTCGACTTGATGGGCCTCGAGATCCCCATGGACGACATCAACGAGATTAATCTCATGATATAACCCGTAGCTTGCTTATCTACGGCCCCCATAGAAAGCTTCCTATAGTGCACAGGTAACAGGTGATTTTCACAAGACAACCACCAACCCCAGCAGGTTTTAACATCAGGCCGGATAGGCTCCAGGTAGTTTTGATAAAGTTTATAGAGACCACTTCACATTCCCTTCCCACATTTCCTCCCATTGTACCATCTTGTAATTTGCCTCCCTACATTGTACCGTATGTTACTCTGTGGTGTACATATCTATTTTGGTATTGTACAAGGTAGGGAAGCTAGTTGCTTCATTTATCCAGATGTACTAAAAATGTTGTACATAACATCGTCACCCCTAATGCTGAAATAAAGCTAAGTCAGTTATAGCTTCACTATCATCTGTTGACATTTTGTTTGTTGTGGCTTGGGTGGAAAAAAACTCGTTAGTGAGCTTATTAGTTTGGTTTAAAATTGCACTAATTATATTTATTAATTGGTTAAACATTAAAATAAGTTAATTTTAAATGAAATTAGATTTGGTTCTGGCTCAGCTCCAGCTTGGTTTTTTATTTTAAAAAAGTACTTTCAAACTATAAATAAAATGATATTAAATTAAACTATGTCAATTTCAAAAAAAAAAAACGATAAAACGAATACCTCACTCGATATCCATCACCTAGTTGCGGTGCACCCCTTTGTTGCTATCTGTAAAGAGGTACCAACGTGTACAAATTAAGTATAGGCATCTTGTTCTCTTTTGTCTGTACAATTCTTTATACATATACATATATATACATACACATATATATGAAGTTTTTTCGTACTCTTGAGAGTACATACTTTCAGTTGTAATATATCACTTAAACGGATATATTATACTTCTTTATCACTTTTGGTATACTTAAATACCAATTATAAGATACTCAAATGTGACTTAATCAAAAAAATTTATTTGAAGCCATTCATTTTTGCTATATAATCAAAAAAAATTCTTTGGAGCCATTCATTTTTTGCTATATACATTTTTTCATATATAAAAGAAGTATATACACAAATTTTCTTATAAAAATTGGACTTTAATGAATTTTTTCCGTAGAACTCACTTTAAGGTATCTTATAATCATTGTTAGAATATGCTCAAATAGATAAAGATGTATCAGCATACGATTTAATTGACACGTGAGAGGTGGGAGTACGTACTCCCAGGAGTACCATACCATTTTCCTGGGAGTATGTACTCTTACCTCTCATATACCACTTATACTACTACAAAAGGGCTAATACTGGACGCCTCATTACAGACGGTTGACCAAAATCGTCTGTATTAAATACAATCACAGACGATTTTGGTTTAATGACTATCTGTGTTACTTTCTGCGGTAAAAATCGTCTGTGAAGAGGTAATATCACACACGATTTGTGTTGAAAACTTTTGTGAAGTATCTCGTCCTCATCACAGATGGTTTGTACACAAATCGTCTGTGATAATATCATTTATTGCAGACTCAACCCTCACATATCGATCTATCTTAAATTCCAGCTATGTTCTCGCTGCTGCTGCTGGAGGTGGGGCTTTGAGGCGATTTGGTGAAAGGAGATCGCAGATTTGGTAATTTGTTCTTGACTATTGATGGTTAGTACGTAATTTGTTCCTTGCATAGTATTCTAGATCTAGCTTGGTAAAGAGAGAGAATTGAAGATGATTTAGATCGGTAAAGAGAGAATTAAAGATGGTTTAGATATATCATTTTGTGTTATTTTGCAAGTGTGGGCTTCTTGCCATCTGAAGTTAGGCATGTGCTATCTATAATGTGTTTGTGATGAACAACCTTACCCTAGGGTGCATTGCTGTTTTTTCAGTTCATTAGAAATACATATTTCAAAAGACATATCAAAAGTTGCATCTATAGTATACTAATTAATTAATTCAATATTTAACACCAAATTTTTATATGCATCACGTAGATGGACCGAACCTGGATGTACGCTGGCAACCGTGTGAGTGAAGAGTACATTAATGACGTGTCTGCTTTTATAAGAGCTGCCGAGGAGGATATGTTGAATAAGGGGATGGAATATATGTATTGTCCATGCATTAACTGCGAGAATCTAAAGATGTTTAAGAACCAAGCGCATATCGAAGCACACTTGATTCGAAGGGGTTTCAAAAAGGGTTATACACGTTGAACCAGTCAAGGTGAAGAGCAGATTATACAGGAAAGTAGTAATAATGACATCGCCGACGAAGTCAACGATATGCCGTCAGATGATGTCGATTGTGGTTCCGATTCGAATAGGCTGCATGATGACAATTGTATCCTCTACTGTAACGAGTATGCAAATATGCATGTATGCCTCGTGTGCAACGCATCCCGATACAAGCGTAAGAATCAATCAGATGATAGCGAGGGAATCGAGGTGAAGAAACGACCTCCTGCTAAGGTGGTGTTGTATCTTCCTGTAATTCCCCGTTTGAAGAAGTTTTTTACACCCAAAGGATGCAAAACTGCTGCATTGGCACTCGGAGGAGCATAAGAATGATGGAAAGCTAAGACACCCTGCTGATTCCGCCCAGTGGAGAAACATCGATAGGAGGTTTGCAGACTTCGGTGCGGAACCGAGGAATATAAGGTTTGGATTGAATACAGATGGAATGAATCCTTTCGATAACATGAGCAACCGACATAGCACTTGGCCTGACTCTATGTCTACAACTTTCCTCCTTGTTTGTGTATGAAGTGAAAGTATATTTTGCTATCGATACTTATCCAAGGGCCGAAGCAACCTGGGAATGATATTGATGTGTGCCTAGCACCATTGATGGAAGATCTAAAAATATTGTGGATTGAAGGGGTACAGGTATGAGATGCGTACAAACGAGTGAGCTTCACTTTACGCTCCTCGTTATTCCGCATCATAAATGATTATCTTGCCCTTGCTAACCTGTCGGGCCAGAGTACAAAAGGGGCCAAAGCCTGTACTCACTACTTAGATGATAACGAGAGTGCGTGGCTAAAGCACTCGCACAAAACTGTGTACATGCATCACCGTAGGTTCCTTCGGAGGGCTCACCCATACCGCAGGATGAAGAAACAATTCGACGGAGAGAAAGAGGACAGTTCAGCTCCAAGGCATTTAAGCGGAAAAGTGGTCTATGATATGGTTAAGGATTTAGATGTTGTGCTCAGAAAGGGACATAAATCGAGGACCCGTGAGAAGAACATCTGAAAGAAGAGATAAATATTTTGGGACTTACCTTATTGGGAGCACCTAGAAGTTCGCCACTGCATCGACGTCATGCACGTAGAGAAGAATGTATGTGACAGCTTAATTAGTCTCTTACTAAACATTCGTGACAAAACAAAATATTGTGTCAATGCACAGCTTAACCTGGTTGATATAGACATCAGACCTGAGTTAACACCGACAAAGACCGATAAAGGACGAACGTACCTTTCCCCTGCTTGTTACACTCTGTCTAAGGAAGAGGGAACTGAACTGTGCCAGTGCTAGTATGGTTTGAAAGTTCCATCCGGTTACTCCGCCAACATGAAAAAACTTGTTTCGATGGAAGATTTGAAGTTAATTGGCATAAAATATCATGATTGTCATGTGCTGATGGCACAGATGTTCCCTATTGCAATTAGAAGTGTTTACTGATCAAGGTCCAAGAGACAATCATGAGGCTGTGTTATTTCTTTAACACAATTGCTTAGAAGGTCATCGATCCCAAAGGACTAGATGCTCTACAGGATACAGGACAAGGTGGTGACGACTGTATGTGATCTTGAGATATATTTCCCTCCGTCGTTTTTTCGATATCATAGTCCATATCATTGTTCACATTGTGAGGGAGATAAAGATGTGCGGACCCATGTTCCTACATAACATGTACCCGTTCGAGAGGTGTATGGGAATTCTCAAGTCTTATGTACGGAATCGATCTCGGCCGGAGGGCAGCATCGTCGAAGGTTATGCAACCGAAGAGGTCATTGAGTTTTGCATTGATTACATGGCTCAGGTTGAACCGATAGGCATGCCTCAATCTTGCCATGAGGGGAGGCTCGAGGGTATCGGGACCATCAAAAGGAAAGCAATCACTCCAGATATAGATGCATATGCTCAAGCCCATTTCACGGTCATGCAACACATGACTGAAGTATCCCCGTATATTGACCAACACAAGGACATGCTTCAGCAACAGAATTCGGAGCGACCGAATGTTTTGATCACGAGACAGCACAACAATCGGTTCAACCAATGGTTGAAGGAGCGACTCGCTAGGAGCTCGTCAAGTGATATACTAACATGGTTGGCAAAAGGGTCAACATTTACAGTTATGACATGGCAAGGATACGACATAAATGGATAAATATTCTATACGCAGGCTCAGGATATAATTAGCAATAGCCGGAACAGCGGTGTTCGTATAGATGCATTCAGTACCGATGGGCTGAGGAGCTCCTACTATGGGCTTATAGAGGAGATTTGGGAGCTCGACTATGTGCTTTTCAAGATCCCCCTGTTTTGGTGCCATTTGGTCCATCTCCCATAGGTGAAGGTCGACAAGTATGGTGTCACTACCGTGGAGCTCGAACGTGTCGGATACAAAGACGAACCATTTGTATTCGCTAATCAAGTTTTTCAAGTCTTCTATGTAACCGACCAGACAAATAAGAAGCGTCACGTAGTTCTTCATGGAAAAAGGAGGATTGTTGGAGTTGAGAATATAGTGGACGAGGAAGAATACAATCAATTTAACTAGTTGCCTCCTTTCGGAAACAACATAAGAGCCGATAAAGAACAATGTGACGAAAACTAGCTACATACGCGTCGATCACCATGAATGGCAAATTTTTAAAGATTAAACAATGCGTGTATATATTCTGAATAGTTAATTTTAGTTCATTTGAGTTAATTGATTTGTACTATGAAATGGATGTGCTTGTTTCTAAAATGAACGTGCATTGAATGTATACATGTACTTGTTGTGTTTATGCTTGTTTCGGAGGGCATGCCTAGTATTTCCTGAGGTTAGCCAATAAACAGAACTAGATTTACCAATACAAAAGAATATCACAGATGGTTTCATCTACAATCGTCTGTGATAATCTATTACAGACAGTTTCATCTAAAAATCGTATGTGATACATAATCTATCACATACGGTTCCTTAGGATAAGTCGTCTGTGATACATCAGATATTGCAGATGGTTTCATCTTTAAACCGTCTGTGATACGCAATCTATTACAGACGGTTTTTATTGGAATCGTCTGTGATATTATTTATCACAGACGGTTCTACTTTAGAACCGTCTGTGATGTCCATCCCTATTTATATTCGGACTCTAGGGTTTGCAAGTGCCCCCACTCAAACGATTAAGTTTCTCAACTAACCCTCCTCCCCCGAGCCCATCACCACCGCCTCGACGCTGCCTCCTTCTCGAGCCTGGTGTGACTCCTCTCCCGAGCCCGTCGCCACCATCCTCGACGCCTCCTCCACCTCGAGCCCAACGCGCCTCCTCCCCCAAGCTCGCTGCCTCCTCCCCCTCCCCTGAGCTTGGCGCGCCTCCCCTTCGACACCGCCCTGCTGCTCCGGTACTGTTCACTGCTCGTCCTTCTCCTCGACACCTAAAGGTAACCGATGCCGAGTTGCCGACCTCGAGGCCTCTTTCCCTCACTCTTTCTATCAATAATCTGTCATGCTGTCATGGTCCTCATGGACTCATGTATCTGGTTCAAACACTGAGTAGTATGAGATGTTGTACTTATTTTAGGAATTTGTATTTGTTCTACTCAGTGATTCATATGGTATTTGTTTTGATACTGCTATTGGAATATATTGCAATGTGGTATGGTGGGCTTGAGATGAATGCTCTGTGATGATAATAGTTTTGTACTGAAATTGTTTCGATAATAGGGTTTGAACTTGAGATCTAATTGGAATGTTTGCTCTACATCTGAGAGCAATATCAAAATGTTAAATCTTAGCTTTATACTAATTTCATTTGTTCACATGATATTTGTATTGAGCATATTATTCCTTTTAAATAACTAGAAGGATTTACATATTTATATATCAATTATGTCATTGTATTGGTCCTAATTTATTCCCTACTTATCCTAATTATTTATTAATTGATGTGTATACCCACACAAATAGAGATCGAATCTTATGATAATATGTTTATGCGTGTCGGAACTTCTATTTCTTATGAATATGTCTTCCGTTCATTCTTCGTCATCGTCGCCTCATGCGTGTGATGCACTGTCCTCTGGAATATCCAAGCGCGGTAGAAGAAGAGGAATATAGAAAAGGCTCGGGGGTGAAAGCATCTAGGCCCCTAAAAATTGTATTTTGGTAATTAATGACATTATGTGAATATGGGACTAACATGTTTGTTGAAGTGATTACAAGGCATAGTCCCAAATGGCAAAGTGAAACCAAGGAGCTGCATGTGAAAGAATGATGAGATGATGGAATTGATCTCAAAGACAAGGTACAAATAGACTAGGACCCCTTTGAATTTTACCGGTCTTTGGAGTATGGAGGAAGACCGGATTATAGGATAAATATCGTACTATTAAGGGGGAGCTTGTCTAGTAGCTTGAAAGCATCTCATTATGCCTTTGGATCAACTTAGGATCATGCATGTTCTTTTGGTTTGGTTTAAAAAGAAAATTCTTTTCTCTGAACACAATCGGAAGTTCCGGCATGTGTACTGCGGAACTTCCGCTGTGCGGTTCCTCCGAAAAGGCTGCGGTCGAATTTTTCTAGAGAGCATCCGGTTTCGGGACTTAGCCGATTTCTCGAGGTGCGGAAGTTCCGCAATGATAAGAGCGGAAGTTCCGATTATCGGATGGTCCGAAATATGTGCGGTTGAATTTTTCCAGAGAGCATCCGTTTTTGGGACTTAGCCGATTTCTCGAAGTGCGGAAGTTCCGCAATGATTATTGTAAATGAGCTCAAGGGCTTGGTACTAATTTGCTTGACATTGATGTTAGCGCAAGATGCTTAGGGCTCTTCCCGACAAGTACGAAATGTTGGTGACATTGTTTCTCAACTCTCCCGAGTTGCCAAGAATGACACCAACCGGCTTTTGGGAAATCTCATCACAAATGAGCTCTACAAGAAAGACAAAGAAGAGCTCATGGAGTCAACCTCTTCAAGAAAGAAAGTTACCGCTTTTAAGGCAAAAGCGGAATCAAGCGATGAAGAGGATGAGGATGAAGACTCCGAGGAAGAGTTTGCCCTCCTTGTGAGGAGGATGAAGAAGTTCATGAGGAGACGTCCTCATCGAAGCTTCACTTCGATAAGATTGCAAAAGGGCAATCATCAAATGAGAAGAAGCGCTATAGCAATATTCGCTGCTATGAGTGTGATGAGAAGGGCCACATTGCCTCTCATTGCCCAACCAAGAAGGATGACAAGGGTAAGTCATCAAAGAAGAAGGAATTCAATGGTAAGAAGAAGCTTTTCAAGAAGCTTCACAAGGATGGCAAGAATGAAGCCCATATCGGAGAATGGGACTCCGAGAAGGAGTTTCTGATTCGACCGACTGAGATATTGAGGGTCCTCCAAGAAGAGAGGACTTGTTGGTATTGCTATCAAGGAGGCTCCATCGCTATTTTCAACTCCCACTTGCCTCATGGCAAAAGGAGAAAAGGTAAAATCTCTTGATAGTGAAGAACCCTCCTATGATGAGCTTATGGATATGCTTGAAGAATTAAATGAATATCTTGGAAAGGAAAAGCTAAATTTAGAGTCTTAAAGAAAGAGCATATATCTTTAAAGAACTCTTATGATGAATTAAAAGAAGCTCATGATTTGCTTGTCCAAGATAAGTCTTACACTAGCATTGGTATTGCTTATATATTCAAGAAAAAATGCCTAGTGTAAACATTGCTAGAACTAGCATATCCACTTCATGATGATTTGCTTGCTATACCATGTAGATCAAGTGTTGATTCTAAAATTGAAAATGCTAAATCTTGTGATAAGCTATTTGTAGAAAATAGTAAGCTAAAGGAGCAAGTCACCAAGCTAAGTAAGAGCTTGGAAAGATGTTTCAAGGGTAAAGCTACTCTTGACAAGCTTTTGAGTGAGCAAAGGTGCTCATTCAATAAGGAAGGACTGGGTACGTGCCCAAGAAAGGTAAGAAACCTAAACAAGCCCGTGAGGTTTGTTAATCAAAATGGCAAGTTTTGCCAAAAATACCGGAAAATAGGACATGTTCAACAAAAGTGTCATATTGGTAAGGTTTCATCAATTGGCTTGTTTGATTCTTGTTATATGCTCAAAAAGGCCAAAGATGGAAAAGTGATTGCTAGGTTTGTTGTCACCTCAATTTTAGGTGTTAAGAAGAATGCTATTTGGGTGCCCAAATCTTTGATAACTAACCTCCAAGGACCCAAACAAATATGGGTACCTAAAAGAACTTGATTTCTTTTGTAGGTGAACTACAAGACCGTGGAAGGCATTGGGTGCTTGATAGTGGTTGCACTCAACATATGACCGAGATCGGAAAATGTTCACCTCATTTGAAAATGGGAGCGGTAATGAAAAGATCACTTTTGGTGACAATAGCAAAGGAAAGGTAATTGGCTTAGGTAAAATTGCTATCTCAAATGACCTTTCCATTTCAAATGTATCTTTAGTAGAAACATTGAATTTCAATTTGCTATCCGTTGCTCAATTATGTGATCTTGATTAACTTGCTCTTTCTCTAAAAAGGAGGTTACTATTTTTAAAGAAAAGAAAAAGAAATGATTTTTAAAGGTTTTAGATTCGCAATCTTTATTTGGTTGATTTCTCCTCAAATGAATCTTGTTTGAAAACTTGTTTGATTGCAAAAACTTCAATGGGTTGGTTATGGCATAGAAGATTAGGTCATGTGGGAATGATTCAACTTAAAAAGCTTTTTAAACATGACTTAGTGGTTGGCTTGAAGGATGTGAAGTTTGAGAAAAATAGACTTTGTAGTGCTTACCAAGCCGGAAAGCAAGTGGCTAACTCTCATCCTTCCAAAAGTATCATGTCAACTTCTAGGCCATTAGAGCTCTTACATATGGATTTGTTCGGGCCAACAACCTATAAGCGCATTGGGGGCAATAGCTATTGTTTAGTCGTTGTAGATGATTACTCTAGATATACATGGGTATTCTTCTTATATGACAAAGGTGAAGCCTCCAAGATTTTTAAAAGTTTTGCAAAAAGGGCTCAATATGAATTTGATTTCAAAATAAAGAAAATCAGAGTGATAATGGTTCCAGTTCAAAACACTAATATTGAAGATTATTGTGATGAACTTGAATAAAGCATGAGTTTTCCACTACCTACACCCGAGCAAAATGGAGTTGTAGAGAGGAAAAATCGTACATTAATAGAAATGGTTAGGACAATGCTTGATGAGTATAATACTTCCGATCGCTTTTGGGCAGAAGCCATTAATACCGCTTGTCATGCCATAAATTGTCTTTATTTGCATAGGCTTTTGAAAAAGACTTCCTATGAACTCCTTATTGGAAGAAAACCGAACATCTCTTACTTTAGAGTATTTGGTTGCAAATGCTACATCTTAAGAAAGGGTGTTCGACTTTCTAAATTTGCAAGTCGGTGTGATGTTGGTTTTCTACTAGGTTATTCTTCAAATAGCAAAGCATATCGTGTCTTTAACAAAACTAGTGGTATTGTTGAAGAAAGACACGATGTACAATTTGATGAAACTAACGGCTCTCAAGAAGAGCAAGAAGATTTTGATGATGTAGGTAATGGAGCTCTTATGGAAGCAATGAAGAATATGCAAATTGGGGATATTAAGCCTAAAGAAGATCAAAATGAACCATCATCGTCCATGAGAGTTGAGCCTCCTACCTCTTCCGTGACAAATGAAATTAATCAAAATCAAGAAGATGTCAAGGAAGGTGATCAATCATTTAATCTACCTCAAAGAATCCACAACGCAATAGCTAAAGACCATCCAATAGACCAAATATTAAAAGTAAGCAAAGGTGTCCAAACTCGCCTCGTATGCTTTTTTTTGTGAACATTACTCTTTGTTTCTCTTTGGAACCAAAGCGTATAGATGAAGCACTAGAAGATCCGATTGGGTGAATGCTATGCATGAGGAGCTAAATAACTTCGCCTCAAATGATGTTTGATAATGGTGGAAAGACCCAAGGAGCATAATGTCATTGGCACAAAATGGGTCTTTCAAAATAAACAAGATGAAAATGGAGTTGTGGTAAGAAACAAGGCAAGGTTAGTTGCTCAAGGATATACTCAAGTTGAGGGTTTAGATTATGATGAAACATTTGCACCGTAGCAAGACTTGAGTCTATTCGTATTTTACTTGCCTTTGCATCATGCTTTGATATTAAATTATTTCAAATGGATGTTAAAAGTGCTTTCTTAAATGGCTAAATATCTCGAACTTGTTTTTGTTGAACAACCTCCTCGGGTTTTGAAGATCCCAAAATCTCGATTGTGTATAAACTCTCAAAGGCGCTATATGGTTTAAAGCAAGCTCCTAGAGCATGGTATGAGCGCCTTCGAGATTTTCTACTCTAAGGGATTCAAAATCTAAAGGTTGATACAACTTTGTTTACTAAAATTATTGATGGTGATTTCTTTGTTTGTCAAATTTATGTTGATGATATAATTTTGGTTCCACTAATCAAGATTTTTGCAAAGAATTTGGTGATATGATGTCTAGGAGTTTGAGATGTCAATGATAGGAGAACCCGCTTTCTTCCTGGACTTCAAATCAAACAACTCAATAATGGGGTCTTCATAAGCCAATCCAAGTATGTGAAGGACTTACTCAAAAGATTTGGCATGGATGACGAAAGCCCATCAAGACTCCCATGGCTACAAATGGACATCTTGATCTAAACGAAGGAGGTAAATGTTGATTTAAAGCTTTATAGGTCTATGATTGGTAGTTTGCTTTATCTTACCGCATCTAGGCCCGATATTATGTTTAGCGCTTGCATGTGTGCACGCTTTCAATCGGCTCCAAAAGAATGTCATTTAATGGTCACAAAAGAATATTAAGATATTTAAAGCATTCCTCAAGTATTGGTCTTTGGTATCCAAAAGGTGCTAAATTTGATTTGATTGATATTCGGATTCGGATTATGCGGGTTGTAAAGTGGATAGAAAAGAGCACCTCGTGGAGTTGTCAATTTAGGTAGATCCTTAGTGTCATGGTCTTCTAAGAAACAAAACTCTGCTGTCTCTTCCACCGCGGGCCAATATGTTTCAGGCAGTAGTTGTGCACAATTGCTTTGGATGAGGCAAACATTGATGGACTATGGAATAATATTTGATAAAATGCCTCTTTGTGTGATAATGATAGTGCAAATGAAAATAACCAACAACCCCCTCCCAACATTCAAGAACCAAGCATATAGATATCCGCCATCATTTCCTTAGAGATCATGTGTGCAAGGAGATATTGAAATTAGCCACATTTGCATCAAAATCAATTAGCGATATCTTTACCAAACCTTTAGATAAAGGCCGCTTTTGCCTATTGAGGAATGAGTTAAATGTTATTGACTATTCAAATGTCGCTGAACTCTTGTCACATGCACTTTGGGTCTTAGTTGCATTTTTGTCTATTTTAAGATGCTTTACTCAAATTTTTGCTCAAAATGTGATATACTAGTAAAATTACTTTCTTATATAGACATTAGTCTTTTCATTGCATAATAATCTCAATGATACTTGGTTGAGTGCAAAACTAAGGATTATTTGCAAAATCTTCAAATTCAACTCCTCTTTCCAAGTGTCGGGATAATCGAACTTCCGCCCTCCAGCGCGGAACTTCCGTCTTCCTAACTTCCATTGTTGAGCTTGAGCTTCCGATTTTCGCCCCTTCCGGCATCGATAATCGAACGACCGGCCCTCGCGCGAACTTCCGATGTCCGAAACTTCCATTGTTGAAGTGCGAACTTCCGCTTCCAGTGGAGAAGCATTTATTGCCTGCGTCCCTCCGCTTTCTTCTCTCTCTACCACCACGGCTATTTTCTCCCGAAAGCTTTCTTCTCCAAAACCCCACGAAAAACCTTGCTTGTTCTTCGGTGATTTCTTCAATCTCGACCGATATCTTGCATCCCTGTGGTTCAATCACTCCTTTGCTCAAGGTATTTCCAATTCCTTTTTGGATTTTTACCTCTCATGAACCCTAGGTTAAGATTTTGGGGAAAACGAAATGTAGATGAAATCTGTGGTTGATTCTTGAGCAAATAGGTTTATTCAGTATTGTATGATGTTTATGCATCGATTCCATGGACTCAATCCATCAAAATACTGAAAAATCCAAAATCTTTATTGCCCTAGAGTGGCTCCAGATAATCGGAACTTCCACTGTTGAAAGCGCGAACTTCCGCTAGCGGTAGTTCAGCGCTCAACTTATGAGTTTCCGATTATCCCGATGTAACTGTAGTTCTTCATTTCCTTTTGAATCATCCTTTGACACTCCATCCATTGTTGTTTTTGAAGATGCCTAGGATGAAGGTCTATGTCCCAAAGAGCTATTCAGATGCCGTCGCATCTTCTTCGAGAAATGAGGAAGAAATTGAGGATCAAAGAGAGTCATCCAAAATTGAAATGTAAGAAAGTGCATCGTGAAGGGTCCAGATCGAATCGATGAGGAGTTAGGCGAGCCGGAAGAGCTTGAAATTGATCTTAAGTCACTCACAGCAGACGATTACACACTTCTTCGGATTAAAGATCAATATTTACTTCCTCGAAATTGTGATGACCCTCGATTTCATACCAAGTTTCAAAGACAAGTCTATGATCTTTTCTATGGACCAAACAAACCCTTTGTCGATCACAAGTACATTAATTGGTCCTACCTCAACGGGCTTGATAAATATGAGGGTACCTACAGCTCTTTCAATGAGTGGGATTCATAACTTTGTGGCAATAAATGCAACTACGGTGATGAACTCATTCGACAGCTTATGCCACGTTGTGCATTCCTCCCGACTTTTCTCATTTCACTTGGATGACAGGACGGTGAGATATTCTTGCTCAAAACGTGCCTTTGAACGTGCATTGATATCGAGTCGAAGGATATGAGCAAATCTATGATAGAACAGCTCCTCTCTTCAACTTGGATCAATTCTATGACACTACGTAGATTTATCCTCGTAAGATAACAGACTTCTTCCTATTCCGGCTTGGTAAATAGGATCATTAATCATACCATGTTACCAAAGAGCGGGAACTATGATGCCATTAGAGGACATGCCTGGAATATTTTGGAATGCATCATGCATGGAAGAAAGTTTGATGTAGTGGATGTCATCATAAGGAGATAGCGAGCACAAAGAATGATCGAATCAAGCGGATAAACTTTGCACCTTATATTATGGCTTTGATCATTCGTCGATGGTTATAATGGAGCTACTCCTTCAAAGACATAAAGCCTATAAACCAAGAGAAGGACGGCTGGGGCCGATTTAGCATCACGGAGGTCTATGAGTATGGGACCCCTATCAATTTTCACCCAGCGCGTGCATTCCGAAGAATGGTCAAAATAGTTGCACAGGAACATGTCAACATCACCTATAATTCGTGGAAGGAGTTGACCAAAGCTCAGAAATGTTAGCTGCTCACGGATATTTTCTGATCATTTGAAATCCCGGAACAATACCAGGAGTTTGTGCGACGATACGTGTTGCTATAGGCTTGCTAAGCATGGAAGAACTTCAAGTGCACGCTTGTCAAGAACTACGTGGAGAAGGATCTGACGCCCTTCCACAAGTATCTGTTCTTAGAAGAGTACTAGGAAGAGTTTGTGGCGAAGAAGATGACAAATGATTTTAGGAGTGAAAGTGCAGCGCACAGGGCCCTCCAGGCAAAAAACACACACCCCCACAGACTCGGCACTGCTGGGTATGCGGGTAAAATTCCGTAAAGGATGGATCAGGACCGGCAGGCAAACCGTTCGAATGCCTCCCCGCCATTTGCCGAAATCCCTGATGAGCGCTCCTGAAATTGACTAAGAGTGATGTTATCTACCTTGTCTTTGGGGGTCATCTCCTTTCCAAACCCCGCAGATGAGGAAGTGTCCCAGCTCTTGGTAAGATATCAAACTACCTAGTTTGTAATTACTCCATAACTTCATAGGAAGTGAAATGACATGTCGGGCTATTGCAGAAAACACTAAGTGTACATGTAACATCCCAATTATAAGTCTTTGCTTCAAATGTAAGAAAATAAGTAGAAATTAAAACTTTTCTTGCATCTTGAAGTCCTCGCACATTTCTGTAATTCTTGTAAAGGAATTATGGAAATCAAAAATCAAAATCCTCAATTGACTCCAATCAAAAACCTCCTTGGTAAAAATCTTGTGTGCAACCTTGGAAATAATTTTCTTTGGACCCATGGATGGTATGTGACGCCTCAGAATTATTTCATAATTTTTAGAAATTATTTGATAATTTTTGGAGGCAAGTCAAACTCTGGTCAAACCCTAACTCAACCTTCTGGAATTTTTTTAGAAAAATACAATGTGTAAAAATCTCTGGAAATTTTATGTAAGGTTTATCCTAAACTCAGAAACTTCCAGTTAAAATTTCATAATTTTTGGCGCTGGTTTGCTACCTCTAAAAATTCCCCAAATTATAGCTCAGAAAATCTAAAACCAAATAAGTTGGAACTGTTCCTCGGGCTCGAGCCACTTGACTCGGCCCACCAATTAATCGCACCTCGCATGCCGCCGGCGCGCGGCGTTAGGATCGTCGGATCGGCATCGTGCGACCCATGCTTGCGTGAACGTTCGGACCGTCCGAACGCCTCGCGCAGTGTGAGCCGTAGGATCCAGATCAACGGCTTGGATTGAGTGAATGTTCGGACCGGCCGATCGTCTCATTCACTTGAACCGTCCGATTTTGATCCAACGGTAGCCGCGTCGTCTCCTTCCTCGCGCTCGCGTGAGCGTCGCGGCTGCGTCAGAGCCATGGCGTGCGCAGGACCTGGAGCAGCGCCCTGTCCACTCCGTGTCATGGCCAACGGCTCTTTGCATTTAATGCTAGTCAGTGCACCGCCCTCAAACGTCCATAGCTCAACTGCGCCCATCACTCTCAGTGCTCCCATGGCAGGTTTGACCCGAAGGGGATTATTGCCGTTGCTCTCTTCCATCTCCGCTACTTAAGCTCCATTGCTTCCCCTTTTGCTTCCTTTAGCATTTCCGCAACTCTAGCTAGCACCTCAGTGTTTGTTTGAGCTGCATTCACCCGAAACCATTTCGGTCGCCATTGCCGAGCTTCAAGCTTACGGTGAAGGCGGTACCACTGTGGCTCTCCCTCTCCATTTCTTGCTCTCTCTGCTCCCTCTTTATTCTCTGAACCTTAACCCTTGCTCAATTTCACTTATCTTCCTCAGGGCTAGGCTGAATTGGAGATCCCCAATTTTCGGCCAAAAGCACCATATTTCATCGCCGGAGCAGCTCCGACCTCCTCTGTGCCTCTTCCGTGCTCAGGTAGCTCCGCATTAGTCTCTAGATGCTTGGCACTTGCTTACTTGGACCGCAGCGGAGCTTCTTTGCTCTTTTCGTTTTTCGACCTTTTGTGTCACCTCTGTCAACTCCGGCTTGCTAGCGTTCTAGACCACCTCAGCCGCAGCAAATGCTCCCGTGTGTGTGCAAGGCTATTGCGGACCCGTTTTGGGTCTTAGCTCGCGCCGCCGTAACTAGAGTCGCCGGCGGTGAGCCTCCTTTCGCCGTCGGGTTTTGTCGGACAATCTGTGCGCAAGCGTTTGAACGTAGTTCCCTGTGGACTGTCGATCTCTAGATCAACAGCCTGGGATCACGTGATCCTTCGGACCATCCGAACGCGTCGATCCATGTGTACCGTAGGATTCTAGATCGATGGCTCAGGTTCAAGTGAACGTTCGGACCGCTCGAACGTTTCGATCAACGTGGATCGTTGGGTCCAAGATCAACGACCCAGGTTCGCATGAACGTTCGGACCGGGCGAGAGCTCCTTCACTGTGAACCATCCATCCTTAGTTCAACGGCCCACATTAGCTTGAACGTTCGGGCCGTCCGAACGTTTCGATCCACGTGGACCGTTGGATCTGAATCCAACGGTGGGGTTTGTGAGCCGCGTACGCACGCGCATCGTCCCATGGACTTGGGCCGTTGGATCGAAGATCAACGATCCCAGTTCGTCCACGTCGATTTAATTTCGGATTTTCCTGAGAAGGATTATTTGCTAACTAGAAAATGCAATTAACTTGTAAAATGCATAACTATTTCTCTGTAAACTATTTTTGACTGAATCCAATTTTGTTGGATTCCTCTATTAATGAGCTTACTGTGAAAATTAGTTTTGAACATGTTACTATTCTCAAAAAAAAAGTTTGCTTGTGCATTTTGCTTTTGCTAATTTCATGACTTTGGAAAATTGTAGAAAGTACATCATAGCTCCAAATGAGATGAATCCAATTGGGTTGTTCATCCCATGAGGTTCTTGATCTACTGTAGAATTTTCAGCTACACCACATTTCTTGAAAATGTTGCTAAACAATTTAGTTAGGTCGAATAGTAGCATTTGTGATTTATAAAGTTGAGCAGAATTATTTTGCTCATATCTTTTGCATTAAGAATCCAAATCAATTGGTTCTTATTGATAAATTCCTTATAAATCATGCTCCTGCTACTGTAAAATTTTCAAAGCATTTGGAGAAAGTTTGCTATTGAGTCTTTTTCGTATTTGTCGTTCTTATCGATTCTTTTTCGCTCTTTCGTTAGGTTCCAACAATTGTGCTAACCACGAGAGTGACCCTCAGCAACATATTGAGCATCAGCAACCAGGCAAGCAGTTTGATCATGTTAATCTCAGTATTTTTCAAGTCTAATATATTGATTTTAACTTGTATGTATGCATTGTTATTTTGTTGTTAAATTATGGTTAGTTGATCCTATAGTTGCATATTCTGTAGATAAAATGATTACCCTCTACTACCTGAGCCTAGGTTATTTGCTGTGATTAGAGTTAGTTGGATGAGCTCTTGTCGCTTAGTAGATTGCGAGTCAAAATGCTTAGTACTGCTTAGTTTCGGTAGTAATAGGCGATCATCGATTTAGTCGATGATCTTGATCACACATCTAATTATTACTCCTTTATGTCCAGCACCTGTGCTTTGTTATTTTATAAAGTCAAAATCTGAAAATAAAAAATTGATTTAGACTTGGACATATTGGTGGGATGGTGTGGTTGTTTGGATTGTGGTGGTATGCCTAAGTCAACAAGGACCGAACATCTTGTTACACTAAACCAAGCAATTTTACGTGCTAACCACATGAGAGGGATATGAGACCTCTCTTGACTTACTACTTTGGAGTGTGTTAGCTCCGAGTCGCAGGAGGGGGTTGGATGTGTTGAGTGAAAAAGGATCTGTGTTATTGTGTTGGGTGTGCGGTGGTGGAGTTCCGGGTAGGTTCTCCACCTCGAGGGTCGTCGTAGTTGTCCAAAGCCTTACCCGTGATGGGTAGTTGTTTGAGGCTTTACGATGACTCCAACACAACGTATGTGTTTCTATCCATACGGGCGACTCGTAGTTAATGCATAATATCGGAACTGTCTCGTAGGACTTAGCCGTGCCGGCATACCAAAGGAAGTGTGCTTCATAGCTTGGCAAAAAGGCGATCTGACGTGTGGGCATATTGGTACACCCCTGCAGGGTATAATCTATTCGAATAGCCTCGTCCTAGGTTATGGACACGCTTGGGGAGGTCTTCCAAGAGTTAGACTACAACCTTTAATTAAAATTTGATATGATTGGTATGAATGGGTAATTCATGCTATTGTTGTGGTGACTAGTGGTTAGTCACTTCCAGGATGTTGTTGTCATCTTTTTATTGTTATTATGTTGTTTTTTACCGTTATTTGAACAATAAAAACATATTGTAAACTTGCTTTCAAATGTACTATCTTATTGCAAATAAAGATTGCTTTATGCCGAAAATAAAACATACAGCCTCCACTCAAATAAGCTTGCATGTAGCATATGTATATGTCTGTTACTCTACACGTAAGTCTTGCGGAGTACAATCTTTGTACTCATTTGTTTTGCTTAACTATTTGTTGCAGAGAAGGAAGGTGAGCCCCAAGGGCCTCACTTTTGTGAGATGTGCTGCGGGTTTGACGACTAGCTTGGCGGTCCGGTTGGTTGCCTTGTGGGTAAAGGCACACTGATTGGCTCTTTTGTTTATCGCCATCTTATGGCATTTCACTTCCGCTGTCTAATTAGTTGTTTGTATGACTTTTGGCCGGTCGGCCTCTCTTTTGTAATAACTATCCTTTATTTATATTAACTTCTGGTTTGTTGCTTTTGCTGGTTCTATGGGTTTGAATGGAATTGATACATACTTGTTGTAAAGGGGCGTGTATACTGCATTCCTGGGAAGTATACATATCTCGAGTCTCGATTTATTTGATTTGTGATGCTAGAACCGAGTGGATGGTTAAGCAGTACAAGCCTGATAAACCGGGGTCTCACAGTACAATCTTCCCAATGCTCATTCCAGGCAATCAGGGAGAGATATATACTCTCTGTGGCCCTGGGAAACAATGAGCACCCGGGTCACACGAGAGGCCTTGGTCTTTATGTTCCATGGAAGCATGGATTCTCAGCGGACTCCGAAGTGTACCAGAGTAGAAAGAGAGCCAAAGCCGAGCGCGATGCACGGCTATGAGAGGAGATCTGTGAATCCCTCAGAGATGATATCACTGAATCCATCAGAGATGAGATCAATGATCGCGTCAGAGATGAGACGTGATGGCAGATGGAGAGCCTTGAAGAAAGGCTTAGGGAAAATCAGTTGCAAGCCCCTGCCCCCGTTGTGCTAGCCAGCCCCCCAAACTTCCGAGTAGCTGCGTGTCCAACCCTAACCCTACCCCAAAAGGCGACGATAGATTTTCTGTCGATGACATCTTAGTAAAAATTATTATATCTGGAATGCTCGATCCGTTGATTGGCCTGTTCGAGTAGCTAATTTTATATCATTATATAAGTGGCTATGAAGTGCAAGCTCCAAGTGAGATATGCCTCCGTTGCCCTAGATACTGCTTGGGGCCAGGTTTGTCCATCTAGTGTCGGCGCTTTGGTGCACAGTGTAAATCTAGTGCCAGGTTTCACAAGAGTGAATGTGGACGGTGTTTATGCCAACTTCGCGGTTGTTCCGCTACAGATTCCCCCAAATGATGAGGTCATGACTCTAGGGCAAGCCATTGGAACATTCATCTTGTGGCCCAAGAGTGACAACTGCCTGGAGCTACCTGCTCCGGTGTCAACTTCACAGGAATGTCCTGCAACGGTGTCAAGTCCGCGGGAGCTACCTGCACTGGAGCTACCTGCACCGAAGCGGCAAGGTCCTAGTGCATCAGATACATCTACACCTCGTGCTCGGTCGACTCTCGTGAAGTTGACCTCTAAAAAGCGAGGTAGCAAGAGCAAATCGAAGATGGTCAACTCCTGTTCTGATACCCCCTTCTTACTGCTAGCCCAAAAATTCGTGCTAGGTGAGCCGTTGGTCGAGACGGTAGAGCACGACCGTACCTTAGGATTTTCTTGCACGAGATTGCATGTATGGTACATGAAAACAGACCAACAAGACGGATGAACAATAATGCTCGGGTGTCAACGTCAAGTTCAAGAAGGATCATCTTAACCACGTAGTTCAAGACTGTGTCTTCATAGTGAACTTCGAGGACTTGTTCTTTCTCTTCAACCTCGACGCCCTCGATGCCTCACTCATGCGATGCTAAACACTGTAAGTGTGTACAATCACAGTCAACGTTCACGTAATACCGATAAATGTTATATTTAACTCCCTGCTTTTGTGTGTGTGTATATACACACACATGATCTCTGAAGCCGAATTAAGGAATTCACCGGAAGGTTTCCTCGACCCAAACTTGATCTCCTTGCAAACCATCAAGGAGAATGCAAAATTCGTCGAGAATTACATGACAGAGTCATTGCTGGCTTACCGCAACAAGGAATTCATACTTTTGCCCTACAACCAGGAGTAAGTGTTGCACTAGTGACTATACTTGTTGATTTGTACTTTATAAGCAACACAAACTTAAATTTAATGACCATGACGACATACTTGTGTAGGTTCCATTGGATTCTAATTGTAATTATACAAAAACGAAACATGGTAATATACCTAGATTCCCTAAAGAGGGCCGCACACTACTTCACGATTGTCCGATAATCAATTGACGGGTAAACACATTTCCTCCATAGATAACTCTATTATAGTCTTTTCTTCCTTTGCAATGGCTATGGCTAACTTCTCGGAATCATGTAGGTCATTCGCCGTGTACTTTGCTAAAGGAGGGAAATGCAAGGGAAGAATTCTGCGATACGATCTAAATTTCATAGTATTTGCTTGTAATACCCCGGCCTGCTCGTAGCGTGGCCCATGAGGAGTTGTGTGGTGGGATTAGTCCCACATTGCTTGTCTCAAGTGAGTTGTATTAGTATATAATACCTGTTGGATCCAAACGTAGCACCTCCGGGTTAACCCTTTTACACGAAGCGAGGACGAAAGTGTAAGTGAGGTGCTATGTGTGTCTTGGTCCATACGGTGAAATTTGGGCATTGAGCGATTTTGGGTCGTGGTGTTACAAATAGGCCGTCTTTGCGTGCGCAAAAGCGGAGGTCAAAGATGATATCTTGAGGGAGGCACATCGCACTGCATAATCATTCATCTGGTGAGACTAAGATGTATCGAGACTCGAAATGAATTTTTGGTAGAAAAGAATGAAGGTGGACATTGCTAATTATGTGGCTTCTTGTGGTGTTTGTCGCCAAGTGAAAGTGAGCACAAGCGCCCTGCAGGTTGTTGCGCCTTTGGAGGTTCTCCGGTGGCCTTGGGATGATATCTCTATGGACTTTGTGGTGGCGTTACCTCGTTCGCCGCGAGGAAGGATGCGATTTGGGTAGTGGTGGATCGATTCAAGCAAATCTGCGACTTCATTCCTATTCGCACAACAAATTCGTGAGTGATCTAGCTCCTATTTATGTGCGTGAGATAGTAAGGCGCATGGTGTGCCCAAGACCATCATTTCCGTGGAGGCCAAGTTTGTCTCCAAGTTACGGGAGAGTCTGCGAGTGCATTGGGCACACAGCTCGCGCTCTTAGTCTATGTTTCACCCTGAGCAGATGGGCGATCAGGCGTACTATTCGGACTTTGGAGGACATGTTGCGATCGTCGTTTTGTCTTGGAAGGGTAGTTGGGAGGACTGTTGCCACTTGCAGAGTTTGCTTATAATAATAGTTACCATTCCAGTATTAGAGCCGCGCCATTTGAGGTTCTCTATGGGCGGAAGTGCAGATCGCCACTTTGTTGGGATGCGGTTGGAGAGAAGGCAATTTTGGGTCCGGAGTGGATTGAAAGACCGTTGAGCGTGTGGCCATGGTGAGGCGAATCATAGCGACTCAGGCGCATGTAAAAGTTATCTTGATTTGAGGAGGCGTGACTTGAGTTTGCGGTGGGTGACCAGTGCTCTTGAGAGTGTCTCCCACTAAAGGTATTGTTCGGTTTGGTACCAGAGGGAAGCTTAGCCCGAGGTACGTTGGACCGTTCTCGATTATTGCAAGAATTGGAAAGTTAGCCTACCGCTTGGACCTTCCTGAGTCCATGCGTGGGGTTCATAATGTGTTTCACGCCTCGATCTTTGAGAAAGTTTTGAGAGACCCGAGCATAAGATTTCATTAGAGCACGACTATTGAGCAAGACCTCACAGTTGAGTCGCGTCCACAGCGCTCTGGAGAGGTCCGGGCGAGTCTTGAGGCACAAGACGTTGGTATATGTCAAGGTCTTTGTGGACGATCATCCGAGAGAAGCGACTTGGGAGTTGGAGTCGCATGCGCGAGCTTTACTCCGAGTTGTTCACGTCGGTGCGTGTTATTTATTGTTTAATTTCAGCGATGTAGTTTTTTTATTTGAGTAGAACTACGAGTAAATTCGAGGTGAATTACATTAAGAGGTAGAATGTAATACTCGAAAAATAAATAAATAAATAAATAATAATAACGTCTTTAAGGGCTTGTGCGAAATTAAATAAAAGAATACGTGAAAATGGTATATTTGAGTTTTTTAAAGAGCTATATAAATAGATTGTGGTATTTCTAGAAACCCTAGTAGTTTTATTTTTCCACCGCGCGCCTTGACCATTTTTTTCCGCTAGCCAATTTTCTCTCGACGCTGCTTGCGGCTGTTGCTGCGTTGATCGCTGCCAGCGTGGGCCGCCGAAGCGATCGCCTCCCGCGTGGGCGCCGCCGCCGAGCGATCGCCTCCGCGTGGGACGCCTTGCCGAGCGATCGCCGCCGCGTGGAGTCTAGCGGACGGCCGCCTTTGCGGCGTGAAGTGCCAACGCGACGTCTGCTTCTTTGCCGTGTGTTTGCATGCAGTGCCACGTCGGTTTGGTGTCTTTGCCGCATGCGTGTAGCTTGGGTTTTGGCCGGTGCCATCTGCCGCCAGCAACCCCATGCATGCAGGGCCATCTGATGCTCACGCAAGTGCATGAGTTGCTTACTAGTTACTAGGTAACTTGCTCAAGGTTTGACTATACTTTTTGTTGAGTTCAATAGTAATGGAGAGAGGAAGAACCAGTTCTAGGTAGTGCTGGTGCGGCATATTTTACATGTATGCATTTGGTTAGAACTATAAGGATTGGAGAGGGTTCTATAATTTCTAGTCGAAGGGCCGATTAATGAGTCCGTTAGCCTGCTGTTCTGTTGAACGATTTATTCGGGTACCTTAATGATAAATTTTGAAAATATCATCTACTAGTTAATTGTAGATAATTTCGATATCTTTCTATAGCATATTTTATCATGTCGAGCGGACAAGTAGATTTCGAGATATGATTTTCGGAACACTGCTGTCTTTGTGGGTGTCGTCTTTCGGCGCTGTTTTGGTAGACTAGAGATTAAAAATAGTAAATAGACTAATTAGAGTTTTTGATCTACATGAAAGTTGTAGATAATTGTCTAAGGGTTCTGTAGAATCCAAGAACTCAAATTTTGGTTGAGTAAAACAAAAGTTATGAAATTAGAAAAACATGCTGTTCCGAAGCGGACAGATCGGTTTTCTGGGCTAAAAACGGAGGATTAGATGATTTAATTAGAAGTCTTTGTAATCTAAGAAAAGGAGGGGAATTTTGTGTAGAATCCAGAACTGGGTGGTTTGTTGTGATCGGACTTTTGAGTCAAAAGTTGCGTTCGTTTTAGTACCAAGACAGCAATGGGTAACTTTTCGGTACCGGAGAAGCGTGGTAGATTTGGGGTCGTGTAGGAGCGATGTCGATTGATTGTTGTTCTTATGATGCTGTAGCTTGTATTGAAATTTGAATATTTAATGTAGGAGAGGCGTCGTACTTGTTTCCATCTTCTAGCCAAATCGTGCGTCGCAACTAGTAAAGGCAAGTGCATGGTAGACATCGATCAATGATTGATCACTGTTTTCTTTATCTTCCATTACCATTATTGTTGTGATTTTATTTTATTTAATTGCAAACAATGGAATGATATGGTTATATCTTTGTTTATATTCATGATGAAAAGTTGGATATGATGTTTATGATGGAGTTTGCATTTTTCATACATAAGCATCTTTGCATATGAGCAGGTGATCATGAATGATCACAACTCCACGGGAGTGGAGGAGGTCCCCGATCCTTATGGAGGAACGGGCTTGAGAGTGAATGTTGTCGCGAGCATTCACTCATGCTATACCCAGATATCTGTGAAAGAAGTGCATGTGGACATGTAGATTAGATTTGCATTGATACATGAGATTAATGGATGTGAATCAAAGAGAAGATAACTGCATGAGAATATTAATAGAAGTACCTGTGATGAGAATATTAATAGAAGTACCTGTGATGATAATGAAGTTATTGAATCTTTGTTGATTTATTATTGTTCGTTGTTTATGGATGTGTTTCTTGAGTCGTGGACTCACCCTTGCTCTTTGTTGTCTTTAGGTGATCTTCGAGGCGCCGTGGCGAGGCGAGTAGGGCACATGGACAACACATGATCATTTGCCATAAGAATCTTTTCATTCAAAATTGGATTACTCTTGGACATGTTAGGGGTTGAATAAAGTTTAGTACAACGTTTTTGGACTAGACTATTTGTTTCAATGATTTGGATTCAGTAGTTGGTGCTATTCTGGATTATTTACCTGGTTATATTTCCCCTTGCTTATTTATAATCACTTGATCCATAATTATACATGCTCTTTTGTGGTCCATGGTTATGTCTATTGATGTTTTCTTGCTGTAATTATATAGTGTGTCGATAATTATTAGTTTCGAGAGTAGTTTAGTGGCATTCCAGGCTCAGTGTTGGGCTGTGGTGTTACATTGCTAGTACACATTAATCCTATATAACACTTCGTAGTAACGCCTCTCGAATTAGCCAATTCTATTTTTGTAGTGCCACCAGCAGCCGCCGCCCTGCAACATCTGTGGATACTATGTTTTCCACAACATGGAACTACTCGTCGGTTCCGCGATGACCAATGATCCTTAGGTTTGTCAATCTTGCAATAATTATTTCATACTTATCAATTTATATATACACGAATTTAATCTTCCTAGCGACATGTTGCGAGCATCAATACAACTGCGTTGGAGCAGGGCCAGCTCATAAACATTCGAGGACAGTTGCATCATTCTTGAACTGTGGTCATAAATTTGCAAGTCGGTGTGATGTTGGTTTTCTACTAGGTTATTCTTCAAATAGCAAAGCATATCGTGTCTTTAACAAAACTAGTGGTATTGTTGAAGAAAGACACGATGTACAATTTGATGAAACTAACGGCTCTCAAGAAGAGCAAGAAGATTTTGATGATGTAGGTAATGGAGCTCTTATGGAAGCAATGAAGAATATGCAAATTGGGGATATTAAGCCTAAAGAAGATCAAAATGAACCATCATCGTCCATGAGAGTTGAGCCTCCTACCTCTTCCGTGACAAATGAAATTAATCAAAATCAAGAAGATGTCAAGGAAGGTGATCAATCATTTAATCTACCTCAAAGAATCCACAACGCAATAGCTAAAGACCATCCAATAGACCAAATATTGGGTGAAGTAAGCAAAGGTGTCCAAACTCGCTCTCGTATTGCTTCTTTTTGTGAACATTACTCTTTTGTTTCCTCTTTGGAACCAAAGCGTATAGATGAAGCACTAGAAGATCCGGATTGGGTGAATGCTATGCATGAGGAGCTAAATAACTTCGCCCGAAATGATGTTTGGACAATGGTGGAAAGACCCAAGGAGCATAATGTCATTGGCACAAAATGGGTCTTTCAAAATAAACAAGATGAAAATGGAGTTGTGGTAAGAAACAAGGCAAGGTTAGTTGCTCAAGGATATACTCAAGTTGAGGGTTTAGATTATGATGAAACATTTGCACCCGTAGCAAGACTTGAGTCTATTCGTATTTTACTTGCCTTTGCATCATGCTTTGATATTAAATTATTTCAAATGGATGTTAAAAGTGCTTTCTTAAATGGCGAAATATCTGAACTTGTTTTTGTTGAACAACCTCCGGGTTTTGAAGATCCCAAAAATCCTGATCATGTGTATAAACTCTCAAAGGCGCTATATGGTTTAAAGCAAGCTCCTAGAGCATGGTATGAGCGCCTTCGAGATTTTCTACTCTCTAAGGGATTCAAAATCGGAAAGGTTGATACAATCTGAAAATAAAAAATTGATTTAGACTTGGACATATTGGTGGGATGGTGTGGTTGTTTGGATTGTGGTGGTATGCCTAAGTCAACAAGGACCGAACATCTTGTTACACTAAACCAAGCAATTTTACGTGCTAACCACATGAGAGGGATATGAGACCTCTCTTGACTTACTACTTTGGAGTGTGTTAGCTCCGAGTCGCAGGAGGGGGGTTGGATGTGTTGAGTGAAAAAGGATCTGTGTTATTGTGTTGGGTGTGCGGTGGTGGAGTTCCGGGTAGGTTCTCCACCTCGAGGGTCGTCGTAGTTGTCCAAAGCTTTACCCGTGATGGGTAGTTGTTTGAGGCTTTACGATGACTCCAACACAACGTATGTGTTTCTATCCATACGGGCGACTCGTAGTTAATGCATAATATCGGAACTGTCTCGTAGGACTTAGCCGTGCCGGCATACCAAAGGAAGTGTGCTTCATAGCTTGGCAAAAAGGCGATCTGACGTGTGGGCACATTGGTACACCCCTGCAGGGTATAATCTATTCGAATAGCCTCGTCCTAGGTTATGGACACGCTTGGGGAGGTCTTCCAAGAGTTAGACTACAACCTTTAATTAAAATTTGACATGATTGGTATGAATGGGTAATTCATGCTATTGTTGTGGTGACTAGTGGTTAGTCACTTCCAGGATGTTGTTGTCATCTTTTTATTGTTATTATGTTGTTTTTTACCGTTATTTGAACAATAAAAACATATTGTAAACTTGCTTTCAAATGTACTATCTTATTGCAAATAAAGATTGCTTTATGCCGAAAATGAAACATACAGCCTCCACTCAAATAAGCTTGCATGTAGCATATGTATATGTCTGTTACTCTACACGTAAGTCTTGCGGAGTACAATCTTTGTAGTCATTTGCTTTGCTTAACTATTTGTTGCAGAGAAGGAAGGTGAGCCCCAAGGGCCTCACTTTTGTGAGATGTGCTGCGGGTTTGACGACTAGCTTGGCGGTCCGGTTGGTTGCCTTGTGGGTAAAGGCACACTGATTGGCTCTTTTGTTTATCGCCATCTTATGGCATTTCGCTTCCGCTGTCTAATTAGTTGTTTGTATGACTTTTGGCCGGTCGGCCTCTCTTTTGTAATAACTATCCTTTATTTATATTAACTTCTGGTTTGTAGCTTTTGCTGGTTCTATGGGTTTGAATGGAATTGATACATACTTGTTGTAAAGGGGCGTGTATACTGCATTCCTGGGAAGTATACATATCTCGAGTCTCGATTTATTTGATTTGTGATGCTAGAACCGAGTGAATGGTTAAGCAGTACAAGCCTGATAAACCGGGGTCTCACAGTACAATCTTCCCAATGCTCATTCCAGGCAGTCAGGGAGAGAGATATACTCTCTGTGGCCCTGGGAAACAATGAGCACCCGGGTCACACGAGAGGCCTTGGTCTTTATGTTCCATGGAAGCATGGATTCTCAGCGGACTCCGAAGTGTACCAGAGTAGAAAGAGAGCCAAAGCCGAGCGCGATGCACGGCTATGAGAGGAGATTTGTGAATCCCTCAGAGATGATATCACTGAATCCATCAGAGATGAGATCAATGATCGCGTTAGAGATGGGACGTGATGGCAGATGGAGAGCCTTGAAGAAAGGCTTAGGGAAAATCAGTTGCAAGCCCCTGCCCCCGTTGTGCTAGCCAGCCCCCCAAACTTCCGAGTAGCTGCGTGTCCAACCCTAACCCTACCCCAAAAGGCGACGATAGATTTTCTGTCGATGACATCTTAGTAAAAATTATTATATCTGGAATGCTCGATCCGTTGATTGGCATGTTGGAGTAGCTAATTTTATATCATTATATAAGTGGCTATGAAGTGCAAGCTCCAAGTGAGATATGCCTCCGTTGCCCTAGATACTGCTTGGGGCCAGGTTTGTCCATCTAGTGTCGGCGCTTTGGTGCACAGTGTAAATCTAGTGCCAGGTTTCACAAGAGTGAATGTGGACGGTGTTTATGCCAACTTCGCGGTTGTTCCGCTACAGATTCCCCCAAATGATGAGGTCATGACTCTAGGGCAAGCCATTGGAACATTCATCTTGTGGCCCAAGAGTGACAACTGCCTGGAGCTACCTGCTCCGGTGTCAACTTCACAGAATGTCACCTGCTTGATGTCAAGTCCGCGGGAGCTACCTGCACTGGAGCTACCTGCACCGAAGCGGCAAGGTCCTAGTGCATCAGATACATCTACACCTCGTGCTCGGTCGACTCTCGTGAAGTTGACCTCTAAAAAGCGAGGTAGCAAGAGCAAATCGAAGATGGTCAACTCCTGTTCTGATACCCCCTTCTTACTGCTAGCCCAAAAATTCGTGCTAGGTGAGCCATTGGTCGAGACGGTAGAGCACGACCGTACCTGAGGATTTTCTTGCACGAGATTGCATGTATGGTACATGAAAACAGACCAACAAGACGGATGAACAATAATGCTCGGGTGTCAACGTCAAGTTCAAGAAGGATCATCTTAACCACGTAGTTCAAGACTGTGTCTTCATAGTGAACTTCGAGGACTTGTTCTTTCTCTTCAACCTCGACGCCCTCGATGCCTCACTCATGCGATGCTAAACACTGTAAGTGTGTACAATCACAGTCAACGTTCACGTAATACCGATAAATGTTATATTTAACTCCCTGCTTTTGTGTGTGTGTATATGCACACACATGATCTCTGAAGCCGAATTAAGGAATTCATCGGAAGGTTTCCTCGACCCAAACTTGATCTCCTTGCAAACCATCAAGGAGAATGCAAAATTCGTCGAGAATTACATGACAGAGTCATTGCTGGCTTACCGCAACAAGGAATTCATACTTTTGCCTTACAACCAGGAGTAAGTGTTGCACTAGTGACTATACTTGTTGATTTGTACTTTATAAGCAACACAAACTTAGATTTAATGACCATGACGACATACTTGTGTAGGTTCCATTGGATTCTAATTGTAATTATACAAAAACGAAACATGGTAATATACCTAGATTCCCTAAAGAGGGCCGCACACTACTTCACGATTGTCCGATAATCAATTGACGGGTAAACACATTTCCTCCATAGATAACTCTATTATAGTCTTTTCTTCCTTTGCAATGGCTATGGCTAACTTCTCGGAATCATGTAGGTCATTCGCCGTGTACTTTGCTAAAGGAGGGAAATGCAAGGGAAGAATTCTGCGATACGATCTAAATTTCATAGTATTTGCTAGTACACATTAATCCTATATAACACTTCGTAGTAACGCCTCTCGAATTAGCCAATTCTATTTTTGTAGTGCCACCAGCAGCCGCCGGCCTGCAACATCTGTGAATACTATGTTTTCCACAACATGGAACTACTCGTCGGTTCCGCGATGACCAATGATCCTTAGGTTTGTCATTCTTGCAATAATTATTTCATACTTATCAATTTATATATACACGAATTTAATCTTCCTAGCGACATGTTGCGAGCATCAATACAACTGCGTTGGAGCAGGGCCAGCTCATAAACATTCGAGGACAGTTTGCATCATTCTTGAACTGTGTGGTCATAAATCCAAATAGGAAGTTCCACAATGTAGATTGAACTTAACGGTGCATGTGTGTAAATGTACATGAATGGTTAATTTTAGTTAATTGATTTGTGAATTGGATGTGCTTGTTTCTGAAATGAATGTGAATTGAATGTGCTTGTTTCTGAAATGAATGTGAATTGGATGTATACATGTACTTATTGTGTTTCAGCTTGTTTCAGAGGGCATGACTAACATTTCCTGATGCTAGCCAATAAACAGAAATATATTTGGCAATACAAAATAATATCACAGACGGTTCCTTAGGACATACTGTCTGTGATACATCAGCTCTCATGGACGGTTTAGAGTTTCTAAACCGTCTGTGATAGTCAACTATCACAGACGGTTTTAGCTACAAACCGTTTGTGATAGTACACTATCATAGACAGTTTTGAGTTAATAACCGTTTGTGATAGTTTGCATCATAAACGGTTCAAATACTGTCTGTGATGACCTCATGTCATTACTGATACATAAACTCAGACGGCTCACGAAACCGTCGGTAATGACGGTTTTTACCCGTCTGTAAAGACCTTTTCTGTAGTAGTGTTAAATCGTATGATGATACATCTTTATCAATTTGTGTATACTCTAATAATTATTATAAGATACCCCAAAGTGAGTTCCATAAAAAATTCCATAAAAATCCACTTTTTATACGAAAATCCACATATATACTTCTTTTTATATATGAAAATGGGTATATAGCAAAAAATAAAGGGCTCTAATGAAAATTTTACAATCAAATTGAAGTTGGTGGTCGTCCATCCTCCCCATCCTCTTCGGCGTTCGTTGGATCGGCAAGCGGGGTACCGACAGCCCAGATTGCGTCGCTGAGCAGGATGACAGTTGACGACCCAACATGCTGGGACTATAATTTTTTAAAAAAATTTGTAGCAAAGCACGGACATTGAACTAGTGCGCGCGTAGCATGTTAAACATGCTTATCAAAATATGAAGATTTTGTCTTTGAGATAGGAGAAGTGATTAGAGCACGCAAGTAAAAGTTAGAATCAAAGAAAGGTACAGTATCAAATTTCAGAGACTTGAAATTTCCCCAGAAAAATAACCCAAAACAAATCAGCAGCAGTCCATAAAGCATGGGGTTGGGATGTAAGCTGTAGCCAACGGTTGGCTATGACCATGATTATGGTTCCTCCAAATACACTGACGTAGATCACATCCAAGTGCGACGCACGGACATGGTCTTTAGTCCTTACCATGTATATTTTAGCACAACACATCCTGTTCATAGAACCTAGGACGAGATACATTATTCCATTGCTATTACAAGCTCCATCCATGCCTTTGATGATCGCTAAATATAGCCGGTGCTCCATTAATTCGAAAGATACTACAAAATCTTGTGCTAATTAATATACACGGTTAACATGGACTACGAAATCAAACAGACCCACGGAGGCAACGAGAATGGAACACACCCACCAAACCTGAGAGCTGACAGGGATTTTAATACATGTTCAAAAAAATTACCGGGGGTGGCCGGTAAGGCTGATACGGCCGATAATTTTTTGGACTTTAAATAAAAAAAATCAAATTTGAGTAAAAATCAATTAAATTTAGCTAAAATTCAACCAAACCGAAAATTTCGGCACCGGTTTATGGTTCTTAGGGGAGGGGAGGGGGGTGTCCCGTAAAACTAGTAGAACTGATTTTCGGCAGATATTGAAATCACTGGACCTGACACCCCATCTCCAAGCTAGCAGCAGCCTGCAACGGAAACGGTGGGGGAAGTGTGAACAACTGCTACTAGCTTAAAAACCACTAGCCTGTAAAACCGTTACAAAGAAAGAAAGAATCAAAGCTTGCAGAGAAAAAGTAAAGGCAATTGAAGAGGGTGGAAACCGAAGTGAAACAGGACGAAATGACGGCGAGTGCTGCCCGCTGCCAGTGCCACCACGTACGGCGCGTGCTGCGGTTTCGTTCGGTTGGGTAACGCCGCGGTCGCGGCCGCGCCCACCCAACCCCACTCGGCTCGGTTCGACTCAAGTACTCAACACATTCATTGATATCCCAACTACACCTGAACTGCCCAACAGAAAAAAACCCAAACGGCCCACTACTCCCTAGTTCATCCCCAAGATTGATCCATCCATCGATCAAAGCAACCAAACTAATTCACAAGAAAATAGAAGCTTTAATCTATCTGAATGGTTTTTAGTTTGTAATTAACTTCTAAAGTAAATCAAGCTAGCTAGATTCTAGCGAGGGGTGGACATGAGATTAACGGCACAGGCAAGAACAAGTTGAGTAAAACTTGCAATGCTGGCATGTTGGGCACGCTAGCTCTTCGACCTATCCGTCCGTCCGCCCGCCTGGGTATGTTGGGCACGCTCGATCAATCCTGGCCGTCCGGTCCCTTCCCCACGCCGGCGTTGCTCTGGGCCGCCGCCGCCACGAGCGAGTACACCATGCCCACCTGCCGCTGCACCTCCTCGGTGATCATCTGCCGCATTACCGCCTTCAGCCACGGGTCCTGCTCCAGCTTCGCCTTCTCGCTCGCCACCGCCGCGGCCTGTGGCGCCGGGACCGCCGTGTTGGCGGCGGCTCCCGGCAGGCTGAGGGACAGCGACGTGAGCGGGTCGGGCGGAGGCGCCCGGTGCTCCAGATTCGCCGCGGGAGGGCCGCCACCGACGACCACGCACTGCCGCTTCGCGGGCGGCGGCGCCGGCACCGCCACCGAGTCGTCGCTGGCCTCGTCGTCTTGTTCGTCCTCCTCGTCGCCCTTCGTGAGATCCACAGATTGGAACGAGGCGGATGCTGCAGGCGCCCCGGGGAAGGGGCGCACGGCGTTCGCCGCCGCGGCGGTGACGGCAGCCGCCCTGCGGTTGCGCCGGAGCGTGGAGTTCCAGTGGTTCTTGACGGAGTTGTCGGTGCGGCCGTCGAGGAGGCGCGCGATGGTGGCCCACTTGTTGCCGTACTTGCAGTGCGCGGCGAGGATGAGCTCGTCCTCCTCGGGGGTGAAGGCGCGGCGGTGCACCCCGGGGCTGATCTGGTTGCACCACCGCAGCCGGCACGACTTGCCTGATCGCCCCGGGATCTCCCCGCTGATCACGCTCCAGTTCATGGGCCCGTGCCGCGCCACCGCCCTCCGCAGCAGCTCGTCCTCCTCCGGGCTCCACGACCCCTTGATCCTCCCCATCGCCGCCGCCGCCGCGCCCTCCATCCCTCCGCCGTCACTCGGCACCACCATTTGTTCCTTGTCTCTCTCTCGCGTGCGCCGGTGTGTCGCGGCTGCGGCTGCCGCCGCGGGGGTTGTATATAAAGACTGACGTGCGGTGCGGATGGGGTGCGCGGCGCTTGCGTTTGTTCGTGTGTTAGGTGGGCGGGCGGGCGGGCGCACTTTACAGTTTCGGGCGCGCGGGGCTGCCGTTTTCGGTGGGTTTTGGGCGTTTTCGGTGGGTTTTGGCTGGGGAGCGCACGGTACGTACGTGGGAATGGGATGGGTGGTGGCATGAGCCGCGAACCGCCGGGATGCATGGCCGCCTGGCTCCAGACACCCGCACGCCTCGTCATTCATGCGTGTGCGACGCCCGGACGGACTGTCACGCGATGCTCTGCGGGGAAGCGCTGTTACCCGTTGAAAGGTTGGTGCGTCGTGCTTGTGCGATGTGCTGCGTGAAATGCCGGTGCGGTTTTACTGTTTCCGGTTTTGCATATACCACGGAAAAATGCTATATAACTTTCGACAGTTTTTAAAGTTAAAATTGTTATTTATCTGTTCGTTAGATATGATTTGAGATTTGTATCTTTTCTCATCTGATGAATTGAATCGGAATTTATTATAACTTTTTCTCGAAACATAACGGGTTCACCACATTGCCGTATTTTGCTGTTATATAATTTTATTTTTGCTCAATCTCTTAAAGTACATGTGAGGAATATAACGGGTTCACTATATTGCCGTATTTTGTTGGTATATAATTTTATTTTTAGTATTTGTTTTTGCTCAAACTCTCAAAGTACATACGAAGAACATAACGGGTTCATTACATTGTCGTATTTTATTAGTATATACTTTTATTTTTTTTATCTTTGTTTTTACTCAACGTCCTAAAATACATGTGAGATTTTGAATAATGTGATGAAAATACGAGTTATTAAGTTTTTTAAGAATAATTACTGTAACTAAGAATTAAAATTATATAAATAATTTACTATTATTTATATATAATAGAGTTGTAAATAAAATTTTAAAATGTAACCGTTTTTTACAGATAAAACAGTCATATTTTACGTAAACAGTCTCCCATGCAACGTGTCGTGGTCGAAGGTCGTGCCTGCTAGGTGTCCGCCGATTCTGGCTGCCTGGAAAGGCCGTGTGGTCCGGGGGTCAAGAGATTTTTCCCATGTATGCGTAGCGGTTTTAGCGGCCGGTAGTGCGCAAAGGGGAGCTGCCGATTCTGGCTTCAAGCGGTTCTGGGTTGGCGAGACCGTAAAGGAGAAAAGGGCTAGACATGTACAAGTAGGCATGATATACGAGTGAATGGTTGTGTAATTGTAGGGCAAGAGATACCGTGTGTCACGCTAAAGTTGGGTTGAACGTTGTTTTTTCTTCAGACAGGGAGTGGCATTTTCTATCTAGTATTATAGCATTTTCCAAGAGATCGAGTGTATTCTACACTCTTCTATAGTTTATTACTTCTGTAGTTAGTTTCTTTCTATATCGCTTTTTAATCATCATCGTCCTCAAAGATATATACGAAAACGAATATCTTGTTTTTTTTTTTGCGAGGAAAAACGATTATCTTGCTTAAAGCAATAAGCAATGGAGGATTGATTGTTAGTTGCTTGTCTTCACCCAAAGGTTTAAAACCATACACTACTACACAAAGACTCATCACATGCGGTTTTCTGAACTGTCTGAATTTATGTGTCTGTGATAATAGGCGGTCATCACAGACGGTGATTGATTGTTAGTTGCTTGTCTTCACTCAAAGGTTTAAAACCATACACTACTACACAAAGACTCATAACCATCTGAATTTATGTGTCTGTGATAACAGGTGGTCATCACAGACGATTTTCAAACCGTCTGTGAAAAAGGTATCACAGACGGTTCTTATCAATCACAGAGTTCTTATTCAAAATCGTATGTGATAGTTTTTTTTCTGTTGCAAAAAAATAGATTTTGAACCAAACCAATCAATTGCTGATCATGCAAAGAATGATTAGCTAGTTCTTTGTGCATCGAATTATACATGTGGCTAGAAGCCTCCATATAGTAACCAGACTATCATATTTAGCACCGAAGAGAAGAACATACAATCTCTCTTGAAAAGGAGCAAGAGAAGAAGAACATGGAACCCAACCCGAACCAGAGTGCTGATTTCGCGACGTTCTTCCACATCAACAATTCGATGATCTTTTCACAGAGACCTTCCCACCCAGTCTGCTCCACAACGTCAGTTCCTGTGATTCAAAACAAGAACAATTAGAAAGAAAGGGATAGAAAAATTGCCTAGGCAAGAAGAACAAGGGAACAAGAACCAACAAGAGATTAGTTTAGCATACCGTGAGTGGCATCGGCACGAGACGGAACCAAAGACAAGCTCATGTCCTCCTCCTTCTCCGCCAGCACCACCTTGTCTGCGGCCACCGCCGCAATAGCGGACTTTGGCGCCGCCCTCGTGGACTTCCTCCTGCGCGCCCTCCTGGCAGCGTCCTCCTCCACCTCGATCTTCTTCTCCAGCATTCAATATATAAGAACAACATCAGAACATTTTGCTTCCCATGTATGCGTTCAAAATTTTTCGTACTCTGCGCTGCGAATCACAGACGGTTTTATACAAAAATCGTCTGTGATGACATACCACAGACAGTTCTTAGTACAAACCGTCTGTGATAAGTATCTCATCACAGACGGTTTTTATATAAACCGTCTATGATATACGGAGCCATCACAGACGGTTCTTATTAAGAACCGTCTGTGACGTTGCACTATCGCAGACGGTTTGTAAATAGAACTGTTTATGATAATTCATAGATATCACGGACGGTTCTTAACACTATCCGTTTGTGATTTCTACGATTATCACAGACTGTTCTTCTTAAGAACCGTTTGTAAATTATCACATGCGGTTCTATTTACAAACCGTCTATGATAATTCCGTATCACAGACGGTTCTTAACTACAACACAGACGGTTGAGATATCTAGTATAGCTTATTTTGTAGCAGTGATATGACGTGTCATCTGTCGGGTTAGTTTAGCATTGGTGGCCTACAGCATGAACTTCACTGTCACATCTCGGTGTAGTACTACCGGTGGTTTGTACAAAGTGCATCGACATTTTGTATATATAACAAACATATTTAGTTATTTATACAACAAGCTGGCAAATACTACGTACCCCACTCTATGCATGGAAATAAAAAAAAAAGCCTAATAATTAATGACAAGGACAGATACTATGAAAGAAGGTAGCTCGCTCTCTTTCAACCCGGGCCCCCCTTTGGGGAACTGTTTTTGCACTCCATCTTAACCAAAAAAAAAAAAGTTGACATATACAGCTGTTTTCAACACGCATGTATGCATTCCTCGTTTCATTTCTCATTCACATAGCATTCATCAAAAAGAGACAAAACAAGAAGAAATCAAAAAAAGAAGGAAAAGAAAAAGGATCGAGTCATGTCTGTGTGACATTGCTAGCTGGTGCCAAGCGTGCGTTGGGTAGTCGCCGTTTTATCAAAGTAAGTAATTGTAGGGGTAGCTCGATCGCTTGTTGCTTTGTCCTGAAAACATTTAAACACAAGCATCGGTCAGGCATGCACGCACGCACGCACGCAGCTGCATGCAGAGGCCAAACGGCCAATAGGATCGATCGGCGCATGCATACCTGTGCAAGCTAACAGAAATGCTAGCCGCGCCGGCCGGCCGGTGAAACATCAGCCGCGCGCGGTGTGAGACGGCTTATCTAACACCGGCGGCAGTTCGCCGTACGACCTCCGGCTCCGGACCCGGCACCAAACCGGCCGGTGAGCATGCAGAAAAGCGCAACCCAACCACACACACACACACACACCTATACCATGTTTAACCGCACAGCTGAGTTCAGTGTACGTGTGACTTAAGGCCGATCGAGGGGCGGTTACGTACGTGTACGTGAGGCAATTGCCAAGGAAGACGCGGCGTAACGGCCGGGCGGATGGAGGAGAGGGTGTGTTGGATTCGATTGGGGTTTTTCCGAAATTATACAAAGAGTTAGTTGATTTATTCTGGTAGGTTAGGATTAATAAAATCTAATAAGAGTTTAAATATGGTGAAGTCTCGTAGGATTTTCTTTTCTTCCGGTGTACGTGAGTGGAGTGGAGCGGGAACTGACACGGCCGGTACAGTAACAGCTTGCGGGATGGCGGTTCCCACCGCCTCGGATTTGACGGCCCAATTCCGTTTCGTCCGTCCGTCCGTCCGTCATGTCGACTGCCTTCTGCTCTACACTTCCTGAGTTCGTTCGCTCTTCATGTAGTTCCCCCGGAGAGAGAGAGAGAGAGAGAGAGGGAGAGAGAGAGAGAGACGTTACTTACGAGAGGGAAATGATATGAAAACAATGAACTCCAAGAGTACATAGATGTCCATATAATGTGTTATCCCTCCTAAATATATCTTTTACGAAATTCGTGCAAAAGAAGATGGGACGGTGATTTGAATTTTAAAAGTTTGTTGTATTTGTGTTCCAAGACAAGACACATTTGGTAGTTGTGATAGTATATGGACTCCATGTACACGTGGAAAGCAAGAAATTATTGTTTATACTCGATACTATTTGATAAATTATTGGTTACACGATCAAATACTACAAAATATTAATGATATTTTTTCACAAATAAATTTAAAATATTTTATGAATTAATTATTATTTTAATTTCACAAATAAATTTAATCTATCTCTAGGCATGTGGATACCGTAGAGACGCTGTTGCGGTTATTGCTGTGCTGTTTGGGGATGATCCGCGACGCTAGAGAGGAACACGAAGCTACACGAGGAGATCGTCAGACGCTAAGGACATTGGATAATCGACTACTTCCACTACACCGATGCACACTATATTGGATCAGACTGCTCTAACTCTTTTTATATGTACTAGTAATGACCGACAATTTCTTACTCGCATGACTTGGTTTACTTCATGGTTGATGAGAGATTTTTTTTGAAAATTTATACTAGTGTAGCCTACCCAATATTCCAACAGTTTGGAGTGGGGGAGAAGGGACCGTTTAAGTGGAGGAGGTGGCCGTGGCAAGTGCGGAGGTGGAGGAGAGATGGTGGCGCAGACGAAGTGGCGGTGGAGGAAGGCACTGAGCGAGGTGGGGGGCAGGAGGCAGAGGAGGAGCGTGGGGGTGTAGAGGACGGCGAGGTAGGAAGGTGCGGAGCGAGGTGGGCTGCCATCGTCGCGGCCCAGGGAATCACCTGAGGTGAGGCGGTGTGGAGACCTGCCGGTGTGGCCATTAGCTCCGGCAAACCACTGTCGCTCGAGCGATGGAGTGCGAAGTGTAGGCTAGCTTCGGCGCTAGAGCTTGGGCTATAACAAGATGAATCGAGGCTAGTAATGGGCCTACGAAGGGCCAAAATGTGGAGAAATTACAGAAAATTGGGCTGGGAGAGAACCTAGGTCCAGTAACGACACTATTGACTTCTTTGGGCCAGATCAGGCTGCCGTGCCCTATATACATTTTTTGTTCTTGTTTAGAGACCAATGCTCGTGGCCAAGCTTAAGCACATGAACCTTGTGCAGCTTCTTAGGGTTTACTTGGTTATAGTGGTCGAGGAACCGTCGCTGGCGAGTCCAGTCTGAACGATCACCTCGTAGACAAATGTAGAATCACATCAAATAATGTAAGAATAAATAGTAGATTAAACGTACAGAGAGATAAATGTGTGGGGTATTATTCTTATTTATTAATTCTTCCAGCGATCAACCTTTTACAATGACTAGCACCACTTATTTATAGTCTACAGACCCTGCTAGGGTTTTAGATAGGCGCCCACCCATGGGCTGGCTGCTGGGCCAAACCCATGGTTTCCCAACACTCCCCTTGGGCACCCATCCTCACATGTTCATGTCTCGTCAAAACTCCACAAAAACACAGTTGAAAAAATTTAGAGAAAAAGTACATGATACACGTTCTTACTACGTTGCACAAATTGTCTCGTTAAAAACTTTGCCGAGAAACTTCAGGAAAACTCGCCAAGAAAAAAAAGAGTACAATCCACCCAATTTTATTTAATCTACAGGATTTACTCTTTGGGCACTTGATCTCCGTGATCAAGTTTTAATAATGAGTTTGTGAATATTCTCCCCCTAAATTATGTGCTTATCTAAGTCTTATCATTCAAATTCCACATAAGCACCTTTCAAAGCTTGATGATGGAAGTGATTTAGTAGATAAATCTACAATATTTTCACATAACTTAGTATGTAGTACTTTAATTTTGTCCATCTTTTGTAATTCAAGAGTATAGAAGAATCTATGGTTGATATGATTTGTGAGATGGTTCTTCACATAACCCATTTGCACTTGTGCAATATAAGCTGCATTATCTTCATAGATAATAGCGGGGGTTTGCGTGATATTCAATCTACACGACTGCTGGATGTGGTGAATCATCCGCCGAAGCCAAACACATTCTCGCAAGACCTCTTATAGTGCTATGATTTCTTAGTGGTTTGTCGAAGTCGAAACAAGACTTTGCTTAGATGATTTACATAAAATTGCAGTTTCACCACATAGGAATACATAGCATGCTTGCGACTTGGTTGTATGCGAGTTTGACAAGTACCCGGCATCTGCATAGCCATTCATGGTTAGGTCTTGGTTCTTTATGTAGAATAGACCAAGATCTTTGCTTCCTTAGAGATATCAGAAGATGTCCTTTATTCCCTACCAATGTCTTTTGGTAGGTTCTGCACTATACCTTGCTAGTAGGTTTTGCATGGAAATAAAAAAAGCCTAATAATTAATGACAAGGACAGATGCTATGAAAGAAGGTAGCTCGCTCTCTTTCAACCCGGGCCCCCCTTTGGGGAACTGTTTTTGCACTCCATCTTAACCAAAAAAAAAAGTTGACATATACAGCTGTTTTCAACACGCATGCATGTCTGCATTCCTCGTTTCATTTCTCATTCACATAGCATTCATCAAAAAGAGACAAAACAAGAAGAAATCAAAAAAAGAAGGAAAAGAAAAAGGATCGAGTCATGTCTGTGTGACATTGCTAGCTAGCTGGTGCCAAGCGTGCGTTGGGTAGTCGCCGTTTTATCAAAGTAAGTAATTGTAGGGGTAGCTCGATCGCTTGTTGCTTTGTCCTGAAAACATTTAAACACAAGCATCGGTCAGGCATGCACGCACGCACGCACGCAGCTGCATGCAGAGGCCAAACGGCCAATAGGATCGATCGGCGCATGCATACCTGTGCAAGCTAACAGAAATGCTAGCCGCGCCGGCCGGCCGGTGAAACATCAGCCGCGCGCGGTGTGAGACGGCTTATCTAACACCGGCGGCAGTTCGCCGTACGACCTCCGGCTCCGGACCCGGCACCAAACCGGCCGGTGAGCATGCAGAAAAGCGCAACCCAACCACACACACACCTATACCATGTTTAACCGCACAGCTGAGTTCAGTGTACGTGTGACTTAAGGCCGATCGAGGGGCGGTTACGTACGTGTACGTGAGGCAATTGCCAAGGAAGACGCGGCGTAACGGCCGGGCGGATGGAGGAGAGGGTGTGTTGGATTCGATTGGGGTTTTTTTTTCCGAAATTATACAAAGAGTTAGTTGATTTATTCTGGTAGGTTAGGATTAATAAAATCTAATAAGAGTTTAAAGATGGTGAAGTCTCGTAGGATTTTCTTTTCTTCCGGTGTACGTGCGTGGAGTGGAGCGGGAACTGACACGGCCGGTACAGTAACAGCTTGCGGGATGGCGGTTCCCACCGCCTCGGATTTGACGGCCCAATTCCGTTTCGTCCGTCCGTCCGTCCGTCATGTCGACTGCCTTCTGCTCTACACTTCCTGAGTTCGTTCGCTCTTCATGTAGTTCCCGGAGAGAGAGAGAGAGAGAGAGAGAGAGACGTTACTTACGAGAGGGAAATGATATGAAAACAATGAACTCCAAGAGTACATAGATGTCCATATAATGTGTTATCCCTCCTAAATATATCTTTTACGAAATTCGTGCAAAAGAAGATGGGACGGTGATTTGAATTTTAAAAGTTTGTTGTATTTGTGTTCCAAGACAAGACACATTTGGTAGTTGTGATAGTATATGGACTCCATATACACGTGGAAAACAAGAAATTATTGTTTATACTCAATACTATTTGATAAATTATTGGTTACACGATCAAATACTACAAAATATTAATGATATTTTTTCACATATAAATTTAAACTATTTTATGAATTAATTATTATTTTAATTTCACAAATAAATTTAATCTATCTATAGGCATATGGATACCGTGAGAGATGACTAGTGCATGATTATTGCTTTGTCTTTGTTTGGGGATGATCCGCGACGCTAGAGAGGAACGAAGCTTACACGAGGAGATCGTCGACGCTAAGGACATTGGATAATCGACTACTTCCACTACACCGATCGCACACTATATTGGATCGGTACTCTAACTCTTTTTATATGTACTAGTAATGACCGACAATTTCTTACTCGCATGACTTGGTTTACTTCATGGTTGATGAGAGATTTTTTGAAAATTTATACTAGTGTAGCCTACCCAATATTCCAACAGATTTGGAGTGGGGAGAAAGGACCGTTTAAGTGGAGGAGGTGGCCGTGGCAAGTGCGGAGGTGGAGGAGATGAGTGGCCTTGAGCAGAAGTGGCGGTGGAGGCAAGGCAGGCGGTGGGGGTGGGGAGGCGGAGGAGGCGTGGGGGTGTAGAGGACCGGCGAGGTAGGAAGGTCAAGGAGCGAGGTGGATCGCCATCGTCATGCCTGTGGAATCACACGAGGTGAGGCGGTGTGGAGACCTGCCGGTGTGGCCATTAGCTCCGGCAACCCACTGTCGCTCGAGCGATGGAGTCACAGTGTAGGCTAAGCCGGCTTAGGCGCAGGAGCTTGGGCTATAACAAGATGAATCGAGGGCTAGTAATGGGCCTCTGAAGGGCCAAAATGTGGAGAAATTACGAAAATTGGGCTGGGAGAGAACCTAGGTCCAGTGACACTATTGACTTCTTTGGGCCAGATCAGTGCTGGTGCCCTATATACATTTTTTGTTCTTGTTTAGAGACCAATGCTCGTGGCCAAGCTTAAGCACATGAACCTTGTGCAGCTTCTTAGGGTTTACTTGGTTATAGTGGTCGAGGAACCGTCGCTGGCGAGTCCAGTCTGGACGATTACCTCGTAGACAAATGTAGAATCACATCAAATAATGTAAGAATAAATAGTAGATTAAACGTCTGAGAGAGATAAATGTGTGGGGTTATTATTCTGGTTTACGACAAATGCAATGTCCAGTCTAGTACATTTTGCTAAATACATGAGTGCTCCTACTGCACTCAAGTGCAAAAATTCTGGTCCCAAGACTTCCCCCTCTTCTCTAGGTCTGTGCGGGTCCTTATCTTGCTGCAAAGATTTTCCGACCATTGGCACTTTTGAAGTTTCCCGACCATTGGCACTTTCAAAGGGTATGCGTTTTCAAAGGCGAACCTTTCTAACACCTTTTGAGTGTAGGTTCACTGATGTACTAATATCCCTTCAGGGACTTGCTTAAGATGCAAGCTTAGGCAATATTTGATTTTACCCAAATATTCCATTTTGAACTCCGACTCTAGGTAAGAGCTTGCTTTATTAATATCTTCTAGGATTCAAATGATGTTCAGATCATCTATATACACTAAGATGATACAAAATCCATCCTGGGATCGTCCACCCTCAAGCACCGGAAACATACTCGAAAGCAGATGGACGTAAGAAAGTGGCGTTGGAACGACGGTAACACGATGGCAGCGTCTGCCAAAGATGGAGCTTCAGCGCAACCTTTGGGCTTGGCCCAGAGGAGGAAAATAGGAGGCAGGAGAGAGATCGGGTGTTTGCGAAATGAGATGAAGATGGATCTCCAAGGCTTTATATAGGCTAGAGGTGGAGTGCGCTCGAGGGAAGGCCGGCAGGGTGAGCTCGGTTCATGGATCACTATCATGGATGAGCTGAGCGACAGGGAGGGCATGGTGAGGCGATAGGGCATGGCGACCTCCGTGTGCTCCAGCGTGACAGGGGCAGGTGGGGGGATACAAGAGGGGGAACAGGCACGGCGTAGGTGATGGAATTTAAAGCGCATGTGTACGGAGGGAAGAAAGGGCGGGATTCACACTGGGGCGACGACTTATGCCATGGCAGTGACGCATGCGAGTGCTGGCGGCATGGGCGCGACAAGGAAGACGGTGACTAGGTGAGGAGCTGGCTGACAGGCGGGCCTGGTCGGACCTATATGCTGGTCAAAATGAGTGGTTCTGGTCAAAATCCAAAGGCTGGTCGAATCAAGTGGGTGGTCGAATCGAGCGGCTGGTCGAACTGAGCGGCTGGTCGAACTCCAGATGCTGGTCAAAATGAGTGCTGGTCGAAATCGAGAGCTGGTTGAAATCGAGTGCTGGTCAAAATCAAGAGCTGGTCAAAATTGAGTGCTGGAAATGGCAGGGTGCTGGTCTCACGGCGCAACGAGGACAGGCGCTAGCGATGGGTCAGGGAAGGTCACTGGAGTAAGTGGGGCAGCACAGGTGCTTTGTGCATCAGGTGGGAGTGTCAGGTCAACGGGAATGGACGACGCAGCGACTTCAGTGGGCCGGAGCAGGTGGTGGGTCCAGTCGACGAGACATGACGAGGTAGGGAAGGGCGCCGAAGTCAAAGGGAGTAAGTGCGGTGGCAGGGTGCTACACGGGGCAAGCTCGGGGGTTGAGCTGTGAGGGAAGAAGGGGGGGAGGGGCTGGGCTAGGCTGGCAAAAATGGGAGGGAGGTGGGCTGGGAAAGGCCACGAAGGGGTGGGCTAAGCCCAGGAGGAAAATGGGCCAAACCAAGGGGAGAGACAGTGGGCCAAGCCCACGAGAGGGATTTTGAATTTGAGGTAGAACATAGGAAAAATATTTCCTTGGACTGTTCACATGATTTGTTTTAAAAGTCTTAAAGGATTATGTTTCTAGAAATTAATGCATTAGGTTTTCAAAATGCACAAAACCTTTGAAAGAATTTCCAAAAATCAAATCACAACATGATGCACCAAAAGTTTTAAATTCTTCTCATTTTTATACATTTGAAATACAAACACAAGATTGGGATGTTACAAGTATGGCCCATTGTGTATGTGATACATGAATGGATTTCTCATGGCCTGCGTGTCATGCTATGAGATAGCCATCGAGCTACATATTATTGTATAACGGTCCGTGTATAGACATATGATGCTTGATATTATCGTTTGTAATTCATTACTAGTTCTTACGAGTAATTGCTTAGTAAATGAATGCAGTCAGAGACTTCAAGCATGATGGTCGGAGGACAAGAAGCATGGTGATGGAGATCATTATGTTAAGGGCTATACTATCTCATAGTTTAATATGATTATCTGTCAATGTTGGTCACAAGGGCATAGAGATACCTCCCGACAGACAAGAGTCATATGTGATATGATTGGCAAGAGGTTACCTACCTAAAGTCACTAGGTTTCGAGTAGTGATGCCAAAGCTCACTAGGACTTAATGATTTTTGGATCTTGAATCACTATATGATGTTTGAGGGAAACATGGTTTAGAACATATAGTGGGAGCATCTTTTATCAACTGTTGATGATTAAGTTCGACCAAGTATGGACTGGTCATATAGTGATACGACTAGATCCAAACTAGTCGTATAGTGATACGACCAGATCCACTCTAGTCCAGACTAGTCGTATGGTGATACGACTGGATCCAGACTAGTCGTATGGAGATACGAGCTGGTCGTAGACTGGTAGAACACAACCACCAACATGAGTGTCTAACAGAAGATCTTACATGAACATAGTGCTGAATCTTTGCATATATTTCTGTTATAGATCATGACACCTACTACTTCTTCTACACCTATCTTTAATTTGTGATCTGTTCTTGAGAAAGAAAACCTGAATGGAACCAACTTTATTGACTGATTTCGTAATCTGAGAATTGTTCTCAAACAAGAAAAGAAGGAATATGTTCTAGAGGGTCGCTATCTTGAGGAACCAAATGCTGATGCTACTCGAGCTGAAAAGAATGCTTATGAGAAGCATTACAATGATGCAATCGATGTGCACTGCCTAATGCTTACGACCATGAACTCTGAGCTTCAGAAGCAATATGAGACCACAGATGCTTACAATATGACTGTAGGTCTGAAGGGTATGTTTCACGATCAAGCAAGGGCATAGAGGTTTAACACCTCTAAGGCATTATTTTCTTGTAGGTTGTCAGAAGGTAACCGGTCAGTCCTCATGTGATCAAAATGATTGGTCACATTGAGAGCTTGGAAAAACTTGGTTTTCCCCTTAGCTAAGAGTTACTACTGATGTGATTCTCCAATCGTTCCTTGCAAGTTTTGAGCTAGTCTTATTGAATTTTCATATGAATGGCATGGAGAAGTCAATGATCGAGTTGCATAGCATGCTTAAAGGTGCTGAGGAGAGCATCAAGAAAAGTTCCAATTATGTGATGATGGTTCAAAAGACTACTAGCTTCAAGTAGAATGGTAAGTCAGAAAGGGAAAGGGTAAAGGAAAGACTCAAGATGAGATTGAGAGTCTTAAGGCTAAGCTTAAAAAGCTCAAGCTAGGTCCTAAGCCTGAATCAGAATGTTACCATTGTCATGAGACTGGGCATTGGAAGGGAAACTTAAAGAAGTACTTAGCAGAGATGAAAAAGAATAAGGGAAGTAAGACTTCCAGTTTAGATTAATCTTGCCTCTTCTCCGACCAGTTCTTGGGTATTTGATACCGGATCGGTTGCTCATATTTGCAATTCAATGCAGGGACTGATAAGGAGTAGAAGTTTGGCAAGAGGAGATGTTGATCTTCGTATGAGTAATGGAGCAAGAGTTGCTACATTAGCTATTGACACTTTACCATTAGTTTTTCCCTCAGGATTAGTTATGGAACTAAATAATTGTTATTATGTTCTAGCTTTAAGCAAAAATATTATTTCTGCTTCATGTTTAGGAGCAGAAGGTTATGAGTTCAGAATAAAGAAAAATTATTGTTTAATTTATTTTGATGATATAAAGATTAATGAGTATGTGACTCGTTGGTGAAGCTCTTTTAACTTATGAGGATGTTGTTCTAAATGTATCCCTGGTCGTATGTCACAGGTCGGAACACTAGTGATCCTATCTACCACTACATGTATTGATTGATGACCATGTTTCACCAGGCATGGATATAGGGATATCGAATCAATAATGTGAACACATGTTAAAGAACATGATGTTAGATTGACCCACCTTGAGATATTGCTAAGATTGTTATGATTTCATGTGCCATTAGTTGGTCTCAAGCAATGATGATGTATAATCTTTAGACGTGAGATCAACATGGTTTCTTACATGTGTAAAAGTACACTTTGGGGGTTACCAAACACTACTATGTAATTGGGTAGTTATAAAGGTAGCTTTTAGGTATGCTAAGAAACATGCGGAGCAATGTGATTGCTTGGATATGGGATTTGCCCCTCCTAACATAATAGGAGAGATATCTCTAGGGCCGCTCGATGTGGTCGGATAAAGAAAGAGCATGGCTATGCCACTAGTGGTCAAAGAGTTCGACCATGTGAAGTTATCCGACACTTGATCGTGAAAATATCAAACAGTCCATGGATGACACAATATCTCACCTGGAGTTCAACCAGATATCATGAGGCAAAGGGAGAATACACGAGTTGGTCTTTCAGTTCAATTAGATATGAACTAGTCGTGTGGAGATATAAGCTGGTCATAGGCTGGTCGAACAAGATCACTAAATGATCAAAATCTGGTCGTAAGGAGTTATGAACTGGTCAAGACCAAATACGAGCTGGCCGTATAGAGATACAAGCTGGTTGTTAGCGATAAGGACCTGGTCATAGATCATATCGCATTAAGGTTCGTTCGATACAATTTGTGTGTATCGGGAATTGTTATGTCCTGCTAGGTACTACTAACGACTCGTGGTCGAAAAAGGTTTTCGAGTCACAACCGAACTACGCATGAACCTACAGGGTCACACACTTAACGGGTTGGAACAAACTAGTACGGATACGATTCGTCAAACGTGTTCGGATAGGATCCTTCACGGACACTATATAAGGAGATGCTTGAGACTATGGGGAGACAGGCGTAACAGTCAACACATGAGTTGCTCCAAACCTGTCGGGACCCGAAAATACATCTCAGGAACCCTCTGTGTATTCTGAACTAGTCCCAGATCAGTAGCTAGCTCACACAGGAAACAGTGATGGAATACCATCCATTTATTTGATTTAACTAGAAAGATCTCAAAATAACAAATAATAATAACTGGACCTTATGGTCAATGTTTACTTAACTTGCCACGCAGGGCTAAAGAAACAAATAAACTCTTGCAGCGGAACGAGAAACTTAGAAAGGCCAATCAACATGCCCACAGGCAATCGAGTGGAGAACGCATCCTAATCCGCAAAACCTTCAACATCTTGATTCTGGAAGAACTCCTGTGCAGCTTGATATTCTTCAACTGATCAACAAAGGCATGAGCCGTGAGTATATAAAGCACTCAGCAGGCCGTAGGGAAATGTATGCAAATAGTATTCATGCAAGGCTTACCAAAGGTTAGCTGTATGGTTCTTTTGCAAAAAAACAGCATTTAACAAATACCGTAAATAGATTGAAATGCGAGACTTGAAAAGAATACTAAATAAGTAAACAAGTTCTTTGAAACAACCAGTGAACTAACCATTCACTGACCAACCAACAAATGACCAGTGAATTCCCCATTCACCCATCGACACAAACCACCAAGTGAATTACCCATTCACCGAACAAACATTATACTCATCAAGTGAACTTCCCATTCACACTCCGACTCAATTTTTGGAAGAAACTCTATCTCCCGTGTGAAATTCCCGAGCACGTCCATAACCGCGGACACGGCTATTCGAATAGTTTTACACACTCTGCAGAGGTTGTACAGCTTGACCCACAAGACACGACTTCTCTAGTTGGTTTGGCATCCGTCGATACCACCGCTCACTACCTTGGGTAAGCGAGCTGGAAGCACGTGACAAAGCCTTTACAAAGCTCCTTCTTAACCTAGTTACGCCTACCGAGGTTTCAACACCGAATGTCTCCATCCGACTGACATGGGGCCCCCTCTTGCGCCGTAGTGAGCACGTACCCCGTAACTCACTCTTCCAAGACAGAACCAAAATTAGGACATTGCAAATTAATCAGCCAGGTCCCGCCCATACAGGACATGTGGTTGTACGGTTAAGGCTCAGTTCAATGGCGCACAAGATTAAGTCCTTGACAAGTTACTCAGGCGATCTTTCCACAAACCCACAACGTGTTAAAATCCACACCCTCAATCCACCATCCACTACGCTGGCGAAAACAATTTTGTTTACAAGAAACCAATGACATCCCCTGTCATGGTACACAAGTTTTAACAACAGTGGCTAACCACCACAATTCCATATATCATTAAGTCAAGATTAAATCATTAAAACACATGTGATGATGAACCCATCGAGACTAGGCTTGACTAAGCACTAATACGATACCCATGTTGGTGATACAAATATGTCCAACTAAAATTATCCAAGCTAGGGTGACAAAGGATTCATGGCATTAAAATGTTCAATGGAAGCATAATGACAACAGGTAATAACTAAACCCAAAACAGTTGATATAAAGATAGCATGCAATTGTATAAAACAATATACTTTTGAAATCATAGGATCAATATGATCAAAGGACTACGGCTTGCCTTGGAATAAATCTTGGAATTGATCTTGATCTTGGTGTGCTTCTCCTTGTTCAAAACTTCCCGAAGTAGCAACGTCTACTCGCAAAATAAGCAAATAGAATAAATAAATATCAAACAGAGATAAAATCAACTCCAAAAATTAAATAAAAATCATAAATAAATAGAGCTCGAATTTAGATGAATTTATAAATTTGAATGGGCTCAATCGGAGTTTGGATGCAAAAGATATGGGCTTTGGAAGATTGAAAATAAATCAAAACCCTAATTTGGATTTAAATTTAATTTCCTGAATTATTTTTCAGCTGAAAAAGATGAATATGACGTCAGGATGACGTCGCAGGAATTTCGCCGATATTAAAATCAACCGGCAAGTGGGTCCCACATGGAGGTGATCGGGTGTATGGTGGATCGAGTCCGGGAGGTTTCGCTCGGGAGAAACACAGGCGTGTCACGTGGTACCGAGTTGGCTTGACGAGGTCGCACGCGGAAGAAACAAATGAGGTGGTCACGACTGGTCACGACTCAAGACGCACGCAGCGAGGGCAAATGGCTGGCGGCAAAACTGGCGGCGGCGACGGCGAACGGCGGTGAGGCAGTGGCGGCAAGGTAGAAAACGAAGCGGGAGGTGGCGGCCGAGGGGTGGTGGTCGGGCTCCGGTGGCGAGTCTCACCGGCAGATGGAGAAGAGATGGCGGCGGTGTTTTGTCGGACGAGCCGGCAACGGAGGAGAAGACGTCGGCGACCAAAGACGAGGGCGGCGCCAGGATGCGGGGGCTAATGCGAAGCCGATGGTGTCGGTGGCGAGGCCGAAGAGTGACTGGAGGCGGAGAATTTCGCCGGCGACGAGGTTGCGGCCGAAGACGAAGCCGGCGGCAATGCGCGCACGGGAAGCCGAGGAGACGCAGCGTCTTGGGGCTTCGGAAGAGGAGGAGGTGGCGAGGAGAACAGGGCCTCGGGTGCTTATATAGCGGAGGAGAGGGAGATCCCGGAGAACACGGCGGCGGCGTGGCTGCGGCAGGAGCAGACTCTGAGTCCAGCTTGAAGACGGCCGAGGTAGCGTCGGCGCGGCCCACCGGACAGCGGGAGAGGAGGAGCGGCGCGGGCGAGAGGCTATGAGCGGGCCCGCCGGCATAGGGAGAGCGGCGAGCGGAGGTCGGGCCGAGGCGCGGATGGGCCGAGAGTTGGGCGGACTCGAATAGTAATGGGTTTGACACATTCGCATTCGAGGAATTTTAATATATTCTTCTTTTTATAAAATACTGAAAATCCAAATAGCAATTAGAAAATAGCAAATGCACTCAGAAAAATTCTAGAAAATTCTATAAAATATATCTAAGCCAATAGAATCCAAATAAAATAATTTTGATAATAGTTGATGTTGGAATTAATCATGTTAAATTGTTTTGATCTCTGAAATTTCTAATTAAGCTTTAACTTTAGTAAAAAAAATTCAAATGGTTAATTTTCTTTTAAAACTTTAAAACAGACCAAATTTTTGGGATGTTACAAAACCCTACCTGCTATCATCTTGAGAAAGCCTTCCCGTGCGACTTAGTGCTAGCACACCGGCGTATGGCGTTCCTACTCTGGATGTGTGGATACCGTAGAGGCGCTACTGCTGTTGTTGTTGCGCTTGAGGATGATCCGCAACTATGCAAGGAAAGCGATCGGTTGCTGGAGGAGACGATCAACGACGAGGATGCTGGACGATCGACTATAAGGACGATCAACTGTGTGGAAGATCGACTCCGCTGGACGATCGACCACGGTGGAAGATCAACTACGACCAATACTTTAACACGCTCTTCATTGGACCAGACTACTCCAACTCTTCTTCCGCTGCATTGGGCGTCTGGTGGTAACGATCTGTGATCTCTTGCTTGCATGATATCCTGGTTTACGTGGTATAATTTTTGAATTGTCAGCTAGCGTAGCCTACCCATATCCCAACACCTAAATCGTCGGCCCAGAGACAGTGGCGGCCGCGAGGTAGTGAGTAATGCGGGCGAGGCGCTTTGACCTACTATCGGCATGGTAGGTCTAATTTTGCGAGTCAGCTTAGCGGCTTTGCGAATAGGCTCGCCCTACTTGCACCAGCCCTATCACTCCACATGTCTTCATCAGCTTGGTGGGATTCCTTCTACAGACCAAAAACAACGTGAGGTTGTGTTGGCCTATTGGGCAACCATGTTCGAACAAGTATGACAACATACTAGGGCATCTTGTACATAATCACTACAACAACTGATGCAGGAAAACAACTCAAGCACAATAGTACAACTATGGATGTCTCAGTGCGATGAATTAAGACTATCATTAGACGTCAGGAGGTCAGACCGGCTATGGTGGTGGTCTAACCGGCCACTAGTGGCAGTCAAACCAGCCAAGGATCAGGTCGAAGGGGTGGCGGTCAGACTGACCATGAGTGGCGGTCTGGCTGGCCAACAAGTTGATTTTTGAATTTTGAGAAATGTGATCAAACACTTGTATAGGAGTGTTAGTAGGTGTGTTTGCACCAAATTTCATGAAAAATGGAGCTTCGATGCAAAAGTATATAGAGTTTTGTCAAAATATCTAGATAGGGACTTTTCAGGACCTTGGGAAAATTTCTGGATTAGTTTGACCTGTCAGTAGTTGGCGGCTTTACTAGCTCGTAAACTATCGAAATTAACACATTTCCTTTGGTGTGTCGGCTGGGGACGTCGAGCTTTGGTACTTTTTGGCAAGAAAATGGTATTGAGCTAGGTCCCCCTTGTGAGATGAACCCCAAACTTAGTAAAAACGACGGATAACGCTTGCTAAGTGGGCTCGCAAGTTATGTTGGATATACCGATGCAACAAAAATAAAGAAAACTAGTGCTCCCATGCACATATAGAAATTGCATTGGCTACTACGAACAAATGAGTAACACAAGTGTCCTCACACCACTTGAGACCCAACCCAATGAAACAACCCCCCTACTTGACCAAGCGGCTCCCACCCCGCGTGTTGTAGCATGATAGTTACTTGGAATGATAGCCCATGGCTCAGTCCTTAGCGGTCCGGACAAGTCAACCACACACCCGATCTCGTGCACAAAGGCACCATCACTAGCAACCTCTTGTCCAAACCAACTATTTGAAACAACAAAATTTATACTCAAAATAACTAGATGCTATGATCTAGACCAAAATTTATAATTTATAAGCTTGAGGTGTTTCCCACGATCGACATGTTAATCTGTCAACTGTACTAACGTATAATCTAGACTTGCATTGCTAAGCACTCAATACACAAAAGAATATCATGACATCCATCTATTCCTAAGAATATATATGTACTATAATTTAACAAGGATATCATCAAGATTGGGATATAATTAACTACACGTCACAAAAATATTGATATACCGAAATAGCATGCAAGCAATTATCATTGTATTTCAAAACACTACTTATCAAAAATAGGATCAATATGATGCAAAAAAAAGTTAAAATTATGCTTTCCATGCAGGAAGTCTCTCTGTGGCGTATGAGTATATCAATCGCTTCAGAATCTATATAAATATAACACAGAATAAACATCGATGAGAAGGCAAAAAAATACAAAATGATCAGAAATGCATGAAATTTTTACAGTATCTAGATGATGATTTTAGATGAATTTAGTTGAAATAATTATTCAATTTGGATTTGAGATGAGAGAGTTATAGTAGTTTGAAAATCAGTTTTCTAGGAATTGCAGAATTATCACATTCAGTATTGTTCACCAAAATTAAATTTTTTGCAAAAAATTGTAGAGTAGTGGTGGATATAAGGATTATATGGATGTATATATAATATTATTATAAAACCAAAATAATTTGGTTCATCTCATTAGGAGTTTTTATGAATTAGTTATGAATTTTCAAAGTTATCAGCTTTTTCTGTTGCAAAAATAATAGAGTTATGGATCATTTTTCAAAACTATATTCTCTGTTATAGAGACATGTTTGAAACCTATTTCAAAATAAATTTTATTGAAAATGAAAATTATCAAAATTGGTTTCACTGAATTTGGAGTTAAAATGAATTAGTTATGCATTTTTGAAGTTAAAAGAATTTTTAGTGCAACAATAATTCATTTTCAGATTTATAAATGTATTTAAAACTTTTCTTACCGAAGCTTACCAAGCCATAGTCACTGGCAAGCGGGGCCTAATGAACAATACATTTTTCATTTTAATTTCAGATTTAATCGGCGCTGACAGGTGGGATCCGCATGTTAGTGATACGGTCCATAGCACAGTGCATGGACCACGAGTCTATGGCCGATTCACAGGGTCCGGGTGTGCACTTAACCCTCGGGCCCACATGTCAATCTCAGATATTTAACCATTATTTGACTTCGTTTCCTGTTCACGGGACCTACATGTCATTCACTCATTCAAACCATTAATTGGTTTCGTTTTCTGCTCACGGGTCCCACATGTAATACACTCATCACTTCTTATGACAATCATTAATTTTTGTAAGCAATCATTAGCCAATTAATGATGGATTTGCGCCCTAATGACGTTGCTATAGTATTGTCGGTAATCCGACAATACAAAGCTGCGCTCACTGGCGCATTGCCGACGACTCCGGTCACGGCGGCGCTGGCCAAGACCAGAGATAGATGCGCAATAGCAGTGCACATATTCTCAGACCGGTGGCGACGACGGAGGTGGACCGCACCAACGGCTAGCCGAAGACGGGTGGCGCTACCAACTACAACAAAGTGCATGCACAACGAAAAGCTCTGCAGCGTCCAGTTAAGCATGTGCCTTAGCATCTACAGGACTAAGTGAGGCTACCTGAGGGTTGGAGAGGCTTAGAGATGGTCGGAGCTGGGCCGGCGTCGAAGAAGGTGACAGCGGCGGCTCTGTTCAATGGGGAGCGGTCTATCTGGTGAAAAAGGGAGAGGATGAGTGGTCGGGATAGTTTACAGATTACATGAGGATGCTCTAGTAGAAAGGAATCGAAGAATGGGTTACCGGATCAAAGTGGGAGGTGAAGAGTTGTTGTTCGGCCGAAAATGGACAAAGCTTCAAATCCTCGAACTCCTGTCGAGCATAGGCAAAATTAGTTGAGGGGTTTAGAATCTCATACCCTGAGACAAGATATGACACACAAAATTGAGGACCATACCCACTGAGCACGAAGTTGGCGCGGTGATGTCCTTAGGTGCGCGCTCCGGACTTGAGAAAAACACGATCGTGTTCCTGAAGCTACAAACCAAGGCAAGGTTGCGCATTAGCAAAAATGGAAACAACATACGCAGGTAATAACAATGGACTCCTAGGATTGAAGCTCATCCGAGAGATGAACAAGAACAAGCTTCCCTCTCCTGAGCCGAAAAGAGAAGTGAGGAGAAAACTAGGGTTCGGAGGGGTTTTAACCCAGGGAGATGATGGCAATGGAGGCGGCGTCAAGTAGAGAATCTCCAGGAGTGGTCAGCGCATGTGGTGGATTTATGGCATCGCTGCGCTAGGGCAGAGCCCGACCTCGACGTGGCGCAACAGCTCTGGGAGAACGCCAGCGCGAGGAAGACGATGCTTCCGACGGGTGGGACCGGCGTGGCAACGGCACAGAAGTGGTACGGCGCGGCGTGAACCGGAGTCAGTGCATTAGTTGACTCAGTTGAATCAATTGGCTCGGGTCGGACTCGAGTCAAGATCTGTTTCGAGCCTGAGGAATAGTACTAGGGTTTGACTTATTTGAATTTTAGTGATTCTATTTTGACCATGCCACAAAATATAGCAAATAAAATCTTAAAATTATGAAATTAATCTAGAGGGGTTCCTGGGATGACGTAGTACCCATATAAAATTTGAAATCCCAATATTCATGATTTTTCTTAATTTAAATTCAAAACCTTAGGGCTATTTAGGAAGGGGTTTGAATTTTTTACAAGAGTGAGTTAAGTTCTAAAAATTTGGAAAATATATATTTATTCATGATAAATATTATAGTATTTAAATAAATTATTTTCCAGAGAACTTGACAAGCATTTGTTTTAGTTTTCATTTGAAGTTTATATTTGAGTTGTAAGTTTAAGCTTTGTTTGAGATTTTTCAAGTGCAATAACATATGCAAATATTTCTAAAATGTCATGCATACTGATGAGATGCATACTAATTATTATTAATTAATTTGGGGATATGACATGATCATTTGCTGACAAGGTGGCGATGATTGTGGGTTATGTCAAAGTCATGGGTTTCAGTGCATATGTGTTGTATGATGTATGTTTTTACTAATGTGCGTCAAAGTTCCAAAGAACTTATGCCCGTAATAGATTTCTTGGTATATTGTTGCGCATGAGGCTTGGTGGTCAATGATGGTCAACATAGTGAGGATGACTGAGAATAGGCTAGAGAGCTGAGGTTTAAAAGATCGAGGATGCTGGGTGAAGTCATTGGACTCAAGCATGACGCAAGATGGGCAGGGATGACCGAGCAAGAAGCTCGGTGCGATGGGTTGAATCAAGCGACGCATGGGTTGGTACAAGTGCTATAGTGGTTTCGATGGGAGCTGGATGAGAGAGACTTGCCAACATGAAGAGAGTCGTTGATCAATCTACACGTGGTGAAGCATGAGATTGCTTCACGATAATCGGACTAGATCTTTAAAGAAGGATCGAGAAGGGTTATTTTGGTAACTTCACCAAAATACCAAATTTGGTGACCTTGGAGAAACCACGACACAAGACGGTGCAAGGAGAATCGGTTTAAGTAAAGAGATGACGGAGTTCACCAAGGTATGGACATGGGAAGACCCGGTTCATCATCCGCTTTGAGAAGCGTGTGTGAGTGTAGACCTATTTATGTGTGGATTTAATGGGTGTCCGTTAGGGTTTTCTCTCTAAGACTAATGTCCACTATAAAAGGGAGTGGTGCAGTATTTGCCATCTCAAGCCTTCTAAGTGTAAACCTAAATTTGTGATTTGGAGGAAAGTAGAGTAGATGAGGCTAGGGTTTGTGGGAGATGGATTGTTTGTGTGTTGAAGTATTGGGCTTTTGTCCTCTAGGGTAGAGTGGCTGTAAACCAACAATTTTCTCAAATCAATCCAAGCAAGATTTTCTCAAGATGAGTTATGTATAGTTCTTGCTCTTTCTTTGATGCTTTTAGGTAATTTACATGTTCCTTTGGTTTTTTTATGTTCATGCTATGATCTAGCTTGCTAGGAGACGTGCGAATGCATCTAGGATCATCTTGATCATCGTCCACCGACGAGCAAATTTTTGGATCAAAGTTTGAATTTCCTTAGTTCTTGTGCCTTTTTGACCTCATCAAAGAAAATTGTGGAACCTTGGCTTCGACCGTCTCGATCGTCGATTGGAATTGGTTCCTGATCTTCGTGATGAGCTATGTTTGAAGTTTCAGAGGATTTTGATCATGGAGTAGAAGGTTAGGTCGATTTGTGATCTTCTTGAACTACAACCCAGGCTCTAGAGGTCGAGGCGGCCACATCGGGCGAAATGATCGACCAAAGAACGGCGGTCGACCTACCTCGGTGAGGTATTGGTTATTTTGGTCTTTGTCTCTCCAGGGTTCGTCTGTTTCAACGCAAGACTTCCATTGTGCTTATGTTCTATGATCTTCATAGCTTCGATAGCTATTGAGGAGAAGAGGAAGTTGAAATCGGTCGAGGTTCGAAAAAGACTATTCCTCCTATTCACTCCCTCTCTGTTTATTGCTCTGGTCCAATAAGTGGTATGAGAGCCCGGTTAGTTCAATCTTGATCTTAACTGGTCACTAAACATGGCGATGGAGAAGTACTTTACCAAGCTGCATGTCTTTGATGGGATCGACTATGCCTATTGGAAGAATCGCATGCGTGTCTATATTCAAAGCTAAGGTCAAGTTATATGAGAGGTTGTTCGAGTTTCGCTCGATTTGCTTGAAGTTTTTATACCAGTTTCAGTGACCTCTTGACTAACAACCATAAAGTGAAGAACCTCCTATACGTCTTCTTCGTCTTCATCTGTTATCAACTAATCATCCGCGGCGAAAAGCGCTCTCTCGACAATGGGCAAGTTAAATGGGCAAGTGTGTCTTTGCCCCCTGCGCCGGGAGGCCCGGGACACAGTGGGAGAGATCACTAGGCTATCGAGGCTAGCTTGCTTGAGAGCCCATGGTGTCATAATTTTTACTGGTAAGTAGTATCATATTCATAGCTTTCCAATAATCATCAGATTCCCTTTCCTTGAGGGGACCATCATCAGATTACGTACAGCTGCTGCTTTGACAGAATTTACAGAGTGAACGAACGGGAGAAACAAAACATCCTACTCAGAACCACCTACATATCACGTTTTAGTTGCAATTTTGACGATTGTTGCAACATTAATTCGTCTGAATTGCAAGCATGCAACATGACATACAATAGCTAATGGAATGCTGCAAAATTCCCAACCTTTGAAAAAAAAATATGCTGCGTACAAAAATGCCAGAGAACAAATCTAGAATATTTTCTTGAAAGAATTTGATAGTAAAGAAAAGTTATGTACATGTATCAAATGAAACACGGTTCCCAGATGATTAGCCCCATAAATAACCACATTCAGACGGTATAATAACTCCTCGGGTGATCTTGGCTGTTTAGAGCTACATTTTTGCTGTCCTGTGATCTTACCTTTGAACAAATGCTAGGTGAACGAACAAGATATATTTCTAGACCTAGAAAAATAATTTATGGCCTCAATCACCAACTTTTCCTCACTAAAATGAGCTACCGGATTTCAAATAGACAATTCTGCACTGTCATCTGTGAGGTTGATCCTCAATTTGACGCTGTTGAGTGCTCGACATAATGTGGCCATAAACGAACTCATTCCATGTGTCTGGCAGGCCGGGGAGGCACCAGTGGATGCAGTCTGCGAACTTACGTGGGTTGGCCTGCTGCTCCTTCGTCAGGAGCTTCCCCTGTCGCAGCGTGTGCACGGATGTGTGGGCGTCCTTGCGGATCTCTGACAATGCCGTTATGTTGATGAAGTGCACTGGCACTCTCTTCATCACCTTTGTCACGCCATGAGCTGCCGAGAAAAGGTCCCAATCCGTGCCCAGGTCCAATATTTTTGTGTAATTGATCGCCGGCTGTGTCTCAGAGAAGCATTTTATGGCGTTAGGTTTGCCCCAGCCTTCACTCCTGTATCAAGCCAACGATTTGTGCCTGCCATTAGTGGTCAGACCCAGCATCCTTATACTAAGAAATACTACATTTGTGCCAGAACAGTAGCACAATGTATAAAAAACTCAAACAGCATCACACCAATGTGCCACGGCAACATCAGCACTTCAAGCTAACAACACCGTAAGGGAATTTTTGCATCAAAATACAGATATCCGTTGACATTTAAGTAAAGTTTGTGACCTGCATGCTGTTCTTATATCACCCGAAGAATCTTAAATTCTTAATGTATGCAGATACGGACTTGATGTGTGTGTTTGTGTGTGTGAGAGAGAGAGAGAGAGAGAGAGCTTACTGCATATGCACGGGTGACACACTCATGAATAAGACCGTTGTTCTTTTGGGATCTACATGCTCTTCTACCCATCCAGACCACGTCTTAAGGACCTGTTGGTACGCAACCACGCGATCCGATTCATCATACTTAACCGGTTTCCTTGCAAAAGATCCACCACGCCTGTAGTCAAAGTAGCATGTGTAGGCTTTAACAAACACATCCAGAATACCATAATATTACACATTACTCCTAAGGTTTGGTCAGACAAACTTGTTTCGTTGTTCACGAGGATTGAAAGTTTAGTTTTAACAGTTACTTACAAAATTTTCATCTTAGGTGTGTTCATCCACCAAATGTAAGTGTTGAAGATCAAGTAGTCCACCCCTTCCCAATTTGCTGCATGTTTAGTGATCGATGTTGGCATGATCATGCGGTCACTGATGCTATGCATGTTTGGATCATCTGAGTTCGACTCAACTAGGAACGGAGCCCAATAAAACTCAACTGTTGCATTGTACTCCTGAAATATTCCGTGTAAATCTCCATGTCAGGACATACCATAAAGATTCAATAGTCAGTAGTCATTACTCTGGTTGGGGAAATAATCACAAAAACAATAGCTTTCCGAATCTTTTGGATTTTTTATTAATTAATTAGGTAGAGAGTGTGAGTACTTGTTACAAATAACATTTCACCAAGCTGGTTCTAGCCATATCATTAATACCGTTTTGTTCTCTAATCACTATATTGGATTTTTTGTGATGTCAGTAACGAGTAGCTAATGTGCAAATTAATTACCTCAAGGTGGAACACATTGAGAGAACCATTCTTGACAAGCGATTTCTTGTCCCATGGAGCCTCGGATTGGACCAGGCACACCATGGACTCCCACTGGTTCCGATTCAGCGAATCCCCCACAAACATCAGTCTTTTGTTCCTTAGCTTTTCTAGAAACAACTTAGCCTCGAATCTGATAGCAAAATTGTCAATAACCAATTTAGTACTAAGAAAACCTTCAGTTTTGTAACAAAAACTGTACAAAGTAACACATGAATCAGCTTTGATGTTTTACTTATCCAATTTTCGCTTAACAAGATTGTACAAGTCAGAGTTGTGCTGCCAATGGTTGAGCCAGCCACAAGTTTTAACTGTGTGTCTATTGTTTCGCTACAATGTTGGTTGCAACGGGAAGCGTCTTTTGTTAAGTTAACATCATACACTTGCTAGGATAGTGCAATGCATTTCAAATCCAGAAAGTACTACATCAAGATTTCATGATTGATTGGCGTGTAGCGTGCTTCATCTGACAGCCTAAAATCCCTAAGTTGGATTAACTAAGCATCTACTGTACATTTATGAAATTTTGGACATTTTAAAACTTTTTGTTGCAAAGGAAATAGGTTACAACATGGTTTTCCAAAAGTTTGTCAAGAATTTGAAAACTTAGTTCAGAGAGGGGAACAAAACTCTATGTTGAAAATCCTTTGATTTTAAAGACTAGAAGTGAAACCTAATAATCCAATACTCCTCCAATTCAAAAGCTCAAAATTGAACTTGGGGTAAAACTAAAAAGGTTTCAAATATGGGAATGTTTATTTTGGGATTCAATTTATAAATAGTAAAACCTCATATGCTCCTAGAATGCTTGAGGTAATTTTAAAAAGAATTCTCCAAATTCAATTTGCAAATATACTTTCTTTATCTCAGAAATACAAATTGTATTTTATTTTGAAAATATAGTATACCCGTAGCTAGGAATATTGTATTTCGATTTTATATGTCATGTTGCTTGTTTGGAATTTTTCTAGAATTTTTGGAGGTTATTTGGTTTTCATTTGATTTGCATGCTCAAATTTGAATTTGAATTTTTTAAATACAAACAAATAATATAAACAGTGCCTAGAAATATTTTTCCTAGGTTCTGGAACATCTATTTGACTCACCTGAAAAATTATATAATTTTTAGAATTATTTTGCTATTTTAAAATGACCAGTCAAACCAGTTAGTCCTTGGTCAAACACCGAAAACAGAGACTTAAAACATTTCTATAGAACAATTTATTTATCTAAAAACACGGGAAAAATTACACTAGGATCTTCTCTGTGTCTTAAGACTCCCCTAAAATTTTCATGATTTTAGGAGCTCAGGAACTCTATCTAATATTCGCAACCCTCTCAGCCTTTTGAAATCAACTCGGTCGAACCAATCGAGTGGACTCGACTCGATTTCGACCACTCTCTCGATTTCGACCGGCCGCTCGATTTCGACCAGAACCACTGGATTCGACCACCCACCAGGTCCGACCAGACCCTCCGACCAGGTACGACTATCAGCCACCTCCTCGCCTGGTCACCGTGTTCCTCGCCGCGCCCATGCCGCTAGCACTCGCGTGTGTCACCGCCACTGTAAAGTCGTCGCCCCAGCGCGAATCCCACCCCTTTTTCTCTCCGGACACATGCGCATTAAATGGCGTCACTTCCGACGCGTCTGTTCCCCCACTTGTCTCCTCCCCACCTGCCCCCGTTACGCCGGAGCGCACGGATGTCCAGAACCGCCCATGCCATGCCGCCGTGATTTCCGCCGCGATACTTGTCGTCCGGTCCTCCTCCTCCCTCTCCATAAATGCAGCACCAGGGAGCCCTCGCCCTACATCTCGACCTGTATAAAGTCCCCCTGGAGCTCCCTTCCCCAGCATTTGCTTCACTGAACCACTCTCCCTCCTCTCTTTTCCATTATCACCGAGAGAAACCTCAAAGAAGCAGGTTTTGGAAATAGGCCCATATGAGTGAGGCCAATTTTCTACAATTCCAAAGCATGTATGGTTTAGTACCATATTGCTAAGGCAAGGTGGAGGTGACCGACATATAAGGTGGAGTCCTTGCCTCTCTTTGAAACATTTGACACATGGATGAGGGTGGCACGAGGGCTTTGGCTAAACACACGCACGCGCGCGGGCGCATTCGCGTATTTTCGCGTGAAAAATCGCGTGACTTGTGACTTGCGATGCGCGACCGCGACGTGACGTGGCGCTCCACTTGGCATACCAAGTCCACTTTGTTTTTGCTGAACCATGCATCTCTCTCTCTCTGTTTGAATGAGATTCAAACGTTTGAATTTGAGGCGTTATTGGGTGATGATGACAGGCAGTTACCAGTAGGTAAATTGCTGGTTAAGTGTGTCAGTTACCAGTGGGTAAATGGCTACTTAATCAGTCAGTTATCAGTCATCTCTATATATATGCATGGAGACGTCCAGAGCATCGCGTATAAAAACTGCCTATATTCCTTCTCTTCTTCCCCTGCGAACCTATGCTGTCATACTGTGCCGTCTGGACCTCGTCGACTCTTCTTCTCGGCGTGCACCGTGAAGAAGGGGAGTGGTATCTCCGAACCATTGCTACCGTGAAGACCTTGCACAGGGGCGGCAATAAGGTTTCGGCGGCACAAGCTAACATGACCGCTTCGTGTGGCTAATTCGCTGCGTCATACGCTTCTTGTTCTTCATCGAACTCGTCTGTAAGTCTTTCGTGCGACTGATTGACTTATTACATTCTGTTTTCATATATATATATATATATATATATATATATATATATATATATATATATATAGTGAAGTACAATGAGTTGCCTGCTGTTAGTACTGGTTTATGCATCATTAGTCTTTTGCAATATACGTCTTTTATTAAAATATGGAATTAAAATATTGCCCACATTTTCAACAGCGGGCTCCATGTTTCTAGCCGCCGTGCCTCATCGTCGTTTCAGCCGCCACCGTGAAGCTCCTTCCTCTCTACCCGTGTCATTTCGTGTTCCAGGACACGAGAACTTATCCCCTAACCGGATTTGGTTTTGGTTCTCAGGAGCTTTCGGATTTGAGCTTCGTCTTCATATCCGGCCAAAAGTGGCATTTCCTCCACCACATCGCCTCCGGTGAGATATTTCTAAATTGCCTCCTCTCTGAGCATCTCAGACTCTCATTGGTGCTTCCCTGACCTCCCATTGCCTCTCTTTTCTCCCAGGCAACCTCCTCCACGATGAAGCGACGCTGTCACCCATTAACAGCGCCAGGCTTCTTCTGACCTCCTACGACCACCCACACCACGTACAACCACCTACGACCACTTTCGACCACCTTCCGGTAGTTTCACTTTACCTTGTAGGGGCTCTTGCATGCATTCAATTGCTTAGCGTGTCGTCGTGGACCACATCGACGACGGCAAGCGCAACATTGAAGCCCCGAGAATTTCTCTGTGTTATTGGAATTTTGACCACCTCGGCCGCTCCCCACCGTCAACAAGAGCACAATAAGTTTCCTGGAGGTCCCTTGAACGTTTTCCACCATTTCTTGTTGAGCTCCTCGCCTTACAGCGTGTTGTCGCTGTGCATGTTGCGCCGCCGCCGGCGTTTGGACCTCGCCGTTGCTGAAGAAGACCCTTGGTCCCCGCGCTGACCACTTCGTGTCACATGAAATCCAGGAGGTCCAATCCAGCACCAGCTTGCCCCAAGAAGGTCTCTGCGACGAGCGCCAGTGGCACCAGTGCACGCCTCCGACCAACGCAGCCGACGAGACCAACACCGAAAGGTAGCCCTTGACCTCTTCGTCCTATTTTGCTACTGCTCGACTTTCTTCCGACCAAAGAGTCGAAACCACCTTCCGACCACCTGTGGTCGAAACCTCCTTCCGACCAGGTAGTCGAAGCCTCATTCCGACCACCTGCAGTCGAAGCCTCCTTCCGACTAGATAGTCGATGCCTCCTTCCGACCACCTGTAGTTGAAACCTCCTTCCGACTAGGTAGTCGAAGCCTCCTTCTGACCACCTGTAGTCGAAGCCTCCTTCCGACAACCGGTAGTCGAAACCACCTTCCGACCAGGTAGTCGAAACCTCCTTTTGACGACCTATAGTCGAAATCTCCTTCCAACCACGTGTAGTCGAACCTCCTTCCGATCACGTGTAGTCGAACCGGTGAGCAGTAAGCGAAACCTATTTGTTGGATTTTCTCTTCCGGTGGAAATGGTTTAGGCTATAACTTTCGCATTCGAACTCTAAATCGAATAATTTTTGTTTCTAAATTCATATTAAATCATAATCTACATTTTATATTAATTTCATATTTTTTGGAGACTTGGAATATTGTTGTTCATTCAGTGTTTTCGCTTTGTAGGTACTTATCGTTAGATGACGATGATTCGGAAGTGCAACGGAGATGATCGTAAGAATGTCCAGAGTGCAAGTACCCATTATGTTGATGCATGTTGATCCTATTACATTCAAAAATTATTATCTTGTTTTACAACTGTATGTATGCATGCTTTATTTGTTAAATTATGTTTGCGATTAGAGGTAGTTAATCCTATTGCATGAATTCCCTAAAATTGTTCATCCCCTGCCACTAGCCTAAGTTAATAATTCCGCTGGTGAATTAGAGCCCAGTGGATGTTATATGGTCTATTTATGTTTATTCGGTGTCATGCTTAGCAATGGTTAGCATATGGTAGATTGGACGGTTGTCGACTTTGTCCATGACCTTGATCATCGTTAATCACTTTTATTATGTCATATCTAGCACCCTGTGCTATTATATTTGGAAAACAAAAAATAAAAATAAAACGATTTGGACTCGGGCAAATGGTAGTTGGTGTGATTATTGGGTGTATGGCTCGTGTCCGAGTTAACAAGGACCGAACATCTTGTCTCGCCGAACCAAACACTTTTGCGTGCATTCACATGAGGTACATATGGGACCCTTTTTGACTTAGTACTTTGGCGTGTGTTATCTCGGAGTCACAGGTGGTAATTTGGAGAACAATGTTATATTATTAACGGTAATGTGCGGGTTGGGCCCTTTTATGTTCCCTCGCCCGAGGAGCATCGGCAGTTGCTAAGGCTCAGTCGATGCCTCCGACACAACGAGTGGGTCCTCCGTGGGAGCCCTGTCTACGCACACACACAAGGGAATTTCATAGAGGGTTTCGCTTATGCAGGCGGCTCTTAGATTATACATCTTATTGGAAAGCGTCTCGTGGGACTTATCTCTGCTGGTATACCTTCGGAAGTGTGCTTTATCCGGTGGCAAAAGGAGCGGTCTGACATGTGGGTAAAGTTGCACACCCCTGCATAGTTTAATCCATTCGAATAGCCAAGTCATTAGTTATGGACACGCTTGGGGAGGTCTTTCAAGAGTTAGACTCAACATTTTGGAACTTTAAACTTAAAACTTGATCAGGTGGTATTGAGAATGATTTCTCATGCTATGTTTGTGTGCTGCAGGAGTAGCCACCTGTAGATGTTCTGTTGATGTCTAATGTTAATTACTCGCTGTTATTTGAAATATTAAAAATGTTTGCTAACTTACAATTTGAATCTACTACTTGTATTCAATTGAAATATTGTTTTGTGCTGAAAATGAACCAAATAGCTTTCTCCTTTTAGTAGAGCTTGCATGTAGCTATGTATAGGCTTGGTAAAGTCTTGCGGAGTACAGTCCTGTAATCACTGTTTGCTTTCATTTACTAATCTGGACAGCATGTATCGAGATTGAATCGGGTAAGAAAGATTGCACAGGAACGTCTATTTTCTATGGTTTGAACCCAGTCGGTTGCCCTGCGGGTTATGGCAAGCCATTGGGACTTTATTTATGATTAATTCATGTTTTTATTTCAATTTATTCACTATTTTCCATTGCATACTTGTTATTTCATCTTGTTATTTAGCTGATCGGCCATTTTGTATGGAACTGACCCCTGTAAGTTCAATATGTTGTAAATTATGAAGTTTCGATATTGTAAAAACTTGTGTGTAGATTGATATTGATGTTTGTGATGGTGTATGTATACCGCTCCTGGGAGGTACATAATACACCGAGAACGAGAAATTTAATTTGTGATGCTAGGACCAATTGGAGGGTTAAGCATTACAGTTAAATCGTCCGAGTTCTCACAAGGTTGGTATCAGAGTCATATTGACTGTAAGTTAAAGCCATAGCAAAGGACATTGTTAGGATGTAGTTTGCAAAAAGTATTTTCAAACTAGCAAAGATTTGACAAAAATGCAAGTGATATAATTCCTTTCTTCCTTACCCATCCTAGCATCTAATTCTTACATCATTCATTTGATTTGTGCAAAATAATTTTTCTCCATTGCCCGTCTCTCTGTTCCAATGATAGATACGTTAAGTAGTCACTAGTGAAGAGCATCGGCGAAAGGACGAGAAGATGATGTCTTGCTGCAATATTAGGATTAAATTAGGGTTTATTCTTAGAATATGTACACCCTAATGATATTATTTAGTTTGTAGACGCTAGATTTTGTAATCATTTGCTCTCTTTGTTCCAAGTAGTTATGCATCACCTACGGGCAGCATATAAAGCAACTATATCGAAAAACTAATTGTGGTTCGTCATATCTCATTTTGGTTATTTTGGAATGATTAGTACATGCTAGAGTTACATTGCATACCCGTTGCCTGTTTTCTCACCTTATGCTCATTCTTTTCTCACCTCATCTTTTATGCACCAAAATTTTAAGGGTAGTAGTAGAGGCCCCAAATTATATTTTGAGCATCATGAGTCTTGCATCATACTCACGTAATCATTTACTATTTCATCTTGAGCACCTCGTGACATGTTAGCTATCGAATTTCATCCATTTAACCTCACTGGTTCCAAGAATGCTAATAAGTCATGTTAATCAAAGAGTGGTGCATAAAAGGGGTAGAAGATACCTCAAATTACTTGTTAGGCATCTGGACTCTTATACTTTGATCATGCATATAGTTTCTGAATTAACTCAGCATGTCATGTTACTCGAGTTGTATAAATCAAGAAGCACGGTTAGTAGTTCATCTAAGTGATCGAAGCATGAAAATGACTAATAGGTAAAGGTATAAATTGAAATTGTCTTTAAATTTCTTTAGCTTAAAATTGTTAACCAATTTGGAAATTAACAACTTGTCGTGCTCATATAAATTCCTTACATGAGTTTAAAATTTTAGATGTTATGGATGTTGTAGCTTGATGAGCTAGATTGTTATGGAGCTAGATTGTTATGGAGTTAAAGAACGTGCTTGTCTTTTAATTGATAAAAAGTGAACTTGTCATAATATGAACTAAGAGTAGCTCATTTTAATCTTGCTTAACTGAAATTGTGTAAACCATGCTAGGTTTGTTTATGTAGTCAATTGCTTTTTATGCAAAGTGAAACTCATTCCTTGTTTTTTGTGTAATTTTTGAACTAGATGGATAGAATTGTGCTTCAGTGCCATTAGGTTATCTCAAAAATCTTGAAAATATTCAAATGATAACCTGATGGTGTGTAGATCACAAATATAATTTTTCTAGGATTTATTGAACTCATTTTGTCCAGAAATTAATTCAAACACTTTGTAGGACTGTTCTGGCCGATTAGGATGGTTTAAAGTGATAGGACCCAATTTTCTGAAATTTTTGAACTTAATTTCACTGTTGTTTGAGCCTATGTCTTTTTTCCCTTGTCTGAATTGTTATACCAATTAAAACCTGATAATAATGTGTAGAGTAAATTTTCCTAGCATCTTTAGTATCCCAGAATTTTTCTAGCCGATTTAGTATTTTCCCAAGCCCTAGTTGCTCACTAGTAGTATTTAAACAAAAACCTGTGTTGAGCTAGATGATAGACTTGCATTTTTTATGTATATGTGAAGTTTAAGATGATGATACTAGTATGTGTAGGTCTTATTGAGTGTTTATTCAAACTATTAAATTGATTGTTTGCTTGGTCCTTAACATAGAAATCAAGAACTAGGACATGCTAGTGTGAATTCTTGTTATCGAATCTTATGCTCACCTAACAAAAATGAATTTGTCTTGTTGCATTTTGGTATAATCATGTAAGCATGCATGTGAGCATTTGTACCCTCACTAACCAAAAAATTAAAATTGCCTTAGGACTGATTTGCACTTACGCATCCTTTCATGCATTCATCCAATGCATCCTCTCCAAGCCGGGCACATAAAACTAGAGAAGCAGGGGTTAAGCGAGACTACCATAAACATTACTTTATCTTCTCTTCTCTGCACAACATTCCGGTGTTGATGCTAGATTACCATTTAACCAGTCCTTTCCATTCTATCGAACGATGCCTCTTTCGATCGACTGAATGGAGTCGTGTCTTTCGTACTACTAGAAGACAACGCGAAGCGTGATATGTCAAAGTGCCTTTGAATCAAGAAAAGAAAGGTTAAACAAAGCATTGGAAAGGAAAATGTGCCAACAATGCCATGTTACTTCGTCAAGATCTCTCGGCATTATCTTTGAAGGGAATCAATGTAGCCGATGGTGCATTTCGTTAGAGTTGAAAGAACCGCCTAGGGAACACTTGTCTGAGGAATCATAAAAATCCTTCAACAAAACTGCCCTCTATAGGACCCTAAGCTTGAAGAGCCTCACTTGTCTCGGATTTGAGTTCAATTAGTGATGAAATCCGAGGTGTAACCCCATGACCAAACCCAATTAAGTTTGCGACAGCCTTTCGTTCCGACTTCCGAACTATTGGAATCTCGGGACGAGATTCTGTTTAAGGTGGGTAGATTTGTGACAACCCAAAATCCCTAACTTGGATTAGCTCAGCATCTACTGTGTATTTGTGAAATTTTGGACCTTTTAAAACTTTTTATTGCAAAGCATATATATTACAACATAGTTTTCCAAAACCAAGAAATAAAATTTCTAAAATAAAATAAAAGTTTGTCAAGAATTTGAAAACTTAGTTCAGAGAGGGGAACAAAACTCTATGTTGAAAATCCTTTGATTTTAAAGACTAGAAGTGAAACGTAGTAATCCAATACTCCATCTCCAATTCAAAAGCTCAAAATTGAACTTTGGGTAAAACTAAAAAGGTTTCAAATATGAGAATGTTTATTTTGGCATTCAATTTATAAATAGTAAAAGCTCATATGCTCCTAGAATGCTTGAGATAATTTCAATAGAATTCTCCAAATTCAATTTGCAAATATACTTTCTTTATCTCAGAAATACAAATTGCATTTTATTTTGAAAATATAGTATACCCGTAGCTAGGAATATTGTATTTGGATTTTATATGTCATGTTGCTTTTTTGGAATTTTTCTGGAATTTTTGGAGGTTATTAGGTTTCCATTTGATTTGCATGCTCAAATTTGAATTTGAATTTTAAATACAAATAAATAATATAAACAGTGCCTAGAAATATTTTTCCTAGGTTTTGGAACATCTATTTGACTCACCTGAAAAATTATATAATTTTTAGAATTATTTTGCTATTTTAAAATGACCAGTCAAACCAGTTAGTCCTTGGTCAAACACCTAAACCAGAAACTTAAAACATTTCTACAGAATAATTTATTTTTCTAAAACCCTGGAAAAATCACACTAGGATCTTCTATGTATCTTGACTCCATTAAAATTTTCATGATTTTGGGAGCTCAGAACTCTATCTAATACTTCGGTCAAACCAATCTAGACTCTTTTCGAAATCAACTCCACCCACGGTCAGTCCGACTGCCTTCGAACCAATCGACCACCTCCTCGGACTCATGCCACTCGCTCGCGTGCGCCACCAAGACTTCAAAGTCGTCGCCCCAACGCGAATTCGGACCACCTCTCTCACGCCTCCATCCCAGAGCCACCCATGTATCAAGTCCCCATAAATGGAGCAGAGCTTCCTTCCCACTATCAAGTTGCTTTTCCCACTATTTGCTTTCCTGAACCACTCTCCCTCTTGTCTTTTCCATTCTCAAAGAGAGAAACCTCAAAGAAGCGGGCTCCAAGTTTCTGGCCACCGTGCCTCATCGTCATTCTGGCCACCACTGTGAAGCTCCTTCCTCTCTACCCATGTCATTTCGTGTTCCAGGATACGAGGAACTTATTCCCTAATTGAATTTGGTTTTGGTTCTCAGGAACTTTCGGATTTGAACTTCGTCTTCATCTGCGTGTCCAAAAGGGGCTTTGCTCCGCCACATCGCCACCGGTGAGATATTTCCAAATTGCTTCCTCTCTAAGCATCTCAGACTCTCACTAGGGCTTCCCCGACCTTCCATTGCCTCTCTTTTCTCTCAGACTACCTCCTCCGCATTGAAGCACGCCGTCGACCATTAACGGCGCCAGGCTTCTTCTGACCTCACGCACGACCACCTACGACCACTTTCAACCACCTTCAGGTAGTTTCACTTTACCTCGTAGGGGCTCTTGCATGCATTCAATTGCTTAGCGTGTCGTCGTGGACCACATCGACGAAGGCAAGCGCAGCAGTGAAGCCCCGAGAGTTCTATGTGTTATTGGAATTTTGACCACCTCGGCCACTTCCCACCGTCAACAAGACCATGGTGAGTTTCCTGGAGGTCCCTTGAACGTTTTCCACCATTTCTTGTTGAGCTCTTCGCCTTACAGCGTGTTGTCGCAGTGCATGTTGTGCTGCCGCCGTGTTTGGACCTCGTCGTTGTTGAAGAAGAAGACCCTTGGTCCCCGTGCTGACCACCTCGCGTCACATGAAGCTCGGGAGGTCCGATCAGGAGCAAGCTTGCCCTAGGAAGGTCTCTGCGACGAGCGCCAGTGGCACGCCTCCGACTAACGCAGTCAGCGAGACCAACACCGAAAGGTAGCCCTTGACCTCTTCGTCCCATTTTGCTACTCCTCGACCTCCTTCTGACCAAGTAGTCGAAACCTCCTTCCGACCACCTGTAGTTGAAACCTCCTCCCGACCAGGTAGTCGAAGGCTCCTTCCAACCACTTGTAGTCGAAGCCTCCTTCCAACCAGGTAGTCGAAACTTCCTTCCGATAAACTATAGTCAAAACCTCCTTCCGACCACCTGTAGTCGATGCCTCCTTCCGACCAGGTAGTCGAAGCCTCCTTTCGACTAGGTACCACCTGTGCAGTCAAAACCTCCTTCCAACCACCTGTAATCGATCCTCCTTTCGACAACGTATAGTCGAACCTCCTTCCGACCACGTGTAGCCGAACCGGTGAGCAGTAACCGAAACCTATTTGTTGGATTTTCTCATCCGGCAGAAATAGTTCAGGCTATAACTTGCGCATTCGAACTCCAAATTGAATAATTTTTATACTAAATTCATATTAAATCATAATCTACCTCCTGTATTAATTTAATAATTTTTGGAGACTTTTGGAATTTTGATGTTCATTCGGTGTTTTCATTTTGTCGGTACTTATCGTTAGATGACGATGATTCGGGAGTTCAATGGAGATGATTGTGAGAATGTCCAGAGTACCAGCAAGCACTCATTCGATTGATGCATGCTGATCCTATTACATTCAAAAATTATCTTGTTTTGCAACTTTATGTGTGCATGCTTTATTTGTCAAATTATGTTTGCGATTAGATATAGTTAATCCTACTGCATTAATTCCCTAAACTTGTTCATCCCCTACCACTAACCTAAGTTAATAATTCCGATGGTGAATTAGAGCCTGGTGGATGTTATATGGTCTATTTATGTTTATTCGGTGTCATGCTTAGCAATACTTAGCTTCCGGTAGATTAGATGGTTGTCGATTTTGTCGATGACCTTGATCATCATAAATTATTTTTATTATGTTATATCTAGCACCCTATGCTATTATATTTGAAAAACGAAAAATAAAAATAAAACGATTTGGACTCAGGCAAATGGTTGTTGGTGTAGTTATTGGGCATGTGGCTCGTGCCCGAGTCAACAAGGACCGAACATCTTGTCCCACCGAACTAAGCACTTTTGTGTGCATCCACATGAGAGACATATGGGACCCCTCTTGACTTAGTACTTTGGCTTGTGTTAGCTTGGAGTCGTAGGTGGTAGTTAGGAGAAAAATGTTCTATTATTAACGGTAATATGCGGGCTGGGTCTTTTATGTTCCCTCACCCGAGGGGCATCGGTAGTTGCTAAGGCTCGGTCGATGCCTCCGACACAACGAGTGGATCCTCTGTGAGAGCCCTGTCTGCACACACAAGGGTGGTTCACAAAGCGTTTCACCCATGCGGGCGGCTCTTAGCTTATACATCTTATTGGAAAGTGCCTCGTAGGACTTAACTCTGCCAGTATACCTTCGGAAGTGTGCTTTATCCGGTGGCAAAAGGAGCGGTCTGATATGTGGGTAAAGTTGTACACCCTTGTAGGGTTTAATCTATTCGAAAAGTCAAATCCTTAATTATGGACACGCTTGGGGAGTTCTTTCAAGAGTTACTCAACATTTTGGAATTTTAAACTTAAAACTTTATTAGGTGGTATTGAGAATAGTTTCTCATGCTATGTTTGTATGCTGCAGGGGCAGCCACCTGTAGATGTTCTGTTGATGTCTAAAGTTAATTACTCGCTGTTATTGGAAGTATTAAAAATGTTTGCTAACTTGCAATTTGAATCTACTACTTGTATTCAATTGAAATATTGTTTTATGCTGAAAATGAACCCAATAGCCTTCTCCTTTGAGTAGAGTTTGCATGTAGCTATGTATAGGCTTGGTAAAGTCTTGCAGAGTACATTCATATACTCACTGTTTGCTTTCATTTACTAATCTGGACAGCAGGTATCTAGATTGAATCGGGTAAGAAAGATTGCATAGGAACGTTGATTTGCTATTGTTTGAACCCAGTCGGTTACCCTGCAGATTATGGCAAGCCATTGGGACTTTATTTATGACTATATTCACTGTTTTCCACTGTGTACTTATTATTTCATCTTGTTATTTGGTCGGTCGGCCCTTTTGTATGAAACTAAACCCTGTAAGTTCAATATGTTGTAAATTATGAAGTTTCAATATTGTAAGAACTTGTGTGTGGATTGATATTGATGTTTGTGATGGTGTATGTGTACCGCTCCTGGAAGGTACATAATACACCGAGAACATAAAATTTAATTTGTGATGCTAGGACCAATTGGAGGGTTAAGCATTACAAGTTAAATCGTCCGGTTCTCGCACTTCAGACATACAACTATTATACTAGCAAATCACAAATTCACAACTTGTCTCGAACTTGGAACATACAGCCCATGTTCCCACGCAGGAACATTGCACTTGCGAACAGACCTCACTTGTCAAGTTGGAACATACAGCCCATGTTCCCACGCAGGAACATTGCATTTGCAAACAGACCTCACTTATCAAGTTGTCATAGAATGGTATGATAGACATGAAAGCATAAAGTCTAACATGTTCCAGTTAGATACACAAAAATGGTTAGGAATTAGTTAAAATTAGAAGTTGATGCCATGTCACGCAACAACTCCCATTTGTTTTCAGATTCCAAACCACTCATATGTCATACTGCCCTCCCAACAACTTTAACAAACAGAACATCTTTATCAACCTTTAAATTGCTTAATCTATGTAAAGAAAAGACCATGGCTAGTAAATGAGTGCAGTCTCTTTTCTTCTACAATTATATCACCTAACCAATTAAAGTACCCCCATATACCAATCTTAGTTACCAAGAAACATAGCTAATGAGTACAGACTTCAATGGATCAAGCGCACCAAACGTACTCTGTAGTCCTAATGCAGGGCAATCCTGCACAACCACTTGCCTTGATGAAACTTTGAACTAGACAAGGACAAAACCCTTTGCAAGAATTGAAAAAAGATCTCCAAAACCATCAACCAAATTGTGACGTGCACACTACACACCCATTGTGAAAGTAAAATAAAACCACCATCAGCGTATTTCATTAAAATTAATTAATTGCAGGAAATGTAACAACGCCCTGAGATGCTACAATGCAGTGATACAGTTTCAACAGAACTCAAATGTTGCAAAAATATAGTAATTGCGTATCGTCGAATTATTGTACAGCGAGTCAGTAACCCAGACCGCTTAGAGCATCTTTAGTGTGCGTTTGAGGCAGTACCAAGGGGAGAGAGAGAGAGAGACTGGGTCTGGTACGGCAGGTTGGAGCCGTCGGTGCCAAGAAAAATTTCCATGGATATTCTATGCAAGGGCTATAAAATATTACATTGATGATTGGTCCCACTTACAAGTGTAATGGGAGAGCGGGAGAGAGTGGGGTGGAAAGAAAAAAGAAGAAGAAGTGATGTCTTATTTAATTGTTGATCCCACCTTGAAGAGGGAAGTGTTGCTGAACAGGAAAAGGCAAGCTTTAGGGCATGTTTGACGTGGCCTTTCTTAGTGTCCCACGTGGTGGATGCCCTTAGTAGTTAGCAAACAGTTGCTAAAATCTGCGCTATGCAGTTAGTTGACTTAAATTAAATCTGCGCTATGCAGTTAGTTGACTTAAATTAACAGCTACTCCACTATTTTATAGCTGTGGCGCAATACATGGAATTAACGAGATGACAGCAGCGACAATACCAATATCACTCTCGTGGAAACTGCATACGCAATTGCGCCCCAGTCCCACTCCCACCTGATCCGACCGCGGCTTTCAAACAGAAAAAAAAAAAGAAGGTACGAAATGATCTGGCCGCTCGCAGCCGCCCATACGTGATACGCAGAACGCGTACACCTCTGCTTTCCAGTGAGTGAGTTCGCCGTATATGCGTACACGTATACGTATGCATACGTACACCGTATCTAGCTAAAGGGGGAAATACGGTGGCAAGCAGAGCAGGTGTGGTGGCGTTTGTACCTCGGGAGGTCGCACCCGTCGGGCTGCCACCGCCACTTCTGGTAGTCGTCGTCGCGACGGCCGTTGCGCATGCAGGTGACCTGCTCCGTAAGGAACTCGCACTCGGACTCCTTGTACAGCGGCGCATTCGCCTCGTCGTACAGCCACCTCCCCTTGTAAACGTCGCAACTCCTCTCGCCGCCGTGATCCCCTTCCACCACCACCTGCTCCACCACCGGCTGCGAGCTCTGGGCTGCCGCCCCAGGGTTGGCCACCTCCTCCGCCTGCTCCTGCCGCTGGTGCGGGGGCGGGTTGCTTCGATCCGTGGCCTCCTCCGCTGATTCGAACCCCTGCGCCCGCGCCCCGGCCTCCGCCGCCGCCTCCTGCACGGTTGTTCCGGATTAGACTGAGATAGGGACCGAGAAGGCAGCAGCATAGCGTCGCTGCTTAGTTATTAGTACTTACCCTGGTGGCGGAAAGCTTGGTGTAGGCGCTGTGGCGGCGCAGCGAGGCGGCGATGTGGGCGCTGTCGTATAGGACGGAGACCCCCAGGAGCGCGGCGAGCGCGAACACCGCCGCGATCTGCGCCCGCCGGCTCGGCGTGCCCACCACCACCCCCGCGCCACCGCCCTTCCGCCGCGAGATCCGCATCGCCGCCTCCGCGGCTGAAGCCACCAGCCTCCGGCAAGCCGAGTGGCTCGCCTAATTAGCTAGGCGCTCGACTAGCTAGCTCGCCCGAATCGAGCCAGCCTGGGAAGGAAGGAAGCGAGCGAGGAAGCAATTGGGGAATTTCTTGTGCGAACTTCTCTGCTTGTTTCTTCTTCCTTTCCTCTCTACGGTGTGGGGCGCGACGCGATGATGGAGAGGCGAGAGGGGAGGCGGAGCAGAGAGAGAGACGCGCACGCGGGGCTGGGGCTGGGCACGCAGCACGCTCCTCTTGAGAGGGGAGGAGCGGAGAAGAAGACAAGAGGAGGGGTGAGTGGGGCCCAGCTTGGGTAGGGCCGGACTTGCTTGGAGTGTGTGTAGTTTAGTTGAAGAGTGGAGGAGCGTGGGGCTGCCTTCCGTGGTAAGTCTAGAATATGATGACCCCAGGCCCACGGTAACACGAATCTTCGTTTAACGGTCAAACAATCTTCCTTTGCATAATGAAGCTGGCTATGGCTAACCGTGCCGCGTGTGGGTGTTTATCCGGTCCATCAGAATTTAACTTGCATGTCAATCGATTTTAGAAATATATACATGCGGACGCTTTCTTTATAGTGTAAGTGCGGTGTGATGTTAAAAGGTGTGTTTTGTTGTCCGTATGAACTTGAATTGCACCACTGGATGTAACATTTGGGTGTTCGGTTGTCTGCATGCCACATCGAGTCAGACTCAGCTCATGCAAATATCCCTCCGAGCCTGGCTGAGCGGAAACGCGAGGAACGACCTTCATTGTTGAGCCAGGCTGGGTGGATGTAGGCGCGCGCGGCTCTGAGGCACAAACGATGCACCCACGCGTGCATGATCTTCGCTGCCGAGCCAGGTTACTCTCACCGCTCTCTGCCTCGACCTTGCTCTCACCTCCCCTCACCGCTTGCTCCTCTTCCTCCTCTTGTTTTCCTCGTCATCTTCTCTACCGTATTCCCTTCCCCGAAGTAGTAATAACACTGAATGACAACACTATGATGGCTTTCGGGTCTTTTATTTTTGTACATTTACGTTGGTTGTCATAGATACTACCGAATGACAATTTAGTATTATTTATGAATTTTTGTACTCCTAAATGACAATTTTTGTACTACATTTACATTAGTTATGAATTTTTTACATTGATCTTTTATGAATTTTTTTACTCCCTAAGTGATTATTAGTTATGAGTTTTGTCCATTTATATGGCAATTGAGTTCAAAAAGGTAGAAAATACTTGGCCATTTTTGGGAGTGAAGCCATCTTCTTAGCCATTTTTATATCCAACTCGAACATTCTCACAATGAGTATTCTCACCACTCACCAGAAGAGGTAAGTACACTCTGCCACATGCAGACAACCAAACAACTCATATTGCATTCAGTTATGCATCCACTCTTCTAATGTAGCTAACCAAACAACATTTCAGTATAGCCTGGTTCAACAGAAACAGACAATAAAATAACCCACCATTGTGTCCATTCAGTCCGGTTAGGTTCAGCCTGAATGACCCGTAGAGATCGGACTAGAGGCACGCAGACAATCAAACACACCAATGTTTTTGTTGTACCCTCTTAAAACAATCTTCCGTTTTATCATATGTGCGATGCACCCAGCTTACACCACCTATCCATCAGCGGAGTGCAATAGTAATTGATGTGCACTGCAGTCTAAAAAGATATCAGTCTGAGTTCCGTCAGGAACATAAAGATTTTTCTTTTTAGATTCCGATCGTAATTGAATCGTCTCACTGGGAACTCCGGCAAAATCTACGCAAAGATTTATGCGTTCCAAACTAATCAGCGCTGTACAAGAAGATCGACGGACTAGTGTGTATGTATTTGCATCAACGATTTCTGAATTTTGTACCCCCTCCCTCCCGTTTGGAACAAAGGAAAAGTGTACGATTTTTGGAGGATTTGGATCGTAAAGAAGAAAAAAACCTACGAAGCCATTTGAAACCTACGATTTTTGGAGGATTTGGATCGTAAAGAAGATAATCCCGTTTTTATATGTTTATGTGTGTTTTCTATTTCTGTGCCCGCGGGATAGTGTGGTTGAACAGATAGCATGAACTAACTAAACATGGGCGCCTGTCGTCACGTGGCTGTCTGGCTAACGATAATGATTTGAGTTATAAAGGCCATGCATAGATTGGGACGGGACGAGAGGCTCAGGCTCCTTTCACTCGCTTTCCCTTTTTTGCTGTTGGGGTTAACTTAGCCTGAACGGCTCCTGAAGCCCCAACAAGGAGGAAAAGTGTGATCAGCGCCTAACCGTCCACCATTAACCGACAGGTCGCTCTCTCTAGCTGTGACAGGTGGGCCCTACCGGCGTGTGGGGGTACCTGCTCATTATTGCGGACGGTCGGGTGTCAAACAAAACTAGGATTTCTACAGCGTGGGGAAAAATAATGGAGTAAATGTAGATCAGCGCGGTAAGATCAGTACAAATTATCTTTAGCACGCCACTAGAAAGACAGATGCTAGGAATAACAAACATATAAAGCTCTTTTTCGATGAACTATCTATGCCCCGTTTGTAACATGATTTTTTTCTTCCACAATTATCCTACCGATCTTTTTCTCATTTCAACATCCTCCGGATGCATCTGAACACCTCCTGGGCGGAGAGGTAAACCTGTTCAAAAAATCATATAATTTGTTTCTTTCCAAGTGTTCCAACACCAAAAGATTAGGATGCCATCAAACTCTCTTTTGAATTCTTTTGACACCCTTCTGCTTCAATCACGCCACCAATCTGGGATTTCCGTAAGACCATTTAACGACGGAGGTTGAAACTTCTACGAAATTCTAGTGTTCTAAATAAGGCCTAACTTTCACCCTCTTTTATTTGTTGCCTTTGAAAAGAACCGGGTCCATGCTCTGACCGATCATGAATGAACCACCTACTGTAGTAGAAAAGGGAATACTGCACTCTCTAAGGGTGTGTTTGGTTTGTAGATAAGGTTAAATGAAATAGGATGGTACAAGTAGGATGTGATCGTCCTGGATGAGATGATACAGACAATCTGTTTGGTTGGATTTATAGAATGATGAACAAATATGTTTAGTTAGTTGTATGAGATGGTACGAGATTGTGTTTGGTTGAAGGGATGAGATTGGTTTGGTAACCTCTTCACTACGGTTGAGATTACCTCTATAGCATTTTTCTTTTCTTTCTTTCTTTCTTTTTGTTTTTTCTTTCGTCTTTTTTCCTTTTCTTCCATTCTTTTCTTTTCTTCCTTACTGCTTCCTTGGGCGGGTCATTTGAAATCACTCATTTGGGTGGGCCCACTGTCATAGGGTGTTTAAAGAGAGAAAGGGAAGTTGTTGTGGCTCCTCTGTCTTAGCTAGAACAGAGGAGCACAAGAGGGCTATCTGGGAAGGTGCTCGACGACTGTGGGGAATCGTCGTCGACAACCGAAGAGGTAAGAAATGGGTTGGGGCACCAAAGCGATCACGTGGGTGGTGATGTCGTGGACGAGCACCCACCAGGGCGGGCCGGCGGTGGCGCCCTGCGGCTGGAGCGGGGCACGGGACGGGGCGGCGAAGCCAGAGAGGAGAGGGAGCACGGGCATCAGGGAGGTGTTTGGGACTGTAACAGTCCAAAATCCCTAAGTTGGATTAGCTAAGCATCTACTGTGCATTTATGATATTTTGGACCTTTTAAAACTTTTTGTTGTAAAGTAAATAGGTTACAACCTGGTCTTCCAAAACCTAGAAATGAAATTTCTAAAACAAAATAAATGTTTGTCAAGATTTTAAAAACTTAGTTCATAGTGGAGTATAAACCCTATGTTAAAAATCCTTTGATTTTGAAGACTATAATTTAAACCTAGTAATCCAATACCCCTTCTCTAATTCAAAAGCTCAAATTGAACTTGGGGTAAAACTAAAAACGTTTCAAATATGAGAATATTTATTTTGGAATTCAAAATATCAATAGTAAAACCTTATATGCTCCTAGAATGTTTGAGGTACTTTCAAAAGAATTATCAAAATTCAATTTGCAAATATACTTTCTTTATCTCAGAAATACAAAGTGTCTTTTATTTTGAAAATATAGTAATACATGTAGCTGAGAATATTGTATTTGGATTTTATATGCCTTGTTGCTTGTTTGGAATTTTTGGAGGTTATTTGATTTCCATTTGATTTGCATGCTCAAATTTGACTTTGAATTTTAAATACAAACAAATAATGTGAACAGTGTCTGAAAATATTTTTTCCTAGGTTTTGGAGTATCTATTTAACTCACCTAATTTTTTTAAAATTTATAAAATTATTTTGCAATTTTAAAATGGTCAATAAAACGAGTTAGTCCTTGGTCACACACCTAAACCAGAGACTTAAAATATTTTTACAAAATAATTTATTTTCTAAAAACCCTAGAAAAATTACACTAGGATCTTCTCTGTGTCTTAAGACTCACCTCAAAAATTTATTATTTTAGGAGCTCGAAAAATATGTGTAAAATTTGCAACCCTATCAGCCTTTCAAAATCAACTCGGTCAAATCAATCGAGTGGGCTCGACTCGATTTCGACCATCCACTCGATTTCGAGCAGTCGCTCGATTTCGACCATCCACTCGATTTCGACCCTAGAACCACTCGATTCGACCACCCACTTGGCCCGACCAGACTCGCGTGTCAGCCACCTCGTCGATGTTGATATATGGTAGGCCACACTAGCTGACAATTCAAAAATTCTACCACGTAAACTAGGATACCATGCAAGTAAGAGATTACAGATCGTTACCACCGGACGTGCAATGCAGCGAAAGAAGAGTTTTAGCAGCCTGGTCCAACGAAGAGTGCGTCGAAGTAGTGGTCATAGTCGATCTTGTGATCGATTGTCCAGCGGAGTTGATCGTCCTCGTAGTCGATCGTCTAGTGTGCTCATCACTGATCGTCTCCTCCAGTAACTAATTGCTTTTCTTGCAAATTTGCGGATCGTCCTCAAGTGTAACAGCAACCGTAGTAGTGCCTCCACGGTATCCACACATCCAGGGCAGGAATATTGTAAGTCGGTGTGCTAGCACCAAGTCACGCAGGAAGGTTCTCTCAAGAAGGTGGTGACTAGGGTTTGGAGCAACTCACGTGTTGTCTGTTACACCTATCTCCCCAAAGCCTCAAGCATCTCTTTATATAGTGCATGTGACGGATCCTATCCGAACACATTTGACGAATCGTATCCATACTGGTTTGTTCCAACCCATTGAGTGTTTGACCCTGTAGGTTCATGTGTAGTTCGGTTGTGACTCGAAAACTTTTTCTAACCATGAGTCGTTAGTGGTACCTAGCAGACACAACGATTCCCAAATATAGACAAAGTATATCGGACGAACCTTAATGCAATATGATCTACGACCAGGTCCTTATCACTAACGACCGCTCGTATCTCTATACAACCAGCTCATATTTGGTCTCGACAAGTTTGTAACTCCTTACAACCAGATTTTGTCCACCTAGTGATCATGTTCGACCAGCCTACGACCAGCTCGTATCTCTATATGACTAGTCCGTATCTGATCGAACTGAAAGACCAGCTCGTGTATTCTCTCTTTGCCTCACGATATCTAGTTGAACTTCAGGTGAGATGTTGTGGCATCCATGGACTGTTCAATACTTTATCGATCAAGTGTCGGATAACTTCACGTGGTCGAACTCTTCGACCACTAGTGGCATAGTCATGCACTTTCTTTATCTAACCACATTGAGGGGCCGAAAGATATCTCTCCTGTTATGTTAGGAGGGCAAATCCCATATCCGACCAGTCACATTCTTGCACATGTTTCTTAGCATACCTGAAAGCTACCTTTATAACTACCCAGTTACAGAGTAGCGTTTGACAACCCCAAAATATACTCTTACGCATGTAGAAAACCATACTAATCTCAGGTCTAAGGATTACACATCATCATTGTTTGGGACCAACTGATGACACATGAAATCATAACAATTTCGATAGTGCCTCAAGGTGGGTCAATCAACACTATGTTCTCTAACATGTGTTCACACTATTGATTCGATATCTCTATATCCATGATGGGTGAAACATGGTCATCAATCAATACATATACTGGTCGATAGGATCATTGGTGTTCCGACCAGTGACATACGACCAAGAATACATTTAGAACGACATCATCATAAGTTAAAAGAGCTTCACCAACGAGTCACATACTCGTTAATCTTTTATAACTGATGATTCATTGAAGGAACATAATAACACTTATTCAATAACTCATAAATATAGACATGATACAATCATCTCTATGATTGCCTCTAGGGTATATCACCAACAGTCTCCCACTTGCACTAGAGTAAATCATATAGGTATCAAATACACAAAGCTCTTGTGTGCACCTCATGCTTAGGTTGCGGGAGAGACTTTGTCAATGGATCAAATTCGTGTGCAGTTTGCATATCTTACACAAACCCTGGTCTAAGACTTCAACCACTCTATAGACTTCGACCACACTGGTCAAAGACTTTGACCACCTTGATTGCGATCTAAAATCATCTTTGTCGGCACAAGCTAGCATCAGTGTAACCATTTACGACCAGCTCTTCCTCACCACCATACAAAAGGAATGCATCCTTAATCCTTCTCATGTACTTAAGGATATTCTTGACTGCTATCCAGTGACCTTCACCTGGATACAATTGATATCTGCTTGTAACACTTAGAGCATATGACACATGTGGTCATGTACATAGCATAGCATACATGATAAATCCAATTGTCGAAGCATATATAATTCTACTCATCTTGTCTCGCTCATTAGTGGTCATAGAACACTGACTCTTGCTAAGATTAATGTCATGCGCCATGGGCACTAGTCTATGACCAGCTCGTATCTCCATGCAACTAGTCTGGACTTGGTCGTATCACCATACGAGCCATGAGCACCAGTCTGGATCTGGTCGTAGCACTATACGACTAGTCTAGATCTGGTCGTATCGCCATACAATTATGTACATATCCTGACTTAATCCAATTAGCCTTTCAGATCTATCTTTATAGATCCTTATTCCAAGAGTATATGCTGAATCTCATAAATCTTTCATTGAGAAACTATTTATTAATGAAGTTTGAACAAATTCAAGCATTGGAATATTATTTTTGACTAGTAGTATGTCATCCACATACAAGATCAGAAAATACAAGCTTGCTCCCACTAACCTTCGTGTAAACACAAGGTTTTATTTATTTTTGATGAAGTCAAACCCTTTGACTACTTCATCAAAACGAATATTCCAACTCTGTGATCTCGAGAGTCTGGGTCCACCACCGCTTTCACATAAGTTTTAGGCTCATCATTATTCAATAATAAAACATCATGCCCATACCTTATAGGCAACTAACGTGACCTTTTTTTTTATCTACGTGGGGCTGATGCCTCATCTACAGGTTCAACAACACTTTGTTCATCCTGTAGAGGTTCAGTAGGAGTTAAAACATTTTCAGATGGTTTCTGAATTTCTTTGAGCTACACCTTACTCCTGCTGACTCCTTTGAAAAGAAACTCTTTCTACAAGAAGACACTATTACGGGCAACAAACACTTTGTTATCAACCCGATTATAAAAAAATCCTTTAATTTACTTAGGATACCCCACAAAGAAGCACTTATCAGACTTGGGTATGAGTTTATCAGACGTCAAATATTTTACATATACCTCATAACTCCATACCTTGAGAAGAGACAATTTAGGACTCTTCCCGGTCCATATATCATATGGTGTATTCTCTACAGTTTTTGATAGAACCCTATTTAAAGTGAAAGCCGTTGTTTCTAGAGCGTATCCCCAGAATTGCAATGGAAGATCAGATTGGCTCATCATTAACCGAACTATGTCCAACAATATTCTGTTTCGTCGTTCAGACACCCCATTCCATTGAGGCATCCTAGCGGAGTAAGTTGTGGAATAATTCCACACTTCTTTAAATGACCACCAAACTCATGGCTCAAATATTCACCTCCACGATCAGATCATATATATTTGATTATCTTGCCAAGTTAATTATGTACTTCATACTGAAATTCTTTGAACTTTTCAAATGATTCCGTCTTATATCTCATCAAGTAGACATAACCATATATGCTGAAATCATCAGTAAATGTTATGAAGTATTGAAAACCACATCTGGTCAAAAATACTCATCGGTCCACACACTATGTTTGACTAGTCTACGACTAGCTTGTATCTCTATATGACTAGTCTGGACCTGGTCAAATCATCATACGACTAATCTGGACCTAGTAGTATTACCATACGACTAGTTTGGACCTGGTTGTATCACCATATGACTAGTCTGTATGTACAAGAACCAATAAGTCACTTGCCCTCTCAACTCTAGTCGTGGAAGGTGATCTTGTCATCTTGCCAAGTAAACAAGATTAACATGTTCAGATGATTCAAAATCAAATGAGTTTAAGAAAACCAACTTTATGAAACTTCATCATGCGCTTCTCATTTATATGACCTAGTTGACAATTCCAAATAAAAGTGGGATTCAAATCATTAGGTTGAAGTCTCTTAGCACATAGGCATATTCTCAAGATTCAAAACATACAATCCATTCATCAATGGAGCATGGTCATAAAGCATATCTTCAAAATAAATTGAACAACAATTGTTCTTTATTCTGAACTCATAACCTTCTCCTCCTAAACATGAAGCGAAATAATATTTTTGCTTAAGGCTAGAACATAATAACAATTATTTAGTTCCATAACTAATTCTAAGAGTAAAGCTAATGGTAAAATGCCAATAGCTAATGTAGCAACTCTTGCTCCATTGCCCATACGGAGATCAACATCTCCTCTTGCTAAGGTTCTACTCCTTATCAGTCCATATATCGAATTGCAAATATGAGCAACCGATCTGGTATCAAATACCCAAGAACTGGTCGGAGAAGTGGCAAGATTAATCTGAATTGGAAATCGTACTTCCCTTGTTCTTTTTTATTTTTGCTAAGTACTTCTTGCAGTTTCTCTTTCAATGCTCAGTCTCATGACAATGGTAACATTCTGATTCAGGCTTAGGACCCAGTTTGAGCGTCTTAAGCTTAGCCGTGAGACTCTCAATCTCATCTTGAGTCTTTCCTTTGCCCTTTCTCTTTCCGACTTACCATTCTACTTGAAGCTAGTAGTCTTTTGAACCATCATCACATGATTGGAACTTTTCTTGATACACTTCTCAGCACCTTTAAGCATGTCATACAACTCGGTCATTGACTTCTCCATGCCATTCATATGAAAATTCAATATGACTGGCTCAAAGCTCGCAAGGAGAGATTAGAGAATCACATCAGTAACCAACTCTTGGCTAAGGGGAAAATCAAGCTTTTCTAAGCTCTCTATTGTGACCAATCATTTTGATCATATGAGGACTGACCGGGTTACCTTCTGACAGCCTATAAGAAAACAATGTCTTAGAGGTGTTAAACCTCTCTGCCTTTGCTTGATCCTGAAAAATACCCTTCAGACCTACAATCATATATAAAGCGTATGTGGTCTCATATTGCTTCTGAAGCTCATAGTTCATGGTCGTAAGTATTAGGCGTGCACATCGACTGTGTCATTGCAATGCTTCTAATAAGCATTCTTTTCAGCTCGAGTAGCAGACAGGGATCCTCTAGAATATATTCTTTCTTTTCTTGTTTGAGAACAATTCTCAGATTATGAAACCAGTCAATAAAGTTGGTTCTGTTCAGCTTTTCTTTCTCAAGAATAGATCACAAATTAAAGGTAGGTGCAGAAGAAGTAGTAGGTGTCATGGTCTATAATAGAAATATATGCAAAGATTCAATATTATATTCATGTAAGATCTTCTATTAGACACTCATATTGGTGGTTGTGTTCTACCAGTCTACGATCAGCTCGTATCTCCATACGACTAGTCTGGATCTAGTCGTATCACCATACGACTAGTCTGGACTAGACTGGATCTGGTCTTATCACTACACGACTAGTTTGGATCTGGTCATATCACTATACGACTAGTCCATACTTGGTCGAACTTAATCATCAACAGTTAATAAAAGATACTCCCACTATATGTTCGAAACCATGTTTCTCTCAAACATCATATAGTGAGTTCAAGATCCACAAATCATTAAGTTCTAGTGAACTTTGGCATCACTGCTAGAAATCTAGTGATTTTAGGGAGGCAACCTCTTACCAATCATATCACATATGACTCTTGTCTGTTGGGTTGCATTTCTATACCCCTGCGACCAATAGTACTATACTCCAAGGCCCAAAACCCTTTTGATAGCCGTGTGAAGTTAAACAAATACTATGCATGTGGGTGTCCCACACCACCCCATCTTATTAAGATTGTCAGTGGCACTCCAATTTGGTAGACCTACCAATTAACGATCAAAATCGTGACAGAAGCAGCAATTGAAAAGGCATCAAATTAACTTAATTTTTCTTGAGGGATACTATTTTACCATGCTAAAACATCCAATGAAAAACATGATGAAATAGCATGACAGGAATAAACATTCACAGATAATCATATTAAACTCACCATACTTCTTGTCCTCCGACCATTATGCTTGAAGTCTCCGACCACATTCATCTACTAAGCAATTACTCTTAAGAGCTAGTAATGAATTACAACGATAATATTAAGCATCACATGTCGGTACGTAGACCATTATACAATAATATGTAGCTCGATGGCTATCTCACAACATGACACGTAGGCTATGGGAAATCCATTCATGTATCACATACACAATGGGCCATACTATTTACATCAATCCCTACAAAACGAGTTATACATGAAATCCAATTCTATCGAGTGACATGAACACATAATACCATATAACATGGCTACGACCACAGCGGTCCAGCTAGCCGGTTAGCAGGAAGGGTTTGAAGGGCCCTCGAAAATCTTTTCTGGGACATAAATCTTATTCACGAACTGAGCCTCAAAAATCATATGATTAATCATATTAACCCTATTTCGAACCAATTATATCACTGCCTTGATACGACCACTCATTGCGGCATACTCCGATAGCGGAATTCTGACCGGTAGGAGTATCATGCAAGGCAGTCGTAAATAAGCGCAATAAATCATCTGGTCCGTTTAGCTCACACCTCCTCGTAAACCCATCTACTACCGCCGAAACCCGATAGATCTTATCGACCAGTGCCTAGACCGCTCCATCCACATGAACCGATCTACGTTACCAGACCAAGCCAGTAATAGATCCAATCTACTGCTGCCACATATCCAGTATATGTGATCGATCTAGATCAAAAACTATACAGGATGGCTCTGATACCACTTTTGGGATACGAGTAGGCTACACTAGCTGATAATCAAAAATTTTATCATGAAAATCAGGATGCCATGCAAGCAAGAGATCACAATTTGTTGCCACCAGACGCGCAATGCAGTAGAAAAAGAGTTGGAGCAACCTGGTGTTGCGGAACGCGACAAGGCTACGATAGCACAAACAAAAATTTACTGCGAAACCAAGGAACCACCGCAAGTAATAGATCACGAGATTACCGCTAGACGCGCCGACTCGCAGCGGAAGTAGAGTCGTTGCAGCTAGTTGATGCAGTCGTAGTCGTACTCACAACGCGTCTCCTCCTTCGAGTGGTCGTACTCGTCGTGTGTCTGCTCCTCCGAGTGGTTGTACTCACCGCGTCACTTCTCCGACTCCGGTGAACGTCACGAGTTGCGGATTGTCCTAGTGCTGATGCTTCGCAACAACACCTCTGAGGTATCCACGTGCACGGGCAGATCACCACGCTACCGGAGTGCTAGCACCGCGGCGTGGTTGAGAAGGCGTGGCTATTAGGGTTCCGGGAGTTCTTCAAAGATCATCCTCTGCCTCACCCATGCCACCATCCATGATGGGTCTCGAACTTGAGGCCCATTAGGAACTCGTGGCCTATATGAATTCGGATCACCATCTGAAAACAAATCCTAGCCCTTTAAGTGTGCGACCCCATAGGTTCATGTGTAATCGGTTATGACTTGGAAACTCTTTTCCGACCACTAGCGTTAGCGGTGCCTAGCAGCACATAACGATTCCCAAATACACAAAGAATAAATCAAACGAACCTTGAAGTAATATGATCTATGATCAGGTCCTCATCACTTACGATCAGTTCGTATCTCTATACGACCAGATCGTATTTGGTCCCGACCAGTTCGTAACTCCTTACGACCAGGTTCTTACCATTCTGTGATTACGTTCGACCAATCTACGACCAGCTCGTATCTCCATACAACTAGTTCGTAACTGATCGAACTAAGCGACCTACTCATGCATTCTCCCTTTGCCTCACGATGTCTGGTTGAACTCCAGGTGGGATGAAGTGTCATCCATAGATTGTTCAATACTTTCTCGATCGAGTGTCCGATAACTTCATGTGGTCGACACTTCGACCACTAGTGGCATGGCCATGCACTTTCTTTATCCGATCACCACGAGGGGCTCATAGACATCTCTCCTGTTATGCAAGGAGGGGCAAATCCCATCTCGACCAGTCACATCCCTCCGCAGGTTTCATAGCATACCCAAAAGCTACCTTTATAACTACCCAGTTACGAGTAGCGTTTGGCAACCCCTAAGAGTGCTTTTACACATGTATGGAACCATGCTGATCTCAGGTCTAAGGATTATACATAACAATCTCAATAGTATCTCAATGATGAGTCTATCCAACCCCATGTTCTCTAACATGTGCTCACATTATTGATTCGATATCCCTATATCCATGACCGGTGAAACCAGGTCATCAATCAATACATGTGCTAGTCATAGAGTCACTGGTGTTCCGACCAGTGACCTCCGACCAGGGATATATTTAGAATGATATCATATAAGTTAAAGAGTTCCACCAACAAGCTACATACTTATTGATCTATAACAAATGATTCATTCAAGGAACATGATAACATATTATCAAAAATATGAATATAATGAAATATCATCATCTCTATGATTACCTCTAGGGCATATTTCCAACACCTGGTCCAATGAAGAACACATCAAAGTAGTGGTCATAGTTGATATTCCACCGTGGTAAATCGTCTAGTGGAGTCGATCGTCCTCGTAGTCGATCGTCTAGCGTCCTCGTCGCCGATCGTCTCCTCCAGCAACCGATCGCTTTCCTTGCAAAGTTGTGAATCATCCTCAAGCGCAACAAGAACCGCAGTAGCGCCTCTATAGTATCCACACGTCTAGGGCAGGAACGCCGTACGCCGGTGTGCTAGCACCAAGTCGCACGGGAAGGCTCTCTCAAGAAGATGGCGGCTAGGGTTTGGAGCAACTCACGTGTTATCTGTTACGCCTGTCTGCCCATAGCCTCAAGCATCTCCTTATATAGTGCTCGTGATGGATCCTATCTGAACACGTTTAACGAATCGTTTCCGTACTGGTTTATTTCAGTCCTTTAAGTGTCTGACCCTGTATGTTCATGTGTAGTTTGGTTATGACCCGGAAACCTTTTCTGACCACGAGTAGTTAATGGTACCTAGCAGGACATAACGATTTTTGAATACACACAAATTATATCGGATGAACCTTAATGCAATATGATATATGACCAGGTCCTTATCACTAATGATCAACTCGTATCTCTATACGACCATCTCATATTTGATCTCAACCAGTTCGTAACTCCTTACGACCAGATTTCGACCACTTAGTGATCATGTTTGACCATACTACGACTAGCTCGTATCTCCATACGACTAGTCCATATCTGATCGAACTAAAAGACCAGCTTGTGTATTGTCTCTTTGCCTTGCGATATCTGGTTGAACTCCAGGTAAGATGTTGTGTCGTCCATAGACTGTTCAATACTTTCTCGATCAAGTATCGGATAACTTCACATGGTCGAACTCTTCAACCAAAAGTGGTATGGCCATGCACTTTCTTTATCCGACCACATCGAGGGGTCCAGAGATATCTCTCTTGTTATGTTAGGAGGGGCAAATCCCATATCCGACCAGTCACATTCATCTGCATGTTTCTTAGCATACCTGAAAGCTACCTTTATTACTATCCAGTTATAGTGTAGCATTTGGCAACCCTAAAGTGTACTCTTACGCTTGTAGGAAACCATGCTGATATCACGTATAAGGATTATGCATCATCATTACTTAAGACCAACTGATGACACATGAAATCATAACAATCTCAGTAGTGTCTCAAGGTGGGTCAGTCCAACACCATGCTCTCTAACATGTATTCACATTATTGTTTCGATATCCCTATATCCATGACCGATGAAACATGTTCATTAATCAATACATATGTTGGTCTATAAGATCACTAATGTTCTGACCAGTGATATACGACTAGGGATACATTTAGAACGACATCATCATAAGTTAAAAGAGCTTCACCAACGAGTCACATACTAATTAATCTTTATAACTGATGATTCATTCAAGGAACATAATAATACTTATTCAATAACTCATAAACATAGACGTGATACAATCATATCTATGATTGCCTCTATGGTATATCACCAACACTCACCTGGTCATCATCTTGCTCACCACGCCCATGCCTCCAGTGTTCGCATGCATCACCGCGGCTGCAAAGTCATCGCCCCAACGCGAATCCCGCCCCTTTTTCCCTCCGGACAAGTGCTCATTAAATACCATCACCTTAGACACCCATGTTCCCCCACTTGTCTCCTCCCCACCTGCCCCCATCATGCCAGACCGTACGGATGTCCAGAGCCACTCATGTCACGCCGCCGCGATTTCTGCCGCTCCATCTTGTTACCCGGTCCTCCTCCTCCCTCTATAAATGGAGCACCAGGGAGCCCTCTCTCGTGACCTCCATCTCGACCTATATAAAGCCCCCTGGAGCTCTTTTCCTCACTGTTTACTTCCCCGAGCCACTCCTCTCCTCTTGTTTCCTTCTTCCACCAAGCCGAGTGCATAGAAGTTCAAGCTTCGAACTTCCAACTTCCGGCCAAGGCGCCGCCGCAGTGTCTAGCCATATCAGTGAAGCTCTTCTCTCGCCACCCGCGTCACCTCATGTTCCTGAGCATAAGGGTTCCTCCCCCTTGCTAATTTCATCTTGTGATCCCAGGGTTTGTCAGAATTTGATTTTTCCCCATCCTCGGCCTAAAGCTTCATCTTCGTGCTCGACTACGGTGAAGTCATCCTTTTTCCTATTCTTTGCTCTAGCACGATCTACTAACCATGCTCGACATTCTCCTACACTTCCTTACTCCTGTTTTGCTCAGGCTGCCCTCCCCTCGGTGAAGTCATCGTCGCCGCCGTCGCCCATTAACGACGCCAAGCTTCTTCTGACCTCCTACGACCACCTACGGCCACTTTCGACCACCTACAGGTAGTTTCACTTTACGTCGCAGGGGCTCTTGCATGCATTCAATTGCTTAGCATGTCGTCGTGGATCACATCGATGATGGCCAGCGCAGCAGTGAAGCCTTGAGAGTTTCTCTGTGTTATTGGAATTTCGACCACCTCAGCTACTCCCCACCGTCAACAAGAGCACAATGAGTTTCGTAAAGGTCCCTTAAACGTTTCCTAACTTTCTTGTTGAGCTCCCCACCTTACAGCGGGCTTTCGCCGTGCATGTTGCACCGTCGCCGCTTTTGGACATCACCATTGCTGAAGAAGACCCTTGGTCCTCGCGCCGACCACCTCGCATTGCATGAAACCCAGAATGTCCGATCCGGCACTTGCTTGCCCCCATGAATGTCTCTACATCGTGCGTCAGTGGCACCAGTGCACGCCTCCTCCGCCTCTGCCCCTCTTCGGCGAGCCTTCCAACATCGAAAGGTAGCCCTTGACGAGGTAGTTGAAGCCTCCTTCCGACCACCTGTAGTCGAAGCCTCCTTCCGAACAGGTAGTCGAGGCCTCCTTCCGACCACCTGTAGTCGAAGCCTCTTTTCGACCAGGTACTTGAAACCTCCTTCCGACCACTTGTAGTCCAAGCCTCATTCCGACCACTTGTAGCCTCCTTCCGACGAGGTAGTCGAAGCCTCCTTCCGGCCACCTGTAATCGAAACCTCCTTCCGACCACCTGTAGTCGAAACATCCTTCCGACCAGGTAGTCGAAACCTCCTTCCGACCACCTGTAGTCGAACTTCCTTCCAACCACGTGTAGTCAAACCGGTGAGCAGTAACCGGAACCTAATTATTAGATTTTCTCTTCCCGCAGAAATAGTTTAGGCTATAACTTTCGCTGTCGAACTTCAAATCAAATAATTTTTGTTTGTAAATTCATATTAAATCATAATATACCTTTTTCATTAATTTCATAATTTTTGGAGACTTTAGGAATTTTGCTGTTTATTCGGTGTTTTCACATTACCAATACTTATCATTAGATGATGATTATTCAGGAGTGCAACGGAGATAATCATGAGAATGTCTGGAGTACCAGTAAGCAAAGGCAAGCACCCATTCCATTGATGCATGTTGAGCCTATTACATTCAAAAATTATTATCTTATTTTGCAACTGTATGTATGCATGCTTTATTTGTCAAGGTATGTTTGCGATTGGAGGTAGTTAGTCCTATTGCATGAATTTTTTAAAATTATTTATCCCCTACTACTAGCCTAAGTTAATAACTCCACTAGTAAATTAGAGCCCAGTGGATGAAATATGGTCTATTTATGTTTATTTGGTGTCATACTTAGCAATGCTTAGTTTTCGTTAGATTGGGTGGTTGTCAATTTTGTCAACATCCTTGATCACATAAATCATTTTTATTATGTTATATGCAGCACTCTGTGCTTTTATATTTGGAAAATTAAAAATCAAAATAAAGAGATTTAGACTCAGGCAAATGTTTGTTGGTGTGGTTATTGGGTGTGTGGCTCGTGCCTCAGTTAAGAAGGATCGAATTACTTGCACCACGGTATCGAGCATTTTTGCGTGCATCCACATGAGGGAATATGGAAACCCTCTTGACTTAGTACTTTGACGTGTGTTAACTCCGAGTCGCAGGTGGTGGGTGTGTGTTGTGTTAAAAAAAATGATATGTTGTGTTGGGTGTGTAGGGTGGGTTCCTGTCTAGGTCCTCCAGCCCGAGGAACATCGGCAGTTGCTGAGGCTGGGCTGATGACTTCGACACAACGTATGGGTTTCTATCCATATAGGTGACTCGTAGTTAATGTATTATATTGGAAAACGTCTCGTAGGACTTAGTTCTGACGGTATGCCTAAGGAAATATGCTAATAGCTTGGCAAAAGGAGCGGTTTGATATGTGGGTAAAGTTGCACACTCCTGCAGGGTATAAACTATTTGAATTGCATCGTCCTAGGTTATGGACACGCTTGAATACGCCCCATAAGAATTAGACTCAACTTTTTGGAATTTAAACTTAAAACTTGATGGGTGGTATCGAGAGTGGTTCTCATGCTATATTTGTGTGCTGCAGGGGCAGCCACCTGTAGATGTTCTATTGATGTTTAATGTTAATTTCTCACTGTTATTTAAAGTATTAAAAATGTTTGATAACTTGCAATTTGAATCTACTACTTGTATTCACTTAAAATATTGATTTGTGCTGAAAATGAACCCTATAGCATTCTCCTTTGAGTAGAGCTTGCATGTAGCTATGTATAGGATTGATAAAGTCTTGTGGAGTATATTTGTATACTCACTGTTTACTTTTATTTACTAATATGGACAACAGACGTGAGATCGAATCGGGTAAGGAAAGATTGTGCAGCAACGTCGATTTACTATGGTTTGAACCCAGTCGGTTGCCCTGCGGGTTATGGCAAGCCATTTGGACTTTATTTATGATTAATGTATGTTTTTATTTTAGTTTACTCACTATTTTCAGCTGCGTACTTGATATTTATCTTTTTATTTGGCCGGTCGACTCTTTTGTATGAAACTGTACCTTGTAAGTTCAATATGTTGTTAAATTATGAAGTTTCGATATTGTAAGAGCATGTGTATGTATTGATATTGATGTTTGTGATGGTGTATGTGTACCGCTTTTGGGATGTACATAATACACCGAGAACGGGAAGTTTAATTTGTGATGCTAGGACCAATTGGAGGGTTAAGCATTACAAGTTAAATCGCCCTGGTTCTTACCGGAACTCACCGGAGTGGGCGGCGCAGGTGGCTTGCCGTGGGGGCGGCGATGTTGGGAGGGTGAGTGGAAGTAGGTGGTGGGGGAAGGAAGAGGGAGGTGAGGCAAAGCTCTGGCAGAGAGGGATTGAAGAATGACTCACTTGGGAGAGGATGGCGGCAGTGGAGGCTGATGACACAGTGCTCCTGTGGCGGAAGTACCAAATTGGTTGAGGGGAAACTCTTATGGCGTCGTGGAGCACCATGTGATGCGGAAGGGGCGGAGAGAGTTTGACCAGGGAAGAGGGAGTGACTTGTGGGGACAACAGCTATGAACGAGGGTGTCACCGAATGAGAGGAAAAAGTTGTCCGAGAGGAAGGAGAGTATGGCGGCCGTGTCTGATGTCAAGGCGGTGTCTGATGGCATGGTGGCGGCGGCGGGAGGCAAGACGAAGGAGAGCGCGAGAGGGAGGTGAGTGCACATGAGGCCATCCTTGTACCGCGTGGTTCAGCTGAATTCGTCGAACGAGTTGGTTTAGCATATCTGTTGAATAATCCCTTGAATTGAATCACCTTGTTTCGGTCGGCTTCGTTCCATTCGTCCTACTAAATGCATGAACGATGCTATATTCCGAACCATCCCATACAAGTACCATATCATACAACCATCCAAACACACCCGAACTGAGCTCCGCTTCATTCAATTGGTTCACTTCTTTAGGGTGCACAAGTAGGGCCCACCGGGCACCCAAAGAAGAGAGTGAAGCTCCCTAGTTTTTTTGGGCTCATTTAGCTACCTGCTGCGCCCCAGTTAACGACAGGATGGCATGCCAGTGTGGCAGGTGGCCTGGATACATTCCCACTGCTGACTAGGAGCGCGGCACGTGACTTCCGTAATAATTTAGCGTGATAGAGATGTCATTTTTGTCCAAGACTCAGGATATGTTTAGTTCAGAGCCAAAACGAGCCAAACAAAAATTTTAGTATTGCCCTGAAAATTTGGCTAGTGTTTTGTTCAGTACCAATATTTGGCGTTGCCCTCAAGATTTTGGTAACACCCGCCTTTTCACAGCCAATTCGTTGGCTTGGCGCGGGCTGCAAATTTGGTTGCCAAATTTTAGCGTTGCAGGAAGCAACAGACAGTGAGCCCTAAACACGTGGCAGAAGCTGGTTCGGTTTTATTAGTGGCATTAATTGCATGTTAAGTTTGATTCAATACCTTAAATATGATCATATTTCCTAATTCGAGTATCCGGTTTACGATCCATTTGAACCGTTGTGTTTCTTATCATTTAATTAACAAAACAAGATTCATGTTGGTATATTTTGGTGCAAAAAATAGATGTTATGTTAGACCCATGTGCCATATTCACATTTTTGGCAAAGTTTGGCATGGTTACAATCCAAACAAATCAATTTCGGTATTACCTGTGAATTGGTAGGGCTACGATATAAACACTATTTTTCCTCATTTTTTGGGTATTGCCTGGGTTTTAGTATTGCCAAAAGTTTGGTATAACTACCTGGGGTCACAAACCAAACAGCAGGGGCTGTTTGGTTTGTTGCCTATGAATACCTTACCAAAATTTAGTCCCTGCTGTTTGGTTTGTTGCCTATGAATACCTTACCAAAATTTAGTTGTGCCTTTAAGATTTGGCTATGGTTTGATTTATTCCCAAAATTTGGTATGCCTCCAAAAATTTAGTAGGCGGGTCGGAATTGGCGCCAGATCTCGGCGTCTTGCGGGCGGCCCAATCCTTCGCATGGAATTTGGTACGATAGTTCATGCCCGTGGCACTGACTGATTGGATGCATTTTGGTAGCCCATGCCTGCTCTGTTGATGTGGCACTGACTGATTGGATGCATTAAATGCACCTGATACTCGATTACGAAACTTCAATCAACTATATCTCTTGAATCCTATATCCGATTCCTGATTTGTTTGAACAATAAAATAAGACCCATATTAACATATTTTGGTGTAAAAGAAAATAGATGTTATACGAAACCCACGTGTCACTCATAATTTTGGTAAATTTAGGCATAGTTGCAATCTAAAGGCATCGATTTCGGTATTACCTGTGAATTGACATAGCTACAATTCAAACACTATTTTTTACCTAGTTTTTTTTTTCCATTACCTATGTTTTGATATTATCAAAAATTTAGTGTGACTACCCAATGTCGTAAACCCCGGAGAGCCCCAAGCCAATGCTGCAATTAGGCCCCAGCGAATGACCACGCCTAAATCTATGGCTAGAGCTGGATACTGAGCAACGTTTTACAGTATATAAGATTGGCATGCCACGCAACTGATATTACACAGATTATATTTGGCACGAAAGCACGGCAACTGAACTGGTGGTCGACTAACCTTCGTTCTTTTATGAAAATCGTGGACCAACCCGTTTGAAATCAATGCTTTAACTAAATGAAGATACACCCCTCATCCACTGTGTGCATCGGTGCTTCAACCCTCTCCCCTTTCCCAGCACCGATGATTTCACTCTACATTGTGGATGGCCTCGTATCCTTGCCTGCCTCTCGCGCTGAGAATTTTTTACCGAGACGGCCGATTTTCACATTGTATTAGCAGTTTTAACCACCGCGCGCGACGTATTTGCAAAATCGACCGAGCTAAGCGCAGGCGGGCGTGCGCTTCGCTGTATGGCGACACGCCGCCGCGGCGCGCCGCGGCGCAACGGCCACACGCCACGCCATGGGCGCAGTGGCGCATGGCTGGCGGCGTAGCGGCGCGCTGCGCGCGCCAGCATACGCAACGTCGCGCACCAGGCGCGCGCCAAGCGCCCATGTAGCGTGGCCGGGCGCGCCGGCCGCCACGCTGGCGCCGCGCATCCGCCTTGCCCCATTGATTTTTATAATTTTCATTTTTATTTTTTTCAGAATTTTAAATTATAAAAAAATAAAAATTTTTGTGTAGCATTCGACAAAGTGTATTTGATTATGTAATTTTTGTATAGACCGCTCCATCCACATGAACCGATCTATGTTACCAGACCAAGCCAGTAATAGATCCAATCTATACTACTGCCACATATCCAGTATATGCGACCGATCTAGATCAAAAACTATGCAGGATGGCTCTGATACCACTTTTGGGATACGAGTAGGCTACACTAGCTGATAAATCAAAAATTCTATCACGTAAATCAGGATGCCATGTAAGCAAGAGATCACAATTTGTTGACACCAGACGCGCAATGCAGTGAAAAAAGAGTTGGAGCAACCTGGTGTTGGGGAACGCGGCAAGGCTACGATAGCACAAACAAAAATTTACTACGCAACCAAGGAACCACCGCAAGTAATAGATCACGAGATTACCGCTAGACGCGCTGACTCGCAGCGGAAGTAGAGTCGTTACAACGAGTTGATGCAGTCGTAGTCGTACTCACAACGCGTCTTCTCCTTCGAGTGGTCGTACTCGTCGTGTGTCTGCTCCTCCGAGTGGTTGTACTCACCGCGTCACTTCTCCGACTCTGGTGAACGTCACGAGTTGCGGATTGTCCTAGTGCTGATGCTTCGCAACAACACCTCCGAGGTATCCACACGTACGGGGCAGGATCACCACACGCTGGAGTGCTAGCACCGGCAGCGTGGTTGAAAAGGTGTGGCTATTAGGGTTCCGGAAGTTCTTCAACGATCATCCTCTGCCTCACCCATGCCACCATCCATGATGGGTCTCAAACTTGAGGCCCATTAGGAACTCGTGGCCTATATGAATTCGGATCACCATCTGAAAACAAATCCTAGCCCTTTAAGTGTGCGACCCCACAGATTGATGTGTAATCGGTTATGACTTGAAAACTCTTTTCCGACCACTAGTCGTTAGCGGTACCTAGCAGCACATAACGATTCCCAAAGACACAAAGAATAAATCAGACGAACCTTGAAGTAATATGATCTATGATCAGGTCCTCATCACTTACAATCGGTTCAGATTCCATACGACTGATCGTATTTGGTCCCGACCATTCAGAACTCCTTATGACCGTGTTCTTACCATTCAGGATTACGTTCGACCAATCTACGACTCAAACAGATCTCCATACGACTAGTTCGTAACTGATCGAACTAAGCGACCTACTCATGCATTCTCCCTTTGCCTCACGATGTCTGGTTGAACTCCAAGTGAGATGAAGTGTCATCCATGGATTGTTCAATACTTTCTCGATCGAGTGTCCGATAACTTCATGTGGTCGACACTTCGACCACTAGTGGCATGGCCATACACTTTCTTTATCCGATCACCACGAGGGGCCCATAGACATCTCTCCTGTTATGCAAGGAGGGGCAAATCCCATCTCGACCAGTCACATCCCTCCGCAGGTTTCATAGCATACCCAAAAGCTACCTTTATAACTACCCAGTTACGAGTAGCGTTTGGCAACCCCTAATAGTGCTATTACACATGTATGGAACCATGTTGATATCAGGTCTAAGGATTATACATAACAATCTCAATAGTATCTCAATGATGGGTCTATCCAACCCCATGTTCTCTAACATGTGCTCACATTATTGATTCGATATCCCTATATCCATGACCGGTGAAACCAGGTCATCAATCAATACATGTGCTAGCCATAGAGTCACTGGTATTCCGACCAGTGACCTCCGACCAGGGATACATTTAGAATGATATCATATAAGTTAAAGAGTTCCACCAACAAGTTACATACTTATTGATCTATAACAAATGATTCATTCAAGGAACATGATAACATATTATCAAAAATATGAACATAATGAAATATCATCATCTCTATGATTACCTCTAGGGCATATTTCCAACACCTGGTCCAATGAAGAACACGTCAAAGTAGTGGTCATAGTCGATATTCCACCGTGGTCAATCGTCTAGTAGAGTCGATCGTCCAGCGTCCTCGTCGCCGATCGTCTCCTCCAGCAACCGATCGCTTTCCTTGCAAAGTTGTGAATCATCCTCAAGCGCAACAAGAACCGCAGTAGCGCCTCTATAGTATCCACACGTCTAGGGCAGGAACGCCGTACGCCAGTGTGCTAGCACCAAGTCGCACGGGAAGGCTCTCTCAAGAAGATGGCGGCTAGGGTTTGGAGCAACTTACGTGTTATCTGTTACGCTTGTCTGCCCATAGCCTCAAGCATCTCCTTATATATTGCCCGTGATGGATCCTATCTGAACACGTTTAACGAATCATTTCCGTACTGGTTTATTTCAATCCGTTAAGTGTGTGACCTTGTATGTTCATGTGTAGTTTGGTTATGACTCAGAAACCTTTTCCGACCACGAGTAGTTAGTGGTACCTAGCAGGACATAATGATTTTTGAATACACACAAATTATATCGGATGAACCTTAATGCAATATGATCTATGACCAGGTCCTTATCACTAATGATCAACTCATATCTCTATACGACCATCTCATATTTGATCTCAACCAGTTCGTAACTCCTTACGACCAGATTTCGACCACTTAGTGATCATGTTCGACCATACTACGACTAGCTCGTATCTCCATACGACTAGTCCATATCTGATCGAACTAAAAGACCAGCTTGTGTATTCTCTCTTTGCCTTGCGATATCTGGTTGAACTCCAGGTAAAATGTTGTGTCAGCCATAGACTGTTCAATACTTTCTCGATCAAGTATCAGATAACTTCACGTGGTAGAACTCTTCGACCACTAGTGGCATGGCCATGCACTTTCTTTATCCGACCACATCGAGGGGCCCAGAGATATCTCTCTTGTTATGTTAGGAGGGGCAAATCCCATATCCGACCAGTCACATTCATCTGCATGTTTCTTAGCATACCTGAAAGCTACCTTTATTATTATCCAGTTATAGTGTAGCGTTTGGCAACCCTGAAGTGTACTCTTACGCTTGTAGGAAACCATGCTGATATCATGTATAAGGATTATGCGTCATCATTACTTAAGACCAACTGATGACACATGAAATCATAATAATCTCAATAGTGTCTCAAGGTGGGTCAGTCCAACACCATGCTCTCTAACATGTATTCACATTATTGTTTCGATATCCCTATATCCATGACCGATGAAACATGGTCATTAATCAATACATATGTTGGTCTATAAGATTACTAATGTTCTGACCAGTGATATACGACTAGGGATACATTTAGAACGACATCATCATAAGTTAAAAGAGCTTCACCAACAAGTCACATACTAATTAATCTTTATAACTGATGATTCATTCAAGGAACATAATAATACTTATTCAATAACTCATAAATATAGACGTGATACAATCATATCTATGATTGCCTCTATGGTATATCACCAACACTCACCTGGTCATCATCTTGCTCGCCACGCCCATGCTGCCAGTGTTCGCATGCATCACCGCGGCTGCAAAGTCATCGCCCCAGCGCGAATCCCGCCCCTTTTTCCCTCCGGACAAGTGCGCATTAAATACCATCACCTTCGACACCCATGTTCCCCCACTTGTCTCCTCCCCACCTGCCCCCATCATGCCAGACCGTACGGATGTCCAGAGCCGCTCATGCCGCGCCGCCGCGATTTCTGCCGCTCCATCTTGTTACCCAGTCCTCCTCCTCCCTCTATAAATGGAGCACCAGGGAGCCCTCTCTCGTGACCTCCGTCTCGACCTATATAAAGCCCCCGTGGAGCTCTTTTCCTCACTGTTTACTTCCCCGAGCCACTCCTCTCCTCTTGTTTCCTTCTTCCACCAAGCCGAGTGCATAGAAGTTCAAGCTTCCAACTTCCAACTTCTGGCCAAGGCGCCGCCGCAGTGTCTGGCCATATCAGTGAAGCTCTTCTCTCGCCACCCGCGTCACCTCATGTTCCTGAGCATAAGGGTTCCTCCCCCTTGCTAATTTCAGCTTGTGATCCCAGGGTTTGTCATAATTTGATTTTCCCCCATCCTCGGCCTAAAGCTTCATCTTCGTGCTCGACTACGGTGAGGTCATCCTTTTTCCTATTCTTTGCTCTAGCACGATCTACTAACCATGCTCGACATTCTCCTACACTTCCTTACTCCTATTTTGCTCAGGCTGCCCTCCCCTCGGTGAAGTCATCGTCGCCGCCGTCGCCCATTAACGACGCCAAGCTTCTTCTGACCTCCTACGACCACCTACGACCACTTTCGACCACCTACAGGTAGTTTCACTTTACGTCGTAGGGGCTATTGCATGCATTCAATTGCTTAGCATGTCGTCGTGGATCACATCGATGATGGCCAGCGCAGCAGTGAAGCCTTAAGAGTTTCTCTGTGTTATTGGGATTTCGACCACCTCAGCTACTCCCCACCGTCAACAAGAGCACGATGAGTTTCGTAGAGGTCCCTTGAACGTTTCCCCACTTTCTTGTTGAGCTCCCCGCCTTACAGCGGGCTATCGCCGTGCATGTTGCACCGCCGCCGCGTTTGGACATCACCATTGCTGAAGAAGACCCTTGGTCCCCGCGCCGACCACCTCGCATTGCATGAAACCCAGAATGTCCGATTCGACACTTGCTTGCCCCATGAATGTCTCTACGTCGAGCTCCAGTGGCACCAGTGCACGCCTCCTCCGCCTCTGCCCCTCTTCGGCGAGCCTTCCAACATCGAAAGGTAGCCCTTGACGAGGTAGTCGAAGCCTCCTTTCGACCACATGTAGTCGAAGCCTCCTTCCGAACAGGTAGTCGAGGCCTCCTTTCGACCACTTGTAGTCGAAGCCTCTTTTCGACCAGGTACTTGAAACCTCCTTTCGACCACTTGTAGTAGAGGCCTCATTCCGACCACCTGTAGCCTCCTTTCGACGAGGTAGTCGAAGCCTCCTTCCGACCACCTGTAGTCGAAACATCCTTCCGACCAGGTATTCGAAACCTCCTTTCGACCAGCTGTAGTCGAACTTCCTTCCAACCACGTGTAGTCAAACCGGTGAGCAGTAACCGGAACCTAATTATTAGATTTTCTCTTCCCGCAGAAATAGTTTAGGCTATAACTTTCGCTGTCGAACTTCAAATCAAATAATTTTTGTTTGTAAATTCATATTAAATCATAATATAACTTTTTAATTAATTTCATAATTTTTGGAGACTTTAAGAATTTTTCTGTTTATTCAGTGTTTTCACATTGCCAATACTTATCATTAGATGATGATGATTAGGGAGTGCAACAGAGATAATCATGAGAATGTCTGGAGTACCAGCAAGCAAAGGCAAGCACCCATTCCATTGATGCATGTTGAGCCTATTACATTCAAAAATTATTATCTTATTTTGCAACTGTATGTATGCATGCTTTATTTGTCAAGGTATGTTTGCGATTGGAGGTAGTTAGTCCTATTGCATGAATTTCTTAAAATTATTTATCCCCTACTACTAGCCTAAGTTAATAACTCCACTGGTAAATTAGAGCCCAGTGGATGTAATATGGTCTATTTATGTTTATTTGGTGTCATACTTAGCAATGCTTAGTTTTCGTTAGATTGGGTGGTTGTCAATTTTGTCAACATCCTTGATCACATAAATCATTTTTATTATGTTATATGCAGCACTCTGTGCTTTTATATTTGGCAAATGAAAAATGAAAATAAAGAGATTTAGACTCAGGCAAATGTTTGTTGGTGTGGTTATTGGGTGTGTGGCTCGTGCCTGAGTTAAGAAGGATCGAATTACTTGCACCACTGTATCGAGCATTTTTGCGTGCATCCACATGAGGGAATATAGAAACCCTCTTGACTTAGTACTTTGACGTGTGTTAACTCCGAGTCGCAGGTGGTGGGTGTGTGTTGTGTTAAAAAAATGATATGTTGTGTTGGGTGTGTGGGGTGGGTTCCTGTCTAGGTCCTCTAGCCCGAGGAACATCGGCAGTTGCTGAGGCTGGGCTGATGACTCCGACACAACGTATGTGTTTCTATCCATATAGGTGACTCGTAGTTAATGCATTATATTGGAAAACGTCTCGTATGACTTAGTTCTGACGATATACCTAAGGAAATATGCTAATAGATTGGCAAAAGGAGCGGTTTGATATGTGGGTAAAGTTGCACACTCCTGCAGGGTATAAACTATTTGAATTGCATCGTCCTAGGTTATGGACACGCTTGAATACACCCATAAGAATTAGACTCAACTTTTTGGAATTTAAACTTAAAACTTGATGGGTGGTATCGAGAGTGGTTCTCATGCTATATTTGTGTGCTGCAGGGGCAGCCACCTGTAGATGTTCTATTGATGTTTAATGTTAATTACTCATTGTTATTTAAAGTATTAAATGTAACACCCTGACTATAAGGAAGTCAAGATGTCACCTACAACCACTACTCTTTAGAATAATAACATCAAAACGCATGACAAGGTGAAGGAGTTAATAAGGATATACGGAAACAAGGATTCATCATCAAGTTTAATCAACGGAATGGAAATAAACAATTCAGAGGGATACGGTAGTTATGACCAAAATGGCTTATTACAATTCAACACAAGACATAAATAACGACAATAAAAGTTCTCAAAATATTTGGATTATGGTAGTGAGTGCATCGTGTTGAACTACCCTCCACGAGATCATTCTTCCTTGTCATTTACCTAAATAAAACAACAAAGCAAGAATGAGCCAAAGACTCAGCAAGTACTTGTATGTAACAATCAAACATACCATGAACAATTTATCACAATCATAACTTGAACATTGATTGGAAACAACTTTATGAATGGATGAAGTGAAATGATGCATTGAAGGAATTGGACATATCGCAAAGATATACCGGAGATAGCGAGTGAAACACCCGTCGGTGTTCACTTAAAGTAACCGTATGAAGAACGTTTCATACGGCCGTCCAACGTGGCCCACATTGGAATGGTGGACTCACGTAACGTGGCGCACATTGGAATGGTGGACTCACGTACCCATTCTGGAATTGATGGAATTTTCAAGTGCCCATACTGGAATTGGTGGGTCTTACAAAGGTAATTTATGCATGTCATGATGTGATCCCATGGCAAGATTGAATAGTACTCATAAATGAAAAGATACACATGGCATTCATCTACAAATACGGATAAATATAATCATTCATTCACACATCACATAATGCATCAATCATAGTATACAAGTTACTTGCTCGTTACATGCGACGGTTTGGGAGGTAATCGAGGTACCCTCCACTCACCGCTTCACCGTCTACAATATAAAATGATCGATATGAGGACAACCGAGTACGAGCGGTGCTACACGTGCCCTCCTACAATCTCTAACCAAACCAACCAAACAAAAGGTTCAATTTGATCCTCTACACAAAAGTCCAGATTACCTAACTTCCGGCAGTCGTGCGAGAAAATTCACCATTAATTGTCTGTAACTCTAAAAGACATGAAACCAGTGCTCACTGATTCTTAACTGATCAGGCTACAAAACATTAGTGGACCGAATCCCCTGATTCGGCCAAAACAGAGGGCTAATTATCAGTTAAACACAACCCATCTACGTCTGTCCAGAATACAGATCAGTAATAAAGAAAACGGCGTAACTTTTAGCCTACTGATCCAATGAGAATGATCCTTATCAACTTGGAAAGATAAATTCGAGAACTACAATAACTTAGTTGGGTGAAGGTTCTAGTTCGGCCCCTAATTTGAACAAAACCGAGGACAAACCTCATCGACCCAGTTTTCAGGCAGACTGAACAGATCGCAATCAAAAATTCATATCTCCCAAACTACAGATCGGATTTTCCTGATCTTGGTGCCCAAAGAAAGCTAACGTTCCCAGGAATAAAACTCTAGAAGGTAAAAACCCCAGATTCGGCCTCTACAGTAGTCTAAACAATAGATGAAAACGCTAACATTTATCTGCCCGAATTGTAAGCAGTGGTAAAGAAAATATCATAACTTTCATTATACAGATCCAATGGAGATGATATTTATCAGCTTTGAAAGATAATTTAAAGGGCTACAATAACTTATTTGGGTGGAGGTTCTGGAAATGCCTGTAACTAAATCAGAACCTAGGATCAAGCCGACAGATCCTTCTCGTTAGACAGACAGAATAGCGCGCACTAAAAAAATCATATCTCCTAAACCGTAACGCGGAATCACGTGATCTCGGTGGCTATGGAAAGATAAGAACAATACCTACAACTTTCTAAGAGATGGATAGGACATAAAATGAACGCATCTTACCCAAAATCGACGTACAAGACGGCGCACAGCAATGAGGAAAGGTGGCGGCGGCTCCAAAGGGGGGGAGGGGGAGAGAAATGTGGAGTTTAGGGTTTGGGGTGGAAACCCCTTATGGACAGCCACCACATGGGCCCTTCCTGGGCCGTGGCCGAGCCCAGGTTGCCGTGAAATCACGAAAAACCCGGTGAAAAGATGATTCTAGTTTTTCGATTAGCTCCCTCTTCCGAAACTTCTTCTAATAAGCCGAATCAACTTCGGGGTATTACATTAAAAATGTTTGATAACTTGCAATTTGAATCTACTACTTGTATTCACTTGAAATATTGATTTGTGCTGAAAATGAACCCTATAGTATTCTCCTTTGAGTAGAGCTTGCATGTAGCTATGTATAGGCTTGGTAAAGTCTTGTGGAGTATATTTGTTTACTCACTGTTTACTTTTATTTGCTAATATGGACAACAGACGTGAGATCGAATCGGGTAAGGAAAGATTGTGCAGCAACGTTGATTTTCTATGGTTTGAACCCAGTCGGTTGCCCTGCGGGTTATGGCAAGCCATTTGGACTTTATTTATGATTAATTTATGTTTTTATTTTAGTTTACTCACTATTTTCAGCTGCGTACTTGATATTTATCTTTTTATTTGGTCGGTCGACTCTTTTGTATGAAACTGTACCTTGTAAGTTCAATATGTTGTTAAATTATGAAGTTTCGATATTGTAAGAGCATGTGTATGTATTGATATTGATGTTTGTGATGGTGTATGTGTACCGCTTCTGGGATGTACATAATACACCGAGAACGGGAAGTTTAATTTGTGATGCTAGGACCAATTGGAGGGTTAAGCATTACAAGTTAAATCGCCCTGGTTCTTACCGGAACTCACCGGAGTGGGCGGCACAGGTGGCTCGCCGTGGGGGCGGCGATGTTGGGAGGGTGAGTGGAAGTAGGTGGTGGGGGAAGGAAGAGGGAGGTGAGGCAAAGCTCTAGCAGAGAGGGATTGAAGAATGACTCACTTGGGAGAGGATGGCGGCAGTGGAGGCTGATGACACAGTGCTCCTGTGGCGGAAGTACCAAATGGGTTGAGGGGAAACTCTTATGGCGTCGTGGAGCACCATGTGATGCGGAAAGGGTGGAGAGAGTTTAACCAGGGAAGAGGGAGTGACTTGTGGGGACAACGGCTATGAACGGGGGTGTCGCCGGATGAGAGGAAAAAGTTGTCCGAGAGGAAGGAGAGTATGGCGGCCGTGTCTGATGTCAAGGCGGTGTCTGATGGCATGGTGGCGGCGGCGGGAGGCAAGACGAAGGAGAGCGCGAGAGGGAGGTGAGTGCACGTGAGGCCATCCTTGTACTGCGTGGTTCAGCCGAATTCGTCGAACGAGTTGGTTTAGCATATCTGTTGAATAATCCCTTGAATTGAATCACCTTGTTTCGGTCGGCTTCATAACATTCGTCCTACTAAACGCATGAACGATGCTATATTCCGAACCATCCCATACAAGTACCATATCATACAACCATCCAAACACACCCGAACTGAGCTCCGCTTCATTCAATTGGTTCACTTCTTTAGGGTGCACAAGTAGGGCCCACCGGGCACCCAAAGAAGAGAGTGAAGCTCCTGAGTTTTTTTTGGGCTCATTTAGCTACCTGCTGTGCCCCAGTTAACGACATGATGGCATGCCAGTGTGGCAGGTGGCCTGCATACATTCCCACTGCTGACTGGGAGCGCGGCACGTGACTTCCGTAATAATTTAGCGTGATAGAGATGTCATTTTTGTCCAAGACTCAGGGTATGTTTAGTTCAGAGCCAAAACGAGCCAAACAAAAATTTTGGTATTGCCCTGAAAATTTGGCTAGTGTTTTGTTCAGTACCAATATTTGGCGTTGCCCTCAAGATTTTGGTAACGCCCGCTTTTTCCCAGCCAATTCGTTGGCTTGGCGTGGGCTGCAAATTCGGTTGCCAAATTTTAGTGTTGCAGGAAGCAACAACAAACAGTGAGCCCTAGACACGTGGCAGAAGCTGGTTGGGTTTTATTAGTGGCATTAATTGCATGTTAAGTTTGATTCATTACCTTAAAATGATCATATTTCCTAAATCGAGTATCCGATTTACGATCCATTTGAACCGTTGTGTTTCTTATCATTTAATTAAAAAAACAAGACTCATGTTAGTATATTTTGGTGCAAAAAATAGATGTTATGTGAGACCCATGTGCCATATTCACATTTTTGGCAAAGTTTGGCATGATTACAATCCAAACAAATCAATTTCGGTATTACCCGTGAATTGGTAGGGCTACGATATAAACACTATTTTTCCTCATTTTTTTGGCATTGCCTGGGTTTTAGCATTGCCAAAAGTTTGGTATAGCTACCTGGGCTCACAAACAAAACGGGCTCTAAGGGGCTGTTTGGTTTGTTGCCTATGAATACCTTACCAAAATTTAGTTGTGCCTTTAAGATTTGGCTATGGTTTGATTTATTCCCAAAATTTGGTATGCCTCCAAAAATTTAGTAGGCGGGTCGGAATTGGCGCCAGATCTCGGCGTCTTGCGGGCGGCCCAATCCTTCGCATGGAATTTGGTTCGATATTTCATGCCCGTGGCACTGACTGATTGGATGCATTAAATGCACCTGATACTCGATTACGAAACTTCAATCAACTATATCTCTTGAATCCTATATCTGATTTGTTTGAACTGCTGTATATTTTTTTATCATTTAATCAATAAAATAAGACCCATATTAATATATTTTGGTGTAAAAGAAAATAGATGTTATACGAGACCCACGTGTCACTCATAATTTTGATAAATTTAGGCATAGTTGCAATCTAAAGGCATCGATTTCGGTATTACCTATGAATTAATATGGCTACAATTCAAACACTATTTTTTACCTAGTTTTTTTTCTTCCATTACCTATGTTTTGATATTGTCAAAAATTTAGTGTGACTACCCAATGTCGTAAACCAAACATGCCCGGAGAGCCCCAAGCCAATGCTGCAATTAGGCCCCAGCGAATGACCATGCCTAAATCTATGGCTAGAGCTGGATACTGAGCAACGTTTTACAGTATATAAGATTGGCATGCCACGCAACTGATATTACACAGATTATATTTGGCACGAAAGCACGGCAACTGAACTGGTGGGCGACTAACCTTCGTTCTTTTATGAAAATCGTGAACCAAGCCGTTTGAAATCAATGCTACGTACGGGAGTAGCAGGTGCTTTGGCACTACCAACCGCACTGATCACACATGATCAAATTCCAAAAAACATCAAAATTCAAAGGTCAAGTACCAGTTCAACAAATTTCCTTGGATACTTAAATAACGAACAAACTAAAGCAGGGGAAAAGGATTAGCGAACGGCCTTCCCGTCGGTAACATGTCCAATTGTTTTTATTATTCATCCGTTGTTGGAGCCGGTTTCAACCAGACCGGGAGAGCGATGCTTCCGAAGCTACATTACTGTCACATTACGAGATTAAGCATATTGTGCAGAAATTAAGTAGTTCTATATCTTAGTTTTCTACGTCCATGACAGTTGGCAATTAATTGAAAGTATCATATAGAATATATGTTCAGTTGTTCACCTGCTAGAACCCAGTGGGTACCAAGTAGTGTCCTTATGAAAAAGTAATAATTAATGGAAGTTGCCAACATCTTTTTCTAAAATCCAACTGGATTTTTTTACCTCTAGAATATTCGGCATCACTTCCCGTACAGTGCAACCACTATCGCACGGAGGGTCATCACATACAATTCTCACGTACAGTTCTGAACCCTCATCACAGACGGTTTTTGAACCGTTTGGTTTATTGCGTATATGGCAACATGTGATTATCACAGACGGCTTTCAAGCCGTCTATGATAAGTCACAACACAGACGGTTTGTATAAATAACCGTCTGTGAACGCCAACTATTACAGACGACTTCGACCACGAAACCTTCTGTGATATGTCAACGGACATCACATACGGTTCTATGCACCAACCATCTGTGATATATCGGCCATCACGCAGACAGTTGTGTTTACCAAAACCGTATGTAATGGTTCGCTCTATATGTAGAAAATTTTCTATTTTTCGGCTAGCCTCCTGAAATGCTAGCCATGCCCTCTGAAATCAATATGCAGATAATAGATACAAGCAAATACACAAATACATAGATATATCACAGATACACATATATCGATCATAGATACACATATATATCATAGATAAACAAATTTATAGATTGATTATAGATGAATTTTCATAATATTTTTACAACATGTTTACATATACAATAAGAAAATATTGTTTGTCACAAAAAAATTATTCAGACTCAGCCGTGTGAAACTCTCCTTTTGGGTCAATGACCTCCGCCATGAAGAAGGTGACAAGCCATCCTCAAATTTTGGAGAGTTCATTTATTTGGAATGTACTTAAACCGATGTTGATACCCTGTCGCTAGGAAGAGTAAAGTCGTAACAACCTATATATATTAATTGAAAAGTAGAAAATAATTATTGTGAGAATGACAAACCATTGGATCCTTGGGCCTACCACCCATGATGTCTTGCATATGGTGGCAAACATAGAATCCACATACGTTGCCTTGTAGCTGTCAATGGCACTGCAAAAATAGAATTACATACATATATTTGTTCAGCTTGAGAGGTATCATTACACAATGTGATATAGGATTATTGTTTACTAGCGGGTACCGAAAATTGCGTCACATATCGCAGTGTGGTGTTCCCTTCCACATGTCTCCATCCTTTGGCAATGTACGCGGCGAACGACCTATGTGATTCAAAAAAGTTAGCCTCAGCCATTGCAAACGAAGGGTACATGGAGTTATTTATGGATCAAATGAGTATACCTGTCAGTTAATTGTTGCACAAGTGTGAAGACGTGCTGGCCTTGATTTAGGGAATCAAAGTATATTATCTTGTTCCACTTTGGTACAATGACAATTAGAATCTAGTGCCACCTACACATGTATGCTGCTATAGTCCTTAAAACTAAGTTCGTGTTGTATATGAAGTACAAATCAATGAGTATAGCAATGAGTAAGCACTTACCCCTAGTTGTAGGGTACATGTATGTACTCCTTGTCATTGTGCATGCAGCCCCGTTGTTACATAATCCTTGACGTAGGATGCATTGTCGTTGATTCATTGCTCAGAGATCAAGTGTGGGTCAGAAAACCGACCGATTTTTTTCTTCATTTGGCTTCTATGATCATGTGTCTATACATAAGCAAGGAGTTATGATATTTATCGGTATTACATGAATGTAGACCGTAATTGTACACACTTAAAGAGATTGAACAAGTCGTCAAAGCCCACCACGAAGAAGCCAGGCTTGTGGAGAAAATACCTGCCGTGTACTTGATGGTGAAAACCATAGGCATTGTGTCCTCGTCTTGTTGGTCTTTCCCATGTACCACGCATGCTACCTAGCGGCACCCATTCCATGGTAGACCAAGAGTGTATCCGAGACCAACGACTTTCCTAGCGAGAATGGCTAGCGCTTTTGAAGCGCCTTGATTTTCTTTGATTTGGTCTTGCTGACACATTGATATGTGTTCTCCACAGGAAACGAATAGGCACACTGTTTGTATATGCTCGGTGCGGTCTTCATGGGAGCCGATATGGTGGCCTGCCGACGCGGATCAGGTGCACGTGGGGACATCGAAGGGAGAGTCGGAGAGGACGCAGGCTATATATGGTCTTGTGGAGAGGCTAGCTATTCATGTTGGGTAGAAGCCAACACGGAAGGTTCCAGGGTTATGTCCCTCTTGGGCCACTGGACGAATGTGTGGATGGCATCCCCTAGTGTTATGATCTCGTCGTTTGGAGTCTGCCTAGACCTTCACAAAACTGGTCCCTAGCTAGGCACCGTGCACTAGTGTCCCTGGCAGGCGTGGATATGCCATCCCCCGCCCAGTCTCAATGGGAATGGAGCCAACATGCCTGACTCTGAGGGTGCGTGGCGTGGGCTCCTACATAACGATACACGATTAGCTAAAGCGTCTTTCTATGTAGTATTTCAGAGATGTACATTATCTGGATGTCATTGATAGGTAATTGGACGTCGCTATATTCAGAAAATAGAGTGGACGCACAACTACTTCGACGTTGAGGGGGACTGACTCCCAAAATAACGAGGGCAACTTGCAACTGGTTGATGACTTAATTTAGTTTTTCCTTCAATGATGCTATATGTCCTTGAAATTCTACACGAATATCCTCTTTCAACCGTTCCTTGCGCTCGACCTTGGATCTCTTCCTAATCCTATACGCCTTAGAGTCGTGTAGGAATCCCTGCCTCTAAGGTACGTAAACCCCAAGGCCTCGCGTGCGACCTGGGTGCTCCGTGTTTCCTAGGGCCATGGATAGTATATCCTTCTCCCTGACTGCTTCGAAGGAGCCTTGGGAAGATTCGGTATTCAATGTTTGCTGCAAGAGGCCATCATCTTAATTTAGATCCTATGAAGTTATGGACTTATTAACAATTACCTAGTTCGACATATCTTACCAGATGTTGGGACACTTCCTCGTCTGTCGGGTTTATGAAAGAGATGGCGCCCAAAGACGTGGTTGATAACCTTGCTCTTAAGCAGTTTTGGGTGCGCACGTCTGTGATCTCGGCAAATGACGGGGAGACCTCTGACCGGATTGCCTCCTCATCCTTTCTCCTCCATTGTGGGATTTTACCCACGTACCCAGCAATACCGAGTCTGTGGGGGTGAGTGTTTTGTGTCTGGATTGCCTTGTGCGCCGCATTTTGCTCCTAAAATTTGGCCGTCGTCTTCATCCACATAAAGACATACCATGTATCCGACGACATGAAAGGATACTTCGTGAAGGACATCTGATCCTTGTTCATGTACTCCGTGACAAGCGTGCTCTTGAAGGTCTTTCATGCTTTTCCCATCGCGAGGAACGTCTACTGTCACACGAGTCCCTAGACTTCTGCTGAGTTCTCAAACAACATTGAAATTTCATCCTACAACTGCTCTTTCTCTTCTCTTGTCAGAGACTTCCAGCTTGGTGTGGTGATGGGGACTCGTTCCCTTGCAACTATCCCGCAGGTGGTCCAGAATGCTGCTACTGCTTTCTTGGGATGCAGAGGGACCCCAACGGGAGTGACCTCCATGATGGTCTTTTGGTCCTCAGGCCATTTTGATATTCCTATACCATCTCAATTAGGTATCCTTTTCATCAGAGCGCTAGATACATTCGGTGATGTCGATGACGGTGGCGAAGACTGTCCAGACGCCATCTCGCTTACTTGATATCCATGAAAACTTTTCAGCAAAAGACAAAATAAAATTTTCTTGTTTGAAATTTGTTTTGTCTAAAACTAGGAATATAATGCAACTCAACATAGGAAGATATCAACAGATGCCCTCCCCACAATAAACTTTGTAACATAAAATTGAAGTGATCACATCTTTAAGAAATATTTGAAATGATCATCATTCATCATTGGACCAACATATCAAAATGTTACAAATGCATTAAGTATTTTTGCGAAATAATCGCACTAACCTAGTTACATGAACCTAGTTTCCATATAAATAAGTTGCCCTGTAGTGCTACATCCAAAAGTGATTAAGAAACAACTATGCCACGTCAATCAGCACTTCAGCAGACTTTTTCAATTAATAAACAACCAAGCAAAAAAACTAAATCCAAAGCTCACATCAACTCATCAACCAATTAGCTGGTGAAAATTCTTGAAGCTCACCACCATCGACTTATTCAAAGTTCCAATTTTTCAATGTTATTCTACTTACTTTCTCGACCAAAACCACAAGAAGAAATTTTGAATTAATCAAATAGCACATTATTGTCTCCCTAAATCCAAAGTCTTAGTTAGCAATGAAGTTAGGAAAATCACACCTCTGTTTAAGCTAACCTAAGATACTATCAATGGAAATGATACATGGCAAAGTGAGGAATTAAAATATTCAAACATTTGTGGTTTGTAATCAATACTCAACATCAATATCCCCACTCCATCCTCCACAGATCAAAATAATCCAAAGAAAAGCAATCAACCAACCCTAGCACTACGCTACAACAAAAGCAAAATTCTAGATCTCCATGTGATGCACCCAGTTGAGATGTACCCTGGTAGGGGGATTCGGCCAGTGGCGACAGGCGTTGGGGGTGTCGGGGAGGGGGCTTCAGGTGGTGGTAGCGCGACATTGGGGCCGGATGTTAGGGTCGGGGCAGCATCATTGAGGACGGGCCAGTGGGGAGGAAGGACACAAACCCTAGCGGACCCCAACTAATAAAGGGATATCACATACGGTTCTCTTAAAGAACTGTATGTATATCACATACAGTTCTATGCAACCATATCACAAACAGTTCTATCTTAAAAACAGTCAGTGATATGTGACCATATCACAGACGGTTTGTTCCACTAAACCGTCTGTGATAGTTATAGCTGAAAAATATTCTATTTTTAGCTAGCCTTAGGAAATACTATCCTTGCCCTTTGAAACAAGAAAGCGGATACAACTACAGATGGAATAATTTCTTAATTATTGAATCAATTACAGTGGAATAATTTATTAATTATTGAATCAATTACAATAGAATAATTTGTTAATTACATGCTAGGTTTCTTAATTACAATGGAACAATTTCCGAATAGGTGTTCACTGTGTGGGATCATTCCACTTGGCTATTTCCTTTTAAAATAGCCCTTCACAATGATCGACACGCATATAGCTAGCTTCCTCACTGGGTTCTTCCTCAAGCCCGATGCCATCTTTTAAAGGAGGCAATTCATCAAATTAATTGTACTCATCCTCATCCACGACATTCTCAACTCCGATAATCCCTTTTTTCCATGAAGAACCGTCTGTTACATAAAAACTTGAATAACTTGCTTAGCGAGTACGAATAGTTCATCCTTGCATCCGACATGTTTGTGGTCCACAGTAGTGATGTTGCACTTGTCGACCTTCACACCCTGTGGAAGTTTGACTCAATGGCACCGAAATAGGGGATCTTGAAAAGTACATAGTCGAGCTCCCAAATATCCCCTATGAACCCATAGTAGGGCTCAACCCACATTTCATTATGTTTGGCCCAGCAGTATCGAACTACTCGTGAAATGCATCTATACGGACACTGCTATTCTAGACTATGCTCTTCCTATCATTAGCTGGCGTATAAAATATGTACCCATTTATGTCGTATCCTTGCCATATCACAATTATAAATTTTAGGCCTTTTGCCAACCATCGCAGTATATCATCACTTGATGACCTCTCAGTGAATCACACCTTTAACCATCGTTGAACCGACGGTTGTGCTCTCTCGTGATCCAAACCTCTGACCACCCTGGATTCTTTTGGCGTACCATGTCTTTGTGCTCGTCGATGTACGGAGACACTTCGGTCATGTGTTGTAAGATCGTGAAATGGGCTTGAGCATACGTATCCAGATTGAGAGTGATTGATTTCCTTCCGATGGTCTCAATACCCTCCAGCCTCTCCTCATGACGAGATAGAGGCACACCTATCGGTTCCACCTAAGCCATGTAGTCAACATAGAACTCAATGTCCTCTTCGGTTGCATAATCTTCGATGACGCTGCCCTCCGGCTGAGATTGATTCCGTACATAGGGCTTGAGAATTCTCATGTACCTCTCGAATGGGTATATATAACGTAGGAACACATGACCATATATCTTTATCTCTTTCACAAGGTGAATAATTAGATGAACCATGATATCAAAAAATGACAGAGGAAAATACATCTCTAGATGACATAGAGCCGTCACCACCTCGTCCTGTAGAGCATCTAGTCCATCGGGATCGATGGCCTTATGAGCAATTGAGTAAAATAAATAACACAGCCTCATGATTGTCACTCAGATCTTGTTCGAAAAATACTTTTAATTACAACAGAAGCATTTGTGTTATCAGCGCATGATAATCACGAGACTTTATACCAATTAATTCCAAATCTTTCATAGAAACAAGTTTCTTCATGCCGGCGAAGTAACCGGACGGAACTTTCACACCATGCAAGCTCTAGCATAGTTTATTTTTCTCGCCATGGACAGAGTGTAGCAAGCCGAGGGAAGGTATGTTCGGCCTGTATTGGTCTCTTTCGGTGCTAACTCGCTCTTTATGTTCATCAACCAAGTCACGCCGTGCGTTGACAACATCCTTTGTTTTGTCACGAATGTTCAGTAAGAGACCAATCAATCTGTCACATATATTCTTACCCACATACATGGTATCGATGCAGTGGCGAACTTCTAAGTACTCCCAATAAGGTAAGTCTCAAAAAATTAATCTCTTTTTCCTGATGTTCTTCTGACGGGTCCTCAATTTACGACACTTTCCAAGCACAACATCAATATCCTTAACCATATCGTAGACATCTTTCCCTCTAAAAGCCTTTGTTGTTGAACCATCCTCCTTATTTCTGTCAAATTGTCTTCATCTTGCAGTATGGGTAATACCTGGGAAGGAAAATTCTCTCGTTTGTACACATCCCATACCTGTAACCCTTCGTTCCATAGTGTGACAAGATTTTTCAAACAATGGTGCTAGGTACACATCAATGGTGATAAGTAGTGACATCAAAATGTACTTCCACTTCATACACAACCAAGGAGGAAGGTTGTACGCACATAGATTCACGGGCCAGTAGCTATGTCGCCTACTCATGTTACCGAAAGGTTTCATTCCATCTGTACTCAAACCAAACCTTATATTCCTCGGTCCACACTGAAGTCTTTGAAGCTCCCATCGAAGTTTCTCCATTGGGCAGAATCAGCAGGGTGTCTTATCTTTCCATCTTTCTTACGCTCTTCTAAGTGCTAACGCTGCAATATTACCTCCTTTCGGTTCGCAAATAAACGCGTCAAATGTGGAATTATGGGCAGATACCACAACACCTTAGCAGGAGGTTCTTACTTCACCTTGATGCCCTCGCCATCATCAAGTGATTCTTATGCTTGTATCGGGATGCTTTGCACACCAAACATACATGAATGTTTGTATACTCTTTACGGTAGACGATACAATTGTTCGGACATGCATGTATTCTTTCTACTTCTATTCCCAATAGACAAAGAACTTTCTTGGCTTGGTAGGTGGTTATGGGCAACACGTTTCCCTCTGGAAGGATACCTACTAGGAGACTTAACGACTCGTGAAACTCTTATCGGACCAACCATTTCTTTCCTTCAATTTTAGTAGTTCATGCATGAATGACAATCTTGTGTATTCCGACTTGCAGCCTGGGAACAAAGGTTTCTCCGAGTCCTCCATCAAACCATCGAGTTTACTAAACTCTTTCTCACTATAGTTCCCTTCTGCATCGCGTAGCATCTGATCCAGATAGTCATCGTACGACCTATTCTCATCGAAAGCACAGTCCACATCCGGCATATCGTTGTCTCCATCTACGATGTTACTAGCTTCATGTATAATTTGCTCTTCATCGTGACTGGTCTAACATGTATACCCCCTTTTGAAACCCCTTCGAATCAAGTGCACTTCGATCTGCGCTGAGTTGGTAAATATTTTTAGATTATCGCAATCAATGCATGGACAATACAAAAATTTCATCCCCTTCTTCAACATATCCTGCCCGGCAACTCTTTTAAAAGCAGACACGCTATCAATGTACTCTTCACTCACACGGTTCTCAACGTACATCCAGCTTCGGTCCATCTACGCTGCACATGTAACAAATTAGTGTTAAATTAGATTAATGCTCCTATAGCTAGCTAGCCATTACACTTACACATCTGATTCACCTTAAATTGTCCATCTAAAGTAGCTAGCTTCGTACTATTTATGAAGCTATATATATATATATATATATATATCAAGTAAGAATATATTGAAGTAGACTAGGAGTAGTGAGACCTATTCTTAAATTAGAGCAAACTACCAAGCTAGATCTAAACCTAGCTATCATCTCTCTTGGTTATAATGCATATAATTAGAAGCAAATACTAATATTAGATCACCAAGAACAAATAGATCTGAAAGCACACTTGCAAATCTGCGGTATGCTTTCACCAAACGGCCCAAATCTAATGGAGAGGGAGGAGGAAGAAATAGAGCTAGAAAAATAGAGCTGCTCGGGATGTATCGCTCACTACAGACATATCTATCGGGATGGGCTGGGTATTTAATAACTAGAGTACATATCACAGACACTTCCGACCACAAACCATCTATGATATAAAATTATCACAGATGGTGCTTGTTAAGAACCATGTGTGCATTATCACAGACAGTTCTTATTAAAAACCGTCTGTGATAATTATATATCACAAACGGTTCTAGACATCGCTAGTAACATAGACTGCCACACTTGTAAAACCGTCTGTGATAATTACAATACTGACAGATTCTGGGGAACCGTCTGTGATGAGGCGTCCAGTACAACCTTCTATATCACATACGGTTCTATTCCAGAACAATTTGTGATATGCGATCATATCGCAGACGGTTCTATTTCAGAGCCGTCTGTGATACATATCACAGACGGTTTGTTCCACTAAACCACCTGTGATAGTTCCTTCTATAACTAAAAAATATTATGTTTTTGGGCTAGCCTTAGGAGTAAATATGTATAACTTATTTTTCAACGGCCAGTAATACCGTCAGTCGTTACATCGAGACCGTTTACATAGAAGACAGTAAGATAAACACGTTATTCAGTAAACATGTTTAACATATAATAGTAACTTCAACTCCAAACTAGATTTTTTTCATTTTTGTATTTATGTATGGCTAAATAGCGTGAGCAGTCGCTTCTTACAAAATATTTTTAAAAAGTAATAAAAAAGATCTTGTTTTTCTAGTGGCCCAAGTAGCATGCTTTCTCCATCTTCAAAACTATGTTGGCGACTTCGTTGGCATTGAAGGGTTCAGGATCAGTGCAGGTAGCCCGAAACACATCCACCCATTAACGCGATCGTTCAGGAGTTGCACAAAGACGCTTTGACTGAAGGACCAAGTCAAAATATGCCTAGAGGCTCTCTTCCCTTGCTCGAGGTGTCTCACCTTGGTAGACCCAATCGGCTGTTGCCTCGATGTAGGAGTCCAATCGATGGTAAGCCTCTTGGAGACGTGCAACGTCGTTCTGAAGAACCTCGTCGATGGCGAGGTTAGCTCGCCAGAAGAGGGAGACCACCCAGAAGACACGGCGCAGGAGGTTGTCAAGATGGCGGAAAGTGGCCATCACGTGCCCTAACATAACCTCATGAGGAAGAGGGAGGAAACTTTTGGCACAGTATTCTTTCGCAGCATCTGCCTTCGTACGATCGGAGAGGTGCTCGTACAGGATGGCCAGGTAGGCCATCAATGCCAACGACAAGGATGAGTAGGGAGCCATTTCTTTAAAATTATATTCGTTTGTGCTTGGGAGTAGAGCAACGCGGGATTCATCTTCGGTGGCGGATGATCATTTTTATAAAATAAGGAATAAACTCGGCACGTGAGATGAAGAGACGCATCAAGGAGTTGAAGCGGCATTGATGCGTTTAAGAGATACATATAACATACATTTCATCACCGACGGTTCGGATTAAAAAATGTGTGTGATGTCTACAATTATCACAGACGGTGCTTGTTAAGAACCGTTCATGAATTATCATAGACGGTTCGGATTAAAAACCGTCTGTGACGTTTGCAATTATCACAGACGATTTTTTTTACAATCATCAGTGCATTATCACAGGCGGTTCTTATTAAAAACGGTTTGTGATAATTATGTATCACAGACGGTTATAGTCATTGCTAGTAACATAGACGGTTATACTTGTAAAATTGTATGTGATAATTACAACACTGACGGATTCTGGAGAACCGTCTGTGATGAGACGTCTAATATAGCCTTTCTGTAGCAGCGAATGTATCTCAAATAAACATATATAAGTTCTAAACTTGATAAACTAATATGCATATAGTAATTATCTCTACACCTAAAAGTAGTATACAAAAGATCCTATCAACTCAAGAGGTGATGAGGTAGATAGCTACTCACCATCCAGTTATTCTTTTATAGTAGTAAAGATAACACATAGATTTTTTTTTTCATTTGGTGAAACGTAGTCATATAGAAACATGTGCTCCTCTATAGTAATGATCTAAATAAGCAACTCGATCTTACTTCAAAGATACCCCTCTCCCTGAGTGGCATATTTTTCAGCGAAATGCGTTACATTGTTAGTTAGTTCTACTTTTTGTTTGTTGCACGGACAGTCCTTTAGTTGTGCACTTTGACTACTGACTGAGCACCTACGTACTACAAACAAACTTCATGTCAACATCGGTAGTTCGACTTGCTTCTAATATTACGAAATTTATGATGCTTCCAGGACAAACATTATAGGTACAGTAATAACTAAGAGCGATTCTAACGATATTGGATTTGTTTTTGTAATTTGCACAGTAAGATAGGGCGGGCAATGAGAATTTCCTACACAACAACAGTGTCTAGCAGCGCCACACCCTCCTCTCTTTATTGAAGAATCTCCAAACCCCAAGGTACTTTTTTAAAAAAAAAATCGAAGAAGCATACAAGCAAATGATGGTCAATGGCTATAGATATGGGTAACATATCTTGTGCATCTCAGGCTTATCGTGCTACCTGTGCATCCTGCAACATCAGCCATCTGATCCTACGCGAGTGGCTTGGATCTAGACGCGATGGACACCATCCCACTTAACTACAAACTTAAAAAAAACCGTCGACTTGTACATTCTCGAAAGACAACCACTTTGTTCTTCCCACTGGAAATAAAGGGACACGTGTAACATCCTAAAATTTAGGTATATTTTTAAAATTATGAAAATATGAATTTTTTTAAATTTTTGATGGGTTTTTCATGACATTCGCTTTTCTGGATTTATTTACAAGATTTTTTGTCTAATAAACAAATTTAACAATAAAACTATGGAAATACAAAACTAATTAAGGATCAAAATAAATTGAAATAAAATATGATAATAAAAAATCCAAACTTGGTGTAATGATGCTGTCAATAAAATGAGAAATACTTAAAGCATGTCTTGAAACTTTCCTCAAGCCAAACAAATACATACAAATAGAAAGTTGAAACATTTTTAGAGAAAAATAAAGTATAAAAAACTATAGAAAAATTATAAAATAATCTACACAATGTCAGGAACCTCTCCTAAATTTTTTATAATTTTTAGAGCTACATTACCATCTCTAAAAATTCCCTAAGAACTCAGTCTCTTTAGAAAAAAATCTGGAAACTCATTTCTCTTTTCCTCTTCTCACCAACTAGTGGGTCCCGCATGCAGGCTTTCTCCGCCACGTCTACTCTATCCAAGCTCGCTCCCATGGCCACACGGCCGCTTGCTCGCGCCAGTAGCACAACTTCGCCCCCCCCGGTTTCAGCGGAGCACCTGCGGTTTTTCCCTTGCCCATGCGCCGCCCATGTCCTGCGTTGCGCCGTGCCCATGCCGCAGTGCCACTTCCCCCAACCTCCCATCTCTATTCCTCTCTTCCCCAGGCTCAAACCGAGCTCCAAGCCGAGGCCATGGCCACGCCGCCAAGGCTTCCCCTCGTCGTTCCGACCGCACCGGCAAACACCGGCCACCCTCGTCCGCGTCATGACGCTTTCTAGCTCCCAAGAAGGCATTCCCCTCAATCAATTTCGGTGTTACACCACTGGAACCCGATGCCGGCCTCATCTTCCCCAAGTCTAGCCGACACCACCTCCACCGCTGTCACTTCTTCTCCGAGGACCCTCTTTCCAATTTGTGAGGACCCCCGGGTTATTTCTGTAAGACCAATGTCTTGCCGATCTTATGGGAATAACTTTGGGCATCAAGTAAATGAATTCTAACTTAACTCTATCTAAGTGGAAGGACCCGGCTGAAACTAGAGCCCTGGTGACCATGCACACCGCTCCTCTGCAGATGTTGTATGGTAGCCGGTTCCTCAATCAACCGAATACACAATTAAACGAGTTAAAATGTAATTGAAAAACAATAGGTATGTGTCTCATGTTGTCTCCCAAGATCAGTGACCAACAGGCACATGCCCTCATCAACGTCAATCACAGTCACACAACATTCATACATTGACATATCAAAAGGCATAAAATATAGTAGTTCAAGTTTACAACTATTACAAAGCGGCTGACTGGCTAAATTCAAATAATAACATTAAATAGCAGCAGAGGCAATGTAGATGAACCAAAAAGGTTTAACAAGGTGTGCCACATAACCCAAGGCAACCGACTGGGTGCTAGAAACGACACTATTTGTTAGCATCGCCTGAATCAGTGCTAACAATCTGATCGATCATGAAGTCATCCTCACCTAAATAAGTAGCAACTGGGTTAAGTGTTGGGATACGGGTAGGCTACACTAGCTGATAATTCAAAAATCAGGATGCCATGCAAGCAAGAGATCATAAATCGTTACCACCAGATGCGTAGTGCAGCAGAAGAAGAGTTGGAGTAGCCTGGTCCAACAAAGAGCGTGTTGATGTACTGGTCGTAGTCGATCGTCCAACGTAGTCACAGTTGATCGTCTCCTCGAGCAACCAATCAGTTCCTCGCCAAGGTCGTGGATCGTCCTCAAGTGCAATAGCAACCGCAGTAGCGCCTCTACAGTATCCACACGTCCAGAGAAGGAACAATCGTACGACAGTGTGCTAGCACCAAGTCGCACGGGGAAGGCTCTCTCAAGAAGGTGGTGTCTATAGTTTGGAGCAACTCACGTTAACTCTTGTCGTGTGTCTCCTCTGTTACCAGTGTCTTCCCATAGCCTCAAGCATCTCGTTATATAGTGCCTGTGACGGATCCTATCTGAACGCGTTTGACAAATCGTATTCGCACTAGTTTGTTCCAACCCATTAAGTGTGTGACCTTGTAGGTTCATACGTAATCGGTTGTGACTCGGAAACTCCTTTTCAATCATGAGTCGTCAGCGGCTACTAGCAGGACATAACGATTCCCAAATACACACAAATTATATTGGACGAACCTTAATGCAATATGATCTACGACCCAGTCCTTATCACTAACGACCAACTCGTATCTCTATACGACTAGTTTAGATTCGGTCTCGACTAGTTCGTAACTCCTTACAACCAGGTTTCAACCATATAGTGATCATGTTTGGCTAGCCTATGACCAGCTCGTATCTCCATACGACTAGTCCGTATTTGATCGAACTGAATGACCAACTCGTGTATTCTTCCTTTGCTTCACGATATCTGGTTGGACTCCAGGTGAGATATCATGTCATCCATGGACTATTCAATACTTTCTCGATCAAGTGTCGGATAACATCATGTGGTCGAACTCTTCGACTACTAGTGGCATGGTCATGCACTTTCTTTATCCGACGACATCGAGGGGCCCAGAGATATCTCTCCTGTTATATTAGGAGGGGCAAATCCCATATCTAAATAGTCACATTCATCCGCATGTTTCATGGCATACCTGAAAGATACCTTTATAACTACCCAGTTATGGAGTAGCGTTTAGCAGCCCAAAGTGTACTCTTACACATGTAGAAAAATATGTTGATATCAGTCTAAGGATTACACATCATCATTGCTTGAGACCAACTGATGACACATGAAATCATAACAATCTCAGAAGTGTCTCAAGGTGGGTCAATCCAACACCATGTTCTCTAACATGGGTTCACATTATTTATTCGATATCCCTATATCCATGACTGGGAAACATGGTCATCAATCAATACATGTGCTGGTTGATAGGATCACTGGTGTTCCGACTAGTGACATACGACCAAGGATACATTTAGAACGACATCATATAAGTTAAAAGAGCTTCACCAACAAGTCACTTACTTGTTCATCTTTATAACAAATGATTCATTCAAGGAATAGAATAACACTTATTCAATAACTCATAAACATAGACGTGATATAGCCATCTCTATGATTGCCTCTAGGGTATATCACCAACAGTCTTCTACTTGCACTAGAGTCAATCAAATAGGTATCGAATACCCATAGCTCTTGTGTGAACCTGGTCATGTTCGACCAGCCTACGATTAGCTCGTATCTCCATACGACTAGTCTGGTAATGGTCGTATCACTATATGACTAGTTTTGGATATGGTCGTATCACTATATGACTAGTCCTGGATCTGGTCGTATCTCTATATGACTAGTCCTGGATTTGATCATATCACTATACGACTAGTCCATACCTAGTCGAACTTGCACTAGAGTCAATCATATAGATATCTTATACCCATTGCTCTTGTGTGTGCCTCATGCTTAGGTTGCGGGGGAGACTTTGTCAACGTATCAACAATATTCAAATATGTGTGCACTTTGCATATCTTCACATCAGATACACATATGTAGAGAGGCTCATCGATTCATGGATCATTTGGTTCGCCTTCAGCAGGTTCTCATGCTCTACTTTACTTCAAGTGAGGACTGATTCCATTGATAAAACTAACATCTTACTTTCTTGTCAACACTGAATTTTTCTAGCATCGGTTTAACTTCTGGGGTTCAACAAATAGTCTCTTGCAACTGACTCAAGATTCGGCTTCTGGGTTTCACAGGTAACTTTATCTAACTCTTCGCTTGATCAATAAGTTCTTGCGGTAGCTCTTTTGACTCAAAGCATCTGCCACTATACTGATCTGGACTGAGGGAACAGACTCCAACCTCATGGTTCTTAATCCAATAAAACTGGTAGCAACTTCGAATTGTGACTAGAATAATTCACTGCTTGAAACTTTAGCTGTTAGGAAGTGTTGGCGAAACTTCTTAACACACAAATTCTTGGATGTTCCGCGACAAAGGTACAAAGTTTCTTTTAGGTAGCTGGTAGTATGAACACTGGAGAAGTGATCGATTATTTCTGAAATTGATCTGGTGAACTTGTTCTTTTACAACGATGAGGGTCTTGACTATCTTGAAATGATTGTCTTGTAGATCTTCTGCTGACACTGTCTCAAAACGATTGTCTCACTAGTATTCAATTGACACTGTCCAGTTCATGGATGATCTTGGAGAAACTGCAGTTCTCTCTTAGAACTCAAACAGGCTGATTCTGAGGTTCTGAGGATTAGCGCTTGAATAAACTGAAATTCTTGCATATCCTTGTGCTAACAATTTACTTTACAATCAACATTGGTGCTTGCCAAGCTGGCGAATTTGATTTAACATTGCCTTTGTCTGAGAAAGTCTTCTGCTCTACGGTATCGTTTCTGGAAACTCATTGGCAACTTTTGCCACATATTATCTCTGATGTAAATCCTTCTGGAATTGACTGATCTTGGGTACCAAGTCAAAGAAAAACTTAAATTCTTATCTGGGTGCATGCTGCATAGATCACTTACAATGACAACTGCATAATCTGGTATCATCAATCTAGGCTTTCTTGATGACATCATTGCACAAACTTCTCTTCTTCGACTGCTTCTTTGGACAAACTGGTCCTACTGTTTTACCACTTGCTCTGGGCGTTACAATCTTGACTGAAGCGACTTTTCACATTCTGGCATCTGGAGTGAGTGGCTAGTTATTCTGAGGATACTGGCTGATGTGGTGATCTTTTCCACGATAGTTGTAGCATAAACGTGTTGAACCTTGCGACTTTTCTGACAGGGCTATGGCAGAACGACTATCTTCCTTGAGGGTTGAAGCTTGTCGCTTTGTAGGGTGTCTCTTGGCACAGTGGTCTTGCTTACCACACTCAAGACACTCAACTGGTGATAACGACTTGCTGCTCTTTCGAGGTTGGTTACTAAAGTCAACATTCTACTTTTATGATCCTTCAGTTGACATATCTCGACACTGACCATGGCTGTGGCGAACTCTAACCAAATGATGGTCTGCTTGTCCTGATGGGCGACGCAAAAGTTTTTTTTCACCAATCTAATGCAACTCCTTCCAGTTGGTGAGCTGCATAGAAAACTTTCTTATTATTGTTGCATTGCACAATAGGTAGCTTTTCTTCTATGGTGTGAATCCAAGATTCTACATCCTTGAGCTTGACTAATCCTTCAAAGATAGGCAGTTTGGTCATTATGAACTTCACAAACTTTAACTGAGGTTGTGCCGTTGGGATGGCAACGGGTTGTGCATCCTTGCAAAAGTTACTATTGTCTAATGGTTGCATCGTCGCTGGCATGAGCTGATTCTGGGTGACAAAAGACTGGTTCAGGCTCTTATGTGTCACTACTGGCACTGGAGATAGTTGCTGGTTAACGTCTGCTTTGGTACTGAGACTGGTGATGGAATAGCAGCTTGCTTGATTATTCTGATTCAACAAATTGGCAAAGGTAGCGACGGTCTGATTTTGTTGGGTCATCATGTTGTTCATGTTTTGCATCATCGCGTTCATGAGTTGAGTCTGAGCTGCCAAAATTGTATCATGACTGGATCTCGCTACTCTGCATCGATAACCGCCCACTAAGATTGACAGATTTGAGTGACACTGCATCGTCTCAAGATTACTGACAAAGTTGGCTTCACTAGGGTTCTTCATCTGCTGGCTGACAAGGCTTAAAAGATGAGAGGGAAAAGCACAAGGTAAGGGAAGACAATCTACGAAGGGAGCAGGCATAACCCAAGGAACACACAAATAGCCGGAAAGCTATTAAGAAGCATAAAACTCACAAGCAAACTACACACAGAAGAAGGAAAACAACAATCTAATCGTCTAGTCGATTAAACTCTAACTTAACTGGGTGACTTGGCTCAACACACGGGAGGAACCACACTGATTTATCCTATATGGCTGGTCTGAAGAAAACTCGAACTGGTCACGGTCTTCATCAAACGTTGACTACTTGCGATCTTTGCAGGCGAATCTTGGAGAAAGACAGGGGCAACGTACAACTTCTTGGTATTCAATTCTTGCGACGAACTTGTCTTGAACACATGGGGAGATATCGACGCGTTGTTGTTGGTTGCATTGTCTTCAAAGAGTTGCTCAAAACAGCTCTTGGGCATCCACTAAGATATTTGGCATCGATAACGACAACTATGAAAGTTATGAGGAAAGAAAGTCCAATTTAATACTCAAAATGGTGATGAAGAATATAGATGAGAAATGATTAGAGTGGAAGAGTATAGAAGCTAGACAAGATGAGAATAGCACATCATTAAGATTTTCCATTTGTAAAATAAGTTTTGAAGTCTACCTTAAACACGGCCATTCTAACTAAGATCACGACCTACAGTCGATATGGCTCTGATACCACCTCTGTCGGGACCCAAATATGCAAATCCGGACCCTCTATGTAAACTACACTAGTCTAGGATCATGCTAGTGCACACAGTGGGAACATCGATGAAATATCATTTCCATATGCAAAGATGACTAATAAATAGACAAATAACAATAATTATCAGAGTAAAGACCTTAAGGTCAAAGCTTACAATTAATGTCTCAGAAGACAAATAGCTCAATAAAGCTGTAGCGGAACGTAACGAATAACTTCAGTGAAGCCCATCCATATGTGTAACGTCCGAAAATTTAGCTTTTAAAAAATCTTTTGAGTAGTTTAGGTCCCTGAAAAATTTCACCAATTTTATTTGAATTAATAAAGCTTAATTAGAATTTTTCTAAATTAAAAATATTTAATTTGACTAATCTAAAAATTAATTAAATAAAAATCTATTTTATTTGGCTTCCTTGTATTCCCAGGAATTTTCTGGTATTTTCGGAGATTTTTCTGAATTTGTTTCCTATTTTATTTGCTCTCCTTGATTTGTGTGCTGTTTATTTAAATCCGAAAATTCTGGATTTTCTCTCTCCTCCCCATGTGAACAGTACCATGCAATTACTGTTCACACAAAATTCCAGCCGAGCGTCGGGATCCAGCCGAACTGCCGAAGTCGGTTTCGCTCCGCTTCCAATTCAAACTTCACATCTCAATATCTTTTCGCTCGGTGCATATAAATGCGAGCCGTCTGCGCCCACGCGTCCGTCTTGACGTTCTCTTCAAATCCTCTGATTTGGTTTGTCCGAATCGATCCGTGTTCGTCGTAGTTCGCGGAATACGGAGTTCGTCCCAAAGGCCTTCTCCAGCGAGTTTCTCCTCCGTCCGACGTCCGCCGGCCGAACCGTCTGTGGCGTTGGATTCGCGTCGTCGTGCTCTACGACATGGTACCAGCCCCTTTGCCCAAAGCTCACCGAGATTTCATCGTCCGCTTTATCCCAACCGTATTCTTCGCGTATTCTGCTTCCTCGGTGAGTATTTCCAAAATCCGACCGCACCATCGCGTCCGGCTCATCGTTTCCTTTCCGTTTTGCCCCTTCACCGCCGTCGTGTCACCACCATTCGCCGGCCATCCCGTTCGGTAAAACCGATCTGCTACTGTGATGAGTTCTGTTCTAGTTGCTTTGGCAATGTTTGTTTCATTCTCTCTGTCTATTATCTTTCTCTAATCCTTGCAGCACCAAGTCCCACCTCCTTTCCTCAAGAACGGCCACGGTAGCTCCTCGCCTCGTCCATGTTCATGTCTACGCTACAGTACATGTGTTCGTTCCTTGCTCCTCTAATTATTTTCCAACCTCTGATCTCTATTTTCTCTATCCACTATCCTTTGCTTTGCCATCTCTAGCTAATGTGCATCAAGACAAACCAGCCATGGGAGCAATCTGTTTTTGTTTATTCTCCGACAACCGTAGCCTTTTGTTGATCTCGTCTCTATTCTTAGTTGATTTCTCTCGGTCTTTCTTTACGATGTGTGGTTCCTATATGTCAAATATAGTCCTCTCACTTACCGTGGACCCACATGTCACCACTCAATTAAAACCCTAATTGTTTATCTCTCTTACATGCGGGTCCTGCTTTGGTGTTAGTCAACCTATAGTCAACCCTCCTCCATGAGCTTGGTCCACCAGTGGACTAGCATATTTAAAGTGGACTTGGTCCATAGACCGATGACCCACATGTCATTCATCTAAATTCAATATCTATCTTTCAGTACCATTCCATTTCAATTAGGAGTTTATTTGATTTGTCTTTTGAATTTAGTTTGTTTTTGCATTTTCTTTATCGTTAGGCGTTGAACTACTAGAATCATCACGAAGGAGTGAAGATCAAGAAGTAGAAGATTGAAGATAAATAAAGACCATCATTGCTATAGCAAGCAAGTTATACCTTTGATCATATTGAACCACAGTTTTCAAAATACTTTGTTTCAATGTAATGCATTCTATTTCAAGTATTTATTTAAATGCTTTTGGGATAATTATTAATCCAATTTATTTATATCCACATTGTCTATTGTATGCCATGATCTTTTGTCACCCTAGGTTGGTTCATTATTAGTTGGTATTATCGTAGCACCAGCGTGGGTTGGTTAGATCACGAGTAGGTTGTTAGCCATGCCACGAGTCATCATTTCATGTGAGTTGCAATTATAAACTTGACTAAGTGATTATGGGCTGTGTGATGAAAGCTTGTGTGTCTTGTGTCTTTGTTACTCGTGATGGCATGTGTTGCACTTAATCAACGAGGTGGGAAAAGATTTAGGCGAGGCAAGTGGTGGATCTGTGTGATTGGTGGGTGTGTGCTTTAAACTTTGTGATTTGGGAAAAGCTGGAAGTCGCTTGCCTTGGTCAATTAAGGACTTAACTTTGTGCGCCATTGAGCTGGGCCTTCTTGTCACGACCACATGCCTAGTATGGGTGGGCCTAACTTAGTAAGTTATGGAATCTTGACATTGACAACTCGAGTTGTATTTAAAGCCGTGTGATGGGTGGAGGTGTGATATGTCACATCGCGGGGACGGTTATTGCATCCACGTCACAACGATGTGTGTCGTAACCAAGCCAGCTGTGTGTATAGGTTGGCCGCGAGGAAAGCACATCGGGAGTGTCATTGCTTGAGATGAAGTCTCGAAAGGTTTTGTTGTGATCAACACCGGATCAGGTTGGTTTCATCGTGTGGGTAAAGTGTACAAACTTCTGCGAGTGTTTAAACCAATCTATTAGAATAGCCACGTCCTCGGATATGGATATGCTGGAATTTCACACGAGGGTAGATTTTCATAAAACAAATGGGAAGAATTCAGGTTGTGTGGGAGTAACTTGTCTTCTTTGTGTGAATATGCTTGGATTAGATTGTGTGTCCTTTGTGAAATGAAATGTTAAATTAATAGCCTTTATTTGTTTTTCAATTACGTTTCAATCTATTATACGTATTCAATTGCAAATGTTGCATTTACGCAAAATAACCACGAAGCCATTCCTTTGGAATAAGCCATCATGTATAATTGCATTACATTGTATGACTTGCTGAGTGCGGTGTGTACTCATACTTGCTATAAACAAACAACGAAGTGGAAGAATAGTCGATCAACAAGGTCTACTTCAAGGATGCGTGGAGAACTAGGTTGCGCTACCCGATCGATTGCTGTGGGCATATGGATGGGCTTCACTTGAGTTATTCAGTTACGTTCTGCTGCGGTTTGTATTGAGCTATTTGTATTACGAGACATTAATGTAAGCTTTGACCTTAAGGTCTTTACTCACGATAATTATTGTTATTTGTCTAGTTATTATCATCTTGGTATATGGAATTGATATTTCATCGATGTTACCACTTGTATTGCACTAAGCGTGATCTGGGTGGTGTAGAGATACAGAGGGTCGAGTGCATATTTGGGTCCCGACAATATGCCCACGAGGCAATCCCCGGGGTAAGCGCGACCCTAGTTCTCCACGATCCTTGAAGTAGACCTTGTTGGTGATGATTCTTCCACGCATTGATTGTTTATATAGCAAGTATGAGTACACAAACGTACTACATGAGTCATACCACAGAATGCAATTTATAGATGATAGCTTATTCCAAAGGAATGGCTTATGTGGTTCTTTTCTTGAAATACAATATTTGCGATTGAATACAAATAATAGATTGAAAACATAATTCAAAACAAATAAACAATAATAATTTAGCATTTGATTTCATAAAGACCTACAGTCTAAACAAGTTATTCTACAGTACTGGATTATCTGTACTTGGTGACCCTTCAATTGTTTTATAAATCTATCCCTCGTGTGAAATCCCCAAGCATGTCCATGTGAGGATCGGCTATTCGAATATATTGATTTACACTCTGCGGAGGTTGTACACTTTACCCACAGATGCAATCAAGGGATCATAGTTGATCGCAACAAAACCTTTGAAACTTCATCTCAAGCATTGACACTCCCGATGTGCTTTGCTAGACCAGCCGATACACAGCGTTTTGTTACGACACACATCGTTGGGCGGGGATCGGCGAATCAGCGATGTGACATATCACACCTCGATCCATCACATGTTTAAATACAACACGAGTTGTCAATGTCAAGATTCCATAACTTACTAAGTTAGTTGACCCATACTAGGCATGTGGTAAATGCGATAGAGCCAGTTCAATGGCGCCAAAGTTAAGTCCTTAATTGACCAAGGCAAGACTTCAGTTTTTCCCAAATCACAAAGTTTAAAGCACACAGCTCACCAATCACAGATCCACCACTTGCCTCGGATCTAAATCTTTTCCCACCTGTTGATTAAGTGCAACACATGCCATCAGCAGTAATAGCACACATCACACACGATTTTATCTGCGATTCCATGTATTTTTGTCAAGTTTATATTGCAACTCACATGATCTTCTTTCATGGCATGGCTAGCAATCTACCGTATCTAACCAACGCACTTTCGCCATAGAGAACCTCAAATGGCGCGCTCTAATCTTTGGAATGGTAATCATTATTATAAGCAAACTCGCAAGTGGCAATCGTCCTCCCAACTACCCTTCCAAGATAGAACACAAGATCGCAACATGTCCTCTAAAGTCCAATAGTACGCCTGACCGCCCATCATGCTCTGCATGGGTGAAACGTCAGATTAAGGCGGTTGCAGCCCAATGCACTCGCAGACTTCCCGAACTTAGAGACAAACTTCGCCCTCGTCGTAAACGATGGTCTTTGGCACACCATGCGCCTTACTATCTCACGCACATAAATAGGAGCTAGATCACTCCGAATTTGTCGTGCGAATAGGAATGAAGTCTTGCAGACTTGCTCAATCGATCCACCACTTCCCAAATCGCATCCTTCCTCACGCGAACGAGGTAAGGCCACCACAAAGTCCATAGAGATATCATCCCAAGGCCACTGGGTACCTCCAAAGGTCGCAATAACCCCGCAGACGCTTGTGCTCGCCTTTCACTTGTCGACAAACACCACAAGAAGCCACATAGTTAGCAATATCCACCTTCATTCTTTTCCACCAAAATTTTGCATTTGATCCCGATACATCTTAGTCTCACCAGATGAATAAGGTAACTGAGTGCGATGTGCCTCCTCAAAATATCATCTTTGACCTCCGCCTTTGTGGTAACGCAGGCGGCCTTTAAACCTCAAAGTACCGTAATTGTCCATGCTAAAATCACCCTCTTTACCTCATCCAGATGCTTCCTAACCTCCCGTAATAACCGGTCACTCTGTTGAAGCTTCCCGACACGGTGCGAATAGTGACTCAAGAATCAATCAGGTCTCAACATGTGTCGTGCCCGCATAACAATAAGATATTCCCATACGATCAAAATCAGCAATAAGGCAATCTAGAGTAGCAGGAGTCGCCTTGCGACTAAGAGCATCATCAACTACATTGGCCTTGCCTGGATGATACTGAATAGTAAGATCATAGTCCTTGATCAATTCCAACCACCTCCTTTGCCTCAAATTCAGATCCTTCTGAGTGAAGATATACTTGAGACTCTTGTGATCTGTGAAAATATCACAAGGCTCACCGTATAGATAATGCCTCCAAATCTTGAGAGCAAAACAACCGCAGCCTAACTCCAAATCATGAGTGGGATAATTCGCTCGTGCTTTTTAACTGCCTCTCGACGCATAAGCAATCACCTTACCGCCTTGCATGAGAACACAGCCAAGACCCACTGAGACGATCTGAAAAGATCTGGAACCGCTTCCGGCTCGGAAGAGTGAGAATAGGAGAGGTCACCAACCTGTCCTTCAAAATGCAGAAAGCTCACACTCATCAGTCCACTGGAATCTCACACCTTTTGAGTAAGCTGAGACATCGGTTTGGCGATGATAGAGAAATCCTGCACAAAACGCCGATAGTAACCAGCCAAACCCAAGAAACTCCTCACCTCCTTCACACTAGTCGGCCTCTTCCAATCCACCACCGTGGAGACCTTACTAGGATCAACAAAGAATGCCCCGAGGGTTAATCACATGACCCGTAAAACCCACTTCAAATCCGTAACTCACACTTCTTCAATTTAGCATAGAACTTGTGCTCTCTCAAAGTATCTAAAACCACCTCAAATGACGCTCATGATCCTCATTGGTCTTGGAATAGATAAGAATGTCATCAATGAACACCACCACGAAGTCATCTAGATACTGCAACATGTTGTTCATGGTCTCCATAAAATGGCAGTGCATTAGTCAATCCAAAGGACATAACTTTATACTCATAATGCCCATACCGTGGAGAAAGCGGTCTTCTCTACATCCGCTCACGCTTGCGGATTTGATTATACTCGATCGAGATCGATCTTGGAGAATACTTGAGCTCCATTCAAGCGATCAAACAAGTCCTCAATGCGGGCAATGGATATTTGTTCTTGATTGTGATCGCATTAAGCGCCGCGGTAATCAATACACATACGCCAACTCCCATCCTTCTTCTCTCGTGAATGTAACAGAGCTCCCAATGGCGATACACTACGCCGATCAAACCTTTAGCCAACAAATCATCCAATTGTTTCTTCAACTCGCCCCGAACGGACGTGCTAATCGATATGGAGACATCGATGGGACGAAAACCGGAACAAGATCAATGCGAAACTCCACGCCTCGCACGGTGGCAATCCCTAAGCTCACCGGGAACACATCCGGATAATCACTAACCACCGGATCTCCTCAATGCTAAGCCACGCCGCTTCTCAAAGAAGAGCTAAAAGAAGTCCGATTTTCATCGCTACCGACCCAGAAACAATCCACCTAACATTGAAAGAGAGCGCGAGGCGCACTCCTGAAAAGTCAAAGTCTCCTGCACGAGGTCGCACGAGACCATTCTACTGAAACAAGATATCACGGCTCGATAAGAGTGCAACCAATCCATACCCAAGATAACATCGAACGGCTCCATTTGTATAACTATCAAATTCGCCGTGAACTTCTCTCCATCAATAATAATAGAACACCCAGACAAACAAGAGAACTAGCAATAATACCCTGGAGAACTAACCAACACCGATCGAGAAATCCATCAGATACTCAAGTTCGCTCTCCTAGCAAACGCCACGAAACAAACGAAAAGGTAGCCCCGAATCAAAAAGGACTAAAGCATCAAACGAATCCACAAGCAAAGTACTGGCACCACGCCAGGGCGACCGCGAACTCAGCTGTGGGCATGGCGTACACTCTGTGGCGCCATGGCGTAAAGAAGACGACGGCGGGCGGCGAGCCCCAACAACTGCCGTGGCGGTGCGAGGTAAAGCCGGTCGTGCAACTTGAAGCGGTGCCGAAGGTGGCGCCGCCGCTGGTACCCACCGGAGGCGCCCAAGTCAAGGAAATGGCATCGGCCCGGAGGAGCATCATCCGGAAAGATCTCGAGCAGACCCATCAAGAAGAAGAAGATGGCACAGCTCCCACTTGATCACACTAGCGGGTTCTGGCGACACACCCGCTCCTTGTGACCCGGTCGGCCACACTGACGGCAATCTCCCGTCCAAGTGCACTCAGCACGGTGTCCATCACCGCACTTAAAGCAAAGCATGCCCGCTCGAACAGACGAAGAGCCGAGTACCTACAAAAGGACGAGGCGCCAAGAAGAGAACGCCTCGATCGCTAGGACCCAAAGATGCGGTCCTCCTTGAATTTCTTGAAAGCGGTCAACGCACTCCACTTCCTCACTAGAGCTCCTCTTCCGTCACCACCGAAGCTACCCATCCACTGAGGCTTGTCGCGCCTTTGTGAGTCGTGATCTCCAACTCCATGCCCCTAGCTTGCTCCACAATGTAGCCAGTAGTCACGGAGTGGAGTAGCTCCCAACACATGTCAGCACTCGCATTGAGACCCAGACGGAACCTCTTGGCCTTCGAAGATCATCGTTAGCACATCAAGGACAAAGCGAACCAAGTTGTTGAACTCATTTCATACTCAAGAATAGACCTCTTCCCCGAGCAAAGGTCGTCAAGGCAACCTCCATCTTCTCAACAAAAGAATAGGGGTAGAACTTCCTTGAACTGATCAACAAAGTCCTCCCAAGTGATCGCCCTTGAGTGGCGGTCTCAAGACAACACGCCTCCCACCAAATATCCGCTGCCCTTTCAATTTGAAAGGCTACAAACGGACCCTCGATGTGAAGACATCTCCAAAGCTCCAAACGCCTCTCCATGTAGCGCAACCCAATCACGCTCGGACGGTGTGCTGACCACAAACGGATCCAACCTCAACCCCATCCACTCGGTGACATCCGCCTCCAGAACCTGGATGAACGACAGAGCAACAATGATGCAGCGACAGAAGAATGTGGGCTTACTACTGTTAACGAAGAGCACGGATCTCTCCCACCAACTCTCTCAAAGAAAGCGGGGTCTCATCTTGGGCCACAACAGAGGCGGGTCAAGCAAGAACCCCTCGCTCATCGACTCATCCGCATGTGGAGGTGGCTCTATGGAACCTCGCTCATGTCCCGACCTCCACGATCAGGCCACCACGACCACGCCCTCTACCCTCGGCATAGCTATCAACCACAATCAACAATACACAATGAGTTCAAAGGTCAAAATAAACTCATCCATCAATGAACAACATAACTAAGCGTAAAAACTATATTCGCACTCTCTCTAACCTCAGGCACTAGTGTGTCAAATTTTTAGGTTAGTTAACCATTAGCAAATTTTAGTTGATTTACTAATACTAAAACAATTTTAACAATTTTAGTTTGCCTAAGTTGTTAATCTATTCACCACGGACCTAAAGCCCGCTCGATACCAACCGTAACACCTCGACCCAAAATCGGCCAATGCTCACCACCGTATGACTGACCACACATAGCACCCACTTACACTTTTCGTCCTCGCTTCATGTAAAAGGGTTAACTGGAGGTGCTATGTTTGGATCCAACAGGCATTATATACTAGTACAACTCACTTGAGACAAGCAATGTAGGACTAATCCCACCACACAACTCCTCATGGGCCACATGGGCCACACTACGAGCGGTGCCGGTATTACATTCACCTCAAGGGTCGACGCGGCAAAGATACCGCATCTGCTGCAAATGCCTGAACCACCCTCGATATCGTCCGCAAGCCCTGCAAGTCGCACATATGCCATGCCATGTGTCCATCAAGGCCCACATGTGCCATGCGCCATATGCCCGCCCGTCTCCGCACGCTTGCCTCAAATAAGGTTGATGCTCGATACCAAGCTGTAACACCTCAAACCCCAACACCGAGCCTAGAATGCCACCACACTACTCTAAACTAATAACTATCGACACACTATAAAATTACAAAGAAGGAAATAACGATAATCATATCAATGGATCACAAAAAGGACATGCATAATTATGGATCAAACGACAATAAATAAGCAATGAGAATTATAACCAGGTAAATAATCCAAAATAACATCAACCAATGAATCCAAACTAATAAAGCAAATAGTCTAGTCCAAACGATGTCCTAAACTTTATTCAATCTCTAACATGTCCAAGTGTAATCCAATTCTGAATGAAAAGATTCTTATGGCAAATGATCATGTGTTGTCCATGTGCTCTACTCGCTTCTCGACATAAAGACCTCGAAAATCACCTAAAGACAACAAAGAGCAAGGGTGAGTCCACGACCAAAGAAACACATCCATAAACAACGAACAATAATAAATCAACAGCATTCAATAACTTCATTATCATCACATGTACTTCTATTAATATTCTCATGCAGTTATATTCTCTTTGATTCACATCCATCAATCTCATGTATGAATGCAACTCTAATCTACATGTCCACATGCACTTCTTTCACAGATATCGCAGATAGCATGAGTGAATGCTCGCGACAACATTCACTCTCAAGCCCGCTCCTCCATAAGGATCGGGACCTCCTCCACTCCGCGGAGTTGTGATCATTCATGATCACCTGCTCATATGCAAAGATGCTTATGAATGCAAACATGCAAACTCCATCATAAACATCATGTCCAACTTTTCATCATGCTTGTCAACAAAGATATAAACATACCAATTATTTGTTTGCAATTAAACAAAATAAAAGCACAACAATAATGGTAATAGAAGATAAAGAATCACAGTGATCATCATTGATCGCTGTCTACCATGCACTTGCCTTTACTAGTTGCGACGCACGATTTGGCTAGAAGATGGCAACAAGTACGACGCCTCTCCTACATTAAATACACAATTTCAATACAAGCTACAGCATCATAAGAACAACAATCAATCGACATCGCTCCTACACGTCCCCAAATATACCACGCATCTCGGTGCATCAATAGTTACCCATAGCTGACTTGGTACTAAAACGGACGTAACTTTTGACTCGAAAGTCCGATCACCACAAACCACCCCATTCTGGATTCTTCACAAGATTATCCACATTTTCTTAGATTACAAAGACTTCTAATTAAATCATCTAACCCTCCGTATTTAGCCAAGAAACCGATCTGTCCGCTTCGGAACAGCAGTCTTACTAAATTCATAACTTTTGTTTTACTCAACCAAAATGTGTGTTCTTAGATTCTACAGAACCATAGGACAATTATCTACAGCTTTCATGTAGATCAAAAACTCTAATCAGTCTATTTACTATTTTTAATCTACAGTCTACCAAAACAGCGCCGAAAGGCGACAACCGTAAAAACAGCAGTCTTCCGAAAATCATAACTCAAATTCTACTTGTCCGATTGACGTGATTAAATATGCTATAGAAAGATATCGAAATTATCTACAATTAACTAGTAGATGATATTTTCAACATTCGCCATTAAGATATCCGAATAAATCGTTCAACGGACAGCAGGTTAAATAGATCTAATAATCGGTAAAAGAATTACCAACCAAAACACGTCGGCCAAGCAAGGAACGGATGACGTGCGTAGCGCTTCTGGACTCGGCCAAGGAAAATCACCGGCAGATTAACAAAGACTCGGCGCTTCAGAAACCACACGGCAACAAGATTTCGGCGCAATGCAAGCAGTAGCCTCTCGGCGTATAGAAGAAGAAAACCAAAAGAAGAAGAAGTCTTCTAAGAAGAATCAGATCAACGCAAAGACAAAGAATAACAAAGAAGACAAATAATATAGCCTCTCAGCAGCGATTCTCACGCTAGCCGCAGAGGAAGCGAATAAGACGCTGTCGATCCAATGGCAAAGAAGAATGCGAACTTCGGCAAAGAAGGCACAAAGAATAGCCCACGCCGGGCGAATCCGAACAGTAGCGAAGAAATCCAATGGCAGCCTTTCTACAATGACTTCGGCGGTAGCAACGCAGAAGATCAGCAGCAGATCACCACGCGCAGGAGGCGACGCTCGGCAGAAAAAATTGCTGGTGGCGGCGGCTTGGAAAGAAAAAGCTAATAGGGTTTTCTGGAAAACCCACAACCTATTTATATAGCTCATAAAAACTCTGAATTATCCTATTTCCACGTATACTAAATTCTTTAATTACGCACAAGCCCTAAATTCTTTAACTAATTAATTTATTATTATTATTGTTATTATTATTATTTTCAAAATATTACAGGTTCACTGTTCATCTAAATCAACGCATACATGTAGTATCTCCCCAATGCATGCTTCTCTGTTAATTCTTTCTTTCTACTTGTCACACAAGAAAATAAATATCTATTTTTTTTGACCCCACTTGTCATCCACCCACATATATATATATGTACACACACACACACACACACACACACATATCTTCTCTAATCTTACTTGGCTTCCACCTCCATGCCAATGTATCAATGCACCAGGAAGCAACCGCATGCACCTGTGTCCTCCCTGTTAATTTTCCTTCTCTTCTTCTCTGTTGTTTCTCTCGGTCATACATTGCCACCCCTTGTTCGGTCGTCCACACCAGGCACCACAACAGGCCGAACACTGCTCATGTTCATTACTATTGCTTCGTTCAGTTATCTCCATGCGCACTGTTGTCTTCTATTAATTTGTTCACTGTTAATTCTTTTCCCTAATCCTTGTTTCCCATCTCAGTGCTAAGAATCCTTGTATCCATCTCCTTGCGCCATGAGCCGGACCAATGCATGCAGTATGTGCAGCATATACCTCTCCTTTGATTCTTCTCTATTAATATTTCTTAGTTGATTTCTCTCGGTCTTTCTTTCTGATGTGTGGTTCCTATATGTCAAATATATTCCTCTCACTTACACGTGGACCCCACATGTCACCCACTCAATTAAAACCCTAATTGTTTATCTCTCTTACATGCGGGTCCTGCGTGTTAGTCAACCTTGGTCAACCCTCCTCCATGAGCTTGGTCCACCGTGGACTAGCATATTTCCGTGGACCTGGTCCATAGACCAGTGACCCACATGTCATTCATCTAAATTCAATATCTATCTTTCAGTACCATTCCATTTCAATTAGGAGTTTATTTGATTTGTCTTTTGAATTTAGTTTGTTTTTGCATTTTCTTTATCGTTAGACGTTGAACTACTAGAATCATCTGAGCAAGGCAAGTTATACATTTGATCATATTGAACACAGTTTTCAAAATACTTTGTTTCAATGTATTGCATTCTATTTCAAGTATTTATTTAAATGCTTTTGGGATAGTTATTAATCCAATTTGTTATATCCACATTGTCTATTGTATGCCATGATCTTTTGTCACCCTAGGTTGGTTCATTATTAGTTGGTATTATCGTAGCACCAACGTGGGTTGGTTAGATACGAGTAGGTTGCTTAGCCATGCCACGAGTCATCATTTCATGTGAGTTGCAATTATAAACTTGACTAAGTGATTATGGAACTGCTGTGATGAAACTGTGTGTCTTTGTGTCTTTTACTCGTGATGGCATGTGTTGCACTTAATCAACGGTGGGAAAAGATTTAGGCCGAGGCAAGTGGTGGATCTGTGTGATTGGTGGAGTGTGTTTTAAACTTTGTGATTTGAGAAAAACTGGAAGTCTTGCCTTGGTCAATTAAGGACTTAACTTTGTGCGCCATTGAACTGAGCCTTACTGTACGACCACATGCCTAGTATGGGCTGGGCCTAACTTAGTAAGTTATGGAATCTTGACATTGACAACTCAGGTTGTATTTAAACTGTGTGATGGACTGGAGGTGTGATATGTCACATCGCGGGACTGTTCGCTGCATCCCTGTCCAACGATGTGTGTCGTAACCAAACGCTGTGTGTATAGGTTGGCCGGCAGGAAAGCACATCGGGAGTGTCATTGCTTGAGATGAAGTCTCTGAAAGGTTTTGTTGTGATCAACTCGGATCCGGTTGGTTTCATCGTGTGGGTAAAGTGTACAAACTCTGCAGAGTGTTTAAACCAATCTATTCGAATAGCCACGTCCTCGGATATGGATATGCTCGGGAATTTCACACGAGGGGTAGATTTTCATAAAACAAATGGGAAGGGTCAGCTGTGTGAGGTAACTTGTGCAGCTGTGTGAATAACTGGATTAGATTGTGTGTCCTTTGTGAAATGAAATGTTAAATTAATAGCCTTTATTTGTTTTCAATTACGTTTCAATCTATTATCTGTATTCAATTGCAAATGTTGCATTTCTGCAAAATAACCACAGAAGCCATTCCTTTGGAATAAGCCATCATGTATAATTGCATTCTGTGGTATGACTTGCGAGTACGGTGTGTACTCATACTTGCTATAAACAAACAACAGAAGTGGAAGAATCGTCAGTCAACAAGGTCTACTTCAAGGATCGTGGAGAACTAGGTTGCGCTACCCCAGTCGATTGCCTGTGGGCATATGGATGGGCTTCACTGAAGTTATTCCGTTACGTTCTGCTGCAGCTGTATTGAGCTATTTGTCTTCTGAGACATTAATTGTAAGCTTTGACCTTAAGGTCTTTACTCTGATAATTATTGTTATTTGTCTAGTTATTATCATCTTGGTATATGGAATTGATATTTCATCGATGTTGCCACTGTGTGCACTAGCGTGATCCTGGACTGGTGTAGAATACACAGAGGGTCCAGATTTGCATATTTGGGTCCCGACAATATGCCCACAGGCAATCGACTGGGGTAGCGCGACCTAGTTCTCCACGATCCTTGAAGTAGACCTTGTTGACTGATGATTCTTCCACTTCTGTTGATTGTTTATAGCAAGTATGAGTACACAACCGTGCTCGCAAGTCATACCACAGAATGCAATTTATAGATGATGGCTTATTCCAAAGGAATGACTTATGTGGTTCTTTTGCAGAAATGCAATATTTGCAGTTGAATACAAATAATAGATTGAAAACATAATTCAAAACAAATAAACAATAATAATTTAGCATTTGATTTCATAAAGACACACAGTCTAAACAAGTTATTCACACAGCTGCACAAGTTATCTCGCACAGCTGACCATTCCCAATTGTTTTATAAAAATCTATCCCTCGTGTGAAATCCCCAAGCATGTCCATGACCGAGGATGCGGCTATTCGAATATATTGATTTAACACTCTGCAGATGTTGTACACTTTACCCACAAGATGCAATCAACCGGATCATAGTTGATCACAACAAAACCTTTCAGAAACTTCATCTCAAGCATTGACACTCCCGATGTGCTTTCCTGTCGGCCAACCGATACACACAGCGTTTGGTTACGACACACATCGTTGGATGTGGATGCACGGCGAACTGTCCGCGATGTGACATATCACACCTCCAGTCCATCACACAGTTTAAATACAACCTGAGTTGTCAATGTCAAGATTCCATAACTTACTAAGTTAGGCACAGCCCATACTAGGCATGTGATCGTACAGTAAGGCCCAGTTCAATGGCGCACAGAGTTAAGTCCTTAATTGACTAAGGCAAGACTTCTAGTTTTTCTCAAATCACAAAGTTTAAAGCACACAGCTCCACCAATCACACAGATCCACCACTTGCCTCAGTCTAAATCTTTTCCCACCCTGTTGATTAAGTGCAACACATGCCATCAACGAGTAATAGCACACATCACACACGCTTTATCACACGAGCCCATAATGACTTAGTCAAGTTTATATTTGCAACTCACATGAAATAATGACTCGTGGCATGGCTAAGCAATCTACTCGTATCTAACCAACCCACGCTGGTGCTACGATAATACCAACTAATAATGAACCAACCTAGGGTGACAAAAGATCATGGCATACAATAGACAAGGTGGATATAACAAATTGGATTAATAACTATCCCAAAAGCATTTAAATAAACACTTGAAATAGAATGCAATATATTGAAACAAAGTAGTTTTGAAAACTGGGTGCAACATGATCAAACGTATAACTTGCCTTGCTATAGCAATGATGGTCTTGTTTATCTTCAATCTTCTACTTCCTTGATCTTCAACTCCTTCAGACGATTCCGGGGCTTCAACGTCTAACAATAAAGAAAGCGCATAGACAAACTAAATTCAAAAAGGCAAATCAAATAAACTCCAAATTGAAATTGAAAGGTACTGGAAGATAGATATTGAATTTAGATGAATGACATGTGGGCCACTGGTCTATGGATCGGGCCGACGGAGATATGCTAGTCCACAGTGGACCAAGCTCATGGAGGAGGGTTGACCAAGAGTTGACTGACACGCGGGACTCGCATGGAAGTGAGAGAAGATATATACATACATATATATACATGCATGCATACATATATATATACATATATACATACATACGTACATACATATATATACATATATATACATATGGGCTTGGATGGTGTGGATGACAAGTGGGTCCATATATTATGGAGAGGGAGAGTTAACAGAGAGGAGGAGATTGATATGTGGTTTGGATTGATTGACAACTAGAGACTACCCAACAGAGAGAAAACAATTAGAGAAGGAGCCGAAAAAGGAAGCTCCATAGAAGAACTCGGCTAGAGAATTCATGCGCATGGAATTGGCACAAGAGTATAGCATGCCAATGGGAGGGAGTAGTGAGTGCTTGGTCCACTCATTAGAAAGGAGAGAGAACTAGATTACATCGTAGAACAAGGAAACAATAGAACAGAATGTAGAAACTCAAAAGAGCCGAGAGAGAACAATGGAGGTGGTATGTTGATTTTTGGCTCTGAGATGGGAATCAAAAATTAGATAAAAGAATTAGCATTGAACCAATTAACTCAAGAAAGAGCACCAACTGAACTTCGCAACATGCATCAACAGAACAGAACCTAACACCAGAGGACAATGAACCGAACGAATAAAGCATGTTCTTGTATTTATATGTGAGCAGATGCACACTACCGATCATACCGTGTATCGGTTGGCTACTTGGTGGCATGCGATACAATCGGCAAGACCTTATCAAGGGAAGGAGAGACAGGAGATACCATAGACGCAACCATCGAAGGAAGCCAAAACCCAAGTATTAGCATGAACAGTGTCCGTAGAGTAACAGCCGAACATGGCGCATTGGGTGGCCGCGATCGCGTGGCAAAGCGGCGCGAAGGGGCAAAAGAAAAGGAAACGACGAGCGGACACGATGGTGCGGTCGATTTGGAAATACTCACCGAGGAAAGCGAAACGCCAAGAATACGATTCACGCAAATGACGGCAGAACTCGGTGATCTTCTGCGTAGGGGCTGTCACCATGATGTAGAGCACGACGACTTGAACCCAACGCCGTAGACAGTTCGGCTGGTGGACGTCGGATGGAGGAGAAACTCGCCGGAGAAGACCTTTGGGAGGAACTCTATATTCTGCGAACTGCGACGAAAATAGATGGATTCGGAGGAAATCAAATCGTGGATTGGAAGAGGACGCCGAGACGGACGCGTGCATGAAACGGCTTGCATTTATATGCACCGAGGAGAAAGATATGGAAGTTTGAAAATTGAATCGAACGAACGCTGCATCGACGGTAGTTCGCTTTGCACGCTCTACAGAAATCCGGACGTGAACAGATCGCATGGTACTGTAAGTAATAAGGTAACAAATTAAGAAGATCAAATAAATAACAAATAAATCCAAAAAAAATCTCCAAAAATACCAGAAAATTTATGGGAATACAAGGAAGCCAAATAAAATAGAAATTTGATTTAATTGATGTTTAGATTAGTCAAATTAAATATTTTTAATTTAGGAAAATTCAAATTTAGCTTTATTAATTCAAATAAAATTGGTGAAATTTTCGAAGGACCTAAACTACTCAAAATATTTTTGAAAACCCAAATTTTGGGACGTTACAAATACCATGCGACATGGGTAAGAAACATTTCTTGAAATCGTGCATGTCGAACCGTTTCAACACCTTGTCAATATACATATCCTGGTTTAATCCAATTAGCTTTTTAGATCTATCTCTATATATCCTTAAACCAGGGTTATATACTGCATCTCCTAAATCTTTCATCGAGAAACAATTTCTTAATGAAGTTTTAATATATTCAAGCATAGGAATATCATTTCGACTAAGAGTATGTCATCACATACAAAAAGTAAACACAAACTTGCTCCCACTAACCTTCTTGTAAACACAAGGTTCTTCTTCGTTCTTGATGAAGTCAAACCCTTTGACCACTTCATTAAAACGAATGTTCCAACTCCGAGATGCTTACTTCAATCCATAGATAGATTTCTTAAACTTGCATACCTTTCTAGCTTCCTTCGACGACAAAACCCTCAGTGTGTCATGAACACATCCTCACTTAGGTTTCTATTTAGAAAGCTATTTTGACATCCATTTTCCATATCTCATAGTCGAAATATGCATCAATGGCTAGAATGATCCGGATAGATTTAGGCATCACGACAGTGAGAAGGTTTCATCATAATCAACCCTTGAATTTGATTGAAACCCGCTTACGAATCGTGCCTTATGAATGTGAACACTTCCATCCATATCTATCTTTTTCTTACAAATCCATTTGCATTCAATGGTCGTAATATCACCATGTGCATCAACCAAGTTCCAAACATGATTATCATGTATGGACTTTATTTAGGATCTCATGGCTTCAAGCCATAACTCGAGTATAGGTCCATCATCGCCTAGTATAAGTCTTAGACTCATCATTATTCAATAATAAAATATCATACTCATGCATTATAGGCAATTGACGTGGTCTTTTTGATCTATGTGGGGTTGATGCCTCATCTACAGGTACAACAACATCTTGTTCATCCTGTAGAGGTTCAGTAGGAGTTGAAAGATTTTTATATGGTTTCTGAATTTCTTCAAGTTGCACCTTGCTCACACTGACTCCTTTGAAAAGAAACTATTTCTCTAAGAACACAACATCTTGGTCAACAAACACTTTGTTATCAACCCAATTATAAAATAATATCCTTTAGTTTCCGTAGGATACCCCACAAAGAAGCACTTATCAGACTTGGGTGTGAGTTTATCAGACGTTAAACGTTTTACATAAACCTCACAACCCCATACTCTGAGAAAAGACAAACTAGGACTCTTCCAGGTCCATATATCATATGATGTCTTCTCTACAGTTTTTGATGGAACCATATTTAAAGTGAAAGCAGCTGCTTCTAGAGCGTATTCCCATAATTGTAATGGAGGATCAGATTGGTTCATCATTGACCAAACCATATCCAACAATGTTGGTTCGCTATTCGAGACACCCCATTCCATTGAGGCGCCCTCGTTGGAGTAAGCTGTGGAACAATTCTATACTTCTTTAGATGATCACCAAACTCATGGTTCAAATATTCAACTCTACGATCAGATCGTAGATATTTGATTATTTTGCCAAGTTGATTCTGCACTTTATTCTAAAATTATTTGAACTTTTCAAAGGATTCCGACTTATATCTCATCAAGTAGACATAGCCATATGTACTAAAATCATCAATAAATGTTATGAAGTATTGAAAATCACCTCTGGTCAGACTGCTCATTGGTCCGCATATATCCGAATGTACTACGACCAGTAGATCACTCTCCCCCTCACCTCTAATCGTGAAGGGTTCTCTTGTCATCTTGCCAAGTAAACAAGATTCACATGTTTCAAATGATTCAAAATCAAATAAGTTCAGAAGACCATAATTATGGAGCTTCATCATGCTTCTTATTATATGACCTAGTTGAGAAGGCCGATAAAATGGAACTCAATTCATTAGGTCAAAGTCTCTTAGCATTTATCTTATAGATGGGCTGATCCTCAAGATTCAGAACATACAATCCATTCAACAATGGAGCATGGCCATAAAGCATGTCTTCAAAATAAATTGAACAACAATTGTTCTTTATTCTGAACTCATCATAACCTTCTGCTCCTAAACATGAAGCGGAGATAAAGTTTTTGCTTAAGGCTGGAACATAATGATAATTATTTAGTTCCATAACTAATCCTGTGGGTAAAGCTAATGGCAAAGTACCAATAGCTAATTCAGGAACTCTTCCTTCGTTACCCACACGAAGATCAACATCAACTCTTGCCAAACTTTTACTCCTTATTAGTCCTTCCAACGAATTGTAAATATGAGCAACCGATCCGGTATCAAATACCCAAGAACTGGTCGGAGAAGTGGCAAGATTAATTTCTATAATATTTATACCTGAATGGGAAGTCTTACTTCCCTTGTTCTTTTTCATCTATGCTAAGTACTTATTGCAATTTCTCTTCCGAGGATCCTTAGAACATATTCATTCTTTTCATGTTTAAGAACAATTCTCAAATTACGAACCCAGTCAAGAATAGATCGTAAATTAAAGGTAAACATATATCAAATAATATCAAAGTGGTAGCCCCACTTTGATAAACTAAACACGTAACAAACCCATCATATCGATACCAAGTTGTCCCATGTCAAGTTTTAGTTTAGAGTCTAACAATGATGTCAGTCAAGACCCAAGTGAAGTCCATAACCGTAGACACGGCTATTCGAATAGTTTATAACCCTGCAGGGGGGGTACATCTTTACCCACATGATTTGATCAGCCCGTAAGCCTCCGGATAATAACACACTTCCATTGGTGTGTCGGCCGGGGAAATCAAGACTCGGTATTTTTCAGAAAGAAAACTATATTGAAGAGAACCACCCATGCATTATAAAATCCCACTTAGTGCTAGCTATACCGCCTACTAACTAACCGGGCATGCAAGTTGTGTCGAAGGGGCCAATGTAAGGAGTTAGCATGTGGGTCGACCGCCCAACATCAAAATAAAAATAGCTCTTACTTGTACATTATATCCTTACATTGGGTTTCTACGGAACATGAGATTTCACGGTCCCATGTCCTCACACCACCTGTGTTTCAAATCAATGCGATCTTCCCCTTACTTGACCAAACGACGCCCATACACCGCATATGGAAGTACGAGTGATACTTGGAGTGACAGCCCAAAGTTCGGTCCTTGATGATACGGACAAGTCTTTCTACGATACCCGATTCTCATACACGATGGCACCCTCACTACTAGCCACTTGTCCAAATCAAAATCCATTTTCAAAGAACAAAATTTAGACTCCACAATCAGATTCAAAGATCTGAACCAAAACATAAATACAATTTATTCAGTGTCTCCCACGATCGACGAGATAACCCCATCAACCGAACTAACGCGTCTACTGACTTGCATGGCTAAGCATATTCACCAACGATAAGTTATATCACACATCGACTAACTTAGGCATATCTATAAAGAAGAATTCAAGGTTAACCTGCAAGAATTGGGATATAGCTATCTAGACTTTACAAAGTATTCATACTCGCAAATAGCATGCACGTAAGTAATATTTGCATTTCAAAACACTAAAGTAGGAAATGTTGGGATCAACATGTACGCAAGAATAAAAGTAAAAAGTGATGCTTGCACCTTGTTTGAAATGCCAACTATTCGCTCTTAGACGGATATTCGTCATTTCGGTAATCTTGGATTCTAAAGAAAAACACGATATCAAATAAAACCGAGAAACCGAGAAAATCCAAAATGCTAAAAAATGCATGATTACATCATAGTGGAGAGGTTAGGATTTAATAGGAATTTAGGTGAAAATTGTAATTCATTTGGAGTTCAATTCGATTTTCTATAGATTTTCCAAGGTTAAAGTCATTAGTGTAAATATCAAATTTTTATGTAATAGTGACATATTCAAAACTTATTCCACATTAAAGTACAACAAAAATTTAAACTAACAAAATTGAGTTTACTCAATTTGAAGTTAAAATGAATTACTTATGAATTTTCGTAGTTTATAACCATTTCAGTGTAAAAATAATTCATTTCGGATTTTCTAATTGCGTTAAATACTTTTTACATTGACGGTCATCTAGCCACCAAAATGACATGTGGGACCGGGTCATTATTGACCTGTCCAAAGTGGGCATGGTCAATGTGCCACATGGGGCCCACACGTTGCTGGCTCACCCATGCGCACAAAGGCATGGATCGGAGGTTCATGGATTCGGCCACGGTCCACGCTATTATGCACTTAATCACATAGCTCCACATGTAATAGGCTCAAAGTCTTAATCAATTTACTAATTACATTCATTAGCGGTGGGACCTACATGTCATAAGTTCATTGACAAACATAATTAAGGCTAATGAGGGTCATTACCCTATTTTGCCAGCGGCTCGACGGAGCTTCCGCAGAAATCACGCGTGAGGTAGGGATTCGTGAAACAAAGGAGCTCCAAACTCGAGAGGCTCCACCGGTGCTGGAAGTCCTCGCAATACATTAGCGGTGACGAGTCCGGCTGGTCGCCGACGGTGAGCTCCTAGTGGTCGTATGCGGGACGAAGGCGACGCATGAGGTGATGATGCTACGGTGGTCGAGGAGCCTCGAGAAGGAGCGCCGTTGTCACCTTGACTTCGTGAATGCGCACACCCGATTATGACATCGATGGGGTCTGAGTCGACCGAATGGCAAAGGCGACATTTCACCTGGTCCGAGAAGACGGGTTGTACACCTCTGATTGCCCCAAATGCAAATTAACTTCACCATAATACTCAATGAGGCATTGCGATCCTCATGGAGAAAATGGCATTGAGAAAGACTCATTAGAACGCCGATGAGCTCGGGCCATGGCCGCTAGAGTTGAGGACGACGATGTCATTCTCGGCGATTCAAAGGACGAGAAAAGCTCTGACCGGGAAAATGGATGCGGTGTTGAGAAGAGATTCCAGAGGTGGGCTGCTCGGCTCACGGGCAAGAACACAAGTGCACTCCTCCTCGCCTTCTTCCTCGGTCAAACAAGGAAGAGAGCAATGAGGCGAGAGAGAGCGAAAGAAAGGGTTTGAGTGGCCTAAGGAGGTTTATGGCACCGATGATCCTTTGTAGTCGATCGTAAAAGCACAATGGGGCAAGAATGGGCGCCATGGCGTATGCACTCAGGCTAACGCCAGTGCGTAAGCGCAAGGAGGATGACGCGTGCGGTCGACGAGCTGGTCCCGCCATCACCAGACGCAAACCGGCGTGAGTTGGCTACCGTGCAGGCCGATGCCGATCATTGAAGCAAAGCGTCTTGGTCCAGCCAAGATGGTTGGCCCGGGTTGCTACAGTTCTTTTGGGTTCGGCCCGGCAGGACTGTTTGACTAAATTCAAATTTAAACTTCCCAACTTTGACTAAGGTCTAAAAATAACAAATAAATTTATGAAAATCTAAAATTTTACGTATGGTTCCCTGGGACAAGCTAGAGCTCATATAAATTTTCTAATACTACTGCTCATGAATTATACACTTATTTAAAATTCATGTATAGTAGCTATTTATGAATTGAGTTCGCATTTTTCTTAAGGTTAAATGGAATTCCAAAATTTTGATAAAATTCATATTTGATCATGATAATTATTCTTGTATTTGAATAAAATATTTTCTGGAGATCATCCTAAACATTTTTTCCCATTTGTTTTAGAACTCAAGGTCAAGTTTAGGGTTTAATCTTAAATATGAAAAATTCAAAGTTCATAATTTATGATCATGCTCCATAAATGTTCTGAAATGCTTATGAGATGCATATAACTCCCATTAATAAAATTTGGGGTTGTGATAGACGCGCAAGGCACCTTATGGTTTGGGAACCGTTTGGTGGTTCCTTTCTATTGCAAATTGAGAGATTTAATCCTCAAGGAAGCTTACAACTCTCGATTCTCCATCCACCCCGGAAGTACCAAGATGTACCAAGATCTGAAGAAGCGGCTATGGTGGAGCCTAATGAAGCAGTAGATCGCGCAATATGTTGCTGAGTGCGATGTATGCCAAAGAGTCAAGGCAGAGTATTTAGAGCCAGTTGGGTGATTATCGATCGTCTAACAAAGGTCGCCCATTTCATTCCTGTCTAGACCACCTACACCGAGGTCAAGTTAGCAGAGATTTACCTCTCAAGGATCGTTTGTCTCCACGGTGTACCAAAGGTGATCATTTCAGATCGAGGCCCTCAGTTTACATCCCACTTATGGAAGTGCTACATCAAGCAATGGGGATCAACCTATCTTTTAGCTCCGCTTACCACCCACAAACGGATGGACAAACCAAGATGGTTAACCAAATTTAGGAAGACCTTCTCCGAGCATGTGTGTTGTCCTATAGAAAGAATTGGGAGAAGTGTTTGGCGGCTATGAGTTTTCCTACAACAATAGCTTCCAATCAAGCATACAAATGTCACTTTTCGACGCTGTTATATGGGAGAGCTTGTAGGACACCCTTGCACTCGTTCGAGACCGGGGAAAGACCATTCTATGGTCGAACCTTGGTGGAGTATGCCGAAGAGCAAGTTTGTGTCATCCGTGAGTGACTTTAGACGACTCAATCTCGCCGAGTCGAGTCGAGGTCGACCGTCGTCGCCACGAGTTGAGTTTTGAGATGGACGATCATGTTTACCTTAAAGTATCTTCGATGAAAAGAACACATCGCTTCCAAGTCAAAGGCAAAAGTATCTTCGATGAAAAGAACACATCGCTTCCAAGTCAAAGGTAAATTGACACCTCGCTACATCGTGCCATTCTGGATTCTAGCAAACTGGATCGGCCACCTATCAATTCGAAGTTTCCACCATCACTTTCGTGACGCATGACGGTTCCATGTCTCACAATTGAAAAAGTGCCTTCGAGTCCCAACGTAAGCAGCTGAGTTGGAAGAACTTGACTTGCAACCCGATCTTATCAGGAATACCCGATTCGCATTCATGAAGAAATAGAGCGCAAAACAAGGAATCGCAACATCAAGTTCTTAAAAATTCAGTGGAGTAACCATACTAAAGATGAAGCAACTTGGGAGTGAGATGACCGAATGCGAACCGAATATCCCAATATTTTTCCTTCCGTTTGAAGTGTTTTCGAATCAAGAAAGGAAAGGTTAAACAAAGCAATGAAAAGGAAAATGTTGAAGGAAATCCAGACAACAGATGTTGTATATTTTTCTAGTAGTTTTCCGATCTAGTTTTTCTGAACTACCAAAATCTCTGTGGCGCAGGTTCTTTGTAACAGGGGAGGTTTGTCACATTTCCAATTTAATAAATGAAATTGTTATGCATCTCATGAGCATACGTGACATTCTTAAAACATTTGCACTAATTATTGCATTTGGAAAATCTAAAATCGATGCCAACTTACAACTGAAATATGAAGCCCCAAAAGAAAAATGAGATAAATGTTTATAAAGTTCCCTGGGAAATAATTTATTTAAATACTATAATATTTAACATGAATAAATATATTTTTCCCAAATTTATAGAACATAACTCACTGTAAAACTTCAAATCCCTTCCTAAATAGCCGCACGGTTTTGAAATTAAATTAAGCAAATAAATCATGAACTGTGGGGTTTAAAAGTTTATATGGGAACTAGGTCATCGCAGGAACCACTTTGATTAATTTCATATTTTTAGGAATTTATTTACTATATTTTGTAGCACGGTCAATCTAGAAGCAAATGAAATTCAAATCATTCAAACTCGTGATTGTTGCACCGACTAAGCCCGACCTGCCTTGACTCACCAACCAACTCTTCGTACACCGCACAGACTCTACTCGACCAGATCGCTGTTCTGGCCGGACCTTGACTCGAGTCCGACCTGGGTGAATTGATTCGGCTGAGTCGACTAGTCGACCGCATCGCGCTCGCTGCTCGACCACATCGCCTTGTGTCGCCAACCCCGCCCACCTGTTAGGTCCATCCCTACCTCACGCTAGCGCCACAGAGAAGCACGGTGCCACATCGCGGCGTGCTCGCCTAGCGTAGCGACGCCGTCAATCCACCGCACGCTGCCGACCACTCTGGACCTTTGCCTCTCCACGCCACCTCCACTTTGTCATCTCCCAAGGATAATACCCCTCACCTCCATTTCTCCTTATCCTTCCTCTCGGTTTGAGGAAGGAGAAGCTGCTTGAGCTCAATTCTTCTGATAAACTCCTCACCACCGAGTCCCTTAGCTTCCTTCTTGCATGTCGCTTCCATTTTGGCTAATGCCAAGCCATGGTTTTGCTTGTAGCTCTTTGACCATCTTCGTGCTCCACTAAGCTCAAGAGCGACACTCGAGGACACCACTGACATCTTTGTCTCTCGTAGGTATTAACCTCGACCTTGCACGCCACCTTGTGTCCTTGAGCATGATTAGCATAACCCTCAACTAATGTCAATAATGCACGATAGGATTTCGAGGATTTGAAGCTTTGTCCGGGCCACCGAAGAACAACTCTTCGCCTCCCACTCAACTGTAATGCATTCTTCGATTCTTGCTATTAGAGCATCCTCTTGTGGTCCGTAAGCTATCTCGACCACTCATTCCTCTCTTTTGCTCTGAGCATCCTCTCCACGTGGCCGCCGCCCATCGCCACCGCTCTTCACAGCGGTCAAGCTCCGCCATCTCCGACCTATCTAACCCTTAGGTAGCCTCGCTAATCACTAGATAGCTCGGGCACCCGTCTCTTTGGACAATGCGAGCCAGATCACTTTGCATGCATGTTTTCCGTAGTTGGTAGCACCACCTCTCTCTAGCTAGCTGCCTCTCTCCGGCTAGCCGCCGGTACGGTCCACCTTCGTCGTCGCCACCAGTCTGAGAAGATGCGCACTACTATTGCGCATCTATCTCTGGTCTTGGCCGGCTCCGCCGTGGCGCGTAGCGCCGGCAAGCCGTCGGGCAAGCGCGCGGCCGTGACTTCCCTGTTGTTGGGGCATCCGGCAAATCACTGTAGAGAGTAGGTTCGAGCTAATGACATGATAAGTGATTAATGTTGTCTTAAAATACTTAATATATCGCTTACATGTGGGGCCCGTGAACATAAAACGAAACTAAATAACGGTTTGAATGAGTGAATGACATGTGGGTCCTATGGACTTAAGTGCAAGCCATGGGCGGCTGACCTACTGTGGACTCGCTGCCTGCACTCAGGTCGTGGATCAGATCATCGACATGCGTCCAACTAGTTAGCGATTAAATCTAAAATTTAAATGAAAAGTGTATCGTTTATTAGGCCCCACTGACCAATGATCGCGGCTAGGTAAGTCCGATAAGAAAAGTTTTAAATGCATTTATAAATACGAATTGAATTATTGTTGCAATCGAAAATTTGAATAACTTCAAAAATACATAACTAAATCATTTTAACTCCAAATCCAGCTTAAACCAATTTTGATAATTTTCATTTTAAGTGAGATTTATTTTAAAATAGGTTTCAAACATGTCTCTATAAAAGATAATATAGTTTTGGAAAATAATTCATAACTCTATTATTTTTACAATAGAAAAAGCGATAATCGTGAAAATTCATAACTAATTCATATCAATGAATTTACACGAATTAAACATTTGCACTTGCCTCCGTGTGGTGACGTGTTGTGAAACAACGAAGGTGTCCTTCCACCCACCGTCTCACCGCCTACACAAGTATTACCACGTATTACGGATAATCGAATATGGCACAGCTTCAAGTGTACTACGATGCTCTCTAATCAAACTACTCATCCCAAGGGTTCAATTTGACATCTACCCCAAAAGTCCAGATTATCGTTCTACGGGCAGTTGCACAAGAAAATTCGCCATTAATTATCTGTAACTCTAAACGACTTGAAACCAGTGCTCACTGATTCTTAACTGATCAGGCTACAAAAACTTAGTTGGCGGAATCTTCTGATTCGGCAAAAACAGAGGGGTATTAAACTGCTAAACCTAACCCATCTACAACAGTCCAGAAAACAGATCAGCAGTAAAGAAAATAGTGTAACTTTTAGCCTACTGATCCAAATGGGATGATCTTTATCAACTTGGAAAGATAAATTCAAGATCTACAATAACTTAGTTGGGGGAGTCTTCTGATTCGGCCTCTAGTTTGAACAAAAACGAGGGACAAAACTACTGACCACAGATTTCAGACAGATTGGACAGTTCGCATTCAAAAAATCATATCTCTCAAACTACTGGTCGGATTTTGCTCATCTTGGTGCCAAAAGAAAGCTAACGAAACCAGGAACAAATATCTAGAAGGGCAAAACCCCAAATTCGGCCTCTAAAGTACTGAAACAAGCCGCGCAACATTCTGATCAATACTGTAAAATCTGGAACTCTAAACCGACGTGACTCAAATGATCTCTACCGCAACAAAACTTGATCAAACAAATAACCGGGGTGCTCGTTACCCTTGAAGACCCGTAGCACGACGAAGAACCACTCCCCGCTGGTCTCCCTTCTTCTTCCTTGGCCGGCCACACCACAGCGAACCACCGGCGATGAAACGACCCGCCGGAGGACAGATCGGAGGAGAAGCGCCCGGGGCTCTTGGAGACCAACTCCGGAAGCACCAATGGCCGGCGATCGGGGGAGGAGGCGGCGCCCAAACCAGGGAGGAGGCGCCGGCCTATGGAGGGTGGAGGGGGAAGGGGGTGGCGGCTAGGTGGGGGGGAGAGGTGGCCTATTAGGGTTGGGGAGTGGTGCCCCCCTTTATATGGCCGGCCTCCTAGTGGGCCGGCCGGCCCCCTCCCTTGGCCCAAGTCAGTGCAAAACTCCGATAACCCCCCTGCGGACTGGTAAATACTGAAAAAAAAAACGACTTCTTTCTCTCCCTCCGACTTCCCTCTTTTACCGAATGCGATTCCGAAAACTATTAAATCACATTTTCGACTAAATTCCAAACTATGCGAACTAGCTGGATTTATGAGGTATTACACCACGCTGGTGCTACGATAATACCAACTAATAATGAACCAACCTAGGGTGACAAAAGATCATGGCATACAATAGACAAGGTGGATATAACAAATTGGATTAATAACTATCCCAAAAGCATTTAAATAAACACTTGAAATAGAATGCAATATATTGAAACAAAGTAGTTTTGAAAACTGGGTGCAACATGATCAAACGTATAACTTGCCTTGCTATAGCAATGATGGTCTTGTTTATCTTCAATCTTCTACTTCCTTGATCTTCAACTCCTTCAGACGATTCCGGGGCTTCAACGTCTAACAATAAAGAAAGCGCATAGACAAACTAAATTCAAAAAGGCAAATCAAATAAACTCCAAATTGAAATTGAAAGGTACTGGAAGATAGATATTGAATTTAGATGAATGACATGTGGGCCACTGGTCTATGGACCGGGCCGACGGAGATATGCTAGTCCACAGTGGACCAAGCTCATGGAGGAGGGTTGACCAAGAGTTGACTGACACGCGGGACTCGCATGGAAGTGAGAGAAGATATATACATACATATATATACATGCATGCATACATATATACATACATACGTACATACATATATACATATATATACATATGGGCTTGGATGGTGTGGATGACAAGTGGGTCCATATATTATGGAGAGGGAGAGTTAACAGAGAGGAGGAGATTGATATGTGGTTTGGATTGATTGACAACTAGAGACCACCCAACAGAGAAAAAACAATTAGAGAAGGAGCCGAAAAAGGAAGCTCCATAGAAGAACTCGGCTAGAGAATTCATGCGCATGGAATTGGCAGTCAGTAGCATAGCATGCCAATGGGAGGGAGTAGTGAGTGCTTGGTCCACTCATTAGACAGGAGAGAGAACTAGATTACATCGTAGAACAAGGAAACAATAGAACAGAATGTAGAAACTCAAAAGAGCCGAGAGAGAACAATGGAGGTGGTATGTTGATTTTTGGCTCTGAGATGGGAATCAAAAATTAGATAAAAGAATTAGCATTGAACCAATTAACTCAAGAAAGAGCACCAACTGAACTTCGCAACATGCATCAACAGGAACAGAACCTAACACCAGCGGACAATGAACCGAACGAATAAAGCATGTTCTTGTATTTATATGTGAACAGATGCACATGGCCGATCATACCGTATCGAAGTTGGCTACTTGGTGGCATGCGATACAATCGGCAAGACCTTATCAAGGGAAGGAGAGACAGGAGATACCATAGACGCAACCATCGAAGGAAGCCAAAACCGAAGTATTAGCATGAACAGTGTCCGTAGAGTAACAGCCGAACATGGCGCATTGGGTGGTCGGCGACCGGCGGCGGTGCGGCGGCGGCGAAGGGGCAAAAAGAAAAGGAAACGACGAGCCGGACGCGATGGTGCGGTCGGATTTTGGAAATACTCACCGAGGAAACGAGAAACGCGAAGAATACGGTTCCGCTGCAAATGACGGCAGAACTCCGGTGATCTTCGGGCGTAGGGGCTGTCACCATGATGTAGAGCACGACGACTTGAACCCAACGCCGTAGACGGTTCGGCTGGTGGACGTCGGATGGAGGAGAAACTCGCCGGAGAAGACCTTTGGGAGGAACTCTATTTCGCGAACTGCGACGAAAATAGATGGATTCGGAGGAAATCAAATCAAGGGATTGGAAGAGGACGTCGAGACGGACGCGTGGGCGTAGACGGCTTGCATTTATATGCACCGAGGAGAAAGATATGGAAGTTTGAAAATTGAATCGGAACGAACGCGTACTGGACGGTAGTTCGGCTCGGTTACGTTCGGCAGGAAATCCGGACGTGAACAGGACTGCATGGTACTGTAAGTAATAAGGTAACAAATTAAGAAGATCAAATAAATAACAAATAAATCCAAAAAACTCCAAAAATACCAGAAAATTTATGGGAATACAAGGAAGCCAAATAAAATAGAAATTTGATTTAATTGATGTTTAGATTAGTCAAATTAAATATTTTTAATTTAGGAAAATTCAAATTTAGCTTTATTAATTCAAATAAAATTGGTGAAATTTTCGAAGGACCTAAACTACTCAAAATATTTTTGAAAACCCAAATTTTGGGACGTTACAAATACCATGCGACATGGGTAAGAAACATTTCTTGAAATCGTGCATGTCGAACCGTTTCAACACCTTGTCAATATACATATCCTGGTTTAATCCAATTAGCTTTTTAGAACTATCTCTATAGATCCTTAAACCAGGATTATATACTGCATCTCCTAAATCTTTCATCGAGAAACAATTTCTTAATGAAGTTTTAATATATTCAAGCATAGGAATATCATTTCTGACCAGTAGTATGTCATCACATACAAAAACAGAAACACAAACTTGCTCCCACTAACCTTCTTGTAAACACAAGGTTCTTCTTCGTTCTTGATGAAGTCAAACCCTTTGACCACTTCATTAAAACGAATGTTCCAACTCCGAGATGCTTACTTCAATCCATAGATAGATTTCTTAAACTTGCATACCTTTCTAGCTTCCTTCGGATCGACAAAACCCTCAGGCTGTGTCATGAACACATCCTCACTTAGGTTTCTATTTAGGAAAGCTATTTTGACATCCATTTTCCATATCTCATAGTCGAAATATGCATCAATGGCTAGAATGATCCGGATAGATTTAGGCATCACGACAGGTGAGAAGGTTTCATCATAATCAACCCCTTGAATTTGATTGAAACCCGTTGCGACCAATCGTGCCTTATGAATGTGAACACTTCCATCCATATCTATCTTTTTCTTACAAATCCATTTGCATTCAATGGTCGTAATATCACCATGTGCATCAACCAAGTTCCAAATATGATTATCATGTATGGACTTTATTTAGGATCTCATGGCTTCAAGCCATAACTCAGAGTATAGGTCCATCATCGCTTCCGTATAAGTCTTAGACTCATCATTATTCAATAATAAAATATCATACTCATGCATTATAGGCAATTGACGTGGTCTTTTTGATCTATGTGGGGTTGATGCCTCATCTACAGGTACAACAACATCTTGTTCATCCTGTAGAGGTTCAGTAGGAGTTGAAAGACTTTTATATGGTTTCTGAATTTCTTCAAGTTGCACCTTGCTCACACTGACTCCTTTGAAAAGAAACTATTTCTCTAAGAACACAACATCTTGGTCAACAAACACTTTGTTATCAACCCAATTATAAAAATAATATCCTTTAGTTTCCGTAGGATACCCCACAAAGAAGCACTTATCAGACTTGGGTGTGAGTTTATCAGACGTTAAACGTTTTACATAAACCTCACAACCCCATACTCTGAGAAAAGACAAACTAGGACTCTTCTAGGTCCATATCTCATATGATGTCTTCTCTACAGTTTTTGATGGAACCATATTTAAAGTGAAAGCAGCTGCTTCTAGAGCGTATTCCCATAATTGTAATGGAGGATCAGATTGGCTCATCATTGACCAAACCATATCCAACAATGTTCGGTTCCGTCATTCAGACACCCCATTCCATTGAGGCGTCCCTGTTGGAGTAAGCTGTGGAACAATTCTATACTTCTTTAGATGATCACCAAACTCATGGTTCAAATATTCAACTCTACAATCAGATCGTAGATATTTGATTATTTTGCCAAGTTGATTCTGCACTTTATTCTAAAATTATTTGAACTTTTCAAAGGATTCCGACTTATATCTCATCAAGTAGACATAGCCATATGTACTAAAATCATCAATAAATGTTATGAAGTATTGAAAATCACCTCTGGTCGGACTGCTCATTGGTCCGCATATATCCGAATGTACTACGACCAGTAGATCACTCTCCCCCTCACCTCTAATCGTGAAGGGTTCTCTTGTCATCTTGCCAAGTAAACAAGATTCACATGTTTCAAATGATTCAAAATCAAATAAGTTCAGAAGACCATAATTATGGAGCTTCATCATGCGCTTCTTATTATATGACCTAGTTGAGAAGGCCAGATAAAAATGGAACTCAATTCATTAGGTCAAAGTCTCTTAGCATTTATCTTATAGATGGGCTGATCCTCAAGATTCAGAACATACAATCCATTCAACAATGGAGCATGGCCATAAAGCATGTCTTCAAAATAAATTGAACAACAATTGTTCTTTATTCTGAACTCATCATAACCTTCTGCTCCTAAACATGAAGCGGAGATAAAGTTTTTGCTTAAGGCTGGAACATAATGATAATTATTTAGTTCCATAACTAATCCTGTGGGTAAAGCTAATGGCAAAGTACCAATAGCTAATTCAGGAACTCTTTCTTCGTTACCCACACGAAGATCAACATCAACTCTTGCCAAACTTTTACTCCTTATTAGTCCTTCCAACGAATTGTAAATATGAGCAACCGATCCGGTATCAAATACCCAAGAACTGGTCGGAGAAGTGGCAAGATTAATTTCTATAATATTTATACCTGAATGGGAAGTCTTACTTCCCTTGTTCTTTTTCATCTATGCTAAGTACTTATTGCAATTTCTCTTCCGAGGATCCTTAGAACATATTCATTCTTTTCATGTTTAAGAACAATTCTCAAATTACGAACCCAGTCAAGAATAGATCGTAAATTAAAGGTAAACATATATCAAATAATATCAAAGTGGTAGCCCCACTTTGATAAACTAAACACGTAACAAACCCATCATATCGATACCAAGTTGTCCCATGTCAAGTTTTAGTTTAGAGTCTAACAATGATGTCAGTCAAGACCCAAGTGAAGTCCATAACCGTAGACACGGCTATTCGAATAGTTTATAACCCTGCAGGGGGGTACATCTTTACCCACATGATTTGATCAGCCCGTAAGCCTTCGGATAATAACACACTTCCATTGGTGTGTCGGCCGGAGAAATCAAGACTCGGTATTTTTCAGCAAGAAAACTATATTGAAGAGAACCACCCATGCATTATAAAATCCCACTTAGTGCTAGCTATACCGCCTACTAACTAACCGGGCATGCAAGTTGTGTCGAAGGGGCCAATGTAAGGAGTTAGCATGTGGGTCGACCGCCCAACATCAAAATAAAAATAGCTCTCACTTGTACATTATATCCTTACATTGGGTTTCTAAGGAACATGAGATTTCACGGTCCCATGTCCTCACACCACCTGTGTTTCAAATCAATGCGATCTTCCCCTTACTTGACCAAACGACGCCCATACACCGCATATGGAAGTACGAGTGATACTTGGAGTGACAGCCCAAAGTTCGGTCCTTGATGATACGGACAAGTCTTTCTACGATACCCGATTCTCATACACGATGGCACCCTCACTACTAGCCACTTGTCCAAATCAAAATCCATTTTCAAAGAACAAAATTTAGACTCCACAATCAGACTCAAAGATCTGAACCAAAACATAAATACAATTTATTCAGTGTCTCCCACGATCGACGAGATAACCCCATCAACCGAACTAACGCGTCTACTGACTTTCATGGCTAAGCATATTCACCAACGATAAGTTATATCACACATCGACTAACTTAGGCATATCTATAAAGAAGAATTCAAGGTTAACCTGCAAGAATTGGGATATAGCTATCTAGACTTTACAAAGTATTCATACTCGCAAATAGCATGCACGCAAGTAATATTTGCATTTCAAAACACTAAAGTAGGAAATGCTGGGATCAACATGTACGCAAGAATAAAAGTAAAAAAGTGATGCTTGCACCTTGTTGAAATGCCAACTATTCGCTCTTAGACGGATATTCGTTCGCCTCGGTAATCTTGGATTCTAAAGAAAAACACGGTATCAAATAAACACCGAGAAAACTGAGAAAATCCAAAATGCTAAAAAATGCATGATTACATCATAGTGGAGAGGTTAGGATTTAATAGGAATTTAGGTGAAAATTGTAATTCATTTGGAGTTCAATTTGATTTTCTATAGATTTTCCAAGGTTAAAGTCATTAGTGTAAATATCAAATTTTTATGTAATAGTGACATATTCAAAACTTATTCCACATTAAAGTACAACAAAAATTTAAACTAACAAAATTGAGTTTACTCAATTTGAAGTTAAAATGAATTACTTATGAATTTTCGTAGTTTATAACCATTTCAGTGTAAAAATAATTCATTTCGGATTTTCTAATTGCGTTAAATACTTTTTACATTGACGGTCATCTAGCCACCGCAAATGACATGTGGGACCGGGGTCATTATTGACCCGGTCAAAGTGGGCATGGTCAACAGGCCACATGGGGCCCACACGTCAGTGGCTCAGTCCATGCGCACAGTGCATGGACCGGAGGTTCATGGATTCGGCTCACGGTCCACAGTTACTATGCACTTAATCACATAGCTCCACATGTAATAGGCTCAAAGTCTTAATCAATTTACTAATTACATTCATTAGCGGTGGGACCTACATGTCATAAGTTCATTGACAAACATAATTAAGGCTAATGAGGGTCATTACCCTATTTTGCCAGCGGCTCGCCGGAGCTTCCGCGCGCGAGCAAACTGCGGTGAGGTAGGGGATTCGGTGAAACAGTGGAGCTCCAAACTCAGGAGAGGCTCCACCGGGTGCGGGAAGTCCTCGCGAATACATTGGCGGTGACGCAGAGTCCGATGGTCGCCGACGGTGAGCTCCTAGTGGTCGTATGCGGGGACGAAAGGCGACGCATGAGGTGATGATGCTACGGTGGTCGAGGAGCCTCGAGAAGGAGCGCTTCAGTGTCACCTTGACTTCAGGAATGCGGCACACCCGATTATGACATCGATGGGGGGTCGGAGTCGACCGGAATGGCAAAGGCGACATTTCACTGGGTCCGGAGAAGACGTGGTTGTACACCCTCGGTATTGCCCCAAATGCAAATTAACTTCACCATAATACTCAGTGAGGCATTGCGATCCTCATGGAGAAAATGGCATTGAGAAAGACTCACTAGAACGCCGATGAGCTTCGGGGCCATGGCCGCTAGAGTTGAGGACGACGATGTCATTCTCGGTGATTCAGTGGACGAGAAAAGCTCGGACTGGGAAAAATGGATGCGGTGTTGAGAAGAGATTCCGGAGGTGGGCGTTCTGGCTCACGGGCAGCAACACAGCGGCGGCACCCTCCTCGTCTTCTTCCTCGGTCGAAACAAGGAAGAGAGCAGCGAGGGCGAGAGAGAGCGAAAGAAAGGGTTTGAGTGGCCTAAGGAGGTTTGCGAAGTACCGATGATCCTTTGTAGTCGATCAGAAAAGCACAATGGGGCAAGAATGGGCGTCATGGCAGGCATGCACTGTGCTAACGCGCCAGGCAGAAGCGGCGAGGAGGATGACGTCGGTGCTGACGAGTGGGGCCCGCTCATCAGTCGTATCGCAAACCGGCGTGAGCCGGGCGCTGTGCCAACGATGCAGTCAGTTGAAGCAAAGCGTCATGGTCCAGTCAAGATGGTTGGCCCGGGTTGCTACAGTTCTTTTGGGTTCGGCCCGGCAGGACTGTTTGACTAAATTCAAATTTAAACTTCCCAACTTTGACTAAGGTCTAAAAATAACAAATAAATTTATGAAAATCTAAAATTTTACAGAAGGGTTCCTGGGACAAGGTAGAGCTCATATAAATTTTCTAATACTACTGTTCATGAATTATACACTTATTTAAAATTCATGTATAGTAGCTATTTATGAATTGAGTTCGCATTTTTCTTAAGGTTAAATGGAATTCCAAAATTTTGATAAAATTCATATTTGATCATGATAATTATTCTTGTATTTGAATAAAATATTTTCTGGAGATCATCCTAAACATTTTTTCCCATTTGTTTTAGAACTCAAGGTCAAGTTTAGGGTTTAATCTTAAATATGAAAAATTCAAAGTTCATAATTTATGATCATGCTCCATAAATGTTCTGAAATGCTTATGAGATGCATATAACTCCCATTAAAAAAATTTGGGGTTGTGATAGACGCGAAAGGCACCTTATGGTTTGGGAACCGTTTGGTGGTTCCTTTCTATTGCAAATTGAGAGATTTAATCCTCAAGGAAGCTTACAACTCTCGATTCTCCATCCACCCCGGAAGTACCAAGATGTACCAAGATCTGAAGAAGCGGCTATGGTGGAGCCTAATGAAGCAGTAGATCGCGCAATATGTTGCTGAGTGCGATGTATGCCAAAGAGTCAAGGCAGAGTATTTGAAGCCAGTGGGGTGATTATCGATCGTCTAACAAAGGTCGCCCATTTCATTCCTGTCAAGACCACCTACACCGAGGTCAAGTTAGCAGAGATTTACCTCTCAAGGATCGTTTGTCTCCACGGTGTACCAAAGGTGATCATTTCAGATCGAGGCCCTCAGTTTACATCCCACTTATGGAAGTGTCTACATCAAGCAATGGGGATCAACCTATCTTTTAGCTCCGCTTACCACCCACAAACGGATGGACAAACCAAGATGGTTAACCAAATTTAGGAAGACCTTCTCCGAGCATGTGTGTTGTCCTATAGAAAGAATTGGGAGAAGTGTTTGGCGGTTGCGGAGTTCTCCTACAACAATAGCTTCCAATCAAGCATACAAATGTCACTTTTCGACGCGCTATATGGGAGAGCTTGTAGGACACCCTTGCACTGGTTCGAGACCGGGGAAAGACCATTCTATGGTCGAACCTTGGTGGAGTATGCCGAAGAGAAAGTTTGTGTCATCCGTGAGTGACTTTAGACGACTCAATCTCGTCAGAAGTCGTATGCTGACCGTCGTCGTCACGAGTTGAGTTTTGAGATGGACGATCATGTTTACCTTAAAGTATCTTCGATGAAAAGAACACATCGTTTCCAAGTCAAAGGCAAAAGTATCTTCGATGAAAAGAACACATCGTTTCCAAGTCAAAGGTAAATTGACACCTCGCTACATCAGGCCATTCGGGATTCTAGCAAAACTGGGATCGGTCACCTATCAATTCGAGTTTCCACCATCACTTTCAGACGTGCATGACGTGTTCCATGTCTCACAATTGAAAAAGTGCCTTCGAGTCCCAACGGAAGCAGCTGAGTTGGAAGAACTTCACTTGCAACCCGATCTTATCAGGAATACCCGATTCGCATTCATGAAGAAATAGAGCGCAAAACAAGGAATCGCAACATCAAGTTCTTAAAAATTCAGTGGAGTAATCACACTAAAGATGAAGCAACTTGGGAGTGAGATGACCGAATGCGAACCGAATATCCCAATATTTTTCCTTCCGTTTGAAGTGTTTTCGAATCAAGAAAGGAAAGGTTAAACAAAGCAATGAAAAGGAAAATGTTGAAGGAAATCCAGACAACAGATGTTGTATATTTTTCTAGTAGTTTTCCGATCTAGTTTTTCTGAACTACCAAAATCTCGGGGCAAGGTTCTTTGTAACGGGGGAGGTTTGTCACATTTCCAATTTAATAAATGAAATTGTTATGCATCTCATGAGCATACGTGACATTCTTAAAACATTTGCACTAATTATTGCATTTGGAAAATCTAAAATCGATGCCAACTTACAACTGAAATATGAAGCCCCAAAAGAAAAATGAGATAAATGTTTATAAAGTTCCCTGGGAAATAATTTATTTAAATACTATAATATTTAACATGAATAAATATATTTTTCCCAAATTTATAGAACATAACTCACTCGTGTAAAACTTCAAATCCCTTCCTAAATAGCCGCACGGTTTTGAAATTAAATTAAGCAAATAAATCATGAACAGTGGGGTTTAAAAGTTTATATGGGAACTAGGTCATCGCAGGAACCACTTTGATTAATTTCATATTTTAAGGAATTTATTTACTATATTTTGTAGCACGGTCAATCTAGAAGCAAATGAAATTCAAATCATTCAAACTCGCATTGTTGCACCGACTCAAGCCCGACCCAGTCTTGACTCAGCCCAACCAACTCTTCGTGCCACCCGCACAGGACTCCGGCTCGACCCTCGCACTGTTGCTCCGGTCGGACCTTGACTCGAGTCCGACCTGGGTGAATTGATTCGGCTGAGTCGACTAGCTGCACCGCATCGTGCTCGCGTTCGACCACATCGTCTTGTGTCGCTGTCAACCCTGGCCCACCTGTTAGGTCCATCCCCTACCTCACGCTGGCGCTCGCGTAGAAGCATGGTGCCACATCGCGGCCAGGCTCTGCCCTAGCGTAGCGACGCCGTCAATCCACCGCATGCGCTGACCACTCTTGGACCTTTGCCTCTTCACGCCACCTCCACTTTGTCATCTCCCCAAGGATAATACCCCCCCTCACCTCCATTTCTCCTTATCCTTCCTCTCGGGTTTGAGGAAGGAGAAGCTCGTTTGAGCTCAATTCTTCGGTAAACTCCTCACCACCGAGTCCCTTAGCTTCCTTCTTGCATGTCGTTTCCATTTTGGCTAATGCCAAGCCATGGTTTTGCTTGTAGCTCTCGGACCATCTTCGTGCTCCCTGAAGCTCAAGAGCGCACACTCGAGGACACCACCGTGACATCTTTGTCTCTGGTAGGTATTAACCTCGACCTTGCACGTCACCTTGTGTCCTTGAGCATGATTAGCATAACCCCTCAACTAATGTCAATAATGCACGATAGGATTTCGAGGATTTGAAGCTTTGTCCAGTTTCGACGGAAGAACAACTCTTCGTCTCCCACTTCAATCTGGTAATGCATTCTTCGATTCCTTGCTATTAGAGCATCCTCTTGTGGTCTGTAAGCTATCTCGACCACTCATTCCCTCTCTTTTTGCTCGGAGCATCCTCTCCACGTGAAGCCGTGCCGCCACTGTCACCGTCTTCGTCAACGGTCAAGCTCCGGCCATCTCCGACCCTATCTAACCCTTAGGTAGCCTCAGTTAATCACTAGATAGCTCGGGCACCCGCTCTTTTGGACAATGCAGAGCCGTATCACTGCATGCATGTTTTCCGTAGTTGGTAGTGCCACCTCTCTCTAGCTAGCTGCCTCTCTCCGGCTAGCCGCCGGTACGGTCCACCTTCGTCGTCGCCACCAGTCCGAGAAGATGCGCAATAGTAAACCAGTCCGGGAAGATGCACACTACTATTGCGCATCTATCTCTGGTCTTGGCCGGCTCCGCCGTGGCGCGTAGCGCCGGCAAGCCGTCGGGCAAGCGCGCGGCCGTGACTTCCCTGTTGTTGGGGCATCCGGCAAATCACTGTAGAGAGTAGGTTCGAGCTAATGACATGATTAGTGATTAATGTTGTCTTAAAATACTTAATATATCGCTTACATGTGGGGCCCGTGAACATAAAATGAAACTAAATAACGGTTTGAATGAGTGAATGACATGTGGGTCCTATGGACTTAAGTGTGATCATGGGCGGTTGGCCGCCTGTGGACTCGCGTTGCAGTGCCTTTGTCTTTGTGGATCAGATCAGCGACATGCGGGTCCAACTAGTTAGCGCGGATTAAATCTAAAATTTAAATGAAAAGTGTACTGTTCATTAGGCCCCACCAGTCAGCGACTGTGGCTAGGTAAGCTCCGATAAGAAAAGTTTTAAATGCATTTATAAATACGGAATTGAATTATTGTTGCACTGAAAATTTGAATAACTTCAAAAATACATAACTAAATCATTTTAACTCCAAATCCAGTTAAACCAATTTTGATAATTTTCATTTTAAGTGAGATTTATTTTAAAATAGGTTTCAAACATGTCTCTATAAAAGATAATATAGTTTTGGAAAATAATCCATAACTCTATTATTTTTACAATAGAAAAAGCTGATAACTGTGAAAATTCATAACTAATTCATAAAACTCCAAATGATATGAACCAAGTTATTTTGGTTTTATAATAATATTCTCTATTCATCCATATAATCCTTATCTCCACCACTGCTCTACAAATTTTCACAGAAAATCAATTTTCGGATGAACAATGTCGAATGTCATTTTTGTGGAATTTTAGGAAACTGATTTTCAAACTGCTATAACTCTCTCATCTCAAATCCAAATTGAATAATTATTTCACCTAAATTTATATAAAATCATCATCTAGTTACTGTAGAAATTTATGTATTTTTCATCTTTTCTGGTTGTTTATTCGATGTTGTATTTATATAGATCCCAAAGCTATTGATATAGACTTGTGTGCTACTGAGAGCGAGCAACTAGACTTCCAGTAAGGAAAGCATCATTTGAACTTTATTTTGCATCATATTGAACCCAGTTTTGATAAGTAGAGTTTTGAAATGCAATGATAATTGCTTGCATGCTATTTCGTTATATAAATATTTTTGTGATGTGTAGATAGTTATATCCAAATCTTGATGCCATCCTTGTTAAATTATAGTACACATATATGCTTAGGAATAGATGGATGTGATGATATTATTTTGTGTATTGAGTGCTTAGTAATGCAAGTCTAGATTATACGTTAGTACGGTCGACAGGATTAACCCGTCGATCGTGGGAAACACCTCACTCTTATCAATTATAAATTTTGGTCCAGATCGTCGCATCTGGTTATTTGAGTATAAATTTTGTTATTTCTAGTAGTATTGGTTTGGACAAGAGGTTGCTAGTGATGGTGCCTTTGTGTACGAGATCGGGTATGTGGTTGACTTGTCCAGACAGCTAAGAACCATGCCGTGGGCTGTCATTCCAAGTAACTATCATGCTACCACACGCGGGTTGGGAGCCGCTTGGTCAAGTAGAGGGAAGGTTTTGATTGGGTTGGGTCTCTGGTTGTGTGAGGACATTTGTGTTCAATCATTTGTTCGTAGGAGCCGATGCAATTTTTTATAATGTGCATAATAGTACTATTTTTCTTTATTTACATTGCATTGGTATATCCAACATAACTTGCGAGCCCGCTCAGCAAGCGCTATCCGTTGTTTGTACTAAGTTTGGGGTTCATCTCGCAAGGGGGTCTTAGCTCAATACCACTTTCTTGCCAAAAAGTACCAAATCTCGACGTCGCCGGCCAACACACCATAGGAAGTGTGTTTATTCTGGTGGCTTACAGGTTAGCCGAGTCGTGTGAGTAAAGTAGTACTCCCCTGCAGGGATCAAACTATTCGAATAGCCGTGTCCACGGTTATGAACAACACTTGGTTTTGGGAGACATCATCGCTAGACTTTTATATTAAAATTTACATGGTTACAACTTGGTATTCGGTATGAACTGGTGTTCATGTATTTTAGTTTATCAAAGTTGGCTGATACTTTGGTATTTGTTTGTTCGATTTGTTTACAATGTATAACTTTGTCACATGGTTTACCTCTACTTCAAATATGATTTTGAAATGGCAATTGAAAAACTAGTATGTGTAGGTTGAAAATTGGTGCGTCTTTCGCAAAACTAAAGCCACTAATGCTATTATTTGATTGTCCAAGATGCATAACTAATTTTTCTTTGTGTAAAACTTGCGAGTACAATTGTACTCAACCCGCTTGCTGCAATTACAGGTGAGGATGTGCCTCGATTGACTAGTTCGTTAGCGCCGATTACGACGACGCTAACGAATAGTGCTATTCTTTAACTCCCAGTCGGTTGCCTTGGGCTATGGACATACTATTGCTGGTATTTTGCTTATATTACTTTCTTCCGCTGCCACTTTAAGTGTTTAATTGAATTTGGCCGGTTGGCCCTTTTGTAATCGATGTAGACTTGAACTATTATGTTGTATATCTTTCATTATATCTATGTATGAATGTTGTATGTTTGTGATTGACATTGATGAGGGTATGCACGTGTTGGTTGCTAATCTTGGGAGACAACACGAGACACATACCCGCTGTTGTGAATTCCATATTAACTCGTTTAAGTGTGGACTTGAACCATTGGAGAACCGGTCGTCATGCAGTGCTTGCAGAGGAGCAGTACGCATGATCCCGGGGCTCTGGTTTTGGTCGGGCCTTCTCACTTATGCGGAGTTATGGTGCAATTCATTCACTTGATGCCCAGAGTTATTTTCATAAGACCGGGAAGGCCTCGGTCTTACGGAAATAAGTCGGGAGTCATCATAATGAATTAGTAAGCACTCCACCTTGGAAGACATGTACCATGGAATGAATTCAAAGATACATTTCATAAGGCACATGTTCCCACGGGCGTGATTGCCGCTAAACGCTGAGAGTTTCTTGCTCTCCGACAAAGTGGACATACTGTGACAGAGTACCTTCATCAATTCAACTACGTGGCACGATATGCCCAAAATGATGTTGATTCTGAAGAGAAAAGGATGGAAATTTTTTCTAAAGGATTATAAAAGTCACTGAAATTTCACATTTCGGCCCCTAGATTTTAAAGATCTTTTAGCTATGGTGAATAAACTTCTAACATCAGAAGAAGCCAGAAGAGAATTAGAAGACATTAGAAAAAGAAGAGTAATGCATATGACACCTTCATCAAATGCACCTAGAAGAAGAATGATGGCAGCACTGCCATTACATTTTCATCAGAGACCACCTACCAATCTCAATCCAAGACTGCAATACAACATGAATCAACTAGCAATAGTTCAGTGTCACACATGTGGAGGAAATCACTACCAAAGGTAATGTCCACAAAAATGTTCGAACAGATACCACTGTGGACAACCAGGTCATTTCAAGATGCAATGCCCAATGAAAAATATGTCACCAGAAAGCAGCCAAAGCTCAAGCAAGGAATCAACCACAAATCAACAAGACTCCATCAACATTGCAAGCTAACAAAGGAGGTATGCTACGACACAGAGAATAGCTAAGAAGACCAGGACAAATTCCAGGAGAAGGAAGACCAACAATAGGACCATTTCAAGGGAAAATCAATTATGTTACTACAAGGAAGCGGTAGAGGCCACAGATGCCATTGTTGGTATGTTTTTACTTCACGCAAGATCGGCATTGGTTTTGATTAATCCAAGATCCACCTTTTTAGTTTCGTTGACAGAATCATGTGACAAAAGGAGCAACATGGAAAAAGGAATCGAAAAGGCAGCGTGCTTTTCCCAACCTGTCCCCTGGCATTGAGTGAATCTCAAGGTCGAGATTCTTTTTAACGGGGTAGATTGAAACGATCCAAAACTTTAGAATTTCTAAAGTTTTTAGCTTGAATATCCATTTGTTTCCCAATTCGGAAAATTTCCTTTCCTTTCTTCTTTCCCTTTTCAGCTTTTCGTCTCCCTTAGCTGAAGGCACTTTTCTCCAACGCGCTTCCTCCCCTGTCTTCTTCCTCCATGCGTCATCAACTTCACACTCGCCTTTGTATTCATCCCATCAGCTCATTCTTCGCACCGCCCCCGCATCGCGCCAAAGCAGCACCAGGCGCTGCCACCTCGCCTCACCATCAATGCGGGCGCTAGCCCCAAACAGCCGTGTGCTAGCACCATGCCTAGCTCGCCAGCTCTTGTCCTCACGCCAGTGAGACAAGCGTTCCGCCACGACACTATCGTACCGCCACCTCGCCCCTACGAAGTGTCGTTTACGCCGATTGTCCACCTCGCCGCCACATGCCAAGCACACTGCGCATGCCTACTGCTGCCACTGCCTTCCCGGGCTATAAAAGCCCCTCTGGAGTGCGTCTCCCTCTTCATCCTCAACCTCAGCATCTTACCATTATCTATTTCCCCCTCCATCTCCGATCATCTTCTCCAATTTCACCGCCGCCTCCTTTCTTCCCCGACGAGCCCAAAGGCAAATCTGCTGCTACCGCCCCTCCCTTTCCCTCCCAACCCCATCACTAGCACCACCTCACCACCCCTAATCTTTTCCCTAACCTTCCCGCCCCTATTACCGCCGCCACCTCGCCGGTACCACCCTTCACCACTGCGCCGCCCACAACTTATGTGGCCAGAGCACCTCGGTGCACCCCAAACCTTGCCGCCACCTTCCCTGAGTCTCCCTTCGCTCACTGGTGCTCAAGCCTCGGCCAATTTGGTCAGAGCCCTGCTAAACCACCGACTCTATCTTCTTCTGCTCTAGTCGTGTGCCACCACCGCCGCCACCCCTTTTCCTCGAAAAAAATAAAAATAAAATAAAAATGATCATTTTACTGGGGTCACTCTTAGTGGGTTGCCCAATGCTTGCACAGGAAGAAACCGTCAACTTCTAAATGATTCATGCATGCATACCTCGTATCTGTACGGCTGTACCCTCGTCGTAGACTATTAGTAGTATACTAGTTTGCTCTTTACACTAGCTATTTTAATATTACAACACGCATGCATAGAAAGTAAGTAAAATCTGGACCAGGAAATAAAATCATATACGCACGTCGTAGATATACAAAAAGGTGTATTACGGTATCCCATGCAGCAAGTGTATATTAGTGGAGGCGTCTAGGGAGCATTTGGGTGCTAATTTGTCTAGGAGTACTCAAATTCTGAGCCGTATGATCACCATCTGTCTTCATCCAAAAAATCAACAAAAACATATGCAAAACCTTTTATCTCCAATCTGGGCTCGGTGGGTTTTTATTTCTTCCCCCACGTTAATGGATCGATTTGTATTCTATTTCACGTTTGTGGGTTGCTTTTTTTCCAAACCCATCAGACTTCGTGAGACAAAGTTCACTACTATATAAAGGGTCATCACAGATAGTTCTAAACTATTATCACAGACGGTTTCTGAACCGTATGATTTTATGTGCCTGTGATAACCGGCGGTTATCACTGGCGATTTTTTGAGCAGTCTGTAATTAATAATAACACAGATGGTTTTGTGGTATAAACCGTCTATAAAGGCCAACTATCACAGACAGCTATCACCAAAAACCTTCTATAATATGTGGGATATCACAGACGGTTCTTTTTACTAACGTCTGTGATTGGATACATATAACTGACGGTTAGTAAAAGAACCGTCTATGATATCCTATATATCACAGACGGTTTTTGGTGGTAGCCATATGTGATAGTAGGCCTTCACAGACGGTTTATACGACAAAACTGTCTGTGATATGTAGACCATCACAGACGATTATATATACCAACCGTCTATGATTGGAGACATATCACAAACGGTTAGTAAAAGAACCGTCGGTGTTACAAACGGTTTATACCACAAAACGTTTGTGATAGTTCGTTCTATACCTATATATTTTTTTTTTTGGCTAGTCTCAAGAAATGCTAGCCATGCCCTTTGAAAACAAGCAAGCAACAAACAGATAAATCACAATTGATTTGATATAGAAGAACTCAAAGTGATTTTAAAATCAAAATCAATTACAAAAGCATGTTCATGTATTGTCGCTAGAGTTGCAATTGAATTACAACTCAAAGTAAATTACAACTTAAAGTGAATCGGTGTCGCCGGAGTGAAAATCTCCGTTCAGGTTAATGATCTCTGACTTGAGGAAGGTGCAGAGCCGTCCGAGAGTTTGTCCCAATAGAATATAATTCATTCGATTGTCATGCACTGTCGCTAGGAGTAAAGTAGTAAGCATATATATTTAAATAGATAATTAAAAAATAATTATTGCAAAATTGACAAACCTCTGGATCCTTCAGCTTAGCACCCATGATTTAGTGCATATGATGGCAAACATAGAATGCACATACGTTGCCTTGTTGTTGCTGGTGGCACTGTAAAAATAGAATTACATATATAGGTATAGTCAGTTCGAGAGGCCAGTTATGAAGTGTGATATATGATTATTGTGTTGTAGCGGGTACCAAAAATCACGTCCTGTGTCCCAGTGTGGCGCTCTGTTCATTTTGTTTCCCTCCCCCAGTAGCATAGGCGCTGAACGCCTACGTGATTCCAAAAAGTTATTCTCAGTCATTTCAAACGAAGGAAGGCTAACAATAGAGTTACGTATGAAGGAAATGAGTATACCTGTCGAGTACTTTTTGCACAAGGGTGAAGTCATGGTTCTTATTGACTAGGGAATCAATGTATATTATCTTGTTCCACTTTGGTACAATGACTAAAAGATCTAGTGCCACTTACTCATGTATGTCGCTATAGTCATTAAACCTAAGTTCGAGTTGCGTATAATGTGCAAATGAAATTCGTATAGCAAGTAGTGAAGCACTTACCCCTGGTTATAGGGCACTAGTATGTAGTCCTTGTCGCCATGAGTAAGCGACCCCCTCGTTATGTATTTCTCGACGTAGGATGTGTTTTCGTTGATGCATCGCTCAGAGATCAACTGTGGGTCGAGGAAACCAACTGGTTGTCACGATCGTCGGGCTTCTTGCATCATGTATCTCTACATATGTAATGAGTTATGATATTTATCGGTGTTGCGTGAATGTAGAAGTTGATTGTACACACTTTCTTGTAGTGTCCAGCATCGTAAAAGTGAGGCGTCGAGGGCGTCGAGGTTGAATAGTTCGAATAAGTCTTGCAAATCCACAACAAAGTAGCCCAACTTGTGGACGAAATGGTTCTCCATGTAACTGACAGTGAATCTAGTAGCATCTGCTATCATCTTGGTGTGCCACATGTACCAATCATGCAAACTCATGCAACCCAATCCAAGGTGGGGTAATTGTGTGGGGAGGACCAACGGTCTTCCGAGGCAGAACTTCCCGGGCTCGCAAGGAGCCTTAATGATCTTCGATTTTTCCTTAGCGCCTCGCCTGTCACACGTCACTTGTATCTTCGGCACTGTAGATGGCTTAATCTTCTTCAATTTGTCCTTAGCACCTCGCCTGCCATGAGTCTTCGCGGGAGACGACTCGACACGCTTTTCTGGTATCTTCAGCGTCGTCTCCACGAGAACCGATGCGACAGCTTTCTGAAGTCGAGGTTGAGATGGAGTCGTTGAGGGTTATGTTGGAGAGGAATGGTCTTGTTCCAATCGCGGCACTGTAGGGTCTAGGGCGATGTCCCTCTTGAAGCACTGGATAAAAGTGTCACGGCATCCCCTAGTGTTATGATGTCTTCATTCAGGAGCTTTTCCAGCGGGACGACCATGAAATTGTCATGTACCATGTCTACCTGGACCTTAGCATAACCCTACGCCAGTTGGGCACCGTGCAGCACTATCGCTTCCTGACATAGAAACACCATCCCCTGCTCAGCCTCAATAGAAATGGACCCAACCAACCTCACTTGCAGCCTGCAGGGCGTGGGCTCCTACAAAACAGTACACAGTTAGCTAATGCATCCTACAGATCTTTCTTTGGAGCATTCCAGAGATGTACATTATCTTGATGTCATCGATGGGTAATTGGACGTCGCTATGTTCAGAAAGTGGCATGGACGCTACGCTACTCTGATGTTGAGGGGGAGTGGCTCCCAAATAATGGGGGTGGCTTGCGACTAGGTGAGGACTAATTTTGCATGCATTTGTTGCATTTGTTCCCACAATAATGTTATTTATCCTTGAAATTTTGCACTCATCTCCTCTTTCAACTGGTCCTCGCACTCGGCCTTGGATTTCTTCCTACTCTTATGTATATCGGAGTCGTGTGGGAATCCCTGCCTCCAAGGTACATAAACCCCAAGGCCTCGCATGCGACTCGGGTGTTCCTTATTTTCCAGGGCCGTGGATAGTATATCCTTCTCCTTGACTGCTTCGAAGGAGTCTTGGGAAGATTTGTAGTCAGTGCTTGCTGTAAGAGACCATCATGTAATTTTAGACCCTATGAAGTTATGAATTTATTAACAACTAGGTAGTTTGATATATCTTACCAGGCGTTGGGACACTTCCTCGTCTGCCGGGTTTGTGAAAGAGACGGCGCCCAAAGATGCGGTTGATGCCCTCACTCTTAGCCAGTTTTGAGCGCGCTTGTCTGTGATCCTGACCAATGGCAGGGAGGCATCTGACAGGATTGCCTGCTGGTCCTAACTCGCCCATTCCAGGATTTTACCCACGTACCCAATGATGCTGAGTCTGTGGGGGTGAGTGTTGTATGCCTAGATAGTCTTGTATGCCACACTTTGCTGCTAAAATTCGGTCATTGTCTTCATCCGCACAAAGGCGTCCCATGTATCTCACAACAAGAATTGATATTTCGTGTAAGGCGTCCGATCCTTGCTCACGTACTACGTGACAAGCTTGCGCTTGAAGGTCTTCCACGCTTTTCCTATCGCAAGCAACGCCTGCCATTGTACGAGTCCGTAGACTTCTGGTGGGATGTCAAACGAACTTGTAATGTCAGTCCATAGCTGGTCTTTCTGTACATCCGTCAGAGACTTCCAATTTGGTGTGGTGATGGGGACTCGTTGCCTTCCAAGTATCAGGGTCTTCTACGTCTGAAGTTGCTGGAGCTCGCCTCACTGGAGAGTGATCATTTAGAGGATTTCCCCCACGCTCATCAGAGTGTTGATCTCATTCATTGCTGAAGGCCTCCTCACCATCGTCACGAGGGGTCGCAGTGTGTGATTGAGTGGTAGCACCCTCAGGCCTGCCTCTAGGAGAGAGATCATGATCTGAGGGGAGGGCGAAGACCTCCTGTGTATGATATCCACTTGCGCTAGAGGTCTTCTAGCTTGATGAGTTGTCAAATGACACCATCTAGCGACTTGGAGCAAGCCCCTCCAAGAAGGGGAGTTCTGGGTTATAACCATCTCGATCTGCAAATGAGTCCGGCGAGAATACAGTTGAATTGGTAGGAAAAGCATGCTCGACCGGTACCTTTGCAGGGGTAGGCGAAGGGAGACGACTATCAGATGCTGACGGAGTCTCGGAATGATGGCTTCCAGGACTTGTCACGCCATGTCGGACTGTCTTAGGTGGACTAGAACATTTGAAGGAGTGACCCTCGCTATGTTCTGGGTCTACCTTGGTGCAGTCCTGATCGTGGTCGGATTGACCCTTACCCTTTGAGGCATTTGGTTCCTCATTCAAACGTACTGTTGTGGGGGTAAGGATTCCTCCTCAACTCCATCCGTTGTATGGTCTCCTAGATCTAGTGAAAGATCCCTGGAGGCGGCATTACCATCGGATGAAATGATACTCGACTCGTTGTCGAAACCAACATCCATGTTGATATCTGCGAAGTAGGCCAAGTCGAACCAATTATCCTCGTTTCATTCTCCTGCCATGGAAGCATAAGGAAAAAAGAGAATTTGTTGACAAGGAATCACTAGAAGATCTCCCCACAGTCGGCGTCAACTATCGGTGATTTAAGACCGATCTTACGTATGATTGTTTGAATCGGGGTGTCTCCAAGATTAGAACTACATAGAGAATGACATAGGAATTTTATACAAGTTCAGACCTTCTTCGGAGATAATGACAACCCTAATCCTGTGCGACTATATTGAATATGCTGGTTACAATCAAGAGAGACTAATGCTTGCGCTCCAGATTGTACTTGTCCCTTCTATCTTCTGACTTCAATATTTATATAGCGTACGAGGAGGTGGCAGTTGCTCCAAGAGACGTCCCAACGTTCCAAATGATGAACCATTGATGGAGGTTGTTGTCAGAAGAAGAACCATCCCACATTGCCGGGTAGTTATCGTCAAAGATAGAGATATAACGTGCAGTTATTCCCAAGAACAGCCGCATGTAACAACTGCCGTGCATATTGAACACGACGTATAAAACTCGCCTAATCGACTAGGCCCACAAGTTGACAGGTCTTATCAATTAGCAAGTTATCGTAGCCAAGCTGGTCGAAGCCAAGCTAGTCATAGAAGATTCCACAACTACAGGGTGGTTGTAGAATGACTTACAACTATGTCATGATCGTAGAAGGACTTACGATCATGGGATGATCGTGGAAAGGCTCACGACCATATAGCTAGGCTCCCCCTTATAAATATTAAGGAGTATACTCAAGACCAACAAGATGTATTACTATCTGTAATACAAATTACATTAAAAGAAGAATGTTATATCCTCGTCACTATTGTTATTTAATGTAAAATATGTTTTGTATGTAAAAATGTAGGAAAACATCCAATGGACAGGACAAGGCAATGCTATATATGCAAATTATTTTTCCAATTACAAAAGCGTAACATGTATGTTTCGCACTAAAGGCCAAAAACAAATAAGATTACTTGTGTCGAAATAGATAGTAGATATTACCTTTTTTTTTTTGCACAGTACGAAGACTGACGATCAAATTGGCGACAACAACCGCAATTATCTTGGCACAAACTTTGAGGGCTTCCATTTAAACAAAAAAAAATACATGGAATCAGAAAAAATGTCATTATTTGTTATCAGTTTTGTCGGGTTGTGATTGTAACCATATATTTTTTTGAGTCAATTATAGGGATATGATTCATTCACACAAACTTGTTGCATCAAGTTAGAGATTACAATAGTCTCGAAAAGAAAAGTTCGTGAATCAGAAACAGACACTTTTTCTGGCTTACAGATAAATAAAATAAATAATTTATTAATTTAATTTACAAATGTTTAAATTATATTTGACATATTTTTAGATATATAATTTTAGTTAATAAAAATATAACATAATATGGGCTTAAGTTAACATGATGATGCGGCAAATAAAACAAGTATAAAAGTAACAAAAGAAGCCCGAGTAAAAAAAGAAGTGGCTGTTAAAATAAATTTCTCACCGGCAGCAGTAAAACAATCTCTCTCCCACTTCCTCTCTGATACAGCACAGCGGTACAGAGAAAGATGAACAGAGTCAAGAGACCTGTCTCCTCCCTTGACGCAGACGAGCAAAGAGGAACAAAGAAGAAGAGGAGAGAAAAAAAGGCGTGATAATCGGGTTTCGCAGTTGACACTGCCAAAATAGGTCCACGATGTCCCATATTTGAAAAAAAAAAAAACACGTGCCAAAGCACGAATCGTGTAGCATCATCCAATGACCAAAAAAAAATCAAGTACCTACAAACAATTAATAAAACACTCGAGTACCGATTAGTAATTTCCTATATTATATATGGTACTCGGTATTACATTTAATGCCTTTTTGTGATTGGTTCGTATACTCGGTACTCCATTATATATGAGTACTTGACCAAATCACACTTAAAATCACACATACTGAATGATTGAAAAGAAAATCTCTCTCCGAGGATCTGCTATAATTCTTATATACAAGACAACGGCAGCTTGCAATCGGTTGGGTACTTAATTGAGCATATGCAAGGATCGATCTGTAAAGTGTTTAATAATCACCGTCCGTTGAACGACAACGAGGAGAAATGGCACGTGGGGTATTAACGACCAACAGCCGTCTCCATATACGTGCATCGTTTTTCTTTTCTTGTCTAATTTGAGGATTAGTTAGATAATGGGATAACACCCGGAACTTGCTGAACCAAACAGCACGTGGTGTGAGTCATGCGATGCCGGCTACGCACTTTTACTTAATTATGATTGGCTAGCTACTCCTACCTGTTAGGTTAGTGCGTGGATGGGCAGATCAAATGACGCATATGATCCATGTGTCCAAACTCCAACGAGCTTACATGGATCCGTCCACTTCTTCGGCGCCGCGACTGGCGCGCGCGTGCGCGCGATATGTTCGAAGCGACTAGCTCGCTCGCTCGCGCGTGCAGATGCAGTGACCACGTACGGACGTTGTAAAGACGGGCAGATGCTCACGTTCTACAAACTCTACACCCAAAAAAGAAAGAAAAAACTCCAATTCAGAACGTCCGATCGAGAATGAGATGTCCCATTCTAAATCTGAATTAATAACTCTGACGTGGCCTAGCGTTCCACAAAGCCAGCTAGGCGAGATTGGTTTCTTGACTTATTTAGCAAAACAAGTCTAGCTAAACATTTTTCTCTCTGCCAAACTGACAACAACTATTATTTTACTTTTTTTTGAACCGATTGTGCTACTGTTGAACCGAGGAGCTCACCGACTCGATCATCGGTCCGACTTTTTTACTATAATCATATCACAATACCTCCCCACGGATGATGCGGGGAGACGTGAAATCCCTCCTCTCCTTAGTCTAGCCTTATCATCGTCACTTTCCGGTGAGGAGCCTCACAGTCACCTCCTCTCTGCCATCACTCTCCACCCAAACCCTCCTCTCCTCACCCTAACCCTATCCACATGCCCCCTCACGCATCTCCAGATCTGACGAACCCTACCTGATTTAGGTGTTCTTTTGTGAATTATCCATCTAAATTTCGTGATCTATTCATGTTCTTCTATATGATTGATAGTTGCCTTCATGACCTCATGCGATTTCCCCTTTGTTTTTTGCGATTCTTTGGGGCTATGTAGTTATGGACCTGGTATTGTTTGGATTTGTCAGAATCGTTGTTAAAGATCCGTGTTCTTGCCAATTGCTAGTTTCTTACCTGATCTTGAGTCAAACGGAGGGGGTCGCAATTCGTTGCAAACGGAGAGCTCTACCACGTCGGCCTTCAATAACTTGTACATTTTTAACTTGTACAGTTTACTCTGGGAAAAATATAAAAGAATGCATTTCCCCAATGTATTTCAAGAACTTGTAAGGCCAATAAAATTAGTAATTTATATGTTCCCACATTTTTCATCTCCTCTATAAATTTTTTCAAAAATAATATGGCATCTTCTACTATTGTAACACAACTAACTTGCTACATATACCACATTTTACACCTAATATTTCACTAAATTATTTTGAGATGTTTCTAGCATGAACAATTAACTTGGAAAAAAGAAAATCTACTCCTGATTGAGTTTGTTCGGTTCTGGTACCTATCGGAAGAATTCTGCCATTGCTGGCCTGGAAGCCACGACTTAATTTGGCCCGAGAGAAAACTTGGGATCGGGTCCCACCTCTATATTCAACAGCGAACAAATATTAACTATACTAATGGCCTGCCGCGCGTCTTGGCGCCGGGAAACATGAGAGCTGACAATACAGTGCACAATACAATGTGCAGTTTGTGCAAACAATTAATACAGTGAACAACATAACCAATTTGCATCATAAATTCGATAGTACGTATGTTAACCAAACTATAATGTATACACAGAGACAGCATATAATCGATTATGTAGCTCTACCAAAGATCCGCAGCCATTTCAGCGTAGATATGTTTGCTCAAATTTAGTACAAAGAAATAGCGTGCAATAATAGTCACAGGTAGAGATAGATAACATGATGTTCTAGGATATATTGTATTACAGAAATACACACCAACAACGTAAAACAGTAACATAAACAAGAGTAGAAGGCAAAATAAGACAGCAGGTTACTCCGGCGGGAGACAAAGCAAAAGATAGCCGTGCAGGGTAGAAGCAAAATAGAAACTAAATGGTAGCACCATACTGGACAGAATAGCCATCTAGGGTGGAAGAAAGATAGAAGCTACATGGTAGCACCACCTGGACAGGGTTCTCGCTGCAAGGAAAATAGTATGTAGGTAAGCTATTAACCGTGTGCTCGTCAAATATGTGTTGAATGGCAATATAAAGGAATAAACAAACGTAGAAACACAGATTATATACCTAGAATCACATTTTCTCTTTTCTGTCTGCAGGTTTCTCACTGGCAGGAGTAAAGACAGTTGCTTCATCAGAGAAAGTGCGTGGTTTGTAAGCAATTCTGATAATGGTTGTTTCATCAGCCAATGTATGTGGTGACTATGTTTATGCCAAAATTTCGTAGGGTGTAAGTTATACTAATATTTGGTAAGCTTGTGTCCTCTGAATGACATGTTGATAGATACGCAAGAAAACCAAAGAGATGACAGGAACGTTTAGGGATGTGAGAAAGTACTGATGTAAAATGATAGGCGCACAGATCTTTGTTAGATCTGAGTGCACTCTGGTATATCTGTTTATACTACAGCAGGCATTAATTTGTGCAGGCATGCCCACTGTAAGCTCTTAAAGAAAGCATTGTGTAGCACTGTGAAAGCTGAGGTTCTGTCTTGACAGTGTAGTGGCTATGGTCATACAAGTTTATATTTAGATGAAATTTCTAACCTGAGAGATATCTAAGCAAACCCGAATAATGTTGCTAGTAGATATATATGGAATGTTTTTAGCTGCACAAACATGGTCTTGTTTAGAAGGAAAATCAATGGAAGATTAGCTAGCAGGTTACTATAGTTTTATGCTGAGGTGGTTTGGTTTCCATAGTAAGACACTATGAACAAACTATTTTTTTGGGATACAGTGTGCGAGAAATGTAAGCAAAAGAGTAGTAATATAGTATGACAGATGGCGGTGTAATAGAAACGACATCTTACATTGACAGGACCTTTTTTTTAGGGAATCGACATAAGCATGCCCATTAGCAGATAAACTATCTTTGTCTGGACAATCTTGACTTTCCATATCCTGCAAGAGGGTCAGATGTAAGCAGGTAAATACAGCCATCTAATGTGCGCAGATAGTAGGATAGTATAGAACATTTTGGTCTTTTGCGCTCAGTGTAAGAAAACAGCATGTGTGTTATGGAAATACGGTACTGTTAGTAAATATGAATGAAAAAGAAAATGAAGTTGATAACCTGTTTCGAAGGAGCAAGTGACTGAAAGACTCTCTTTCGAGTAGATGACAGTGGGGCAAGGGTTTCTTCGGATCTGGCAAGTTTGAAATGGTATATGAGACGCGTTGATTCAAAAGGTAGATATTAGAACAAGAGCAGGCAGAATGAGATAAAAAGAAGATACAACAGTTGTTTCTCTGGCTCGACACTTAATAGATGACGTGGAGAAGGCGGTGTCTGCGCCGTGATCTGAATATGTACAAAGGCAGGAATCTTTAGTATCAAAACCGATGGAACAAACTTTGGAAAGCAGCTATTCTCGACAATAATACAGTACAGTGGACAGATCAGTTCGAGAATTATTTATAGGACAGACCATTGATACGCTTATAATAGGAGGAAGCAGGCTAACTATAGATACTTTTACAAAGCAAGCAACTATAAGAATCTGTAGGGTTAGAAGTAGGAAGTAGTGGAGGCAGCATGAGTGTATCTTAGCAGACACCAGTAAGTGATCTGTCAGAAGTGCTGGTGGGTGATTCCTCATGTTGTGCAGCAGAAGTGGTAAATTCAGGCGAAGATGTCACGATATGTATCGAAGAACATATATGTGGAATAGTAGGCTGTCTTCCCAATGCGACAATGACAAGGTTCACTTGATAACTCTTCTTAGGGCCTTGAAAGCTCTTTTCTGTTATGCTAACATGCCAAGAGTATTTTTTACACACAACCAAAGCAATATCCGGCAGGATGTCGTCGCTTCTGTGATTCAACCTGAGAATCGCACCGACCTGTTTACCAACTACATATTAGGCAACCTCCCCAAATAATATAAATTCCGTGTCTGCTGTTCCATCGGTTCCAATCACAAAAAGTTTGTATCTAAAAAAGAAGAAAAGAATGTAAATAAGAAAAGGCATAAAAAAACAATATAGGTAGTTAGGCAACAATAAGAGGAAACAATCAGAGGAAGTCCACCTTGGCTTGGCCCCTCTGCAAGGACAAGATGAGCATTTATATGAGCTACCATCCGGCATGAATTTTCTTCTACATTTTTTACAGGAAAAAAACCACCAGGTGTGACCAGGACTAAGTTTGGTGATTATAACAGTGCATTTCAGACCGCCAAGCTGAGTACATATATGTGTGTACTGATTAGCTGATCTATGCAAAACGACAGTAGACAGAATAAGAAAAAGAATGGCAAAAAAGAGCTTAACTGGGATATCAAAAGGATTTATGTTGAGTATCTCTTTGAGTGTTTTTTCATCATTCTCTGCAGTAAGTGGATTGCTAGGTGGTAGCTGATCACATAAGACAATGCGAGATGCTGGTCTAAACTGCGATCGCACACTGAATGTGGGGGAAATATATTAGTTAAGTGGTGTTGAATAATCCTTGATGCACTGTTTATTTTGTTATTTATTTGCATATAATGGCATCCTTTAATAACTAGAAACTGTTGCATGTTCATTAGAGCATTACTAGTAGAAACGTTTGCATGTTAGTCATTAGAGCTAGACGTGGAGCACTAGTAGAAAGTTTGCATGAAACGTTTACAAACGGTTGCATGTTTATTTTGGTGTTACTCATTTAGCGATAGTATTGCTAGTATAAATAAGAGTGAAAAAAAACAGGAAAGGCTATGCGTGAGGTTAAGCAGCACCAAATATGTCTCGTGAGTTCATCTTCTCTGTTTTGTTGTCCAATTTGAGTGTGTGTGGGTGTTCCACTTCCAGAGATTCGCGTGCGTAGACACTGATCGGGCTAACAAGTGGACGAGAAGGGTAAACATAATATGTCAATAGGGCAAGCATTCGTCGTAGACACTGATCAGGCTAACAAGTGGACGAGAAGGGTAAACATAATATGTCAATAGGGCAAGCATTCGTCGTAGAAAGGAATGCATACTACAAAGTAGATGAATATCGGGCTATGTACTTAGCTATGAGCGCCGCCACCTTAGGAATATCCGGAGAGATGTACCAGCGACACGCTGCGTTTTCAGTAAGACCTTCGTCCTCTATAAGAGGTAAAAGAAAGGAGGTAATACAAAGCTACACACTACTACACAAAATTTCATCACAGACGATTCTAAACCATCATCATAGACAATTTTCTGAACCGTCTGAATTTATGTGTTTGTGATAACAGACGATCATCACAGACGGTTTTCAAACCATCTTTGAAAAAAGGTATCACGAGCGGTTCTTGTTCGTAACCGCTCAGCGATATCTATTTTCATGAGCGGTTACGAACAAGAACCGTCTGTGATAGTTTTTCTATTGCAAAAAAATTCAGATTTTGAATGTTTTATAGTTGGTACGATCACATTTTATGTGATCATTCCATCTTCAGAGACTCTTGAAAATACATGAAAAAGACATCACTTCCATACAAAAACCTTTCTGATATACCCCTTACGGCTTGTGAGTACCCCGATGCTGCCCATCTCGACCATAATGTCAGTGAAGAAGGTGCCGAGGAGGCCCGAGTAGAAGTCAACGACGTCGACGGTGGAGGTGTCGTTGTAGAGCACGGTGTCGGAGGCGATGACAGTGAAGCCATTGCGGATGTGAGCCACTGCACCTATTTACCATTTACGTACGTGCACCCATAGGTTACCTATCATAATCGATCGAGTCATCGAGGAAGAAGAAGATTGTTTAATTACAGCTAAGGAGGACGAGGTCCTTGTCGTGGAGGCCTGCGGCAGCAAACTTGGACCGAAGCACGTCGACGGAGACGAAGTCCAGCGGCACGTCGGCGTCCCGCAGGTTCGACACCCTTCTCAGCACATCCCGCCTTGATTTGGCTATTATTTATAAGGTCAGCGCCAAAATATTTTGCCTCCTACGCACGCGTTCAGAAATTTTCGAACTCCCGCGCTGCGATCACGGACGGTTTCATACAAAAACTATCTATGATGACATATCACAGACGATTCGTATCATGGACCGTCTGAGATAAGCATCTCATCACAGACGGTGCTTATCACATCACAGACGGTTCATAATACAAACCGTCTGTGATGAGATACTTATCATAGACGGTTTGTATTATGAACCGTCTATGATTTTACCATGGCTTGGAATTTTCCTTACTCTTTGAATTATCATAGACGGTTCCATTTACAAACCGTCTGTGATAATTCTGTATCATCTGTGATAACTACAATACAGACGGTTCCAAAGTTAGTTACATTGCAACTTCATGTATGAGCTTGTGTCGACTAGACCAATCCTGAATACCGCTTCGGAATCCCACCTTTTCGAGAATTTAAATCATATTTGCAATTTCATATTGATTATTATCTTGTTCTTATGTATTCTTTGATTGAATGCAGGAATAGACATTCGTGGTCAGATCGATCGTGCTTCTAGCAAGGTTTATAATAATCACGGAATTGGTTCAGCGATTACCGACGTATTGATCGTGTACAATTGATAATCGAATCGTGAGAACCGTCTCCATCCAAATTAAATTATCCTTCTCATATGAACACCCATTGTCGTACCATGAAACGGCTAAGAGCATAAACATGGCCCTCCTACAGCTGACTTCTTTTTGCGTCAGCGTACTCACCTGGTATCTCAGCATACATAGCATTACCCCGCAACAGACAAGCGGTCCGTGATATGCAGTAGGTCTCACAGACAAAAGAAGGCGAATAGTAAAACACAGGCATCAAAGACTAAACATGCAATACCTCTTCGCCGACCAGGACAAGATCTAGATGCTGGATACAACCATCGTCCACATTGCCACAATATTCCCATAAACGTGACACTCTTGACACAAATATTCCAATGCTTGCTGGTTGGATTTATCTGAGAAAGCATACTATATGCCATCTGCAAAGCGAGAACAGAAAGAGTTGGCTTAGTATGATATACACGACTAATGTAAATACGATAAAAAGAGATCATACCGGAGTGTAAGCCATACAAAAACAACAAACAAATAGACACGAAGAGGCGTATATTCTGTTTGAGCATAGTATACATTGGAAGACTTTGTTATAGCAAGCATACAAACATAGTTTGTATGTCGAGGACAATGCGAACCGTAGCAGAGCGAGCAGTAAACATTAAACATGTATATGAACAGCTTTATTCGGACTGTTATAGGTATACAACTAATAAAAGAGGTAAAACAAGAACAGAAATGTACACTATGTGTGACACAGTAAAGCAAAATGGTATTATACACACTGAGCTGAACAAAATCCATGTCATCTGCAATATAGAAAAGATAATAGTACTACATACACTAGTCGATGAAAGAACCTCATGGTAAACAATGTTTTTAGTCCTGCACCCACATGTGCCATCCTCATTTTCAATAAGAATCTTTAGGTCTTTTTTTTACAAAACTTGTGAGACGACAACATAAAGCCAACCATGCGTGAAAACTGGTTTTCTTAGGTAGACCCCGACGCTTGCGAGGGTCTAACCCTGGCTTTTATTAATAGTCATTGCATAGCACAGTTTAATCAGGAATTACCGTCGTTGTAATCTAAAAGGCCATTTTGCGCTTGCTATCTGTCAATGTTATTCGAGGGATGTCTATAGTCTGTCCAACAGTAGAACCAGTCTTGACAACGGCTTCGACTATAATGCTAGCAAGTCTGGAAACTATAAGTCGTGTTCTGTTACATAGACCAGTAGATTGGTTTAAATTTCTTAGGAGCATGATAGGGACAACTATTTTGAGGACCAATCTGTGCTGAGAAAAGTTGTTTGCATCGATGCAATTTAGAAGCTCTACAGGGTAAAGGAGATCAACATCAGCTGTTATGTCAATAGATTTGGAAACAGTATCACAGCTATGGCACTCTATGTCATCAGTAGGCACCCTAGCTAAGACAAAAGAATTTATCTCATCGGCAACCTCATTAGTAGGTGATAATATGGCTCGACTGTGTAGGTAACCAGGATCAGAAAAACAGTTTGGAAAATCAGTATAGACAACATTTACCATGGCAAGGATCTTATCACCCTATATTGTAACTAAGAAATCATTGGGGATTTCTATCCAGAACGGTTCAGTCTCGCCCACACAAGATGTGGTAGGCAATCGACCATCACCAAGATCTATAATCCATCGGCTAAATTGGGTGGTATCATCATGGGAAGGGCAAGGTGGAGTTACAATGGATAGTCCCATATTAATAGTTAGTGAAAGGATCTCTATAGAACTCCATAGAGGCAAATTCATGATTGTAGCATCAACAATCTGAGGCCTAGTGTCTCCTTCAATAATAGGCAAGATCTGCCTAAAATCTCCTCCAAGAACAAAAACCTTACCACCAAACAGTAGATTAGAAGCACCAACATCATCGCTAGATAGAATATCACTAGAAAGTTCTATCCAATGTCTCAACACATCTCCTATGAGTCATGAGCGCCTCATCCCAAATAACAAGGGAAGTAGCCTTGATTAATTTAGTAAGAATAGTGCCTCTTTTAATATCACAAATACTGGTCTCGTCGATATCAAGTGGGATTTTGAAGCGAGAATGGGGTGGTCCTGCCTCCAGGCAATAATAGAGAAATGACACCAAAAGAAGCAACAGATAACACAATCATCCTAGCAGATCTTATATATGATATGAAGGCATTCCAGAGAAATGTCTTACAAGTACCGCCATAACTTGACACGAAAAAGAAACCAAGATGTTTACTGTAGACGTGTGAGACTATACAGTCAAAAGCTTTGTTTTGATCCAAATTTAATTTGCCACAGAGTTTATTTGCCTCGTTAGCTAGGTCATCAATATTGTACGCCAACTTGTCATTTACAATGGTATTAGTGTGAATATATCTACCATGAGAACTTTTGGCAGGTAGATTGAAGTCATCTATTGCTGCTGATGCCCTGAGGATTACTGGCGTTGGAAGAAATGAATTTATTGATATAATGAATAAGTGCAGATCAAAGGTATTATTATCAACTATACCGTGGCCTTTCTGTAACATTACTGGTTCTTATATTCTCACGGGGATATAAGATTCCAGTGAGTGAATCCATGTGAATATTTGAGTATTATTGCTGTCATGCAGGAATGGACTGTGAGATTCTAGAACACATAAAGTGATTTTCATCTGTTTAGAAAATGAACACGCCCCAACTAATTTCCTCGTTGACTCCTGTTATATAATCACTTCTTTTTACTTTTGGGTATTTCAGAAGATAATGTGGAAGCTGAACAAATCAATTGCGAAAGAGTTGCTGCCTGCACAACCCGCAGACTTATCAATAGAACCATGGTGGGGAGTTCGGTTTGTGAACTTTACATTGGAAGAGTTTAAGGTTAGATTCAACAGGGGCGAGCTTTCTTGTTAATTGTGTAAGGACATTGTACTTTTTACAGAATATAATGAATATATTGTGTGTTCTCATTCTTTTCATGAATTATGCATGGCTTTTACTCGACCTTGTTTTCTCTATAAGATAGAAAATTATACAGCAGTACCTTTTATTTGCGGGAATTGATGCTGTTAATTTACTGTAGAAGCTTTAGAAGAAGAGACATCAGCAATAGACAAAATATGTAAGGAGGAAGTCAATTCATATGTTCTATTTGATCCGGTGGTTATCAATGGTCTTTACAAGAGAGGAATGGTATACTTCGATGTGCCTGTTTATCCTGAAGACCATTTCAGAGGTATGCAGTCAGAGCAAGTTGTGTCATTATTTAATTATATAGGATTTCTGTTCTTAGGGTCCAGCATTAAAATTGTTGGAGGGTTGACCCATAACTCATTTGCACAATTGCCTGATGTCAGCTTGTTTGTGCCGATGAAGATATTGTCAGGTAGACGATTGTAACTTTTGCACCGGCACTGAATGTGTTGCGAATGTTATTTTATCACAGCAATTTTCAACCTAAGTTACCCAAAATTTCTGATTTATGCATGTGAACCTTCTATCCCATCATGCTTCAGTTCTAAACTTGTACTGTTCGTTCAGTTTCGAGGCTTGAAGGTTTTGTGTCAAACAAGGATCAGTCATATGAAGATCCAATTGAAGAGTGAGTAATTTCCTTCTGTAGTCTTCTGCAAAATGAGCTTCATTCCCTATTCAACTGTTGAGCATTGCTAGCTTTGTCTCTAGCTGTTAAAATCATTTTAAGATTTTCTTGACTGCAGGCTACTATATGCTGTATTTGTTGTATCAAGTGAAACTGCCACAGTTGCTGAACTGGCTACAACTTTACAGGCTGACCTATATCAACTCCAGGCAGCTGCGTCATTTGCTTGTAGACTGGGTTGGGCTGTAAAGCTTATGGACACAGACTCCATTCTTAGAGATTCAAGTGCACCTGCATTGCCCAATAATATTCTTAGAGATGATGATAAAGGTTCGCATATGAGTATCAACTCAGAAAAGTCTGGTCAATAATTGCTTAATAATGATTCTGATGGACCCAGCAGAATGTTTGGAACTGCTTATGTGGGCTTTATTGTTGATGCTAACGTAACTTCTTACTTGATGATGGGTTCACTCTCCAGGTTAGATTCCCTTATTACTCCATTTCCTACACCATTTCAATTTCTAAGCAGAAATCTGTTTATCTTCTTTGATCGGGAATGTGCTATCTCTCAAAGATTCTTGTTGACAGCTGTACAGTTCGTTCTTGGATTGGCATTCTACAACTCAAATGGAACCTTCCTTTGAATTGGCAGAATAGACTGATCTTTCTTCACGAACCTATTGCAGGTTTAAAGTCTCATGCTGTAACGCTATATGAGGCCGGAAAACTTGGTGATTCTTGCATTGCTGATCTATGAAATGATCTAGCTAGTTTAGAAGGAAAGAAGTTTGAGGGTGTGCTCCAGGAATTCGCAAATCATGCTTTTAGCCTGCGATGCTTCCTTGAGTGTTTGGTGTCTGGTGGAACTTCAACAAATGAACAATCAGGACTGCTCCTTGCAGGAGGATGTAGCTACCCTTTTAACCCAGGAAAGCATTGAGGAGAGGATTGATAATGTCGTTGAGAATAATGGAAGCTCACTTGAAATAATAGACACTGCTGCTGGTGATCATCATGATGAATTATCACAACAGGACCACCCAATGATCGATTCAGATGCTACAGATGGGAATGATCATCACCTTCAACTACTATATCTGAAAGCAAGGAAAGCACAGTAAAAAATGAAGTCGTTAACAGCCAGACTACACAACTGGATGGCTCAACTGTTAACACCCCCTTGTCCAAGGCTAAAAGAAATTACCCAGTCAATATCCTTCGCTGTGAGAGCTTAGCTTCACTGGCCCCGTCACATTATGGTGTCTATGATTCCTCTTCCATATTCATCAGTTCTACCCAGCACTGCAGGCCTAGTACATTTCGGTCCACTTTCTTACTCCTCCATGACACCTTGGATGAAGCTTGCATTGTATACATCCGGTAGCTGTGGCCCAATATCTGCCGTTTCTATGAAAGGACAACGATTGCGGTTGCTGCCTGAACCATTAGCCAGCTGCGAAAAGGCACTGATATGGTCTTGGGATCAATGTGCGGTGGGTGGACTAGGAGGAAAGTTTGAAGGAACTTGCCCTCATGGCGAGATAGAGGCACACCAATCGGATCCACGAGCCATGTAGTCGACGCGAGAGTTGCATAACCTTCGATGATGCCCTCGGTCGAGATCGATTCCGTCGTAGGACTTGAGAATTCCATGTACCTCTCGAGCGGGTACATATGGCGTAGAAACACGGGGCATATCTTTATCTTTTCACAAGGTGAACAATGAGATGGACCATGATATCGAAAAATGACGGAGGAAATACATCTCAAGATGACACGAGTCGTCACTACCTCGGCTGCAGAGCATCTAGTCCTTGGGGATCGATGACCTTACGAGCAATTGAGTTGAAGAAATAACACGACCTCAAGATTGCCACTTGGACCTTGTTCGGCAAGATACTCCTAATTACAAGAGGAAGCATTTGTGTCATCGACACACGACAATCATGCGACTTCATACCAATTAATTTCAAATCTTGCATAGAAACAAGTTTCTTAATGTTAGCGGAGTAACGAGACGGGACTTTCACACGTGCAAGCTCGCATGCGATTCATTTCTCGGTCTTGGGCAGAGTGTAGCAAGTGGGGAAGAATACGTTAAGTCTGTGTCGGTCTCTTTCGGTGCTAACTCGGTCCTTATGTTCATATCGACCAAGTCACGCCGTGCGTTAACACCATCCTTTGTTTTGCCACTAATGTTGACAAGAGACCAATCAAGCTATCACATACATTCTTCTCTCGTGCATAACGTCGATGCGATGGCGAACTTCTAAGTACTCCCAATAAGGCAAGTCCCAAAAATTAACCGCTTCTTCGGATGTTCTTCTCACGGGTTCTTAATTTACGTCCCTTCCCAAGCACAACATCGATATCCTTAACCATATCATAGACCTCTTTCCCACTAAAAGCCCTTGAAGTGAACCGTCTTCCTTATTTCCGTCGAATTGTTTCTTCATCTTGCGGTATGGGTGACTCCTCGGAAGGAACCTACGGTGGACATATATACAGCTTTTCTGCGAGTTGTTCGACCATACACTCTCCGTAGCATCTAAGCGGTGCGACGGGCTTTGGCTCCTTTTGTCTTGAAGCCCGACAGTTACCAAGAGGCGGGAAAATCATTGATGGTGCGAACAACATGGCGCGTAAAGTGAAGTTCTCTCGTTTATACGCATCCCATACACTGCCCATTCGTTCCACAGTGTCACAAGATCTTCCGGCAATGGTGCTAGGTACACATCAATATCATTCCCGTGTTGCTTGGCCCTTGGATAAGTAGTGACATCAAAATGTACTTCCGCTTCATACTGAGCCAAGGAGGAAGGTTGTACATACATAGATTCACGGGCAGTGCTATGTCATTTGCTCATGTTACCGAAAGGATTCATTCCATCCGTACTCAACCTAACCTTATGTTCCTCGGTGCGCACCGAACTCTTGACTCCGATCGAAGTTTCTCCACAGCGAGAATCAGCGGGTGTCTTAGCTTTCCATCTCTCTTACGCTCCTCCGAGTGCCAGCGCAGCAATCTGACTAGGAGGAAAGTTTGAAGGGAACTTGGTAAAGGGAAGCCTTCTATTGCATTACTTGAACTCAATGACAAAACATTCTGCTGTGATAGTGCAGCCACTGAGCATAAATGATCTTGATGAAACAGGAAATCTCGTAACCATGGATGTCCCATTGCCTCTGAAAAATGCCGATGGATCAATTGCATTCACAGTAGCTGGGACTGACTTGCCTGAAGAGCAAGTATCAAATTTGACTTCATTATTGGAAGATCTGTCCAGTAAAGTTGAAATGAGGACAGTTGGTTACATTGTTTAGTAAGGCTTCACAGGGTAAGCGAATCCAGTGAACTTCCAGAGAATGAAAGTTATGAGTGGATACCTTTGAGCATGGAATTTGGAATTCCCTTGTTCAATCCAAAGTTATGTGAAAGAATATGTGAAAGGGTCGTTGAGTTACATATTCTTCAGAAAGATGATCTCAGTGAACATTATGAGGCTATGCAGAATGTGAGAAAGAGGTTGAGAGAACTTTGCACCGAGTATCAAGCAACTGGTCCAACAGCAAGGCTATTCAATCAGCGGGGAGGCTCAAAAAACTCACCACGCCTAGTCAACATTGTCAGTGGCAGATGGAGTCCATTTCATGATCCGTCAACACCTACCCATGGAGGATCCCCGCGTGAACACAACAGACTGAAGCTCGCAAGACGACAGAGATGCTTCACTGAAGTTCTGAGCTTTGATGGGAGCATCCTCAGGTATTTTCTGAAGAAACCGCACAACAACATGGGGCTTGTGTTATATAGTTGATAATATGACTTTTAATCCTAATTTTGTCACTGGCTCATGTTTTGGGCCTCTGATAGGCCGTACACACTTGCTCCTGTGTATGAGGCAGCTACAAGATCTGTCTCTGAAGAGCAACCATCCACTTCTGCAGCAAAACATGAGCCAGAAGATGCAGATACCAAGGGTGTGGTCTTACCAGGAGTCAATCTTATATTTGAAAGAGCTGAGCTGCACCCATTTGACATCGGTGCTTGCCTCCAAGCTCGTCAACCTCTCACGTTGATAGCTGAGGCCTCTGCCGCGTCATTGGCCATGAAATGATGAATCCATCTCGAGCTTTTTCGTTGGAAATTTTGTTTATTCATGTTGTGTGCAGGATTGATTCTTGTATAGGGAACTTCTCAAAAGCAGGCAATTTTTTAAGCTTCGTGGGAAGATTTTGTTATGCCAGGGCAGTTCATTGTCCTCCAAACGACACCTTCTCCTATAAGGGATGAATGCCAGTTAGGTTTTCATATACAAATGAAACTTATTGACTGCGAGATTACATGTCCCAATTGGTATGGTGGTGGTATCTACTTGAATTAGGCGTGAGTACCACGTTGTCATGCTTTCTGATTACAAATTCTTGTATTGTTGGTCACATACTATGTTGCCTCTGCCTAACGTACTCCAGTTCTCTGTAAATGGTCAAAAACATCCAAATTCAAATATCAGATGCATCAGTTTTGGAAAAAGAATTGTATGCTCCACTCTAAAGTTGCTTTGTCCAAAATAGTCGTTTGCCACTGTATTGCCACCTTTCAGTTCTCACAGGTCACAGCACATCTTAGTGTTACATTTTTCTCTTATACATGGCCAAAAAAACTTCTCTTATGCAATTTGGTTTTGTAACTTAATTTCTGTCTTATTTGCAGGTTTTTGTTCAGAGGACCCACCTTCTTAGATTTATCTTTATATTTATTTTTCGAATATAGGATTCTAATTTTATAGTTGGTAATAATAGGAATTGCACACTCTATGTATATGACACGGAAATGTTTGATTGTGGAGGGAGAAGAAGTGGCAGAAATTAGTCGAAAACAATTTAGAAAAATAGAACAAAATCATCTTTGATTCAGGGGAATCAACAAATTATTTTTACGTCCTATGTATGAAATGAGCACTAAAGTATATCTGCCTAAATATGGCAATAGTACTCTCCTATCGTGATCCCTGATTTTTTTATATCTAGCCAGCCTTGCCATCTCCATTTTGATCTTGATAATTTCCCCCTCCACTTGTACCGCCCTTTTACTCTATTTTAACTGCTTGCTCAAAAAAGAAAAAGAAAAAAACTTGCTCAATTGGCAGTTGTTTCTCAATGCAGTACCTGTTGCTGTGGTGACTGACAAGTTATGTCAAATTAAGCGGTAATCGTGTGAGGTTGAGCAGAATAGTTTTCACCATTGGAGTGGCAGCATTTATGGATACAATTCTTTGGAGTGACATTTATTTTTTAAAAAGACAAAAAATGCCAAAGGGATCATAAAAAACTAATGAGATCGATCTTGTATAACCCATTGCTCCTGCTGATCTCCTAGATAAATTCGCACTTTGCATTCCTTGCCGTCGTTGTGCCGCCTCAAACGCAACACGGGCAATCCTCCGAAGAAGCCCTACCAGATCCCTGGATATATCATATATGATCACCGGCAAATGTCGGTACCCGGGTATGCAATTCGAGACCCTCTGTGTATTCTGAACTAGTCCTAGATCAGTATCTAACCCACACAGTTGCAACAACGATGTTATCATATCCATTCAACAAGAAACTAATGAAGCAGACAAAGTAATATTAATTAATAGCAAAAGAATCTTATAGTCAAGTCTTACAGAGGTTGCCACGCAAGGCTTAGCAACAAAATATAACTTCCAGCGGAAACCAAAATATATCGTGGAGACCATTCGACATGCGCACAGGCAATCGAGTGAAGGACGCATTCTAGTTCGCGTAGTCTTCAAAGTAGTATTCCTCATAGAACTCGGTATTATCTGGTTTTTCTACGGGGACTGATCAACAAATAGAGTATAGCCGTGAGTACATGAAGTACTCAGCAAGTCGTAGGGAAATGTATACAAATAGTATTCATGCAAGTCTTGAATAAAGACAGCTTTATGTTTAATTTGCATAAAGCAGTATTGACCGTAAACACAATAAGTAGATTGCGAAGCATTGTTTAAAATGGTAATACATAAGTAATCAAGTTTTTTAAAACCACTAGTGAACACTCCGTTCACTGCCCAACAATCAACCATATCCAGATCGTTTCCCAACCAAACCATTACAACATTTTTATAAAAATCTACTCATCATTTGAAATCACCAGGCATTGTCCATAATCGGAGATACGGCTATTCGAATAGTTTTTAACACTCTGCAGAGGCTGTACAGCTTGACCCACAAGAGATAATCATCTTATACTGTCCGCTCACACACTTCTGATGTGTGCGACTAAGAGATTATCACAAAACCTTTACAAAGCTCCGTTTTGACTCGGTTCTGCTCGCTTAGGATTCGTCTTCCTGCCACCCTCTTGCGTCACTCATCAACCCAAACAAAACCGAAACAAAATATTGCTAATTAGTTGGTCAGGTCCACCCCATAAATAGACTTGTGGATGTACGGTATGACCCAGATCAATAATGCACAAAATTAAGTCCTTAGTGACTACTTAGACGAGGCAACCACATCCCAAAGTGCTTCCTGCACCCCCTTTACTACACGATCACTCACCCGAGTATAAATTATTTTTTGTTCAACTTGACCAAATGACAACCCTTGCCATGGCACAACATCTTTTAACGAAAGTGGTCGTGCCACAATTCCATCTTTCATTAAGTCAAGTGTAAATATTTAAGCATGTGATCATGAATCCCATCGAGTAGCTAAAGCATGGCTAAGCATAATACGCACCCATGTTGGTATTACAATAATATCCAACTAAAATTACACAATCCTATGGTATCCAAGGATTTATGTCATTCGAGGGGAGATATCAATAGCAATTATCCAAGGTGGCATAATGACAATAGGGTATTTAACTATTCCCAAAGCAGTTATTATAAAACTAGCTATGCATGTTGATATAAAATAATATAATTTTATAAAATGAGTACAACATGATCAAAGTTCTACGACTTGCCTTCATTGAAGAGTTGAGACGCTTTGGTCGACGGGTCCAAGAACTCTTCCAAAATGTCAAAATCTATACGTTCAAAAAGAGCTAAATAAATAAAATAATTTCAAATAAAATATAAAAATTACCAAATTAGAACAAAATGAAAGGTACTAAATTTATATGAATATATAAATTTGAATCACTCAAATCGGAGTTCATATGAAGAAGATATGGCCTTTGGAAGTTTTGAAATCACATAAAATGATGAAAATCAGGATTTTCGGATTTTCAGAATTATTTTTCAAAAGGAAAACCGATTTGTTGCATCGGCTGACGTCAGCGGGGAAATTCATTTTTGGTTGATTTATTTTTAAAAAGAAAAATGGGTGAGTCACTGATTGGTGGGCCCCACATCCTGTATGGACTCGGCCCAAAGGAGGGCGCTAGTCCACCGTGGACCGGGCGCACAGAACAGTGCGCTTTGCACATGCTGGCACCAGGTGCCATGCACACATTGACGTGGCTTCCACGCGGGCGTTAGGGCGGACGTGGCGCTGAGGTGGTGCGAAGGTGGCATCGCCACGTCTGCGTCGAAGTGGCGGCGCTCGGGACCCGAGTGTCGTCGGCGAACGACAAGGTTCCGGCCGGCGACGAGGACAACACTGGGTAGAGGGGAGCGCGGCAAAGCTAGCTTTCACGGTTTTGGCGGCAACGCATGAAGGAACAGCCAACGGCGAGGACGAAGAGCGGCGGCGGTCGATGGCGGCGCACGGGCTTCGGTGGGCTTCTGAGAAAATGAGGGCGAGCACCGTGTAGAACACGTCCTTGCGAAGCCGACGGTGAAGACAACGCTGACGAAGACCCTTTGCCGGCGCCGAAAACGACGACAGAGCAAGGGTGGTCGGCGGCACAAAACCTTGAAATGCGATGAGTTGATGGAGAGAGAGATGGAGCGGGGGAAAAGAAGGAGGAGAGTGAGGGGCACAACGGCTCCAACTCATAACGGAGGTGGGAGCCTGGGTGTGGAGATCGGCGGCGGGATTCGTGGCGGTTTTGCTCGCGCCAGGCTTGACGGGACGGGTCGGCGCCGGCGGATAACGGGGAAAAGGGGGCGGGAGTCCGAGGCGGAGAGCGGCAACGGGACGGGACGGGTCGGCGGGATTCCAGGGCGGAGGTGCGGGGCGGCGTCGGGACGAGCGCAGGCGTGCGTGGAGAAAACGGGGAAGAAGAACAAAGAAGAAGCCCAGGAAACGGCGGTGGCCGGTGGGGACACGGCGTCGATGCACAATGAGGGGAAACGGAGCGGGCTGCGCGTGGTATGGTGGGCCACGGTGAAGGAAAAATAATGTATGGGAATTCGGCTGAAATAGAGAAGAGGATTTTCAATGATTTTTAAATTACAGAAAATACAACAAATCAAAAGGCTTTTAGAAAATAGTAAATAAAGTCCAAAGAATACACACAAATTCCATGAATTATTTGTAACTTAATAAAATCATTTACAACTTTAATTTGTCTTTTAATTTGCAAATAAATTATTTTAAAATTTTGGGATAAAGGAAAAATATTTTTAATGCCAAAAAAAAAAAAGCTTAAAATAATATTTTTAACTTTAAATACTAGAAAGCCCAATTAAACCAAATTTGAATTAATTGTAGTTTGATTAATCCATATTAAATAATTTAATTTTTGAAATTCCCAGTTAAGCTTTAGCAATAAAATCAAATGGTTATTTTTATTTTCAAATTTTTTGAAAACCTTGAGAATTAGGATGTTACAAATCTATCTCCCTTAAGGGAATCTCAACCCCGAGATTCAGACTGACTAGAGAATAGGTGGGGAAACTCGGCCTTTAGGTCCTCTTCACGCTCCTAGGTGGCTTCCTCTTTGGTGTGATTACTCCACTGGACTTTGCATAAACGAATGATCTTCCTCCTCGTCACTCGTTCCGGCACTTACAAAATCTTGATGGGTTACTCCTTGTAGGTGAGATCTCCCTGCAGGACCATTGGTTCTAACGTCATCTGCTCCTCTAGCACACATAGACACTTCTTCAGCTGCGACATATAGAAGACGTTATGCACATCTGATAGCTGAGGTGGGAGCTCCAACTTGTAAGCAACTTCTCCTCTTCTGGCAAGAATTAGAAAGGGTCTGATGTATCTCGGTGCAAGCTTCCCACTTACTCTGAAACGACGCATTTCTTTGAGAGGTGAAACCTTCAAATACATGTAATCTCAAGTGCAAAAGCTAAATCTCGGCGACGTTATCAGCAAAACTTTTTTTGCCTGGTTTGTGTTGTTCTTAGCTTTTCTCTTATTGACCGAACTTGATCTTCGGCCTCCTTCAGGATTTCTGGTCCAAGTACTTGTCCTTCGCCTGCTTCAGTCCAATACAAGGTTGTTCTGCATTTTCTTCCATAAAGAGCTTCAAACGGGGACATCTGGAGACTTGATTGGTAACTGTTGTTGTATGAAAACTCTGCATAAGGTAGCATTCGATCCCAACTGGTCTGGTTTACTAGAGCGCAAGCTCTCAGCATATCCACTAGGTTTTGATTTACTCTTTCTGTTTGTCTATCTGTCTGCGGATGGTAGGCTATACTGAAATTCATATTAGTGCCCAGAACGCGATGCAGCTTCTGCCAAAATCTTGAGGTGAACTGGGATCATTGATCCGACACGATCTTCTTTGGCACTGTGCAGACACACTATCTTTGCCATATACAATTATGCAAGTCTGTCTCCTGGGAAGGTAGTCTTGACTGGGATGAAGTGAGCAACTTTTGTTAGGTGATCTACGATTACTCAGATGGAATCATATCCAGCTCTTATTCTTGGCAGACTGGCGACAAAGTCCATACCAATTTATTCCCATTTCCATTCGGACACGCTCAAAGGTTGCAAGAGTCCAGCAGGTCTATGATGCTCTACTTTAACACACTGACAAACATCACACTGAGCCACATACTCTGTAATCTCGCTTCATGCTAGTTCACCAATAAAACTCTTTGAAATCTTGATACATCTTAGTGCTTATAGGGTGAATGGAATACAAGGTTTCATAAGCTTCCTTGAGTATTAACTGCTTAAGCTCTTTCTGGTCCGGTACACAAATACATTTATCAAACCAAATGGTCCCTTACTCATCTTCTAAAAATCTTAGGGATTTACCCTTCTTCATATTGCTCTTGATCTCCTTGATATATGCATCTTCAAGCTAAGCTTTCTTGATCTAATTCTGCATAGTAGGTTGAACTTCCAAAGCAAGCTATGTAACCTTCTTCAACTAACTCTAGTTTGAGCTTCTAAAATTCTTCATGCAGGGTTGGCTGACTTTCCTTGATCATCAGAGTATTGCAGTAGACATTTCTACTTAAGGCACCTGCTACAATATTAGCTATCTGGATGATAATGGATTATAACATTGTAATCATTGATCAACTTCAACCATCTTTTTTGCCTCATATTAATATCAGCTTGGGTGAAAATGTACTTCAATCTCTTATGGTCAGGGTAAACTTCACAGTAATTACCGATGAGATAATGACGCTATATCTTCAAAGCATACACTGCGGCAGCCAACTCTAAGTCATGTGTAGGGTAATTTTCTTCATGAGGCCTCAACTGACATGAAGCATATGCTACTACCTTTCTTTCTTGTGTCAGGACACAGCCAAGTCCTTATCGGGATGCATCACAGAAGATATCACAATCTTTCCAAACATCTGGTAGAATCAGCACTAGTGCGGTGGTCAAACGCTTATTCAATTCTTGAAAATTTTGCTCACATTCTGGTGTCTAAGCAAATTTCTTTTCTTTCTTCAGCAGCTGAGTGAGGGTCTTGCTATTCTAGAGAATCCTTCTATAAATCGGCGGTAGTATCATGTCATACCGAGGAAACTTCTGATCTGAGGCACAGACTTGGGTGACTCTCAGTTGAGCACAACCTTGGCTTTGCTAGGGTTGATGGCGACTCCTTCTGCAGACATAATGTTTCCCAAAAAGTGACTTCCTTCATCCAAAACTCACACTTGCTGAATTTGGCATAGAATTGATGATCTCTAAGCTTATTCAAGATCAAGCGAAGGTGCTTTTCATGCTCTTCCTCACATTTGGAGTACACTAGGATATCGTCAATAAAGACAATGACGAACTTATCCAAATACTATATGAATACTTTATTCATCGAGTTCATAAAGTAAGCAGGGGCATTGGCTAATCCAAAAGACATGACCATGAACTCATACATTCCATAGCAGGTTGAGAAAGCTGTCTTGGGATTATCCTCTTGACGAATCTTCAACTGATGGTATCCCGACCTCAAATCTATCTTGGAGAACACTCCGACTCGTTTCAACTGGTCAAACAGATCATCGATCCTGGGCAGAGGGTACTTGTTCTTGATGGTGACTTCATTGAGTGAGCGATAATTCACACACATCCACTGGGTACCATCCTTCTTTGCAACAAAGATCACTGGGGCTCCCTAAGGCAAAGAACTTGGTCAGACAAATCTTTTTCTTGCATCTCCTTGATCTACTTCTTTAGCTCGACTAAATCGTTGACAGGCAATCAGTAGGGTCTCTTGAAAATGGGTGCAGTTCCCGAAACTAGGTTGATGACATCTCTAGATCCTCGTTTGGTGGCATTCCAGGTAAATCACCAGGAAAGACATCTGGAAAATCTCTGACCTCTGGCACATCTTGCAAAGATATAGCATTGACACTATAGACTAGTGCTCTGTCATGCTTTTTCGTGGAGACTTCAAATTTTACTTTGGTTCCCTCTGGACTAACCAAAGTGATGCTTCTACCACCACAATCCAAGAGTGCTTGGTGATTAGCATGTCAATCCATTCCCAAAATCACATCTAGGTACTTGGTGTCGATGATGATAAGGTTGGTGAGGAATTCTACCCCTTCTACGGTCACGTTAACTTTTGGACAACCATGATTCGTACTCAATTCGAACCGGGTGATTGAACCAATAAAGCATTTTTAAGAGTCAAAACCTCTAACTGATGCTTTGTAGCAAAACTCTGAGAAACAAACGAATGCGAAGATCCAAAATCAAACAAAACAGTAGCAGATACTGAATTAACTAGGAACTTATCCAGCACGACGTCCGGGGTTGTCTGGGCTTCCTTCACTATGTCATGGTTCACACGGCCTCTCCTGAAAGGTTGAGGAATCTTGGCTGCTGCAACTAGAGTCTGAGGTGCTCCACATCCGGCTCCTGGCATAGGAGTTCTAGTCGAGGTAGCTCCCAAGTTGAATCTGATAGGCGCTGGACCTTGCTTCTGTGGGCAGTTGTTGGTATAGTATCTCAATTGCTGACAGTTGACACAGGTGATTCTGCGCCATGATTATTGTTTCTTGGCTGCTGATTGTTGGTGTTGTTGTTGTCGAAGCTGCAGAATCCAGGAGTAGCCAGGCGAGGTGTTGTCGCAAGGGTCCTGAATGCAACAGGATGAGCAATACAGGCAGGGTGCTGCACATTCGATCTGGCTCTTTTCGGTTGATTCTGATGGGCACCATGCTGCATCATCTTCCTCTTGCAGGATTCTTCAAGCTCATGACAGACTCCTCTATGAGCATAGCCTTGTTTACAAGGTGCTGAAAATCTGTATAGTCGTTGCCAACGACTTGAACCTTCAAGCTCGGGTTGAGTCCCCACTTGAAATGCTTCTGATGTGCATCATCTGTGGCAACGTCCTCTTGAGCATATTGAGACAATTGAGTGAACTTGTTGAGGTATTCACTCAATAATATGTTTCCTTATTGCAGCTCATGAAACTCGTTCTTCTTCATCTCCACCTGTCCATCAGGAATATGAGAGTGGCGGAAAGCTTTCAAAACTTAGCCCAAGTGATGCTCTTGTGGTTCTTGTGGGCGGGGCAATAATTCTCCCACCATTGCGGCAGTTCCTTCTAGTTGGTGTGCTGCATATAAAACCTTCTCACGGTCGTCACACCAGGTGATGGCAAGCTTTTTTTCCAGTCGTCTGCGTCCAAAGGCTCGGAGGAGCTGGAGAAAGTAGGTGGATGTGTCCTCATGAACTCTGCTAGCCTTGATTTAGGGAAAGCTGGTGGCGGTGGTGGCGGCATGGCTGCCGCTTGACTGTTTTGGTGTAGCACTGCGAGCAAAGCGATAGCAGTCTAGTTCTGCTGATTCATCATCTGGTTCATGTTTTGCATCATTGCGTTCATCAACTGTGTTGGGCTGCCATAAACTAACCCAAACCTCAATCTGCACTGGCGGCTGGGGGAGGTGGTGCATTGGGATTCAAGGGCTCATCCTGACTTGCGGAGTTGCGGGTTTGAACCATCTGCAACAAATCTTCCCAGGTTTAATAGACGAGGAGGAGAAAGCACGATAGGTGAGAGGAGGAGCACAATAGAAGAGAAAGACGAGAAAGACAGAAGCATCCTAGCTGGGAAAGTCGGTTTAACCCAACGAACAAATAGCTGAAAAGCTATCAAGAAGCAATAAAAAAAGGCGACACTTACTCAAAAAGATCTTATTGCGGACTATACGATACTAAAACTAGAGAGGACAACTACCAATTTAACTTGTATGGATGGTTGACTTGAAACAAACGACAGATCTTGAACTTGCAGGCCATCCATCATTTGATCAAGAAGGGCTCGATTCTATAGAGATTCCAGAGGTAAGTAGGTCAACTTAAATTTGGAAACCAAGTTTCAGAAAAGGTAATATGTAAGAACTAAAGAATAATATGAGAGAATAAGATAAGAATATAATAGAATAAGATGATAAAGAATAGAACAAGGCGAGAGAAGAATATCTATGATCAATTGGTGGGTTTGATCTTTAAAATAAAGTTTTGAAACTTTTGACTAAAATGACCAAGCTAACTATGGTTACGTTCTACAGTTGATATGGCTCTGATACCATCTCTTGTCGGGACCCCGGGTATGCAACCCTGAGACCCTCTGTGTATTCTGAACTAGTCCCAGATCAGTAGCTAGTTCACACAGTCGCAACAACGATATTATCATATCCATACAACAAGAAACTAATGAAGCAGACAAAATAATATTAATTAGTAGGAAAATGACCTTATGGTCAAGTCTTACAGAGGTTGCCACGCAGAGCTTAGCAACAAAAGATAACTTGCAGCGAAACCAAAATATCTCATGGAGGCCATTCGACATGCCCACAAGCAATCGAGTGGAGGACGCATCCTAGTTCGTATAGTCTTCAAAGCAGTCTTCCTCGTAGAACTCGGTATTCCCGGTTCTTCTGTGGGGACTGATCAACAAATGGCGTATAGCCGTGTGTACATAAAGTACTTAGCAAGTCGTAAGGAAATGTATGCAAATAGTATTCATACAAGGCTTGAACAAGGGCAGCTTTATGTTTAATTTGCAAAAAGCAGTACTGACCTTAAATACAATAAGTAGATTGCAAAGCATTGTTTAAAAGGGTAATACATAAGTAATTAAGTTCTTTGAAACCACTAGTGAACACCCGTTCACTACCCAACCATCAACCATATCAGATCGTTTCCCAACCAAACCATTCCAACATTTTTATGAAAATCTACCCCTGGTGTGAAATCATCAGACATTGTCCATAACCGGGGACATGGCTATTCGAATAGTTTATAACACTCTGCTGAGGTTGAACAGCTTGACTCACAAGAGATAATCATCTTATACTATCCGCTCACACACTTCCGAGGTGTGTGACTAAGAGATTACCACAAGGCCTTTACAAAGCTCCATTTTGACTCAATTCTGCTCGCTAAAGATTCAACTTCCTGCCCCCTCTTGCGTCGCTCATCAACCAAAACAAAATATTGCTAATTAGTTGACTAGGTCCACCCCATAAATGGACTACTCAGATTAATGGCGCACAAAGTTAAGTCCTTAGTGATTACTCAGACGAGGCAACCACATCCCAAAGTGCTTCCTGCACCCCCTTTATTGCACGATCACTCGCCCGAGTATAAATCATTTTTCGTTCAACCTGACCAAATGGCAACCCTTGCCATGGCACAACATATTTTAACAACAGTGGTCGCACTATAATTCCATCTTTCATTAAGTTAAGTGTAAACATTTAAGCATGTGATCATAAATCCCATTGAGTAGGTAAAGCATGGCTAAGCATAATACGCACCCATGTTGGTATTACAATAATGTCCAACTAAAATTACACAATCCTATGGTGTCCAAGGATTTATGTCATTCGAGGGGACATGTCAATAGCAATTATCCAAGGTGACATAATGACAATTGAGTATTAAACTATCCCCGAAAGCAGTTATTATAAAACTAGCTATGCATGTTGATATAAAACAATATAATTTTATAAAATAGATACAATATGATCAAATGTCTACGACTTGCTTTCATTTAAGAGTTGAGTCACTTCAGTCGACGGGTCCAAGAACACTTCCAAACAGCCGGAATCTATACGTGCGAAAAGAGCCAAATAAATAAAATAATTACAAATAAAATCTAAAAATTATCAAACTAGAACCAAATGAAAGGTACTGAATTTATGTGAATATAGAAATTTGAATCACTCAAATCAGAGTTCGGATGAAGATGATATGGCCTTTGGAAGTTTTGAAATCACATAAAACTATAAAAATCAGGATTTTTAGAATTATTTTTCAAAAGAAAATCGATTTATTGCGTCAGCTGACGTCAGCGGGGAAAATCATTTTCGGTTGATTTATTTTTCAAAATAAAAAAGGGTGAGTAACTGGCAAGTGTGCCCCACGTCTTGTATGGATTGGGTTCACGAGAGGGCGCTAGTCCTCGGTGGACTGGGCACACGGAATAGTGCGCTTTGCGCATGTTGGCACCGGGTGCCATGTGGGTGTTAGCGCACAGTGTTTATTAATGGGCATATACGTCATGGCAGACCTGAGGAGGCATGTAAATATATCGAGGAGATGATCCACAAAGGGATGAAGGCTCCGCAGATAGACTACAATAAGTTTGCTGCAGATTTCTCCAAGGCTGGGAAACCTGACATTGTATGAATTGGCTCAGAAGGTGCAGTTTACAAGGAAATTTGATGTGTCTAATGTGTTCCATCACTGGGCAGAGATAATGAAAAATCGGGTCAAGAGGACTGTCCCTAATCAGGCTGGGAGCAGGATGTTCTAAGATTATGTTGCTAGCAGGAATGTGGATCTCTTGTAATGGTACTTGGAATTCGAAACGCTGCTCCTGCTATTTAGGAGAATAGTGCTACTTGTTTTCTGATGTTGTATAGTAATGCTTAATGTTTTCTGATGTCTTCGTATTTGTTAGATTGCAAATATTCAGTTAACCCGCTAAAAAATCAGTTTATCCAATAAAAAAATAGTTAATTATGATATAGTTTATTGATATGTTCTAGTTTTCTTCAAACTCAGCTATGTTATTACTGACTTACTGTTGTACAGTAGATCTTCATTCGAGTAGAGAGTGCCTCTTTAATCAGTTTATAGTTTCCTTAGAATATTTGAGTAACTCTTATGTACTACATGATACTGTTGGAAATAGGCTCATATGAGTGAGGCTCATTTTCTATAATTTCAAAGCATGTATGGTTTAGTACCATATTCCTAAGACAAGGTGGAGTCCTTACCTCTCTTTGAAATATGTGACACATGGATGAGGGTGACACGGGGAGGGCTTTGGCTAAACACACACACACGAGCGCACACGCGTGCGCGTATTCGCGTATTTTGTGAAAAATTGCGTGTCAGTTACCGGTGGGTAAATGGCTACTTAATCAGTCAGTTACCAGTCATCTCTATATAAATGCCTGGAGACGTCCAGAGTATAGCGCATAGACTCTGTCTCATTCCTTCTCTTCTTCCTCTGAAATCCTGTGCTGTTGTACCGTGTCATTTGAACCTTGTCGACTCTTCTTCTCGGCGTGCACCGTGAAGAAGGGAAGCGGTATCTCCGAACCGTTGCTGCCGTGAAGAACTGCACGGGGGCGGCAATAAGGTTTCTGGGCAGCGCACATCTGCGGGACCGCTCGTGTGGTTGATTCGCTTGCGTCTGCGCTGCTTCCTTTTCTTCATCGAACACGACAGTAAGTCTTTCATGGGTCTGACTGTCTTGCTACATTCTGGTTTTTGATTATATTGTGAAGTTCAATGGTTTGCCTGTTGTTAGTACTGGTTTATGCATCATTAGTCTTATACAATATCTGTTATCTATTAAATTATGGAATTAAATTATTGCCCTCATTTTCAACAGATACATCCTCCATTGGGTCAACCGTATCTTTGAATTTATTGTTAGAATTTATATGCTTATTTTTATCTTATGCTACAACTCCTTGATTCCACTGAGCAATTTATACTCTATTCAGTTTGAAGTTAACAAAAAGCATTAAACAATCACAAGGCTTATGCCAAATATTTGTGTTCACGTTAATCCCTATAGCAAAGTTTCCATTGCCGAACAATGAACAATTTTCAATGCTGTTTGTGGTGCACAATCATTGGTAATTCTGCAGAGAAGTGCATAGTGCACAACTAAGTTATTTGTGTTAAGAGTTTTGTACGTATTAGCAGTTTCTCTTGGCCCATGTAGTCCATGAGGTCCAACTAATCCTATATATATTAATCCTATATACATACCTTCTCAATAATGAATAAGATGTATAGTTATAAATATAAAAAATATCACTTCTCCTCTCCGAAACTTAACATGGTATCAAAGCCTAGGTTTAGGGTTAGGGACTAGACCGGTTCGACCGTCGCCATCCGCACTATCATCAACGAGCCGCCACCGGCATGCTACCTCCTTTCCTCTCCCTTTCCCGTGGTTCGTCTCTTTCACGTCCACCACCATTAGCATCTGTCGCGGCTCTATTTTGGCGGCGACGTCGCCGTCCTGGTCTTTGCTCGTTCACCACCTGATGAGGACATCCCTTCCACTAATACAACCATCCCTACTGCTTTTGATGTGCAAAGATCAATTACTAGAGCATGTGCTCGTCAACTAAATTATCAGATGACTTCGTTTCTCGAAGTGCATCCATATTCTATGAACTCTATGATGTTGCCTAAAACACATGATATTATTTTACTTAGGAATCAAGGATCAGGAGGCAAGCTAAATGGAGATGATGGCAGAACCAAGCATGGAGATGATCATACGAGGAATGAATATTTATATGCCGAGGCTTAGCAGAATCTTGCATGAAGACTATATATCAAGTTGTTTAGGCCAACACTTAGCAATATTTGAGTAAAGGAACTCGGTGCTACGCCACCTATGCTGATGGGCGATGGGCCTTGTCATTCGGGCTAGACACCTAGGGTTTGGCACCGTTCACGTGGTACTGTTCACATGTGAACAGTACCCGCGGCCACCGCCCCTCTCTTCCTCATTTACATAGTGGCCGCCACCATTAGGGTTTAGGGGTTTTGTTAATTGAAGTTTTGCTTTGCTACTTTATACTTTGTCCTCTTGTTCGGCGAGATCAACTTGTTCTTCAGAACCCCACTTATCAATACAATTTCAATTCCTATTCACAATTTCAGATTGCCTATTTATCTTGTTCTTGCAGGCTTCTTCGATGTATGCAGGAATTGATCTTCGTGATCAGGTCATCCGGGTATTCGTGCACAGTTGATAACGACTTGTCTAGCAGTTCAACGATTGCGTGATTTCAAGCCTTGCGAGTTTGTAGCTAGGATCGTGAGAGTTGAGCGACTACTACCGAACTTACCTTCTCACCGATAGATCGGGCCAAAATAGGACGTTCGTGGTTCATCACCACCTCAACTCCTACGCTCCATCACCACTGGTGCGATCTGCTCAATTCACACCGGATCGAGCTCCCTTCGCTGCTGCCGACCTCAATTTGTGCCGGATCGAGCTTCCTCCGTCACCTCTGGCCTCGATCCCGATCGTCGTCGTCCTCGGATTCTGTCGGATCTACTCCACATCGCCAACTTTCAACTTCGTCACCGGCACCATCAACTCATCTCCGACCTACAGGCTCAAGGGCCAAATTGGTGAGCTAGCCAACTCACACCACGGGTTGTGCCTACTGTAGATCGCCGTCTTCGGGCTTCTTGTGTTGGTGAGCTCTCTATTGGTGGTGCTCTGCTACTCTGTTGGGATCTTCGACTGAAATACGCAACACAAGGTGTCGTCGCGTTTGGAAACTAATAAGACTTTGTAAACGTAACGAGGTCGGAGTCCGTGTTGTGTACGCTTCATCCCACTACCGCACAACCCTAGGTCGACCTCCTCACGTTCCCCTATATATACAAGAGTCGCCATAGTTTAGAGGCGGGTTTTCTTAGATTATTACGCCAATTGCGTTTCACCGATTATCGGTTTGAGGAACCCCACTTGTAAACTTCATCCATATCCGCAATACAATTGATTGCATCTACCTTGTTCTTGTGAGTTGCTTGATTGCTTGCGGGAACAATAACCTTCGTGGTAAGGTCGATCACGTGCAAGCGTGGTCGATAACGACAGCGCGCGGGTGTAGCGATTGCGAGGTGACGATCCGCTGGTCGGAAGCCTCAAAGCGTCAACGCCCTCATGACGAACCAAATCGAACCTATCGGAAGATCGGCCGCCGTGACTCATCAAGTGGTATCGAGCAAAGGTTGCTGTTAGATAATTTCGTTTATCCCTTTTGTTAGTTGTGTTCCTCACCTAGAGTCCGAAAAAAGCGCCTACAAAAAGTTTTAGATCGTAATTATTCCGCTGTCCAAACCACTTTGTGCCTTTCGCAATTTTGTTTTCAGTTTTTCGCATTGTTGAGTTCGAGTCCATCGTCGGTGTCTTTGTTGCTGGTTTAGAGTAGCATTCTTGGTCTCTAGTCAGCACCGTCGCCCGCCGTGCCACCATCCATCCCGGACCGACGACCTCCTTTTTGAGCGACACCCATTCGACCACCCTCGGGATTTACCATCCGGTCGGAATCGAATATCTACTCGGATCCGACCACCTCTTGAGCAACACCCATTCGACATCCACTCGGGAACTACCACCGGTCGGATTCGATCCTGGTCGGATTAGTAGTCGCAATGTAATCCAGCCCAAGTCGTAGAGAGAGAGAGAGTATCTTTTAATTACCTATTTACCCCTGCTCTCCGAAAAAAGTTTGTGACCCAATCACCTCATCGGATCCAGAAAAGGTAACAGAAGAATTTTGGGTTTGGGTCACGTTTGCAAAAAAAAAAGGAAGCAAAAAGTGCAAAAGAAAAGAAAAGAAGCAAAAAGTGCAAAAGAAAAGAAAAGAAGCAAAAAGTGCAAAAGAAAAGAAGAAGAAGCAATTCGACCACCCCTAGTTGGTCTACGACCAGTTCCAGCCTTGCATCCTTTGGACTCCTTGTATCGAGTCCTTGTTTCGATCAGTATTGTGCTAAGGCTAGGGGCACTTTTAGACCAGCAACTGTGACGAGTACTGTGGGCTTTGGTTCAGCTTTGCTAATCTGATTTCATTATTGCTATTCCTTGCTACTAAACATTGCCTGTCCGAGCTCCACATACTTTCGACCCTCATATTGGATCCTCGCATTCGCCTCCGCCGTGATCGTACATCCCACCTTCGCCGATTAGACCACCTGCTGCAATTTGGTAAGAAACTCATAAGAGCTTGGTAAGACGTTTGAGAGTGTGTGATTCCACCCTTCGACCACCTAATAGTGATAGGGATAATACCTTTGTGTTGTCTTTTGTCTCCTACTAACCATGTCAGGTGAAGGATTGGATGCGCAATAGTGTGTTTTGAAGGAAGAGCTCATGACGCTATTGGATGAACAACGCACTACCGTTAATGAGGAAATCGATAGGAAACTTCAAGCTACCACGATCACATTACAACGCTCAATCAACGATAGTATTGCGGCGCTCACTACACGCCTCGAAAGAATGGTGAACCGACCACCAAACGTTGGTCGTGTGGAACCTCGTGGTGCGACCCATGACCATGAGTTTGATAATGATAATGAGATGCACGACCACGACGCCTTTGATGCACGACAACGGAACCGACCGAACTTCAACCGTCAAGGTATGAGAGGTAATAATGTTCAGCAACATAATGCACGTGTTAATGATGATCCATATGCTAAAGTTAAGTTCTCTATACCATCTTTTATGGTGCTTATGATCTTGAAATATATCTAGATTGGGAGATGGTAGAGAATGTAAATTGAATGCTCACTTAGTTCTCGGCGCATAGAGTTAGGCAAGCCACAAGTGAATTTAAAAACTTTACCATCATTTGGTGGAATAGGGTATGCACCGAAGGATTAGCGCCTACTACGTGGGATGGTTTAAAGGTTGCTATGCGTAACAGATTTGTCCCACCTTCTTTTAAACATGATTTGCGTAATAAATTGCAGCGCTTAAACCAAGGTAATAGATCCGTAGAAGAATATTATCAGGAGCTACAAATTAGCATGTTGCGTTGTGATATTATTGAGGATGAAGAAGCTGCAATAGCACGTTTTTATGGAGGATTAAGATGTAAAATTCAGGACATAGTGGATTACAAAGAATACGATAACGTCCCTAGATTGTTCCAACTTGCATGTTTGGCAGAAAAGGAATTGTAGGGACGACAACAGAGGCCAAGGAACAACTTTGGGAGCATGTCTACACCACGACCGGTCTTGGGGCAAGCCAAAACAGCCCCACCTTCACCTACACGGTCCGCTGCCCTCCACGAGTAGGGCGCGTTCAGAAGACCTCCGACCACATCACATGCACCGAGGTAAGTAAAGTTACTAGTGTGCGAGCACCACCAAGAGTTCTTCGTCGGTTGCTTCCACTGGTCGTACCTCTGGGATTGTGTGCCACCGTTGCAAGGGAATGGGGCACGTCATGAGGGACTGGCCCAGTCAGCGAGCATACCTTGCCACCAAAGACGGTGGTTATGTAAGTACTAGTGATATTGAGGACGAATATGTACTTGCGCCTAACATTGCAGTGGAGGAGATGAGATGAGACGGTGATCTTGATGATGTAGAGGAACAAGTAGCTGCTGTTGACACCGAGTATCATGTGAACCTTGTTGCACAACGAGTGCTGAGCGCACAAGTGGAGAGAGCGGAGCAAAATCAACGGCACAACTTGTTTGCACTGATTTCTCGTGAAGGGATGAGCTCGCAGAGTCATCATTGATGGAGGAGCTGCAACAACCTTGCAAGCTCCGAGATGGTCGAGAAGCTTGGCTTGACCACACAACCACACCCACGTCCCTACTACATCCAATGGTTCAATTCGTGTGGTAAATTAAAGGTACACAAAGTTGTGAAAGTGCAATTTTAGCGTGTAATTACAAAGATAGTTCGACTTTGATATCGTGCCTATGCAAGCATGCTCTTTGTTGCTCAGTAGACCTTGGATATATGACAATGATGTTTTGCACCATGGTAGAGCTAATACCTACTCATTTTCACATAAAGGTAAGAAGATTAAGTTGTTGCCTTTGACACCGGTGAGATTCGAAAGATGAAGAAGAGCGCTAAAAATGAAAGAAACACCGATAAGCATGATTCGAAAATCGCAAGTAGCAAAACGTGTTTTCCCACCCAAAAGGGAGAAAGTGGTGTCTAGTCCTAAGTCCGAGGGAATTAAATTGAAGGGATGTGTTATGATTGCCACTAAATCGAACTTGCGAAATTTGTAATAATGAGTTGCCATGCTATGCTTTGATATGCAAAATGCCTTATATTCGCTGAGGACATAGCTAGCTCTTTGCCTCCTATTTGTTGCTAACCTTTGCGTGAGTATGTGGATGTATTTCAACCGAGGTACCCGGGATTACCACCTATTCGAGGAATTGAGCATCAAATTGATTTGATCCCAGAGCGACTTTGCCAAACCGGTACGCATATAGGACCAATTCAGAGGAGACTAAGGAAATTCAATGACAAGTCCAAGATCTTTTGGACCGTGGGTACGTAAGAGAAAGCTTTAGTCCTTGTGTTGTTCCAGTTCTTTTGGTTCCTAAGAAAGACGGTAGTTAGCGTATGTGTGTTGATTGCAGAGCCATTAATAACATTACTATAAGGTATCGTCATCCTATCCCAAGGCTAGACGACATGCTAGATGAATTGAGTGGTTCTATTATTTTCACAAAGATTGACTTATGGAGTGGTTACCACCAGATTAGAATGAAATTAGGAGATGAATGGAAAACCGCTTTTAAAACTAAGTTCGGATTATATGAGTGGTTAGTGATGCCTTTCGGTCTAACTAATGCACCTAGTACTTTTATGCGCTTGATGAACGAGGTTTTACGCCCTTTCATTGGAAAATTTGTGGTGGTTTACTTTGATGATATCTTGATTTATAGCAAGTCACATGAGCAACACTTAAATCATATACGTCTTTGTTTTAATGCTTTGAGAGGCGACGCTTGTTTGGTAACCTCGAGAAGTGCACCTTTTGCACCGATCGAGTTGCATTTCTTGGTTATGTTGTGACACCACGGGGCATTGAGGTGGATGAGACAAAGATTGTAGCCATCCAAAGTCGGGCCGACGCCTACTCTTGTGTCACAAGTGCGGAGCTTCCATGGCCTTCTTTGGATTCTATCGACGCTTTGTGCGGGATTTCAGACCATTGCCGCACCATTGAATGAATTGACAAAGAAAGGAGTGCCTTTCCAATGGGGACTGCACAAGAGAAGGCATTCAACTTGTTGAAAGAGAAGCTCACCCAAGCACCCTACTCCAACTCCCCGATTTTGGTAAGACTTTTGAAATTGAATGTGATGCCATGGGATTGGGATAGGTGGTGTATTGATTCAAGAAGGTAAACCAGTTGCATATTTCAAATGAAAAACTAAATGGGCCTAGTTTGAATTATTCCACCTATGATAAGGAATTGTATGCTTTAGTTCGAGTGCTTCAAACTTGGCAAAGATTATCTATGACCCAAAGAATTTGTTATACATTCGGATCATGAATCGCTAAAACATATTAGAAGTCAAGCTAAAGCGAATAAACGACATGCTAAGCTGGGTAGAATTTATTGAGTCATTCCCATATGTTATAAAGCATAAGAAAGGTAAGGATAATGTGATTGCCGATGCGCTCTTTAGACGTTATACCATGTTATCTCAACTTGACCATAAGATTTTTGGTTTGGAGGCCATTAAGAGTTTATATGTCACCGATTTGGACTTTAAGGAAGTGCTTGAACATTGTAAAGGAGGGAAGACATGGAATAACTATGTCTTTGAATGATGGTTTGGTCTATCGTGCTAACAAGCTATGCATACCACTAGCTCTGCTCGTCTTTTGTTGTTCTGGAGGCACATGGAGGAGGTTTGATGGCGCATTTTGGAGCAAAGAAGAGAAGATGTCTGGCCACCCACTTCTTTTGGCCAAAGATGAGGCGTGATGTCGAGCGCTACGTAGCTCGCTGCACTACATGCAACAAAGCTAAGTCCCGTCTCCTTCCACATGGACTTTATATGCCTCTTCCTATTCCTAGGGCTCCTTGGGAGGATATTTCTATGGATTTTGTTTTAGGATTGCCTAGGACAAAGAGGGGGAGAGATAGTATATTTGTAGTAGTGGATCGATTTTCTAAAATGACACATTTTATATCTTGTCACAAGAGCGATAATGCTACAAACATAGCTGATTTGTTTTTCAGGGAAATCATTCGCTTACATGGAGTGCCCAATACTATTGTCTCGGATCGTGATGCGAAGTTTTTGAGCCACTTTTGGAGATCACTTTGGAATAAACTGGGAACAAAGCTGCTCTTCTCTACTACATGCCATCCCCAAACTGATGGACAAACAGAGGTTGTCAACCGCACGTTATCCACCATGTTGCGGGCTGTTTTAAAGAAGAACTTGAAGATGTGGGAAGAGTGTTTACCGCATATTGAGTTTGCTTACAATAGGTCAGTACACTCCACCACCAAGGTAAGTCCATTTCAGGTAGTGTATGGTTTTAACCCCCGTGCTCCTATTGATTTACTACCTTAACCGACCTCTGAAAAAAATTAATCTAGATGCTAAGAAGCGTGCTGCATTTATTCTCAAGTTGCATGAAACAACTAAAGAGAATATAGAGCATATGACTGAAAGGTATAAGGTTGCTGGAAGTAAAGGTAGAAAAGTTGTCAAATTTGAACCGGTGATTTAGTTTGGAGCGCTACTCTACTACACTGGTGCTCTGCTACCGTTGTTGTTCTACTCGGCTACTGGTATTTGCCTGGTTGGACTAGTATGTGGTGCGGGTTGTTGATTCCAGCTAGTACTCTTGTATTGCTGTTGGCTGCTGGCACTTGAGTTCCCTATAGTTGCTTGGTGCCAGTGTACTTTCTATCATGGCGTTTGAAGGTATTCTTGGTCTTGGTCCTATTCGGCGTTAGCCTATCTGTTATCATTGTAAGAGATATGACCATCTAAAAGATTGGTATTTAAAGTTACATCCTGAGATGAGGTTGCTATTGTGTGTTTCGTCTCATCAAGATGTTGTCCCTATTGTTTCTTCTGTTTTTTGTCAGTGCTTTGGAGTCTTGTGCAACTTAGTTTCGTCAGATTCAGGCTCCGATGAGTAACCTTTAGGCTCTGTTGTGTCAGCTGCAGACATCTTCTAGTGGATCCACTGCCCATTTTGGTCCAATGTTATGTCCTATGCTAGGTACTACTCTCCCTTGGGTGTTGGACTCATGGGTCTCTTTCCATGTGAAATTTGATGCATCTCAGCTCACATCATGGCATCCTGCTGCAAAAGGTATCAAGATTTAGACAACTGATGGCACACCTTGCACGATCACTCATCAGGGGATTCTTTCCACCTCTCACCTTGTAGTTTCGGATGTCTCACTTGTCCCTACGCTCTCCATGAATCTCATCAATGTCGGTCAGCTCACAGATATGAACTGCCTTGTTGGGTTTGATGATAGCCCCTGCTTGCACAAGATCATCAAACAAGAGATGTTATTGGTATAGGCCATCGTAAGAAAGGTTCTGCAGGGGCTCCAAATCGTTTGAGTCTTCCTCTCTCCTCCACTTCTGGATTGCTCTTGCTATTTCATCTTCTGCTAGTGATCCATCTACTATTCACTCTTCTGCATCTACTTATGTTTAAAAAATTGTTCTCTCAATGGCATCATCGCTTGGGAAGTTGAGGCACTTGTGTGGCTCATGCCTTTCCATTCTGATTCATCAAGGTGTTCTTTGTCCTAATTTTGTTGATACCAGTTTTCAGTGCAATGGTTATAGGCTTGACAAGCAAATACAACTCTCATATCCTTCTTTTTTTTTAGATCTAATCGTCCCTTTGATTTGGTCCATTTGGATCTTTGGGGTCCTTCTCTATTTGCTTCGAAGGGTGGTCACGTTTACTATATCATCTTTATTGATGACCACACTCGATACACTTGAATCTACTTCATGAAACACTGTTCCCATTTGATTTCTATCTACAGTCTTTTGCTCAGATGGTTCATACTCAATTCTCTTTTGTCATTCGTATTTTACATTCTAACTCTGAAGGGGAGTATCTTTCATCAGCCTTTTGTCAATTTGTTTCTTCAAAAGGTACTCTTCCTCAGCTCTTCTGTCCTAGTGCTCATGCTCAGAATGGTGTTGCTGATCACAAGCACCGTCACATCATTGAGATTACTCGTACTCTTCTCATTTCATCCTTTGTTCCCTCTCATTTTTAGGCCGAAGCGGTTTCTACAGTAGTCTCTCATCAACCTTCAGCCCTCTTCCAAACTTCAGGGCAAGTGTTCTGGTGTGGTCCTATATAGAGCACCTCCTCGATATGATCTTCCTATTTTTTGTTGCACTTGCTATGTTCTTTGGGCACCTCGTGAGCGTACAAAGCTAAGCGCTCAGTCTGTTGAGTGTGTCTTTCTGGGTTATAGTCTTGAACATAAGGGTTATCGTTGCTGTGATTATTCGACACGTCGTATTCGCATCTCTCGTGATATGACCTTTTCTGAGGATCCATCCTTCTTTTATCATCCTTCTACTCGCCCTACTTCTTCCAGATATTCCACCTCTTTTTTGTGTCTACCTCCTATTCCTTCACCAGGCTTGCCTTATCCAGATACACTTTTTCCACCAGTTTTACCTTCTAGTGTGTCTCCTCCATCAGCTCCATTACTTTCTAACACTTCCACTTTTCCCTTTCACTATAGTTGCCAGCAGAGTTCCTTTTGATCCTCATATTTTTATCCCTCTTGAACCTTCTGATCATCAGTCCTCCTCTCCTTCACTTGACCCTTCGGCTAGTACCACGACTCTGACGATCGTTCTACTACATCATGGTATGCCATACGCAATCGTTCTTCTATTCAGGCACCAGAGAGATGGGGTTTTTCTCGTGTAGGTGTAGTATCTGAGCTGAGTACCTATCAGGATGCAGCCAGTATACCTGAGTAGCAGTTAGCTATGACTGAGGAGCTTGCAACATTAGAGTGTAAAGGCATTTGGGATCTTGTTCTGCTACTATTGGAGTTATTCCTATAACTTGCAAGTGGGTGTACAGAGTAAAGACCAAGTTAGATGGTTTAGTGGAGCGATACAAAGCTCATCTTGTTACAAGAGGTTTTCAGCAGAGCGGGCTTAGGGTCAAGATTATGATGAGACTTTTACTATAGTTGCTCATATAACTACAGTTCGTACTTTCATTGTTGTTGCGGTGGTATGCTCATGGACTATATCTCAGATGGATATCAAGAATGCCTTTCGTCATGGTGATCTACATGCGAAGGTCTATATGTAGTCACCCCTAGGTGAGTCTCCTACAGGCTATGTTTGTCATCTTAGGCGTGCTCTATATGGTCTCAAGCAGGCTCCTCGTGCTTGGTTTGAACATTTCAATTCTGTGATTCGAGCTTTTGATTTCACTTCAAGTGAGCATGGCACTGCCTTGTTTATTTACACTTCTCTACGGGGTCGTACTTTGATTCTCGTATATGTAGATGATATGTTGATCACATGAGATATCATGAACTATGTGGGTTTGTCAAGAAGAAATTGAGTAAATAGTTTATGATGTTAGATTTGTGATCATTGAGCTATTTTCTAGGGATTGGGGTTTATTTTGATGGTGATGGCTACTACCTCTCTCAGCATCGCTATGTTCAGGATCTGCTTGCTCACTCTGATGTGACTGATACTCGCAATGTTGCCACACTCATGGAGCTTCACCTGCAACTTCATCCTACAGACGGTGTACCACTGGCATGTCCTTACCGCTATCGACAGCTCGTTAGGAGCTTTGTTTATCTCATTGTCACTAGGCTGGACATTGCTCATGTTGTTTATGTGCTTAGCCAGTTTGTCAATACTCCCACCTCAGTTCACTATGGTCATATTCTTCGTGTGCTGAGATACTTGAGGGGGACTGTGTCCAGACGTCTGTTCTATGCCAGTTCAAGTCAGCTCCAACTCCACGCTTACTCTGACTCCACTTGGGTGAGTGATCCTGTTGATCGCCGATTTACCACTGGCTACTGCATCTCTCTTGTTACTTTGCTCATTGCCTGGAAGTCCAAAAAGCAGACTGTGGTATCACGCTCTAGTGCAGAGGCTGAGCTTCGAGCCCTTGCTGCCACCACCTCATAGATTGTTTGACTTCGATGGCTTTTGGCTAATCTTGGTGGGTTTTTTTATAATCTCACACTTTTGTTTTGTGACAATATAAGTGACATTCAGATTGCTAGTGATCCGATCAAGCATGAGTTGACAAAATACATTGGTGTTGATGCATCATTCACACGGTCTCATTGTCAGCAGTCAACCATCAACCTCCAGTATGTACCCTCAGTTAGAGCTTCAAGATACAGATTTATTCACTAAGGCTCAGATTCGAAAACAACATCAGCTTCATCTATTCAAACTCAGTGCATCAGATTCTCTTGATCCGCCTTGAGTTTTATGGAGATGTTAAGAATCTTGTACATATTAGTAGTCTCTCTTGGCCCATGTGACCCATGTAGCCCATGAGATATAATTAATTAATTAATTAATTATATATAAATAATAAATAAGATGCATAGTTGTGAATAATATATATATATATATATATATATATATATATATATATATATATATATATATATATATATATAAAAGATGCATAGTTGTGAATATAAAAAATATCTCCTCTACTCCTCTTCAAAATCTAACAATTTGTAGATGGCTCTGCGCTCTGCTCGTAGCAACAATGCATGCACTTTTTTTCCTCCAGAAACGCAGGTGTTTGTATTGTGGCCTTGGAGATGACTTCTGTTAACGTTAATTAATTTTGATACTTCAACAGTTAAACTTGACCAGTTAGCTCAAGTTTCTTCCGTCTATGCTATCTTGCAGCAGATATGAACCTGTGCAAACTTTTATTGCCATGTGGCCCATACACATGCTTATATTTATTGAGCTCTGTTCAAAAACGGTGGATTTGAGCTCCATCCATCCATCGCTACTTGCCAATAGGATTATTCCTCTTACTCCCGTGAGCACAATTTTGTCTAGTTCACTGCATGACTAGCTCTGATATGAAATTCCTATCAAAATACTGTAGATGGTTATTATTTAGTTTATGCAAAGTGAAGCACCCCGTGACAAAACCTACAGTCTCTTTTCTGACGGGCGCTGTTGCACATTAGATGTAATCAAGAATTTCAGCTAGGTGTTATAGACTAATAGTCCATGCACCAACCTTCACTGTCAATTGTTAACATGTGGACATGTTTGGTTCCATTTGAAAACTAGTTAAGATTTTTAAAGGCTCACCAAACCAAGCATCCTATGTATAACTGACGCGGCCATGCAGAAGTATTCTTAGGCATCAAGCAATATAAACTACATATCTTGTTTAAGCCTTTCAGGTCAACCTGCAATGTATACTGTATTTATGGCCTCCACAGCCAAAAAATTGTTCGGCTGCCTAATTATAGCCCACCCCTTTAAGCATTCTTCAAGACACTTAAAGCTTACTGCTCTTTCAACTTCTAAATGCTTCATTATCACTCATTATCTTGAGATGTAAGCATATAGCATGTCTTGTTAAGCAAGATGGACGAGTTATTTACATGGTATTATGAATTATGATAGCTCCTTGTATGTTATCTTCAGGTATGTTTCTGTCAGTAGATTAATTATCTTAATTCCTTGTTTGTTTCTGTTGTTATGGCCACTACAAAGAGGATGGATTCATCATTGTCAAATGTTTAGAATCAGGAACAAAAAGTATGTCAATGCTATTGGCTGCTCTTTGGCTTTACCAAAATGGTGGAATCTTTGCAGCCATCGCTATTGGCGGCTCTTTTGGCTTTACCTAAATTGTGGAATCTTTGCAGCCATCTACAGGTTGGAAAGTGGATGAATAACTGTGTGGATATCATGGGGATATGTTTATAATCTTAGGATGATGTTACAATTGGCAATAGTGTTGAGGGTTTGCAAAAACATGAGTTTTCGGCAAAAGTTCAGATGCTGTTAGGCAATATGTAACACCCTGTTTTTCAGATAGCAAATAGCGCCGATTATTTCAATTTCGATTTTCGTTTGTCGCTTAAATTTTCAAAATTTTCGAGCTCTCTTTAAGCTCGGGTTTGTGTTTCAAACCCATCCTCAAAATTTCAAATTCAAAATTCAAGTTGAATTTAATTTCTTTGATTTTTGGATCCCTCTAAAAATCTTGCCTCCCCTTTGTCGCTTTTGGGCTGACCCATTTTTCTGACCCATTTATGATTTTCCCTCAGCCCGGTCCGGCCCGGCCCTCTTTCCCCCAGCCCGTACTGTTCCTTTTCTCCGGCCCGGCCCACCTCTCCTTTTTCTCCCGAACCGGCCGTCTCTCTCTCTCCCCTTATCCCCTCGCCTCCTTCGGCCGCGTCGCCCGATTCCTCTCCCCGAATCCCCTCTCGGCCGTTCCGCCTCCTCCCCATTTCTTCTCCCGAGCCGCGCGTCTCTCGCTCCGTCGCCCGCTCCTCTCGCTGCCTCGCGCCGCCGGCCGCGCCGCCTCGCCCGCCTTCTCCTCTCTTGAGCCCGGCCACCGCTTCTTCCCACTCGGCCCGGCCCATCTGCTGCCGCCTTCACCGCTCCACCGACTCGCCAGCCGCCATGCCCCGCGACGTCGCCTCCACGGGCCCCAAAGACATCGCCGCCCATACCTCCGTGGACAGCTCCGCCTCGCGCGAGCATCCGCCGGTCCAAGCAATGAAGCCTCGGTCCGAGTCGTGCGTCGCCTGGGTCATCACCTGCTCCGCCCGGTCCGTCGCCTCTCCGGTCAAGCACCGACGTCTCATCGTCCTCGCCAACTGCCGCCATGGGCCGCCACTCCGTCGCCATGCCGCCAGCTCCGCAGGGCGTCATCCTCTCCACCGGCTCCCTTCCCCTCCTGGCTCTAAATAGGCCCGGCGCTGTTGCTCCTTCCCCTTGCCTTGCTCCTCCCTCTCCCCAGGTAAGAGCTCCAAAGCCCCAATCACTCTTCCCCTCCTCTTCAGCCGAAGCACCTCTCCACCGTCGGCCGCCTCGGCTCGATCGCCGCCACGCTTGAGCGCCACGTGCACACCAGTGCCACCTCAACCCCATTGCGGCCTCGCTGCCCGAGGATCACTGCCTGCGCCTTCCCCGCGCCACCTTGGGCTCCGCCACCGACCTACCTCGGCCTCCCTCAGCCCAGCAGCTCGGTAAGCTCCCCACCTTCTCCCTTCTTCTCCACTCCCTCCAGTCCTCACCACCTCTGTGTGGCCGCTGAGCCGTCAGTTTCTGCCGCCGCCATTTCTCCCCACTCCAGCGCCACCCATTGTGGCCGCCTCCTCAAACCTAGCATCCCATTTTGGTACCCCAGATGCCCGGCCGTCGCCTGCGGCGGCGATAACAACCGAGCCCCCTTTCTCCCCCAGCTCTCTGTGCTCTCCCCCTCAGTACCCTCTCTGCCTTGGCCGAGCCCCCTCCCCTGCTCCTCCTGCCGATTGCTCTCCCTGTGGCCGAGGTTCCCCTCAAGCAGCAATGGCAATATGTTGATCAGCATTTGTCAGGGATCATCAGTGGATCAGTGACTATTGTTAGTGATTGGAGTATCAGTATAGCTGGAAGTATCAATTGTTGATTGTGGTATTGAATGGTTAATTGTGAATGTTGTCGTTCAGCTGGTGTTAGTGTGGGTGCCGAACTTTGTTCTTCAGGCCGATTGCTGTCAAGGCATTGGGATGATTATTTTGATTATAGCTCTCCCAGTTCAGTATTTTGATTAGTAGTGACTGGCGTAATATGTCATGTATATAATGAATCTTATGTGATTGTCTTTGATAGTTGATTACTGAGCAATGGTTGTTAACAGTGAATTTTTGTTGTGGTTATTGTATGTGATCATAAATCATTTGTATGTCAGTGATTAGAGTAATATGTCAATTGAATCTTGAGTGTTTAATCTTGCCATTGAAATCTCTGTGTGCACTCTGTCATTTGAAAAATTGTACTAATTTGGCGATTATGAAGTGATGCATTAGGTTATTAGGTTGTATGGCTTGCATTTGGAAAGTCTGGGATCAATCGATAGTTGAGGTTGTGTTAATCTGTCAATCGAGTTGTTGAGTCGTAGAATTTGTTATTTATCTGTTTCGATTGTCGGCGTTTGATTCGTAGTTGTTTCCCCTGTTCGTAGCGGTAGCCATAAGGTTGCAATCGATCCAACGATTAAGAAATGTTGCCATAGATTAGTAGAATATTTTGTTGGTAGTAACTTGATTATTGATTAATTGTCTGAGATTACTGATCCTCAGTATAGGTGTTTTGGCAGTAAATTGAATTGTTGATTGTGATCCTGATTATTAGGGATAGTTTTAATCTTCAGTGCAGTATTGTCTATTGGATTTGTTAATCAATTGTTAGTTGTTAGTGAGTGATCCGTCCGTAGGTCAGTGATTGTTGGAAGTAATGATATTTAGTGAAAACTGGAAGTATTGATTTGATTACTTTATCAATTTGTATTGTTTGGAAATGATTTGTGGTTTGGCAATGATCGGTGATCTTGCAATTGTATAGTAGGTAGTAGGTGGAGTAGCTAGCTTTAGAATCAATGAGTAATTATCTGGCAGTTGGGTTTGGAATAGAACTGCCATTGGATTTTGTGTCGATCGAGTATTCTAGATTAGTATAGAACCTGTAGTCAAGTTGCCTTGTCGTCTGTAGTGGTATAGCCTTGCTGTCTTCCAAATCCGCAGTAGAGCGTTCCGACAAAAGCTACTTCGACCATACCCTCTTTGTATCCTCCCTCATGGCAGAAAATTCTCTGTCATTCCTCCTTTCGCCCAACTGGACATTTTACTCTGTCGAAACTTCCAGTGTCGCTCAAACCATTCTCTCAAGCCGTCCTCCGCAATCTTTCCGAGGCTCTTGTGTTTTATTTGGTCTCTTGGATTCTTTGTATTTATTTGGTTTTTCAATCGTTATTGCGTAATTAGAAATCGAAGTCCAGAAGAATCGACGACTCCAGCAGATCCAAGATTCAAGCAAAGACACCGATCAAGACTTCGAACCTCTGTCTAATCAGGCTTGAGTAAGATCAAGGCTACGGTAAAATAGCCCAGGAGAGTTAACACTTTGATCATATTGATCCCATATTTTATGCAAATTATATTCTTTTGAAGTATCAAATTGCATGCTTTAATTTCTATGCAAATATATGTCAAACACTCTAAGGTAGTTAAATGCCTACTTGTTAATTAATAAATTATTATTCCATTTCCTTGAAAATTGAACTTCCAATATCCTTGTCACCCTAGTAAATATCTGGTAACATACTAGTTAAAGGTCGTACTTAAATGCCATGCTAGACTTGTTTAAGTACCGGGGTAATTCTACCCCAAATCATCATCCTTTAATCATCATCAATTGTTTTGGGCAGTCATTGGGGAGAATGACTGAACTGGTTGGATAATTTGTTTTATACCTCTCCAAAACTCTAAAAATTTGCTAATATCCGTTTGGGCGGATGGTAAGACTGGAGGGTAAATGGTTGGGTGCTAATGTAGCCCAGGATATTTTCGTGGATGGTATGTGGTAAGAACTGCCCAGATGATCTTAAGGACTTAATCATGTGATGACCTCCTATTGTAAAACAGTACAACCACAAGTCTATAATGGTGTCGACCTGGCTGACTAATTTGTATCCACCATTGTGAGTTGCACCACTGGAGTGACCCACGAGTCGTGTCGCTGGCTTAAGCCGTCGTGGACACGGGTCGTGAGTGGCTAAACCGCCGTGTGGCGCAAGAGGGGGTTTGGGGGCATGGTTGACGCAGAGGGAGAGCGTAACCACTCTCAGATGAAACCTTAGCGGGTGCAATGAACAATGAGGGATGCCTTGTAAAGGCCTTGTGATAATCTCCCCTTGATTCACATGTCTACGGAAACGTGTGTACATATCAAGCTGATTATCTCTTGTGGGTAAAGATGTACAATCTCTGCAGAGAATAAAAACTGTTCGAACAGTCGTGCCCACAGTCAAGGGCGGGCAAAGGAACTTACAAGATATAGTTCTATTTCAAAAACTTTTGTGGTTGGGATGAAAAATGTGCGGGGCTCACCTAGCCCTTGATTTGGATTTTTCTGGGTATTCTTACCCAGCGTTGGTAATAGGTGGGTATGACCACCAACAAAATATAAGCATGAAGGTGGAGGTAGCCTCTGCTTTTATTAATTATTGCACAATTAATCTCTTTAAAAATGCAATTTGGTCCAAATGCTAAGTGATAGGACTTTCTAATATCTCAGATTTACAAATGCCTTGCTTTTTAAATAAAAGAACCCGAGCCATCCTTGTTACACCTTGCATATATATATTATTGCATCTGTGTGTGTTGGCTCGCGAGCATGGTAGTTGTGCTCATCCTCGCTCTTTCCCCCAAACCCTCAGAAACAGGAAACCTGGAGCTGTCTACTACCATGAGGATCCAGAAGTCTGAAGACCCGGGAAACGCTGAAGCGTAGTTTAGTCCTTAGTCGTTTTAGTCTCACCCCAGTCTAGCTGACTCCGTTGGTTCTTGTGTACCTCCTATATTGTCCGGGGATTTTCGGATAATATCGGGCGTACACGGGTTCCCCAGTCACTTGCCTGTGGTAAGATGTGCCCTCACCCCTGTGCTTCCGTTATTGCTTCCGCTATCTTTTGTAATGTATTTATTTGGCCTGTCCGGCCCTTGTTGTAAAAATTGGCCCGAAGCGGTCTATGTAAACTCTGATGTGTAAATTAATGAATGAAATAATTTTACGCCATGTATGGTTTGATTCAGCAATGTACCTGTGGAGTGCTATCTACTGATTCAGAGAATAGCACAGTGATTTCACAGAGGATCCAGATGAAGAAATCTGGGGTCCGACACAATAGGCAGTCAGACCACCCTCTATGACGGTCTGATCGGCCACCATTGGCGGTCAGACCGACCACCACTGGTGGTCAGACCGGCCAATCTTCGGGTGTAGTGGCTGGCGGTCAGACCGGTCATGGACGGCCGTCTGACCGTTCATTAAGTGGCTTTGAGTTTGGAGCTGGGCAAAAAATAGAGGGTGTAGGCAAGAGAGAAGATTCTCCTACACTTGGTCTTATAATTTTTGGAGCTTCGAGTCAAAAGTTCTTTTTGTTTGAAATTTTCAGAGGTTTCGGATTTTCAGGGAGGAAATTTGGCTAAGTCCCTTACTGGGCGGTCAGACCGGCCATGGGTGGTGCTCTGACCGGTTTTGACTTGTTCACCGGCCAGCTTGGCGGTGATGTTTGTTGGTTAGGTTAAGTTCAAGGGTTTCAGTGCATATGTGTCGCATGATGCATGTTTTGACTAACGTGTGTCAAGTTGTAAAGAACGTGTTCTCAGAATCGATTTCTTTGTCTATCATTGTGCAGGAGGCTTGGAGGTTAATGATGGTCAACGACGAGGAAGATCGGGACTAGGCTTTGAGAGCTGGGTTCATAACAATCGAGGATGTCGAGTGAAGTCATTGGACTCAAGCATGGCGCAAAATGGACAAGTATGACCGAACGGGAAGTTCGGTGCGATGTGTTGCATCAAGCGCGGGGGTCGGTGCAAATGCCATGGTGGTTTCGGTGGGAGCCGAATGGGAGAGACTTGCCGACATGAAGATAGCCGCTGATCAACCTACACGTGGCTAAGCATGGGATTGCTTAATGAAGATTGGACTCGCTCTTTAGAGAAGGATCGAGAAGGGGTGTTTTGGTAACTTCACCAAAATACCGCCTTGATGGCTTTTGGCTAAGACGCAGCGCAAAACGATGCAAGGAGAAGTGATTTAGGCCAAGAGAAGATGAAGATGACGCTTCAAAATGCGTGCGTGAGTTAAACCCGTTTGTGTGTGGGCTTAACGGGTGCCTATTAGGGATATCCTTCTAAAAACTAACCTCCACTATAAATAGGAGAGGGTGCTAGTTGTGCACCTCCCAACCCTTGTATTGAAGAAACACTAGTTTGTGTTTAGGGAGAGGAAAGTGGAGAGGTTAGTGTTCTAGAGAGTTGGATTGATTTTGTGCTCAAGCGTAGAGCATTTGTCCTCCAGGATAGAGTGGCTGCAAACCAACATCAATCTTGAATTAATCCAAGCAAGATTCCTCAAAATGAGTCTCTTCTTGTTCTTACTCTCTCTTTTGTGATTTCAGGCTCTCTTTGATCCTTATGTTTTTCTTTGGTTTCTAGCCTGGATCTTGCTTGTTGTGACATGTGAGAATGCATCTAGGATCATCTATCATCCACGAGCCAAGTGTTGGATTATATTTTGGTCTTGACTCGGTTTTGAAGCAACCTTCACTCAAACGAAAAAGGTAAGAACTTTGGCAATGATCTTCACGATCCTTTATTGGAATAGGTTCGTGGCATCCTAGATAAGGTATGTTTCAAGTTTTATTAAGTTGGGAGTTGTGGATCAAAAGTTAGACTAATTTGTAATTTCGAGTTCAGACTGATTTTACTGTTTATGGTGCTGGAGGTCAGACCGCCCCTTGGAGAGATCAGAACGCCCCATGGAGAGGTCTGACCGCTAGGTTGAGAGGTCTGACCGCCCACCTCATTGTGAATTGAGTTTTTATAATTTTGGTTGTTTTGCTTCGAGGTTTCGATTGGATTCAATACAAGTCTTGCGCCGTGCTTGTACATTGATCTTCATAGCTCTCATAGCTATTGGAGTGAAAATGTACTAAATCCCATCAAGGTGAAAAAGAGATCGTGCTCCTATTCACCCCCCCCTCTGGTCACCGTTTCGGTCCAACAAGTGGTATCAGACCCCGGTTAGTTCAATCTTGATCTTAACCGATCACTAAACTTGGTGATGGAGAAGTAATCTACCAAACCGCATAACTTCGATGGGCTCGACTATGCCTATTGGAAGAATCACATACGAGTCTTCCTTTAGAGCGAAGGACAAGCTGTACAGGAGGTTGTTCGAGCCCCGCTCGTCTTGCCCGAGGTTGCTACGTCGGCTTCAGCAGCCCTCTTGGCTAACAACCACAAGGCAAAGAACCTTCTGTATGCCGGGCTTGGTAGACAGGAGTATGACAGGATTTGTCACCTTGAGATTGCGTACGAGATTTGGCACACCCTCAAAACCTACCATGAGGGTTCGTCCCAAATCAAGAAAGTACACCAAACTGTCTTTAAGCGAGAATACAATAAGTTCGAGATGCGTTCTGGAGAGAGTGTTGATGATGTATTCACTCGTTTTAACAAGGTGCTCAATCAGCTAAGAGCGGTCGACATCGAGTATTCTCAATCTAATAATGCCACTCATATCTTGGCTGCAATCAACACAAAGGAATGGGAGATGAAGGCTACTGCTATTGAGGAGAATGTCAATCTCTCTGATCTCACTTTGGGGTTGCTTTATAGCAAACTCAATACCCATGAGATCAAGAGTGTTGAACATCCTAAGAAGGAGAACATGGCTTTGGTCACTGACCCTCTCAAGAAAACTTCTGATGACTCTTCTGAATCTTCCTCTGGATTTTTACTTATCTGTTTATCTGCAATCCGTGAAGAGGAACTTGAGAGTATCCCTAACGCCGAGTTAGCCCTCCTAGCCAAAAAAATTCACACGGGCCTATAACAATGTGAGAAATAAGAAGAGAGGTGGTCATGTGACATGCTATGAGTGTGAAGAGCTCTACCATATCGGGCGAACTAATCCAAGCTAAAAGGGAAGGGCAACCACAAGGAGAAGAAGACAGCTTGGAGAAGCCTCAAGGGAACAAGCCCAAGCTTGATGCTGCCAAGCTCATGAAGGCTGCTCACCGGGTGCTTACCGCTTTTAGAGAGCGATCCATGAGCGTTGTGGACTATAAGAGCGAGGAGGACAAGGAGGAGGAGCTACCTCAAGACAAGAAGAAAGGGAAAACAAAGAACTTCACCGGCATGTGCTTCATGGCCGACTCCGTCGATGCCGATGACATCGATGAAGTACCTCCATCCTATGACGTTCTCTCTACTAGATGTGATACCATCTTTGAGCAACTGCTTAGCCAGGATAAGGCGTTAGAGTTGATCATGGCTAGGAATAAAGACTTAGAGTCACAAGTTGATAATCTCACACTAGAACTTGTGAATGCTAAGAACTTTGATGCTAATGAATGTTCATCCTGCCACTCTTTACATTCTGAACTTGCTAAATTATAAAATATTCATGATGCTGCCTTGCACCAACTAGAAAATGCTAGGACTGACTTAATTGAAGTTAAATCTACTCCTTGTGAAAAATACTAAGAATCTAACAAATTGGTCGCTTCTGGTAAGGCTAAGTCTAGCACTTGCTCTTTCTTCTTAGAACGTGAACATGAAGTAAAATACATATTAGAAGCAGTTAGAGCTAAGTATGCCAAGCTTAAGGACAAAATTAATTCTGCTTCTTGTACTTCATGTGAAGCCCTTAAGCATGAAGTTGCTATTCATAACGAGAAGCATACTAGAGCCATTAAGGCTAAAACTTGTGAATCATGTTTTAACCTTGGAAAAGAGAATGCTTATCTTAAGGATACATTAGAAAAATTATCTAAGGGTAAGAAATAGTTCAACATGATTCTTGACAAGTCCAAAACTCCTTATAAGAAATAAGGGTTATGATACAATTTTGCACAAGACAAGTCTAAGCCAAATATCATTTCAGTCTTGGAAAATGGCTTAGTTGAGTTCAAAACCCAACCTGCAAAAATTATTTTCAAATCTGTAGGTTTTGCCCAACCATCTGTTGAGTCAAAATGTGCATCTCCCAGTGGTACCAAGTACCACTGCACCTATTGCGAGAAGGATGGGCATTTACTTGAGTTCTGCTGGTGTAGGTAGAAAAATACTAGGAAAATTCTTGCTAAAATTTCATCTCATCAACCTAGAGCCTTCATGAGACATGGTCATCTAGAAAAGAAGAAACCTGGACTAGGATTTGTTTCATATGCTCATCATTATCTTATTCCTAGACAAGATGCTTCTCATATTTGTGTAACCATTGCCCATGATAGAACCTCAAGAAGGATCAAGGCTAGCAATTCTGCTATTTATACTACTCACAGACATATGTCCAAGTATTGGGTTCCCAAGTCATGTTTAACTAACCCTGGTATCGAGACACATCGATCTTCTGTGCCTTGATTTTCAGGATCGCTGCGGAAGGGGGAAGAACACGTGGTTTGGCGACTCCGGTTGTTCACGCCACATGACCGGAGACTCAAGATGGTTCACCTCCTTCACGCGATCGATGGGTGATGATTTCATCACCTTTGGAGATGATAGGCAAGGGTAGATTGAAGGAACATGATTGATTAGAGTGAATGACAAGTTCATCCTTAAGGACGTCGCTCTTGTGGACAAGCTAAGGACAACTTGCTTTTGTCTCGCAGCTTCTTGATGATGGCTATGAGACTAGATTTAAGAAAAATAATTGTCGTGTGCTTGATTCAACTGGTGAGCTTGTTTTTTGGATTTCTAAAGTTGGTAGAATCTTTGGAGCTGACTTTTCTGAATCTCTTACTGGATCTCTCAAGTGCTTGATTGTATCTTCTTCCGAATTCTAGCTTCTTGTTGGACCGAAAAGGCGATTAAAGGGGGGTGAATAGGAGCACGCTCACTTTTTCATAAATAATTGATTCAATAATATTTTACTCCAGTAGCTATGGAAGCTATGAAGATAAGTATGTCAGTACAGCGGAAGACTAATATTGAATCCAATTTAAACCCCTAAGCAATACGACAAAAACAACAAAGACTAAAGAAATTCAATGCATTGGCGGTCGGACCGCTGGGTCAATGGCGGTCTAACCGATTACTGCCGGCTCGAACGGTGACTCAGGCGGATCGACCACGGCCACCAAGAATGTAATGTAAGCAGATCAGATGTGACGGTTGCAAATAGATGAAACTTTTGATCTACAACTCCAAACTTGATGAAACTTGAAACACACCTTCTCTATGATGTCAGGAACCTATTCCAATCAAAGATTGTGATAAATTCTGGGAAGAATAATGATCCTTTTCCGTTTGATTGAAGAAGGGTTCAAAACCGGGTCAAAACGAAAACTAGATCCAAAATCTTGCTCGTGGGTGATTGATATCAAGATGATCCTAGATATGTTCCCACATGTCACAGCAAGCTAAATCATATGGAGAATTCAATCAAAAACTCGCGGATCAAAGAAAGACTCAAAATCATCAAATATAGAGAGAACGCAAAGAGACAAGACAAGATCAAACTTTCTATAGATATATTTGATATGATATGGGCTTACAGCCACTCCATCAATGGAGGGCAATGCTCAATCCAAGAGGACAAAAATCACATCAAACTCTCTAAAACCCTAGCCTCCACAAAAACTCTCCCTAAGAAAATTAGGGTTTCAAAATAGCAAAAGAGACGAAACAAAAAGAGCGAAGGGATGCAGCCACCACCCTCTATTTATAGTGGATGCTTAGACCTTCTAGAAGTTTGACTCAATTGGGCTCCCGTTAAGGCCCAAAACAAACGGGTCACACATGCACGCATTTTAATGCACTGTCTTTAACACCTCTTGACCTAATTAGCTACACCTTGCGCCATCTTGCGCCTCGGATTAGCCAATAGGTCATCCTTGTACATCTTGCACCACGCTTGAGTACATTGACCTCACCCGGCATCGTCGATCGTTCTGGACCTCCGCTCTCCAAGCCTAGTCCTGATCATCCTCGCTGTTGACCACCAAGCAACCTGCACAACAATAGACAAGTAAACCGAATTTTGGAATAAGTTCTTCACAATTTAACCCATGTTAGTCAAAATATGCATCATGCAACATATATACCGTGAAACTCATGACTTTGACCTAACAACCGAACATCGCCGCCACGAAGGCCGACAATCAAAGTGAAAACCGGTCAGACCACCCCAGGGCCGGTCTGACCGCCTACCCTGGTCGGTCTGACCGCCACCTATTGGCCGGTCAGACCGTCAGTTGGGACTTAGCCAATTTCAGCCCCTGGAATTTCGAAACCTATTGGAATTTTCAAACCAATAGAACTTTTGACTGGAGACTCCAAAAATTATGAGACCAAGTGTAATAGAATCCCCTCTCTTGTCTACACACTTTATTTTTGGCCCAGCTCAATCCACCATTTCTGAAGTTGGCCGGTCCGACCGCCGCTATGGCCGGTCGGACCGCTTCTTGACCGGCCTCGACCACCGCCCGGCCACCGACGGTTATGGCCTCGACAACCTTTGTTTATTTACCGAAAACACGTGAAATGATAAACCATTAACACCATTGCCAATTGTCACATCATCCTAAGATCTGGAGCATATCCCCATGATATTCACACTTTGGCACCGTCGTTTAGGGCATATTAGTTTTGATCATCTGACGCGAGTTAGCAGCCTTAATCTCATCAGAGGTTTACCCAAACTCAAAGCTATCAAGGATGTTGTATGTGCGCCCTATAGGCATGTCAAACAAGTTGCTGCTCACACCCATCATTGACTATGGTCATGATTGACGGACCAGGATAGTTGCTTGATATGGATATTGTTGGTCCTGCTAGGGTTCAGTCAGCAGATGGCAAATGGTATATTCTTGTCATAGTTGATGATTTTTCGAGATATTCTTGGTGTTCTTTCTTACTTCGAAGGATGAAGATTTTGATCATTTTCATGATCTTGTTCTTTGTTTGGCTTCTGAACTTCCCGGTGCCCTAAGAGCGATTCGTAGTGACAATGGTACGGAATTCAAAAATACCTCATTTGCCTCTTTTTGTGCTGAGTGTGGTATTGAGCATCAGTTCACTTCTCCACACATTCCTCAACAAAATGGTGTGGTTGAAAGGAAGAACAGAACCTTAGTCTAGATGGCTAGGACGATACTAGATGAATATAGTACTCCGAGGAGGTTTTGGGCCGAAGCTATTGCTACTAGCTTGTCATATTGCCAATCGTGTCTTCTTGAGACCGTCTTTGGGCAAGACATCATATGAGCTTCGGTTTGGTACAAAACCCCATGTTTCTCATTTTGAATTTTTGGCGCTAAGTGTTTCATTCTCAAGACATGAAATCTAGATAAATTTGAGTCAAGGACTTTTGATGGCTTATTTCTATATTATCCTGTACATTCGAGGGGTTTTTGGGTTTTTAATGTTGATACTAACGTTGTCTAGAAGACATGCAATATCATCTTTGATGAAACTAGCCCTGGAGCTAGATCAGATATTTCAAGTGACATACAGGTGATGGAGAGCATCTTTGTAGAGGAAGATAATGATGGAGTTGATGATACTCTTCCACCTGCTGCTGACTCTCCTATTCCAGCTCAAGAACCTGTTTCGACTACTTCACCTCTAGTTGAGGCTCTCTTGCATCTTCAAAGATCGCTAGATTACTGAGGTCGAAGAGATGATATCTCCCTCGAGCGCTCCACTTCACATTCAGAGGCGTCACCCTCCGGATCAGATGATTGGTCATCTTCATGAGCGAGTCACTCGCTCTAAGTATCACGATCCGAGTTTCTACTCTCATTCTACATTTGCTGCTTCTTTCGAACCTGCGATATATTACATGCTTTCTCCGATTCTAGCTGGGTTAATGCCATTCATGAGGGGTTAGAGAACTTTGAGAGGAACAAGGTCTAGAACCTAGTAGAGCCTCCTAGTGGTCATAATGTGATAGGAACCCGTTGGGTGTTCAAAAACAAACAAAGTGATGATAGTTCTGTGGTTAGAAACAATGCTAGATTGGTAGCTCAGGGTTTTAGTCAAGTTGAAGGGTTAGACTTTGATGAAACCTTTTCTCCTGTTGCTAGATTAGAAGCCATTCGCTACTTGTATTTGTTGCATCTAAGGGCTTTAGGTTGCACCAGATGGATGTCAAGAGTGCATTTCTGAATGGTTACATAGAGGAGGAAGTGTATGTTAGGCAACCCCCAGACTTTGACAATCCCAAGCATCCACATCATATTTTCAAGCTATCCAAAGGCTTGTATGGTCTTAAACAAGCCCCCAGAGTCAGGTATGATAGACTTAAGACCTTCTTACTTAAGAATAAATTTGAGATGGATAAGGTAGACAAGACTATTCATTCTTAAGCGTGGCAATGACTTCTTGCTTGTTCAGATTTACGTAGATGATATTATCTTCGGTGGTTCTTCTCATGCTCTTGTTTTTCGTTTTTCTGAGACCATGTCCAGGGAATTTGAGATGAGTATAATGGGAGAGCTCAACTACTTTCTGGGGCTTCAAATCAAGCAATGCAAGGAATGGATCTTCATCCATCAGACAAAGTATACTACGGATCTGCTCAAGTGCTTCGAGATGGGTGACTGCAAACCGATTGCCACTCCTATAGCGACTTCGACTGCTTTGGATCCAGATGAGGAAGGAGAAGTCGTGGATCAACGCGGGTACCGTAGCATGATTGGCTCCCTCCTGTACCTGACGGCCTCAAAACCAGACATCCACTTCGCGGTCTGCCTCTGTGTAAGGTTTTAGGCGTCTCCAAGGACTTCTCATCGCTAAGCCGTCAAGCGCATTTTCAGGTACCTTCACTCTACCCTCCAGTATGTCATTTGGTATTTGAGATGGGTGACTGCAAACCGATCGCCACTCCTATGGCGACTTTAACTGCTTTGGATCCAAATGAGGAAGGAGAAGCCGTGGATCAATGCGAGTGTCGTAGCATGATTGGCTCCCTCCTGTACCTGACGGCCTCAAGACCGGACATCCACTTCGCGGTCTGCCTCTGTGCAAGGTTTTAGGCATCTCCGAGGACTTCTCGTCGCCAAGCCGTCAAGCGTATTTTTAGGTACCTTCACTCTACCCTCCAGTATGGCATTTGGTATTCCTGCTCTTCTTCCTTATCCATTTGGGGGTTTTTTGATTTTGATCTTGTGGGGTGTCGGCTAGATAGCAAGAGTAACTCAGGCACTTGTCACTTATTAGGCACTTCTCTTGTCTCTTGGTCTTTTAGAAAGTAGTCCTCTGTTGCACAATCCACTGCAGAAACTGCGTATGTAACTACCGCTAGTTGTTGTAGTCAAATTCTGTGGATGGTGTCCACTCTTAAGGACTAGGGGTTAACTTTTACAAGTGTTTCTCTTCTCTGTGATAACACTTCTGCCATTAATATTTCTAAGAACCCTGTGCAACATTCTAGGACCAAGCACATAGACATTTGTTACCACTTCTTTAGAGATCATGTAGAGAAGGGTGATATTGTGCTAGAATTTGTGGAGTCTGAGGATCAGTTAGCTGATATCCTCACCAAGCCTTTAAAACCAACTAAGTTTGCCACCTTGAGGAGTGAGTTAGGGGTAATTTACTCCTATGGGTTGGTTTGAGGGGGAGTTGGTTCTCTTCTGAACTTTCCTTGTTCATCTTATATTTCCTTGATCTTCTTCTGAACTTGCTAGTTCTTTTTTATCTTTTCAGGCTTTTAAGCTTTTCTTGCATCTCATTTTATCATATTATATTCATATGAAAATCACAAAAATATGCATTGTTATATAAGTTTTATTGCTTGTCGGTTTCATGTTTAGTTCTTTGACGTGCTAGAATTATCATACTTTCACATGTGTAGCTAAGTCTTTGCTAAATGAGCTAGAACTTTAAGACAACTTGAACTAAAAATTACAATTTGTGGATCTTTTAGCTACTTGCACAATTAGTGAACTTTTTGTGACATTGGCCCTGTCAAAATTGCTTTGTTAGCTCTTGCATCTAGGATTGAACATCTCTTGAGCTTCTTGTTCCTTTATGAATCTAAAAATGCTCTTGTGCAAAATAAAAAATCAAATTTTGAGATTCTCATGTGATTAAATTGTGTCAAACTATTCTCACGAGACTACATATCAAATGCATGAATTTGGAGATAGTTTGATGATCCAAACGATCTCATGTGGACTACTTGTCAAAATTGACATGAACCTCAAGATTTATCGCCCTGGTAGAAGCTTAGGAAGAGTTTGTGGATGGCTCCTAGCCTAGGATCTTCTTCACCAAGATAGACCTTCAATCAACATCAATACTCATTGGAAATAAAAACTGTTGTAAAAATTGGGTGATTGAGGTACCTTGAGCAAAATGATTCAAATTCAGGATTTTTTGTCTTTAGGATGGTCATTGTTAGCTTCTTGATCTCACATTGACATTCAGACATGACCATTATCTCTTTAATATCCATGTTGATGAACTTGCTAATTTTGAAGTTTTGCTTAAATTGTTACAATTCATTGCTTTATCTTGAGTCTTGGGTTTTGAGTTTTTAATGTTGATACTAACGTTGTCTAGAAGACATGCAATATCATCTTTGATGAAACTAGCCCTGGAGCTAGATCAGATATTTCAAGTGACATACAGGTGACGGAGAGCATATTTGTAGAGGAAGATAATGATGGAGTTGATGATGCTCTTCCACCTGCTGCTGACTCTCCTATTCCAGCTCAAGAACCTGTTTCGACTACTTCACCTCTAGTTGAGGCTCCTGCTGCATCTTTATCATCAGCAGTACCTGCGGAGGTCGAAGAGATGATATCTCCCTCGAGCGCTCCACTTCACATTCAGAGGCGTCACCCTCCGGATCAGATGATTGGTCATCTTCATGAGCGAGTCACTCGCTCTAGGTATCACGATCCGAGTTTCTACTCTCATTCTGCATTTGTTGCTTCTTTCGAACCCGCGATATATTACATGCTTTCTCCGATTCTAGCTGGGTAAATGCCATTCATGAGGGGTTAGAGAACTTTGAGAAGAACAAGGTCTGGAACCTAGTAGAGCCTCCTAGTGGTCATAATGTGATAGGAACCCGTTGGGTGTTCAAAAACAAACAAAGTGAGGATAGTTCTGTGGTTAGAAACAAGGCTAGATTGGTAGCTCATGGTTTTAGTCAAGTTGAAGGGTTAGACTTTGATGAAACCTTTTCTCCTGTTGCTAGATTAGAAGCCATTCGCTACTTGTATTTGTTGCATCTAAGGGCTTTAGGTTGCACCAGATGGATGTCAAGAGTGCATTTCTGAATGGTTACATAGAGGAGGAAGTGTATGTTAGGCAACCCCCAGGCTTTGAGAATCCCAAGCATCCACATCATATTTTCAAGCTATCCAAAGCCTTGTATGGTCTTAAGCAAGCCCCCAGAGTCAGGTATGATAGACTTAAGACCTTCTTACTTAAGAATAAATTTGAGATGGGTAAGGTAGACAAGACCCGATTCATTCTTAAGCGTGGCAATGACTTCTTGCTTGTTCAGATTTACATAGATGATATTATCTTCGGTGGTTCTTCTCATGCTCTTGTTTTTCATTTTTCTGAGACCATGTTCAGGGAATTTGAGATGAGTATAATGGGAGAGCTTAACTACTTTCTGGGGCTTCAAATCAAGCAATGCAAGGAATGGATCTTCATCCATCAGACAAAGTATACTACGGATCTGCTCAAGCGCTTCGAGATGCGTGACTGCAAACCGATCGCCACTCTTATGACGACTTCGACTGCTTTGGATCCAGATGAGGAAGGAGAAGTCATGGATCAACGCGAGTACCGTAGCATGATTGGCTCCCTCCTGTACCTGACGGCCTCAAAACCAGACATCCACTTCGCGGTCTGCCTCTGTGTAAGGTTTTAGGCGTCTCCAAGGACTTCTCATCGCTAAGCCGTCAAGCGCATTTTCAGGTACCTTCACTCTACCCTCCAGTATGTCATTTGGTATTTGAGATGGGTGACTGCAAACCGATCGCCACTCCTATGGCGACTTTAACTGCTTTGGATCCAAATGAGGAAGGAGAAGCCGTGGATCAATGCGAGTATCTTAGCATGATTAGCTCCCTCCTGTACCTGACGGCCTCAAGACCGGACATCCACTTCGTGGTCTGCCTCTGTGCAAGGTTTTAGGCATCTCCGAGGACTTCTCGTCGCCAAGACGTCAAGCGTATTTTCAGGTACCTTCACTCTACCCTCCAGTATGGCATTTGATATTCCTGCTCTTCTTCCTTATCCATTTGGGGGTTTTCTGATTTTGATCTTATGGGGTGTCGGCTAGATAGCAAGAGTAACTCAGGCACTTGTCACTTATTAGGCACTTCTCTTGTCTCTTGGTCTTTTAGGAAGCAGTCCTCTGTTGCACAATCCACTGTAGAAACTGCGTATGTAACTACCGCTAGTTGTTGTTGTCAAATTCTGTGGATGGTGTCCACTCTTAAGGACTATGGGTTAACTTTTACTAGTGTTTCTCTTCTCTGTGATAACACTTCTGCCATTAATATTTCTAAGAACCCTGTGCAACATTCTAGGACCAAGCACATAGACATTTGTTACCACTTCCTTAGAGATCATGTAGAGAAGGGTGATATTGTGCTAGAATTTGTGGAGTCTGAGGATCAGTTAGCTGATATCCTCACCAAGCCTTTAAAACCAACTAGGTTTGCCACCTTGAGGAGTGAGTTAGGGGTAATTTACTCCTATGGGTTGGTTTGAGGGGGAGTTGGTTCGCTTCTGAACTTTCTTTGTTCATCTTATCTTTCCTTGATCTTCTTCTGAACTTGCTAGTTCTTTTTTATCTTTTCAGGCTTTTAAGCTTTTCTTGCATCTCATTTTATCATATTATATTCATATGAAAATCACAAAAATATGCATTGTTATATAAGTTTTATTGCTTGTTAGTTTCATGTTTAGTTCTTTGACGTGCTAGAATTATCATGCTTTCACATGTGTAGCTAAGTCTTTGCTAAATGAGCTAGAACTTTAAGACAACTTGAACTAAAATTACAATTTGTGGATCTTTTAGCTACTTGCACAATTAGTGAACTTTTTGTGACATTGGCCCTGTCAAAATTGCTTTGTTAGCTCTTGCATCTAGGATTGAACATCTCTTGAGCTTCTTGTTCCTTTATGAATCTAAAAATGCTCTTGTGCAAAATGAAAAATCAAATTTTGAGATTCTCATGTGATTAAATTGTGTCAAACTATTCTCACGAGACTACATGTCAAATGCATGAATTTGGAGATAGTTTGATGATCCAAACGATCTCATGTGGACTGCTTGTCAAAATTGACATGAACCTCAAGATTTGTCGCCCTGGTTGAAGCTTAGGAAGAGTTTGTGGATGGCTCCTAGCCTAGGACCTTCTTCACTAAGATAGACCTTTAATCAACATCAATACTCATTGGAAATAAAACTGTTGTAAAAATTGGATGATTGAGGTACCATGAGCAAAATGATTCAAATTCAGGATTTTTTGTCTTTAGGATGGTCATTGTTAGTTTCTTGATCTCACATTGACATTCGGACATGACCATTATCTCTTTAATATCCATGTTGATGAACTTGCTAATTTTGAAATTTTGCTTAAATTGTTACAATTCATTGCTTTATCTTGAGTCTTCTAGCTTAGTTTTGATATATATGTCTTAACATGATCGTCTTAGCACTTTCAGACTTGATATGTATTGAGTAATAGTTGAAATGATAGCTTGCTCTTTTGGGTAATCTCCAAAACCTCTTGTACTAAAAATTGAAAAATTCAAAAAAAAAGACACTCCTTTGCATTTCATGCATGTTCTTTCTTATGCTTCTTCCTCATTTCTGTACTTGTCATCTCTGGAAGAGAGGAAGGCGTGATTCCTTGAAGACTCCATTGTCAAAGGGAGAGAAGATATAACAAAAATGATAAAAGGGGAGCCTTTTGCAGAAAAAAGGAGAAAATGAAATTTTCTGAAAAATGATGATCATAGTGAGGAGTATCTAATTTGTATTCTTGTGATCTTATTCCCATTTCTGAACTTGAATTGCAACTCTTGGAACCTCACAATGGTCAAAGGTCAAATTGAACACTTGTTCTCTCATATGGACCTTAAGTGAGATTTTGACTCTTCTCTGGTTTTTGAAGCTTTATTGCTTTGTTTTGCCTTATCTCACTTGCCTATGCTAATCTGAAGCCAACTTGGTTATTTCCATTGCGTTCTCTTGTTTTTGGACCAAGTTGTACTTTTGCGCGAAAATATCGAGTATTTTCATTTTCAAACCTTAAACTTACATTTTCTGAGAAATTACCAATGTGTTCATCAAGGGGGAGATTGTGTATATCATGGGGATATGTTCATAATCTTAGGATGATGTTACAATTGGTAATGGTGTTGAGAGTTTGCGGAAACATATGTTTTCGACAAAAGTTCAGATGCTATCATGCAATAGGCGGTTAGACCGACCTCTATGGCGGTCGACCCAAGACCACTGGTGGTCATACCAGCCACCACTAGTGGTCAGACGGGCCAAGCCTCGGGTGTAGTAGCTGGCGATCAGACTGGTCATGGACGGCGGTCTGACCGGCCATTAAGTGGATTTGAGTTTGGAGCTAGGCCAAAAATAGAGGGTGTAGGCAAGAGGGGATTCTCCTACACTTGGTCTCATAATTTTTGGAGCTTCGAGTCAAAAGTTCTTTTCATTTGAAATTTCCAGAGATGTTTCGGATTTCTAGGGGGGAAATTTGGCTAAGTCCCTTGCTGGGCGGTCATACCAGCCATAGGTTGCGGTCTGACCAGTTTTAACTTGTTCGCCGGCCAGCTTGGTGGTGATGTTTGTTGGTTATGTCAAGTTCATGGGTTTCAGTGCATATGTGTTGCATGATGCATATTTTGACTAACGTGGGTTAAGTTGTAAAGAACTTATTCCCGTAATCGATTTATTTGTCTACCATTGTGCAAGAGGCTTGGGGGTCAACGACGGTCAATGGCGAGGATGATCAGGACTAGGCTTGGCGAGCTGAGGTTCAGAATGATCGAGGATGCTGGGTGAAGTCAATGGACTTAAGTATGGCGCAAAATGGACAAGGATGACCGAACAGAAAGTTCGGTGCGACGGGTTGCATCAAGCGGCGCGGGAATCGATCTAGTGCCATGGTGGTTTCGGTGGGAGCCGAATGGGAGAGACTCGTCAATATAAAGAGAGCAGTTGATCAACCTGCATGTGGCGAAGCATGGGATTGCTTCATGAAGATTGAACTTGGTCTTTAGAGAAGGATCGAGAAGGGGTATTTTGGTGACTTTACCAAAATATCGCATTGATAGCTTTTGTCTAAACTGCGGCGCAAGACGGTGTAAGGGGGAATAGTTTAGGTCAAGAGAAGATGAAGACGACGCTTTGAAATGTGTGTGTGAGTTAAACCCATTTGTGTGTGGGCTTAACGGGTGCCCATTAGAAATGTCCTTCTAGAAGCTAGCCTCCACTATAAATAGGGGAGGATGTTGGTTGTGCACCTCCCAATCCTTGTATTGAAGAAACCCTAGTTTGTGTTTGGGGAGAGGAAAGTGGAGAGGTTAGGGTTCTAGAGAGTTGGATTGATTATGTGCTCAAGTGTTGAGTCTTTGTCATCTAGGATGGAGTGGCTGTAAACCAACATCGATCTCGAATTAATCCAAGCAAGATTCCTCAAAATGAGTCTCTTCTTGTTCTTGCTCTTGCTCTCTTTTTTTGATTTTGGGGCTTTCTTTGATCCTTCCATTTTCCTTTGGTTTCTGGCCTGGATCTTGCTTGTTGTAACATGTGGGAATGCATTTAGGATCATCTATCACCCACAAGCAAGTTTTTGGATCATATTTTGGATTTGACTTGGTTTTGAAGCAATCTTCTCTCAAACGAAAAAAAGTCAGAACTTTGGCAATTATCTTCACGATCCTTGATTGGAATAGGTTCCTGACATCCTAGAGAATGTATGTTTAAAGTTTCGTGAAGTTTGAAGTTGTGGATCAAAAGTTAGACCAATTTGTGATTTCAAGTTCGAGCTGATTTTAGTATTCATCGTGCTAGAGGTCAGACCGCCCCTTGGAGAGGTCAGACCACCCCTATGGAGAGGTCAGACCACTAGACTGAGAAGTCTGACCGCCCAACTCATTAAGAATTGAGTTTTTTTTATAATTTTGATTGTTTTGTTTCAGGGTTTTGATTGGATTCAATACAAGTCTTCCGTACATTAATCTTCGTAGCTCTTATAGCAATTGGAGTAAAAAACATGTTGAATCCTATCAAGATGATAAGAAGATTGTGCTCCTATTCACCCCTCTAGTCACCGTTTCGATCCAACAAACTGTTACATTCTGCTCACCTTGTGAGATTTACTTTCGTTGCTGTGGTTCTTTATCATCTAGCTGTTGGGCCTTTCAGCCTTAGGTCTGTATCATTCTGTTCTCTACTGAACTCCATAGTGCAGATTACAGACACACTAGCGTTTTAGTAATTCGAGATGTTTCTCTTTACTATTGCAAATCTTAAGCTCATTATGTTGTGATAATTGACCACATACTTCCTATCAGTCTGTTCCATTGTACAACTGTTCCTGTAACTAGCTTTACATGAGTCCTTAGATCTTAATAATGTCCCACAGCACATGCTAGCCCTGTTGGTCTACCATGTGGTGAGTGCTTCCTACTTGGCACTTGGTTGGTATGAGGCACTCGCTAATATATACTATTGAGTTTGTTAGCTCCTCTGAGTACTGTTACACCAAATGAGTAAATGTGTTTTGCTACTTTTGTACTCTTATGTTTGGTGAACACAATTTATTCTGATCCCTGCTCTTACTTAAAAGTTAAACCTGAATATATATGGCATGCTCGAATTTCAACTGTCGTGGTGTAGACCTTGTTTTCTATTCGTTCTACTCCTAGATTAATCTTTCCAGGACCATTTGGTTAGAAGGAGAGAAGGAAAGAATGAGAGTGACATAACTCTTAAGCCTAATGATAGTGACATAACTCTAGCCTTTAGATTCATACAACTTAGAACTGAATGCTTTCGTTTATAAGCCTTCCTAAACTAGTATTATCTCTGTTCCTGAGAATTGCATCTGCTTGACATGGACTTGTTACGTTTTATGCGTTTAATTTTTTCAGTACTACTGTGGTCCTTGTACAGGCTGTATGTACTCCCACTTAAATAAATATATTATATTTTTTTGTCACTTTCAATATACTTAAATACCAATTATAAAATACTCCAATACTTGATTGAAAAACATATATCATTGGAGCGCTTTATTTTTTCCATATACTCTTTTTCATATATAAAAGAAGTATATACTCAAATTTTGCAATAAAAATGGATTTTAATAAATTTTTTCATATAACTCACTTTATGATATCTTATAATCATTATTGGAGTATGCTCAAATTGATAAAGATGTATTATCATACGATTTAAGTATGAAAAATATGAGAAATGAGTATGTCCCCCATGCTATCCGAACCTAAAGTCTGAAAATTAGTACCACACTATTTTCTTATTTTCTATATATATATATATATATATATATATATATATATATATATATATATATATAATGAAAAAATACTATGTACTTCCAGGTGTAGTTACTCCCTCCTCACCCACCGTTTAATATTTGATGAGATTCGTGCGGCTATCCGAACCTAACGGGTCTGAAAATTATGGATTGAAGAGAGTCCCGATCCAAAACTCAGCAAATCACAGCCAAATTTTTATATTAATTACAGGCCAAAGTTGGACTTGAGGAACATACAACACGTGCACATGGATTGCGTGTTAATGGCAAGGGAATGGTGGTTTAGAGACATTAGCGGACAGTCCAATTTTTTTTACTAATCAACGGTGATTAGCACTGGTATAGCACATTAATGCACATTCCCCGGAAAAAATCCATACAAGTATCCGAACATTACGCCACCATCCACCGTCCAGGACTTGATTGATTTTCCATTTGCATGGTAACGTCTATTTGTTAGCGGGCTGTAGCAACCAATATGTAGTGGTATATATATCCAATAATTCAATCAAGCATGTAGTATTCGAGACAAATAGACGGTGGATACAATGAGAATAACTACACCTGGGAGTAGCAAATAGGCTTCCTATATATAATTATAATTAATACTTTCTACTCTCACCTCTGATATATCATCTAAAAGAACTTGACATATTCTTTTACCACTTTGTGTATACGTATATACTAATTATAAGATACTTCAATGCGAACTACATGAAAAATTTGCAAGAGGGTCCATAGTTTTTAGCATATTTTATAAATACCTTCGTATAGAGAGTGTCACACACACACTCTCTGAAAGTTTACAAATGATGTTCTGGTAGAATATTTTGCCCCTGCAAAACATAATGCACATTTGTGCGACTTTCCATTATAGAAGCATTTAAATTCATTTGTTCAATGAACACTGATTACAAGCTGCTGCTCCTCCTCCTCCTGGCCATGCATGCGGTGCAAGTTTGATGCATTCCTTCTTCTTTGCTCCTGCAGAAACAGATGAAGAGAGAATGTAATCTTCAGTCAAATGCCATGATCCAATAAATCATTGAGCATGATCAAGAAAAAAAACATTGAACAAAATTTAGGAGTCAGGACTAACCTGTAGCTGGTGCAACCGATACTGCCGCTGCCCGTGTTGAATCATGCGGATCAGCCGCATGACAGCGTAGAACGGCAGCATGATTCCTGCAGCCCGGAGTAAGTATATCTGCAAAGCAACATCCCTCAGTTGTTAATTTCATCTGATCAGTCGCTAATTTATTTCTTCAGCTGGAAGCATGGCAATGAACTCACCGTGAGTAGGCTGAATGCGCAGTGATCTGCTGCTTCGATTGTCACCACCGCAATGAGATGCCACACCAGCAGTATAATGGCGAACTGCACAGAATTGCAGAGATCAGAATCCAGGAGCCTGCCTGACAATAATGGACAACGTGCTTCAGTTTTTCGCCAGCAGTTCGTACCGTTATCGTCAATGACCGGCACCACGATGCATTTCTGTCGTCCGCAGAGGAGCCCTCATCGTAATCTGAGCCGGCGATTGGCCCCTCGGAACCTGTAGACCCTATGTCCTGGTCATCATTCTGCGCCTCAGGGACCTCTTCACTGCAAGAGAAGCATCAGGGGTATGATCAGTTGACAATCAGTAGAGATCTGGTGGCTGCAAGTTGCAACCTTTCCCTGCTCTGCCTTGCGGCAAGATGCGATGGATTCGTGTTGTGATTGACGAGACCACGTGAGGCGAGCGTTAGCTGGGGGCGGAAGGTGGGCGTGCATTGGCTTTGTGCGGTTTGGACACACGGTTTTGACAGGACAGGACCCCTCACCAATGCTACGCAGCAGCACAGCCCACAGGTCATATCGTTGAGTGCAGCTGTCTTACTCTTACCAGGTCATATCGTTGAGTGCAGCTGTCTTACTCTAATTACCTGTTCATGTTGGCATCAACAGGCCGGCATAAGAGAGAACACAATGCGTTTAGTAGCTATCAAACTTACATGTTCTTTTTTTTGTGCTGCAACTTTGTGTTTTGTAGAGTCACCACTGTTTTCATTTCTTGTAGTACTATTGCTGGATCTTTACACCTTGAGAGCTCCAAATCCTGTGGTCCCTAGATAGATTGGAAGGTAACACTTGCCTGTGTGGCCTGGGATGAATGAGGCAGCAGCTGTTAGGACGACCTGGGGATCTACCTGGCTGACCATCTTACCAATTGATCAATGGCGATATAAACCAGATCTCATCAGCCCCTGGTGGTTAGCATCCTAATCGGTTTGCGTGATTGTTGTTTTGAAAACAATGTGGCACACCTAATGATTTATGCCTTCGTTGGAGGGCATCTGTAATAAATAATACTACTGGAGATGACTGTTGGATGATACTGGCCAGCTAGGCTTAAAATGGGATCACCTTATCATTGGCCATATTCCGATGACCTTACCTGTCGGCTTGAGTGCAGAATTGACAATGCAACAGCTGTATGTGCGTGAGAGAGAGGGAGAGAGGCAGGCTACCTGACAGTGACCACCATTTCAACAACCGGAGCTTTCTTGGGAGAGATTGTGTAGCCTGACACGAAATTCTGGCAACAAAAGCATCATTTTAGAAAATAATATAAAGAAATATTCGGAATGTGTTCTTTAGGCTATTATACAGAGTTTGCTATAATTGACAGAATAACATGTACTTCTTTCCGAGACAGAAGGTAGCACTTTACACGAGAACATTGCACTAGCTTATGTTGAGTTGAAAGCTAAGCTACTTTGTTTATCCTCACAGAAACCTCTTGCCTAATTTGCACAAGCCATGTACGTGGCAACACTTGATTACAATTCATGAAAAAGGAAAAGGGACTAGTTAGTAGACACCACCTTCCCCCCACAAATCACACCTTTTCAGTTACCCATAAGAAAAGCAACACATGAAACATTCCATGGACAGAATAGTAACAATCAATTGAGAAGATCACAACACCTCATGAACAAGAGGACTTTGACAAGAAAAGAAACCAACCTGAAGACAAATCTCACAGAGGGTGCTCCCCTTCTCATCACACCACCTCTGCACACATCCCCTGTGAGCATACTACATGCATGCGCATAAACAAACATATCGACACACCATTAATCAGCTAGTAGTCAGAAGCAAGAAACCTCACCATGGACCAATAATTAAACATGCATGTAACACAAGGCAAAGAATGATCCGTGCATGTACCTTGAGAGAGCCAGAGCACGCACAAGGGGACTCCATTGTTGCACACCACCCATCCTCCTCCTCATGGCAAATCCTGCACTGCCTCATGGAGTACAAGGAAGAGGAGGGGGAGGAAGATGACAGCTCTTCCTCTTGTTCCATTAACTCCTTTCTTCCTCCCAATATAATGGCCATTCCTTTCTCTGCTGTTCTCTGCTCTCTCTCTCTCTCTCTCTCTCTCTCTGTGTGTGTGTGTATGTGTGTGCGCGCCTTTACATGCTTGCAATGGACTAATGGAGGTGGGCTTTAAATAGCCAAGGAATAACACGAAAAGCATCCAGTCACCTAATGGAGAGGAAAATCCAAATGCTGTGACCACCAACCTACTGCTACCAACCACTGTTAAAAAGGACCCTTTTGTTCGGTTAGTAAACCAGCTACTATCAATCTATCATTATGAGAGCATAACTTAATGGACGTTTGTTAGGCACGCAATCTTTGCCTTTTTGAAATCTACTACCAGTGGATGCTACCAGATACCATAACACCGAATTAATCAGTAACACATACCAGCAGCAGGCAGCAGCTATCATTTGTAGTAGAGCACGAGACGCCACTTGATAAAAAGGATGAAATGGCATTAATAAGATATATACGTACGGGCCGTTTAATTTGAACTATACGTCTACTAGAATACTTCAGCACATACTTGATACCTGTCGTAGTTGCTTCGTCCGGTTTCTTTTCTATCTTGTGTTTCAAAGCTGCCGGTAGAGCACAAGGTTTGAAGCTATATTCGTTTTTTTTTTCTTTAATTTTTTTTTAAAAAAATTTATGTAGCTCCTTCTATGCATTTTTCCTTTTCCTCCTTGATTCTTTTTGTCCCTGAGCGTTAAGATCAATTAGCACTTTTTTAGTGGAAGATACTTTCTTAGAGAGAAAGAATACCCTGTTTTTCAGGGATGGATTGTTGTACCCAGTAGCATCCTAGCATCTCACACATCGGCCTGTTCGGACGAGGTCTGTCCAGCCCAATCAACACCCTTGTGAATTTTCAGTCCCAAATCTGAAACACATTTGGGCCTTGAATTCTATCGTGCGAATTTCCTTCCATCCATGTCTGCTCTGCTACACTCCGGCTGCTGCTGTCGAGCTTGGCTTGCTCGATCCACGTGGTTCGGATAGGATCACGAGATACACAGAGATAGAGAGATAGATATTCCCTGCACCAAACCAACCTGATAGACGATAGATTTTTCCACTTCCTCCAGGAGGAAGGTCTCTTTCCCTGCTCTCCCTAATCTGTCCCACCCATTCCCGCAGCCGCGGCGGCAGCTGCTTCCGACTCTTGCCGCGCACAGATTAGCTAGTCTTAGCTATCAGTTATCGCCTGGAAAATTACCGCTATGCCCCTCTACCCTTATCCAATAACCATCTTCCCTTTTTCTTTTTCTTTTTGCGAATACGAATTTGAACTATACCGGTCGAATTTGAATCGGTCATGTATAACCTAACGGGGAGTAAGTATAAACAAAAAATAATCAAAAGTGTCAACTCAATAATAAACTAGGGGGCTAGTGATAAGACTTAACAGCATTAATAAAAAAAATACTAGTGTTATACTTTGTAAATTCACATTATAAATAAGTCAGCAACTTAAAATTATAGCTTACACTAGATGAAAATTTGGTTTGATAATACTTGTCGTGTAAAGTTTCTATAAAGGCAAAACCATAAAACCTCCATGCCCCCAAAGTGCCACATAAAAGTTCTCTAAAAACTGAATCAGAAAACTTCAGGACAATATGTTTTGCAGTTTTATCGGGTGTCCATTGGCAATTTTATTGTGTACCTCTCAGATATCGCATCAATTACGAATACATAGCGGATGATGCTATTTTAAAAATAAGAACCCATATCATATCTTTTTTTAATACGCCGTCTATCCGCCCACTTTACACCCCCATAACCCATACACATAGCACCTCCCCACTGAGGGCAAAACCGTAAAACCGCTATGTTCCAAATCATCATCTAGCTAGTACTGCCCAGCATCTCCTATAGATAGCTCTGCCTTCGCCTTCTCCAGACAGCGCTCTCGGATCCAGTTAGCTAGCCTCTTGATCTCAACCGGTTGATTCCTGTTCAAGAAATTGAGCAGCATTGATTAGTTACATAAATCAAAACCCAAGAGAAGAAGAAGAAGAAGAAGAGTTGATGGAGAGCGGCGGAGGAGGAGCTGCTTCCCCGCGGCGCGTGGTGGTGGCGGTGGACGAGAGCGAGGAGAGCATGCACGCGCTCTCGTGGTGCCTCTCCAACGTCGTCTCATCCGGTGCCAAGGGCGCCGCGCCGCAGGCTGCCGTGGTGCTCGTCCACGCCCGGCCGCCACGCCCGCTCTACTACCCCGTCATCGACGGCGCCGGGTACGTGCTGACGCAGGAGGTGATGGACAGCTTGGACCAGTACCTGGCGACGGCGGCTGACACCGTCGTCACCAAGGCCAGGAACATCTGCACCGCATTCCCGAACGTACGTACGCGCGTGCCCAGCGAATGATTCCTCGCAATGAGATTCCGCAGTGGTCAAGCTCGTAATCGATAATACATGCGCGCGTGTGCAGGTGAAGGTGGAGACGCGCGTGGAGCAGGGCGACCCGCGCGACGTGATCTGCAGCGCGGCGAAGAAGGCCGGCGCCGACATGGTCGTGATGGGAAGCCACGGCTACGGCTTCCTCCAGAGGGCGCTGCTGGGGAGCGTCAGCAACCACTGCGTGCACAACTGCAGGTGCCCCGTCGTCGTCGTCAAGAGGCCCGATGGCAAGCAGCAGCAATCGTAATTAGAGGCCGCAGCTTTACAACATCACACGGGGCCTCGGCGGTAATTAACATCCAATCCTACGTTGATGACGCTCTACTGCTATACTACATGACGTGTCTCGGTCCTTGTTTCTTGCTCGAGGACAATCGTCCATGCACATAATAGTAATAATGTTTTCATCCTTCTGGTGTGTGTGTGTGTGTGTGTGTGTACATATATACACAAGTGTACGTGCTGGATGATGTAGTGTCTTCTGTACATACATGTTTGTACTAGTAACATAGAAGCTGCTTCTTGTGCAACTTAATCTCGACCTAATTGGTCATAGATGAGTCGGGAATGGACCATATGCCACTCCCTCCGGGGCCGATCGTGTACAACAACAAAAGGAGAGCATCTGGAGTCAAAAACAATCTACCCGGAGATTCATCCCACTTTTGACAGATGGCAAATAAGGTACCTAGTGCACATCCTCCTTGCATCTCAGTTCATGAACCATACACAGTTAACACACAACCTAGAGCTAGGCGACAGATCAATCTGGTTTAATTTGGTTTTCATCAACTCACTCGAGATCCAACACTTTGGTAAGGCTAAAAAAATTCCAACTCAAAGATTGCAAAGCAGAGATGTGTTCAAATCGGATCCTGAGCGATTAAATCAGCAAACAAACAACCTGACCCGGATTCCCAACTATCGCAAGCCTCTAGCACACCAAGAGTTACACGAAAACAAACACGACAGAACCATGTATAGAGATAAAGCAATTCCCATAAAGCTGCAAATATCAGTTCTAATCCAACAGTTTGTAACAGAACAGCCAACTAGACAGCATGATAAAACTTATACCAACAGAGATACAGAACAGAGCATCATGTTCAAAACTGTAGATCCTAGCGACACAAGAAACATATTAATCACCAGAAGCTCCATCTTACTCCACGGCCTGAGCCTCACCACTCTCCTTGTTGTGCTTCCTCGAGTACCTCAGGTTCCTCAGGAACTTTGGGTCCATCTATCAAAAGAATCCACAAAGGCACGGGTCAATAAGGCAGAAAGAAAACACGAGGATAAAACCCATTCCCATGGGCATACGAAAAGATGTTTTGAAGATAAACGAAAAAAAATGAATCCCTAATGCGCACAATTACAATTAGAGAATGCACCCATCAGAAACAAGCTGTAGGTCATACTACCTACACATTACACAAGGGTATTTAGAATTCTAGATCACAAGCCATCAAACCAATGCAACGATGACATGTTTTAAAATAACCCCCACAACTGCACCTAATAAATATCCATAGGAATGACAAATTTTAACAGCAATTAGCGCTTGTACTAGAAAATAAGAATCAAGAAAACCCACAAGATTGAGCCTAGTAAAAGTGTTACATAAATAAAACATCTATTGCTGTACTTTAACACTTGTAAACAAGACCATCAACATTTCTAGCATAACTAAACAACTTTTCTGAAGATAACTAGGATAAGGTTTTACACGCAAGCCTCTAAAGATTGCACTGCACCACTTTGTACTTTAGAACAGCAGGTCGGTAGTTTTGGATCTTGGGATTGCGGGAACCTACCCCTTTGGTGGAGGTCTGGCGGTGGCGCTTGGGCTTCTTGATGCCGTTCTTGTGCGCCTTGTACGACTGGTTGTGCGCCGTGTGGTTCTTCGACTTGGCCATCTCCGATCTCTCTCCTACTAGTACTACTACTAATCACCAAACGAAAAAGAAAACGGCAAACGAATCAGTGGAGGAGGCGAGGCATTGAGTGGGCGCGCGAGATGGAGAAGATGCAAGGGTTCTTAGCTCTTACCGGTGTCGCGAGCACGGAAGGTCGGCGGCGTCGTAAGAAGGGCTAGGGTTTCGCGAGTGGCCTCTCCCCGAGGGCTTGGATTATATAGAGGAGGGATGGAGGGGGGGGGGCGCTATTTTCTTAAGCCCATATTGGGATGGGCCGGGTCCCACTACTCTCAGCCCACTAATGTGATCGTAGGCCCGAACTGATTAGGCCACGTTACACTTTTAGCATCGGTTTGTAGCAACATTATGGATGGCCTTAAGAGCTAATAGCACGATAACATTAGCTTGTAAGTTGATCTGAATTTAATTGATGATCGGCTTTCGTGGCATTCTTTTTCGCTTTAAAAAATTTGTTGATTTTTGCAAATTTGGGTGCAGCACCAACTAACGGCCAGTCCAACTATTATGCTACCCATGTCTTATATACATCTAACAACTATAATCAACTGCATGGTTCAGGAAAATATATTGCATGCGACTTTTGTAAGTGGAAGCGCATGGAAATGCATTTTGGCATCTCAGGGCTATTGGATCAAACTGTAGAGATATGGGTAGGTTGCACTAGCACGTAATTCAAAATTATACTACGTAAATTAGGAAGCTATGCAACCAAGCTATGCAGTACAGCGGATGAAGAGTTAGAGCAGCATGATCCAATATCGAGTGCGTCGATGTAGTAGTCGTAGTCGATCGCCCAATATTCTCGGTACCGATCGTCTGCTCCAACAACCTATCATGTTCCTTGCGTAGGTCGCGGATCATCCTCGATCAGCGCAACAGCAATCACAGCAGCGCCTTTATAGTATCAACACATCCAGGAGTGGAACATCGTATACCTAGTGTGCTAGCACCAGCGCCCACGGTAGAACCTTTTCAGGAAGAGGTTGCTAGGATTTCGGTGGTGTAACTTATATGTACCAATAGCCCTATGCATCTCTTTATAAAGAGCCCAAAACAGATACTATCCGAACTAGTTTGTTCCAACCCGTTGTGTGTGACCCTGTAGGCTCATGTGTAATCGGTTGCGCCTCAAAAATTTCTTTCTGATCACAAGTCGGTAGCGGTTTCTAGAAGGGCATAAGGACTCCGAATACACATAAAGATTATATCGGACAAATCTTATGCAATGTAATATGCAACTAGGTCCTTATCACTTACGACCAACTCGTATCTCCATACGACCAGTCCGTAACACCTTATAACATGTTCGCCGACGAGTAAGTGATCATGTAGGACCAGCTCACGACCGGTCTGTATCTGGTTGGATTGGACAACCTGCTTGCGTATTCTATTTTTGCCTCACGATATCTGGTTGAACTTCAGGTGAGATATATGTCATCCATGGACTGTTCAATACTTTCTCGATCTAGTGACGGATAACTTTGTGTGGTCAAGTCTTTGACCACGAGTGATATGACCATGCACTTTCTCTATCCGACCACATTAAGGGGCCCAAAAATATATCTCATGTTATGTTAGGATGGACAAATCTCATATCTGACTAGTCACATCCCTCCGTATATTTCGTAGTATACACGAAAGCTACCTTTATAACTACCCAGTTACAGAGTGGTGTTTGGTAACCCCCTAAGTATACTATTACACATGGAGGAAACCATACTGATCTCTGGTCTAAGGATTATACATCATTATTACTTAAGACCAACTGATGACACATAAAATAGTAACAATCTCAATATTGTCTCAAGGTAGCTCAATCCAACACCTTGTTCCCTAAAATGTGCTCACATTATTGATTCGATATCGATATATCTATTACCGGTAAAACATGGTCATCAATCAATACATATACTGGTCGATAAGTCAATAAAGTCCCGACCATTGACATCCAACCAGGGATATTTTTAGAATAACATCATACAACTATTAAAGAGCTTCACCAATAAAGCACATACTTGTTAATCTTTATAAATGATAATTCATCCAAGGAATATAATAATATTTATTCTATAACTCATAAACATAAATGTGATACAATCATCTGCATGATTGACTCTATGGCATATTACCAACAATCTCCCACTTGCACTAGAGTCAATCATATAAGTATCTAATACCCATAGTTCTTATATGCACCATATGTTTAGGTTGTGGGAGAGACTTTGGCACCAAATCAGCTAAATTCAAATCCATATGCACTTTTGTATATATTTACTGTAACACCCCAGCCCAACACTGAGCCCAGAATGCCACCACACTACTCTTCCAACTAATAATTATCGACACACTATAAAATTACAGCAAGAAAACAACAATAAACATATCCATGGATCACAAAAGAACATGCATAACTATGGTTTAAACGATAATGAATACGCAAGGGAAATATAACCTGTAAATAAATTCAAAATAGCATCAACCAATGAATCCAAATTAATAAAGCAAATAGTCTAGTCCAAACGTTGTCCTAAACTTTATTCAACCTCTAACATGTCCAAGAGTAATCCAATTGTGAATGAAAAGATTCTTATGGCAAATGATCATGTTGTCCATGTGCTCTACTCGCTCTCGATTCACGTGATCCTCGAAGATCACCTAAAGACAACAATAGAGCAAGGGTGAGTCCACGACTCAAAGAAACACATCCATAAACAACGAACAATAATAAATCAACAAAGATTCAATAACTTCATTATCGTTATGTACTTCTATTTGATTCACATCCATTAATCTCATGTATCAATGCAAATCTAATCTACATGTCCACATGCACTTCTTTCACAGATATCGGTATAGCATGAGTGAATGCTCGCGACAACATTCACTCTCAAGCCCGTTCCTCCATAAGGATCGGGGACCTCCTCCACTCCCGTGGAGTTGTGATCATTCATGATCACCTGCTCATATGCAAAGATGCTTATGAATGCAAATATGCAAACTCCATCATAAACATCATATCCAACTTTTCATCATGTTTATCAACAAAGATATAAACATACCAATTATTTGTTTGCAATTAAACAACATAAAAGCACAACAATAATGGTAATAGAAGATAAAGAATCACAGTGATCATCATTGATCGCTGTCTACCATGCACTTGCCTTTACTAGTTGCGACGCACAATTTGGCTAGCAGATGGCAACAAGCACGACGCCTCTCCTATATTAAATACACAAACTTCAATACAATTTACAGCAACAAGAATAGCAATCAATATACTTCGCTCCTACCGGTCCCCAAATATACCACGCTATTCCGGTACCGAAAAGTTACCCATTGCTGTCTTGATACTAAAACGAACGTAACTTTTGACTCGAAAGTCCGATCACCACAAACCACCCCATTCTGGATTCTTTATAAAATTATCCACACTTTCTTAGATTACAAAGTCTTCTAATTAAATCATCTAACCCTCCGTTTCTAGCCCAGAAAACCGATCTGTCCGCTTCGGAACAGCAGTCTTACTAATTTCATAACTTTTGTTTTACTCAACCAAAATTCGTGTTCTCAGATTCTACAGAACCATTGGACAATTATCTACATCTTTCATGTAGATCAAAAATTCTAATTAGTCTATTTACTATTTTTAATCCGCAGTCTACCAAAACAGCGCCGAAAGGCGACAACCCCAAGGACAGCAGCCTTCCGAAAATCATAACTCGAATTATACTTGTCCGATTGACATGATTAAATATGCTATAGAAAGATATCGAAATTATCTACAATTAACTAGTAGATGATATTTCCAAAATTCGTCATTAAGGTACCCGAATAAATCGTTCAACAGAACAGCAGGCTGAATAGATCTAATAATCGATATCTCTGACTACAAACATCATATTAATTTTCCCTTAATGTTCCGACCAAGCATTCTAGTATGCGTGCAAGCAATGCTACGGACTAACTAGTTTCATCTCTTCATCTTCCACTGTACCGTATATTATTATTTTTCTAGTCACAACTCTAACTCAGTCTAAAAACCAATTAGTTCCACTAATCATATGCATGCATGGCACCTTCCATTGATTAGCTAATCAAGGCCGTACACACAAGTTGTAGCACCCATTATTAGTCGTGACTGTGCAAGGAACCAGGAAAAAAGAAAGAAAAAACAAAGTCTTACCTTTTGCCCAAGTCGGTCTTACCGAGCGTCATCAACTGTAGAGGCGCCACGCGGCGCAAAGGCGACGCGAAAGGTGGCTCTATTGTAGGCAGCAGACGGCAATAGCATCAGATGCGAACCGGCCGAAAATCAAAGCGAAGTAGAAGAAGCAGCCGCAGAGCAGAGCAAAGAAGAAGAAGCGGCAAGCAAGAAGAAGAACGCAGCAATGCAGAGCAAGCAGCTCGCTCGGCAGGCAAGAAGGCACGCGGCTATCCAAATGCAAGAACAACCACGCGAGGAGGGCACTTGCAAAGAAAGCACATTGGCGGCAGCAGCAGCCACGCACAGGGAAAAGAATTGGTTGGCGGCGGCGGCTTGGAAAGAAAAAAAAAAGAAAAAGGCTAGGGTTTCTAGAGTTCCCAAGATCTATTTATATAGCTCTTAAAAATTCTGAAATTCTATTTTTTTTATGTACTATTTTATTTAATTACGTATCGACCCTTAAGACGTTATTATTAATATTAATATTATTTTTCAGAGTATTACATTTACATCACCTCTTTCAACAATCTCACGAATAATGTGATATCGATGAGGTATGTGTTTGGACTTTTGATGCGATCTAAACTCCATAGCTTGCGCAATGGCTCCACTATTATCACAATAGAGATCCATTGGATTGAAAATACTAGAGACTACACCCAATTCATAATTGAACTTCCTTATCCACACGGCTTCTTTTGCGGCTTCAGAAACCGCAATATACTCAACATACATTGTAGAATCAGCACTTATCCCTTGCTTGGAAATTTTTTAGTTCACTGCTCCTCCATTAAGACAAAACACAAACCCAAATTGCATCGGTGTAACAATTTACAATCAGCTCTTCCTCACAGCCATAAAACAAATGCATCCTTAATCCTTCTCAAGTACTTCAAGATGTTCTTAACTGCTATATAGTGACCTTCACCTGGATCTGACTGATATCTGCTCGTAATATTTAGAGCATTAGATACATCTGGGTGTGTACAAAGCATGACATACATGACAGATCCAGTAGCCGAAACATATAAAATCTTACTCATTATATCTCGCTCATGAGGTGTCAAAGGATACTGACTCTTTCTAAGACTAATACCATGTGATATGGATAAGAAACCTTTTTTGGAATCTTGCATTTTCAACCGTTTCAACAACTTGTCAATGTACATATCTTGTCTTAATCCAATTAGCCTCTTACATCTATCCCTATAGATCCTTATACCTAACATATATGCTGCATTACCTAAATCTTTCATAGAGAAACTATTTTTTAATGAAGTTTTAACAGATTTAAGCATAGAAATGTCATTGCCGACCAGTAATATGTCATCCACATATAAGATCAGAAAAACAAGCTTGCTCCCACTAACCTTCTTGTAAACACAAGATTATTCTTCATTCTTGATGAAGCCAAACCCTTTGACTACTTTAACAAAACGAATATTATAACTCTGAGATGTTTGCTTTAATCCATAGATGGATTTCTAAAGTTTGCATATCTTCCTAGCTTTATGTTGATTGACAAAACTCTCAGGTTGTGTCATGCACACATCCTTACGTAGGTTTTGACATCCACTTTCCATATCTCAAAATCAAAATATACAACAATAACTAAAATGATCTCGATAGACTTGAGCATAGCGACCGGTGAGAAGGTCTCATCATAATCAACACCTTAAATTTGTCTGAAACTCTTTGCCACCAATCGTACTTTTATGAATGTCAACACTTCCATCCATAGCTATCTTTTTTATTAAAAATCCCACTTGCACTCAATGGTTTTAACACTATCAGGTGGATCAACCAAGTTCCAAAGTTAATTATCATAGATGGATTTTATTTCGGATCTCATGGCTTCAAGCTATGACTCGGAGTCTGATCCCATCATCATAGCTTCCTCATAATTATTTGGCTCATCATTAGCTAATAATAAAATGTCATGCACATACCTTATAGGCAATTGGCATGGTCTTTTACATCTACGTGGGGCTGATGGCTCATCTACATGTTCTACAATATTTTGTTCATCCTGTAGTGGTCCAGTAGGAGTTGAAACATTTTCATATATTTCTCCAGTTTCTTCGAGTTGTACCTTGCCCTACTGACTCCTTTGGAAAGAAATTTTTCTCTAAGAAAACACCATTTCGGGCAACAAATAATTTGTCATCATCCCACTTATAAAAGTAATATCCTTTAGTTTCCTTAGGATAGCCCGCAAAAAGCACTTATCTGACTTTGGTGCAAGCTTATCAGACATCAAATGTTTTACATATATCACAACCCCCATACTTTGAGAAAGACAATCCAATACATTTCTCGGTCTATATCTCATATGATGTCTTCTCTACCACTTTTGATGTAACCCTGTTTAAAGTGAAAGACGTTGTTTCTATAGTGTATCCCTAGAAATACAATAGAATATCAGATTGGCCCATCATTGAGTGAACCATGTCTAACAATGTCTGGTTTCGTTGTTCAAATATCTCATTCCATTGAGGTGTTCCCGGCGGAGTAAGTGGAACAATTTCACATTGCTTTGTATGATCACCAAACTCATAGCTCAAATATTCATCTCCACGATCTGATCGTAAATATTTGATTGTCTTGCCAAGTTGATTTTGTACCTCATTCTGAAATTCCTTGAACTTTTCAAAATATTCAGACTTATGCCCTATTAAGTAGATATAACCATATCTACTAAAGTTATCAGTAAAAGTTATGAAGTACTGAAAACCACATCTTGCCAAATTTCTCATTGGTTCACATACATCCATAGGTACAAGGGTCAATAAGTCACTTGCCCTCTCACTTATACCCGTGAAAGACACATTTGTCATTTTGCCAAGTAAACAAGATTCACATGTTTCTAATGATTTAAAATTAAATGAGTTTAGAAGACAATCTTTATGAAGCTTCATCATGAGCTTCTCATTTATATGACCTAGACGACAATGCCAAATAAAAGTAGAATTCAAATCATTAGGTCGAAGCCTCTTAGCATTAATGTTATAGACATGCACATTTTCAAGATTCAAAACATATAATCCATTTACCAATGGAGCATGACCATAAAGAATATCATCAAAATAAATCGAACAACAATTATTTTTTATTCTGAACTTATAACCTTCTGCTCTAAAACATGAAGTAGAAATAATATTTTTTACTTAAGGCGGGAACATAATAACAATTATTTAATTACATAATTAATCATAAATGTAAAGCTAATGGTAAAGTGCCAACAGCCAACGCAGCAACTCTAAATCCATTGCCCACACGAAGATCAACCTCACCTCTTGCCAAACTTCTACTCCTTATCAGTCATCGAATTGCAAGCACGAGCAATCAATCCGGTATCAAATACCCAAGAGCATGTAGGAGAAGTAGCAAGATTAATTTCTATAATATTTATACTTGAACTAAAAATCTTACCCCCCTTCGTTATTTTTCATCTCTGCCAAGTACTTCTTACAATTCCTTTTCCAATGTCGAACGTCGAGGAGGCCGACTAGACGGGAGTAAATAGGCTGTTTTAAAAATTCTTTTAGCCAAAACTGAGTTTTATGCAGAATTGTAAATCAATTCAATTTTGCATAATTTAAAACATAAATAAACTAGTATTTGCTAAGTACACTAACAAACTAAGTCTAAGACGAGGAATACAGTCCTAAGGTGACAAGCAAGCAATTTAATTCTACAAATGTAAATTGCAACAATGTAAAGCACAAGATAAATTACACAATGACATTTTATCTTGGTGTTCAAAAACTTATCGGTTTCCCCTAATCCACATTAAGGTAAGCCCAAATGAATTAGTCTGGCTCCACGAATTAAGCCTACACCTCAAATCCTCTCGGGGTTGCTATTCCTCCACTTCGGAGATGGCGAACACCAAACCACTCACAATCGCTCGGGTCATCTCACAATCCTCTTTGAGAAGATCACTCGTGTAACTCCTCTGAGCCATAGCCATCTAGGTATCGGCAAACACCAATAATAACAAGTCGGAGATGCTCACTTGAACGAATTAAGTGTCTAAGCTTGATGGATACTCAATCCAACACTTAATGCAACACATGCACTATGATTTTACACTCTAAGCTCTCTAAGTGCAACATATGCACAAAGGGGAAGAGAAGACTTGATCTTAGCTCAAAGGGGACGAAAATAGTACCAACAATCTCCCACAACCGGCCACAAGTGGTATTTATACGCCCACATGAAGAAACTAGCCGTTGGGGGAGAATCTATGAAAAAATAGGGAAAATCAGTCTAACCACCAACCAGTGGCCGGTCAGACCAGTCTCACTCCAACGGCCATAAAAACTAGTCGTTGGACTCTCAACCAGACTGACCACCCACATAAGAGCCGGTCAAACCGCTAGGAGAGCGGTCGGACCGCTCCATAGAGGAGCCAAGGCAACCAGAGAAACATCCTCTTTGGAAAAAGTTGATCGTGGTGGTTTGACTGTGGGGCCGGTCAGACCGCTAGTTGACTTACGGTCAGACCGCTAGTTGACTTAGGCAGAAAAATAGATTTTGTATCAACTTCAACTCAATTTGCAAAATACATTTACCAATCGACGCGCGATACAAACAAGGAATTAAAGCAAAATTCTTAACAAGTTGCAAAACACATTTGCGACTTTTAGAATCATGCCGAAAGGATTAGGTACATGAACTAAAACCGTTTGTAAAACACATTAGCAAACTAAAGTTACATACTACAAGGACTATGCATTAGCCTCAACAATTTGCGAAACACATTCACAAATATTGGCAACATGCTATGGAGAGCTAGAACAAGCATAACGAGCAATAAACACATGACACACTCAAGCTACTAGTCATGACCCCTCTTAATAGTACGATAGCCTATACTAGCAATCCGGTCTCCACACCAAACACCGAGACTGATACTAAGAAACATATCCTTAGCCTATGCTAGATATGCATTTGCCTTGTGCGTTCCCTTGGATCTTTAAAATGATGATCCCCATATTTTCTCCAAGATTAGGTTCTTGACTTGAGCATCAACACATGACACCACTGACTTGATTTGATGACCTTCAACACATTGAGCTATCATTTGTCTTCATCATCATGTGACTTAACTTAGTCAACATGACAATTGTCATTAATTACCAAAGTAATCTATTAACACATAATGACGGGTCTAGATTCTTCAAATATCCAGTCTCATGACAATGGTAACATTATGTATCAGGCTTAGAACCTAGCTTGATCTTCTTAAGCTTAGCCTTGAGAATCTCGATCTCATCTTGAGTCTTTCCTATACCTTTTCTTTTTCCCCAATACTTACCTTTCTTCTTGAAGCTAGTAGTCTTTTGAACCATCATCACATGATTATAACTTTGTTTGATGCTCTCATCATCATCCTTAAGCATGCCATGCAACTCATTCATTCACTTCTCCATGCCATTTATATGATAATTCAATATGACGGGCTCAAAGCTTACAGAGAGCGATTGAAGAATCGCATTAGTAGCCAACTCTTGGCTAAGGAAATAACCAAGCTTTCAATGTGACCAATCATCTTGATCACATATGGACTAACTGAGCTACCTTCTGATAGTCTACAAAAAATAATGCCTTAGAGGTATTGTACTTCTCTGCCCTTGCCTGGTCCTAAAACATATCTTTCAGACCCACAAACATATTGAAAGCATTCGTGATCTCATATTGCTTCTAAAGCTCAGAGCTCATGGTGACAAACATAAGGTAGTGTACATCAATTGCGTCATTGTAATGCTTCTCATAAGCATTATTTTCAGTACGAGTAGCATCTGCATTCGGTTCATTGGGGTAGGGACCCTCTATAACATATTCCTTCTTTTCTTATTTGAGAACAATTATCATATTACGAAACTAGTCAATAAAGTTTGTTCTATTTAGTTTTTCTTTCTCAAGAATAGATCACAAGTTAAAGGTAGGTGTGAAGAAAGTACTAGGTGTCATGATCTACAATAGAAAATATGTACATGCACAAGTTCAACACCATGTTTATGTAAAATCCTCTATTAAATAATTTAATAAAAGATATTATAACTATATGTTCTAAACCAAGTTTCCCACTAACTTCATATAGTGCATTCAAGATCTATATTTCATTAAGTCCTAGTGAGCTTTGGCATCACTGCTAGAAACCTAACGACTTAGGTACGCAACCCCTTGCAATTCATACCTCATATGACTTGTTTGTTGTGTGACATCAATATGCCCCCACTACCAACAGTATGCCCCAAGGCCCAAAACCATTTTGATAGTCTTTTCAAATCAAACCAATACTATGTGTGCAGGTGTTCGACACTCACCCCATATTATTAAGATAGTTAATGATACCCTACTTTGATAGACCTGCCAATTAACGATCAAAATCATGATAGGCACAATAATTGAAAAGACATCAATTTTACTTAATTTTTCTTGTGGGATACTATTCTATCATGTCCAAATATCTAATGATAAATAACATGATCAATTGTATAATAGGAACAATAATAAACATTCACAAATAATCATATTAAACTGTGAAATAGTATGGCCCTTAACATGACAATCTCTATCACCACGCTTCCTGTTCACCGAGCCATCATGCTTGAAATCATCATATTCATCTACTAAGCAATTACCCCTAAAAACTAGTAATGAATTACATATGATAATATTAAGCATCACATATCGGCGCATAGATCGCTATACAATAATATGTAGTTCCATACCTATAAATCAGTGTGACTCAGAGGCCACAAAAATTCATAAATGCGTCACATACATAATGAGTCATACTATTCACATCAATTCTTGCAGAATGTTGTTATGCATAGAATCCAATTCTATCGAGTAATATGAACACATAATGTGTCAATGATTACCTAGCACGGCAGGTCTAAGGGTAGCTCCCTTGGTAAAAAATTTCGAAACATGAATCTAATTCATGAAATCGAGCCTTGGAAATTCATTGGATTATTCATATTAATCTTGTTCTGAACCAATATGATTAGCACATCCATACGGCTACACATCGTGGTATACTCCGATGATGGAATTCTGACCAGTAGGAGTATCAAGCAATATGACCGTGAACAAGCATGGTTAATCATTTGGTGCTATCAACTCATACCTCCCACGAACCCATCTATTATCACCGAAGCCGGTTGATCTCATCAACCGGTGCCTAAACCAGTCCATCTATGTGAACCAATCTAGGTTACTGTATCAGATCAGTAATATATCCAAACTACTACTACCACATATCAAGTATATTCGACCAATATAGATCAAATACTACACAAGATGGCTCTAATACCAGTGTAGGGATACGAGTAGGCTACACTAGAACGTAATTCAAAAATTCTACTATGTAAACTAGTAAGCCATGAAAGTAAGAGATTATATATCATTACCACTAGACGCGTAGTGCAGTAGAAGAAGAGTTGGAGTAGCCTGATCCAACGTCGAGTGTGTCGATGTAGTGGTAGAAGTCGATCGTCCAACTACCTCGGTATCGATCGTCTCCTCTAGCAACCTATCATGTTCCTTGTGTAGGTCGTGCATCATCGTTGATCAGCGTAGTAACGCCTCTACGGTATCCACACGTCCAGGGGTAGAACGTCGTACACATGATGAGCTAGCACCAACATGCACTGCAGAGCCTTTTTGGGAACGTCGTACACCTGATGAGCTATCATCAACGTGCACTACATAGCCTTTTTGAGAGGAGGTGGCTAGGGTTTCGGTGATGTAACTCTTATGTCCCAATAGCCCCATGCATCCCCTTATTAAGACCCCATAAAGGATCTTATCCGAACTAGTTTGTTCTAACCTGTTAAGTGTGTGACCATGTAGGTTCATGCGTAATCGGTTGTGACTCAGAAACACCTTTTCGATCACAAGTCGGAAGCGATTTCTTGCAGGACATAACGACTCTCGAATACACATAAAGATTATATCGGATGAACTTTATACAATATGATCTTCAACCAGATCCTTATCACTTATGATCAGCTCCTATCTCTATACGATCAGTTCACATGTAGTCATGACCAATCCGTAACACCTTACGACCAGTTCACCAACTTGTTAGTTATCATGTATGGCCAGTGCACGACCAATCTTGATGAGGATATCCCGACTACTTATGAGGTTGTTTATGAAGCAAGAGTTACACTTCTCAAACAACATGTGTAATTATTTCTTAACAAGTTTCTTTGTGTTTTCCGTGAGAATTGGACACTACGTAAAAGCAATACTTTCTACATTCTCAGGTCAAACAAGCTTAAAGTCTTTCGAACCGAGAGGGAGGCGGAGCCAAAGCAATAGAGGAGCACAAGGAGGAGGGTAACCATATTTGTTGCCTAGTGATGAAGAACAAGAAGGTCAAAGCAGTTGGGAAGGAGAAAGTCATGCAGCTCATGCGGCTGATCAAGGAGGAAAGAACCCCATGTGATGGGAGAGCAAAAGGAGAAGAAGCCCAAGAACTTAAAGCTCAAGTTTTGGATAAGATTTTAAGCCCAATTCAGATCTCCCACAACCCCAATCGAAATCAAATTCGGAATCAACTCATAATCAAATTCGGATTCGGAATCAGCAGGACAGTCCGGAGTAAAATGGTCATAACTTTCACAAACGGAGTCCGATTTAGGTGTTCTTAGGCTTGTTAGAAAGATGACTTCAAGGCCGATCCAATGGATCCTCCCGCACTCTGAAATTCCTCCGGAGTCAAAAGATATGACCAAAACAATATAATAGTTGTAAAAATAGAGTTTCCTTTTTGTTTTAGATTGAGTCGGAATTGGAGTAGGAGTTCTAATTCCAAATTAGAGTAGGAGTATGGCCTCTTGGCCAGCCATGAGGAGGAGAATGACACTATATATTGAGGGTTAGACTCTCATTGTAACCTGAGACCAGTTTATGCATAAGAATATAAACATAGCTATTGCTTGTTTTTTCAAAACCAGAGTTCATGCGAGGACTTTGAGAGAGGACTAGGCAATCCATTGATTCGTTCTGCAACTCAAGGTCAAGCCGTCGTTCCATTGGGAATTGGGGACTTGGCGTTCGTCGTTTGTGGTCTCGCGACGAACAACTATCCGGTGTGTTTTGGGCGTTTTCCAAAGAGTTGAGGGTTTGTGCATTGGCGCGAGTGTTCAGCTAGCGACATCGTCTACTTCACATCATTTATCCATGGTTCCTCACCGAGAAGATCGGGCATCCCCCATATCAAATCTGTATATGGTCAAACTGAACGACCTGCTTGCATATTCTCCTTTTGCTTCACGATATATGGTTGAACTCTATGTGAGATATGTATCATCCATGGATTGCTCAATACTTTCTCGATCTAGTGACGGATAACTTTGTGTGGTCCACTCTTCTTTATCCAACCACTAGTGGTATGGCTATGTACTTTCTTTATCCGACCACATCGCGGGACTCAGAGATATCTCTTATATTATGTTAGGAGGGACAAATCACATATCCGACTAGTCACATCCCTCCGTATATTTCATAGCATACCCGAAAGCAACCTTTATAATTACCTAGTTACGGAATAACGTTTGGTAACTCCTAAGTGTACTATTACACATGTAGGAAATCGTGTTGATCTCAGGTCTAAGGATTATATATCATCATTGCTTGATACCAACTGATGACACATAAAATCATAACAATCCCAATAATGTCCCATGGTGGGTTAATCCAACATCATGTTCTCTAACATGTGCTCACATTATTGATTCGATATCCTCATATTTATGACCGGTGAAACATGGTCATCAATTAATACATATGCGGGTCGATAAGTCAATAGAGTCCCAACCACACCATGCAACTATTAAAGAGCTTCACCACCAAGTCACATACTTATTAATCTTTATAAACAATAATTTATCCAATGAACATAATAACATTTATTCTGTAACTCATAAACATAAACGTGACATAATCATTTCCATGATTGCCACTAAGTCATATGACCAACACAAACCTACCTCAAGGTGGATTCTATTTCTCATGGTATAATTTCGAAGCCTTCAATTCCTCTCACGTTTTGATCTTGAGCGTGGATTTCCTATTTTTTTTTAAAAAAGTCCCAGAAACTATGTTTTGCTGCCAAGGTAGATGATTCTATCTACTTCTATTGTATATGTATAGAGTAGTAACAAGAATTGGCTAGTATAGTCATCAGTAACAAGAATTGGCTAGTATAGTCATCCTTCTCTTATAAATTACGAATTTACAATCCACAAATTGTGGGATCAAACCTAAAAAAAAAATCATAATGAATAACTCATCGGAATAACCATGTGGTTAATAGAAATCAAATTCTGGCTGATGAGACCAGGGTGCAAACCGGGTGTCACACTCTTACAAACATCATCAACACTGTCATCGTGCTCTACAATCAAATAGCAGTACAACGTACCACCTCAACGGACGGAACATCTAGCTAGACGCCAAGACCACTTATATAAGTCGTATTAACAGTTATACATCGTGGGATCATACCTCAGTACTAGATAAAAACACGTAATAATAGGAAATAATCCCAAGTATCCCGCCGTAAAAACTTGAGCTAATAAAAGCTATGAAAACAATGCTTCACGTACTACCGTGTGCTGAGTACAAATCTAAGGTATATACAATGTCCGCAAATTTCAATGTCCCACAAGTACATGTCCAGCATTCAACAGAACTTCGAAGACATGTGCAATGGACACAGTCCAGTGTACGAAAGTATCGAAGTAAGTATGTAAAAATACCACCAATCATTTCTGCTGATGTTTCACATGCATCGTCAGGAATGTAATACCATTGACATAGCGAATAACATGCCAACAAAATATTCTTTAAGATCATAACACCAGTTTTGCACCCTTTCATGCATGGTCTCTCGCAGGCGTATACAAATGATGGAAACATAACACCAGTAGGATCACTATTGCTACTGTTTCGGTGAAAAGGGGAAACGTTGCATTTCTAGAACTGTTACGTATGGGGAAAATGGCTACAAAATCTGTAACAATGAGGTATCATCTGTTGATTCCAGAAAAAAAGAATGAAGATACTGTTGTTTACGTGCCCAATATGCCAATAACAGCACCGCACATATCATCTCAAGGTTGCCTTTAAGGTGAGGGCCTCCAACTTCAGCCGTAGAATCTGCACAAAATCTGCTTACCCATTCTGCTATGATGGTACAACCACCAAATGGCTCTTGAGCCTCCAAACGTATATATCTAATCATGTGAAAAATGTGACAACATCTCTTCTGTATCCCCTAACTATCAGCATGCGTGGGACGTTCTCTACAAGCAGATCCATGTACTCCATGTAGAAATATGCAGGGTGATTCAGTGGTGGCGGAGGGAGGCTCACTAGCACCACAGCTGCCATTCTGGAATACCTGAGTATCGTCGAGTTTAACTTCAACATTGTATAGAGGAATTTCTCAACCTTTTGTTCGTTCACAACAACTTGCTTCCCATCTTCCATAAGCGGCTGTTCTTCTCTTTGTGCGGTTTCCTTCATCTCAGAAAGGTGCACACTGATCCTTCGCTGTGCACTTGTGTAAGCCTCTTGGGAATCATCTTGCTGAGCACCACTGCTATTGTTCTCCATGTGAGATTCCCATGACTTCATAGTCACAACGATGACCTCAGCTTGCATCCTAAGATCATACAAGAACTTTTTGACGTCAGCCTTCAGCTCCTCAGCATCAAGGTCCTCTTCGGCTATGCAGAAGACTTGGATCTTACAGCTTTCAAAGCTCTCTTTTGTGAGCAGGAGCTGAGATAGAAGAAGCATCAATCCTCCATCTCTCACAATCCAGTAGAGGTCAATAGTCCCATACTGTCTCTGGTACTCATTAGGCCACTCATCAAGGCCCTTCACAATGACAACTGCCTTGTTAGCAATAATGCAATCATTTATTATGCTGACAAATGTTGATGGTATCTGTGTCAGATTCTCACGACGCCAGATCTCAGGGTACCGCATCACAATAATGTTTGGCTTCAAGTTACCTAGGCCCATCGTCTGAACAATGCTGCGGAAGCCCTCAGACATTGAGGGTGCAACAATAATCTCCGCAACACCCTCACAGCGTTTGTAGTCAATGTAGGTGTCTAGCTGACGACAGGCACTCTTTGCATCCTCAGCCAGTTCATGATAATCACCGTCAATTATTGAGACAAACATTGACATACCACGGCCTTTCTTCTTCATACAATTGGCAAAATCTGCAAGTTTGGGATGACAAGGGACATTTTCTGGAAGTTTACCCCAAGGACGGCAGAATATCAGAGGAATGGGATACCAATTCTTAGGATGAACTTGGTTTGCTGCAAGAAGAATGTTGTTACAAAAATGGGAGTTCGCATAGTCTCAATTAGGATTATTTACTTGCCAAGCAGAAAGTCATACCTCCTAGAGATCTAAGACTTCGCAGTGCCAACTGAAAGTATGCACTCTTGAACCCATCTCCCCAGTCTCCAGCCTTACCTTTTATGCTCACATAGTAATAGATGAGGCTTGCAAGGGCAAGGGAGACAACAGTGAAAGACCAAGAGATCAAAAACATGATCACTGAAAATTGAGAGAAAGATCCATGTAAGTGGAAAAGCACTGATATAAATACAACAAAGGGTTCATTTTAATGAGCTGTGTGCCACAATAAATACAGGGTAAACAATAGTTCAGTACAGATTAGGAGAAGCTGGTTGTATTATAAAGCATACATGTTAAACGGTGAAAGAAGTCTTAAATCAAATAATGTCTAACTCAATTATACATGTCAAAATACATAAACCGATTTTGAGCAAAAATATTACAGCTCATGATGACAAAATAAATTGGTGAGAATAAAGAGGCATACCAACACAAAGCAATGCACCAACAAGTGAAAGACTCCAATGGTGAAATTTCCATCTAGGACGCCAACTAGGAGCATCAAGGAGGTCAAGCAGAAAGCATGACAGGTTCACACCAGCATAGCACAGAAGGAAAAACATTGTGATAGTAGGTGTAACTAAATCCATGTTCCCAATAACCACACAGCAAATACAGATGAATGCTGTGAACAAAGTGGCCAAGTGAGGTTCAGACCCTTCAGAAACCTTAAAGTAATTAAGAACTGGAAGAATGTCATCATTTGCTATTGCTGCAAGTAACCTTGGAGCCCCTGTCAAACTCTGCAGTGCTGCACCTAAGGTGGACAGAATAATGCCAATGTAAATCACTGCTGGAGCAGGCCATGCCACTGTAGCAGTAAGAAGCCTGCAAGTGTTAAGGATATTTATGAGCTGACCACACAAGAAATCAGAAGTAATGTAACTGCTTATGGTTCTAGGCCAAAATTAACAAGTAGACTACAGTCATGCTGTCAGAATGTATTTATTTAATAACAGAATGAACAAAGAAAAATAGATTCAAAACCTGTTAGGTTATACAGAATATGATTATTGACCCTATAAATTAGATTAGTCATAAGCCAATATGCTGCCACTTCTTTATGTTAGCTCCAGATGAAAACAAGACAGGTAAATTGTGCTGATTATAAAAGCATGGAGTATGTACCCTCAAACAGGACGTCCTGTAAGAGTAACCATACAGGACAGACACACTAACAAGAAAGACTATATGTGCCTAATTCAACCAGCAGAATAGCTGTAGCAGTGATGGCTGCAAGCAAAGACTTGAATCAATGTATCTACTGATAGGACAATTACATAAAAAAATTTAATTATTTAATCCTTTTTTAATAATATTTAAAAGTTACCCCTTGCTAACTTAATTTTCAAATCTAACTCCTTTGGTCACGCCATGACACGCGGCGTGGCCAACACATGCTGTCATGCCATTCCCTGGCGTGGCAAAACGTGCCACGCAAGCCCTCGCACACACGCCTTGCCAGCATGGAGGGTCACGCCGCTGTCACGCCCGCATTGTCCCCGGCGTGGCGCGCACGCCTTGGCAGCGTAGAGGCAGGCTTGTCACGCCACGAGTTGGCGTGATAGCGGTGACTTAGGTGCCGCCAGGGCACCCAGTTTTTCATTTTTTCCCAAATCTTCTCTTCCTCCCAATTGTCCTCTCTCCTCCCCGCCGCAGCACCTCCCGTAGGCCCTGTCATCACCTTCCGCCGGCCCTCTACACCGGCCTCCTCCACGTCGTCCTCCCTGCGCCGAGCTGCTCGCTGCGATGGACGGCTCCCTACGCCTACTCCTCCCCGGAGGGTTCCATGCCCTCCCGGACCACCCCCCAGAGGGTTCCGCGTTCACCCCCGCCTCCCCCCGCTTCTCCGTCGGCCGCCTCGCGCCTAGGTCTGGCTGCTACCCCAACACCTGTTGTTAAAATCGTTTCTTGCATGTCGCTGTGTCTTCCCTGTTTATTAGAATTGGGATAAAGATTGATTGCCTTGTGCTCCCCAAAAAAGACTTATCTTGTATGTTCTTTGGAATGTAAAACTTCGCTGACGTGTGCTGATTAAAACTTCACGAAAAAGGTAGATTTGACTGTCCAGCTCGTCTCGCAGGACATGGATGACTTCGAGACTCGCCGCCGCCGCCACGAACAGTAAGGAGACAAGGGGAAGGGAGCGATGGAACGCCGAAACTAATGATCTTTTGTTTCAATTGACTTTATTTACATTCCAAAAAGGTGCACATGTATCGTAGGAGTATTTTGGTTTATTACATCGTGCATGATGTCGTTCCTTATGCATGTAACCAAACCCTACGCACCATGTAATTTGCAACTTTATTATAAAATCTATTTCAATTTGCACTGCGTTGTAAAACCGACTTTAAATCTCGTTCTCTTTTGGCATTCAATTCTTAGTGTAGCAAGGCATGGAACAACATAAAAATAAAGGTCCAAAAGGTGTGTTCAGGAAGTAGGCACTAAATGGTCTTCGACCCCCCAAGTGACGACGAGTATCACCTATCATTGCAATAGGATGGAATGTGATTGCCCAATCCTCCATCTGTTCATTCAAACTAACAACATCGTAGGTTCAAAATAAGATCTACAGCCTAGGATTTTGCATTCACTTAGCATCGTTTAATTCTTGCTATCTCAAATCAGGTTTAAAATTTTTGGAACAGACATCCGTGGAAAATCAAATGCTAAGAACAATGTATATGACAGTGAACTTGTGTATTAAAATTTCATCTTTCGTGCCAAATGGTCCATATATCTTATGCAACAAACATAAGATTTCTTCGCTTGCGAACACCTTCAAATAAAGGTCAGCACTGTCACGCTACAAGAGTTGGCGTCACAAGGCAAACTTATCACACCATGAGTGAACTTGTGCATTAAAATTTCATCTTTCGTGTCGAATGGTCCACATATCTTATGCAACAAACGTAACATTTCTTCGTCTGGGAACACCTTCAAATAAAGACCGGCACTGTCACACCATGAGAGTTGGCGTAACAAGTCACAAGGTAGGCTTGTTACGCCATGAGTGAACTTGTGTATTAAAATTTTATCTTTCGTGCCAAATGGTCTATATATCTTATGCAACAAACGTAAGAATTCTTCGTTTGGGAACACCTTCAAAAAAAGGCCAGCACTGTCACGTCATGCTAGTTGGCGTGACAAGACAGACTTGTCACGCCATGAGTGCGGGCGTAACAACAGCCACACAAGCTCTCCACGCTGGCATGGCGCGCGACGAGAGTTTGTGTGGTAGGTTTTGCCATGCCTAGGCTAATGGCATGATCAAATGTTTTGGCCACGCCAGCGTGACCAAAAAGGCTAGAATTGACAATAAAGTTGGCGATGGGTTAACTTTAAAATATTATTAAAAAATGATTAAATAAAAAATCGACAATTACACCATAAGTCCATAATGCCAAAAACATTTTGTCGTTATCCATGAAATCCAGTAGGATCGAGTGAATGTATGCAACCACTAGGACATATGATCATGCCCTCAGGGATGGGGCCCAAGAGGCCCACCCGGTGTCCCAGGACACCGGGTCCAAAAACATTTAGTGGGAATTAGCCTCTACATACCGCATGTGCACCCCCCAAGCCCACCACACATGCACCCCCCAACCACCACGCGACATGTAGCCCAACGACTAGGTGGGCACTGCAACGGCGCGTGTGTCGCAGCGAGCAGGCGCACGGACCACGTGGCGACGCTAACTCAGCCTATGCCCCCACCGACCCCCGTGTGTCCATCCAGAGACCAGACTACAGACTCCAAACTCCAGTGCAGCACCCCCGTCCACCCATCGACCGTGCCCCCATGGCTCTCGCGGTAAGGCACGAGGCAAGGCAATGCCTTACACACATCCTAAGGCGAGCACATATGCAGGCAATGTAGGAATCCAACAGATAGCCACAGAAGATCTTAGCTCAATAACATAACAAGAAATAAAAATAAAAAGAGCAGATTTGGGCCGTCCCAACCTAGCCCATACCTCTCCCTCACACTACTAAGAGCTCAATCTGCACTAACTCCCTAAGGCTCCCAAGCAGCAGCCGCCTTCAAGCTCCCACCACGTCGCCTCCTGTGGCATCATCCCAATTCCTCTCACCCGCTGCATCCTCCCTGTTGCTCCTTTCCCGCAACACAACCTCCTCCTTGCTCCTCCTCTTCCACTGCGCCACGGACAACTAGGAGCTGAGGCCCAGATCTTCCACAACACCTTCTCTGTTGTTCTTCTGTCTTCTCACCGACGGCCCGAGTCGCCCGACACGAAGCCTTGACCCGGCGGTCCTGGCCTTCTCCCCGCATCCCGGCCTCCCCGCGTCGCCTTAAGGACGCCTTAATAACCATGGCCACGGCGCCACCTCGATGCCCTCGTTCCTTCATCGGATTTCCCCACAATTCTTCCGATTTCCCCTCATTCTTCCGAGTTCTTTGTTAGGTATTGCTTCTTTCTTCTTTGTTCAGTTGTTCTAACTTTTAATTTCCTCTCAATTCTTCCGATTTCTTACAAGATGGGGTATTTTCTACCTGATGATTGCTGTTTTTTTTTCATCAAATGTTAGGGTTATAATTTGGGGGTTTAAATTGGGGTTTCCGAAATTGGAAATTGGAATACCGACCGTGTGCTCAACCGCTCATCATTGACTACAAAGTCAAGTAAAAGCACATGTCACTCTGTCAGCACCTATGTTTGATGCTTGTACTTTATTGTTCTTGTTGTTGAACATGGCAATTGATAGCATCTAATTGAGGTTGCAAATAATCGAGAAAATGTTGGTAAATTTATGGAAAAGTTTTTGAAGAGAAAAGCGCCAGATAGCCGATGTGCGAGCAAATGATAGATTCTCCAACATACACACTATTGGTGAGCTTTCTCAAAAAATGGTGGAGACAAGGAAGCATCTTTGTTATCATTTTGTTTATCAACTTTTAAAGCTAGTACTAGTATTGACTGTTGCAACTGCTACAGTTGAGAGGTGATTTTCAGCCATGAAAATTGTGAAAACATATTTGTGCAATCGCATCAATGATGACTTCATGAGTGATAGCCTTATTTATTATATTGAGGAACAAGAAATGAAGAAAGTTACTAATGATGTTGTGGTTCATCGCTTCATGAACATGAAAGAACGTAAATACTAAAATGTATATTTACTTAAGTACTTAACTACTTTCATTTAATCATTCTACTATATTTTACTTGAGAATTTAAGACATTTTGTTTTCTTCTTTTTTAGGCCATTAAGGTTGGGTGAAGTATTTTGCCAATACGACCATCTTTTGTTTGTGGTTTCGTCTTTAGTTCCTAACTTCCTTCATTTTGGTAAGCATATTGATCGCTACTTCTTTATCATTGTACATTGCCATCGGTTATGTTGAATTTGTCATTGATGTTAAAAATAGCGGGACACGTTACTATTTAGCGCAATGTTGGTTGAAAATTTCATATGTTGTTATATGCATGGTGAAGTGGTGACCAGTCAAAAAATTTCTAGTTCTACCCCTGCATGCCCTGGTGGGGTCATAAATTCAGAAGTCAAATATATCAAAATTTTTAAACCCTAGAGAACGCATTATCCACAATTGTAAAGTGAGAGCACTGACAACAAGCAGCATTAAAAAGCACACACCTGTCAGTTAGAAGCTCTTCCCTTGAGGCCAAGGCTCCAAAAAGAAGCACAGAAAACAGGTACATAGCAGTTGTTGTAAGAGTTGCAGATAACGTTCCAATTGGTATTGAACGTTGTGTATCTTTAAGTGAAGCAGATCGATTTGAGCCAGCCATGATTCCAGTGACTGCTGGGAAAAAGAGGCCTACCAAAGCACTGAAAAGTCAATACAAAATAGTTAGCAAGTTGCAATTGCATACACAAAGAAATAAGTAAATTTCACTGCAGGTCCCTAAACTTACACCAAAGCTTCGAGATCATAACTAGCTTGCAAAATCCCTAAACTTCACTGTTAATCAAATAGTTCCAACAGCATGTAACTTGAAGTTACTGATGTTCTAACATCCCAAAATTTGCTCTTTTCAAAAATTTATTTCAAATTAATTAATTCAAAGTGTTGGTATTCTTTTGGAGTTTTTGCATTCATTTAAATTCCAGATCCGAAATTCAAATCTCAAATTAAATTCCAAAATCAAATCATTTCTCGGCCAAATTTAGAATTCAAATTCTCATTTTGAATCCATCTCTCCTTAAATTCAAACCTCAGCCGAAATTCAAATTCAAATTTCTGTTGGAATTTTCTCCGAAATATAAATCTCATAATTTCATTTCAATTTTTATTCTTGGGCTTTACACCTTTTCTTTTCCCTTTACCTTTGTCCACTTTCTTTTCTTGTCCTTTTCCTCTGTTGCTTGCTTTGTTTTGCCCGACAGCTCCTCTGGCCGCTAGTGCCTTGACACGTTGCCCTCGAACCTGACCGTGACCGCGCCTGCCTGTGCCTTGGCCACGCCGCGACTTGCCGCGTCGCGCTGGCGCTCTATTGCTTGCCGGCTTTGAGCCGAGCCGACGCCTACGCCGCGCCCGTGCTGTGCCATGCACGGCCATGCACCCCACGTTCCCCCGCGCCGCCCGCAACCGTTTCAGCAGCACTGTTCGTGCCGTTACGGCCGTCCCATTCCTCTCCCCACACCTCGACCGTTTCCCATCATCGCGCGCCATCACGACGGTCGTTTTTCGTCGCCAGTTAATGCCGACCGAAACCACAGTAGTGAATTCCGTTTGCGTTCCCGTCGCTCCACTCCTCACCCGAGTTTATAAATTGCACACCGTGACCCTTGTCCATCCCTTTCACACCCCTGCTACTCCCAAAGCCTTTGGAGCTTCATCCCCGCTGGAATCCTCGTCTTCCCGAGTGCCAGCCGCCACTCCACTTCGTGCTCTCGAAGCTCCGGTGAGAGTTTTGAACCCCAAACCACATCACGTCGTGTTCCCGAGGCCCGTGATCGTTTCTCCTCAATCAATTTCAATTTTGGTTGCAGTTCATCGCCGGATTTCGCCATTTCTTCCTCTAGGCCGAACTCTCCCCCGTCGCTAGATCCCCTCCAGTGAGTTTTTTGCCGATTGGACCGCATCACAACGTGTTCCCAGTAATTCTCCACTCATCCCTCACCTCGATTTGGCCGAACCATCGCGGTGGAGTGCCGCCACCGCAGCCATTCTTTTTCTATCACCAGCCACCACCGCGCCGCATCCTTGGAGCCACTCCAGCCTCCCTGAGCAGCCCTCCACCATCCCCGCCACCTCCACTGCGCGCCCAGGCTGTAGTTGAATTACTGACTTGATTATCTAGGATCGAAAGAAGAGATTGGATCTAAACCAAATTTTAGTTGAATTAAATTGATTGTAGTAAGTGATTGTTGGAAAATTAGTACTATGAAATTGATCCAATAAAGGTGGCGATTAAAAGAACAAAACGATGGATTTTCATAACAATTCATTATGATATTTTTTGGTGAATTGGTTGAATCATGTAGAATGCATAAACTTTGTGTAAATAATTGAATTATAGAAATATATCATTGTTAGATTATTGGAAAACATCATTATCAGATTACATCATTGTTGAATCATAGAAATATATCTTTGTTTGATTATACAAATATATCATTGTTGGATTATTGGAATACATCATTATCGGGTTACATTATTGTTGGATCAAAGAAATATATCTTTATTGGATTATACAAATATATCATTGTTGGATTATTGGACTACATCATTATCGGATTACATCACTGTTGGGTAATAGGAATATATCATTTGTTAGATCATAGGAATATATCTTTGTTGGATTATAGGAATACTACTTCATTGTTAGATCACAGAAATACAACATTGTTGAATCAAGGATTATATCATGGTTGGATTATAGAAATATATCATTGTTGGATTATTAGAATGCATCATTATCGGATTACATCATTGTTGGGTTATAGGAATATATCATTGTTAGATCATAGTAATATATCTTTGTTGGATTATCAGAATATATCATTGCTGGACTATACAATATATCATTGTTGGATTATTAGAATACATCATTATCGGATTACTTCATTGTTAGATCATAGTAATATATCTTTGTTGGATTATACGAATATATCATTGTTGGATTACATGAATATAGCATTGTTGGATTATAGAGATACACTATTGTTAGATTATATAAATACATTATTGATGGTTTAATATAAAACGGTAGAACAATTTAGACAAGCTATATCTATTTATTATCATAGGGGTGGGAATTATTAAAACTGTTTATGCAAATCAGATTGAGAAATGTATGACAATAGGTAGTGCCGTTGATTTATAAAATAAAATAACATGGTGAAAATTTGTTTAGACTTAGGTGGATGGTAAGTTCGGGCGGGTGCGGCTATAGCACAAGACCTTGTAATGTGTTAAGTTTCGCCTAAGTCATATTAAGTACTGACGTTTGTGACTATCCAAACTGAGCAATACCGTACAACCACATGTCCTAAATGGGAAGGACCTGGCCAACTAATTTATCATGTTCTAGCATTACGCCTGTAGGTTGTAGTTGATATGTGTACCTTTTTGGGATTGTGCAGACGATGGTAATTAACGTTCATGTCTGTCGGGGCTTGCTTCGGGCGATAGTAACTAACATCTATGTCCGAGCAGGCTATCCCCAATAACGGTGGGCTTCGGGTCGATGGTAAATGACGTCCATAACTTAGGGTTAAGATCATCGGGCGGGTTGGTGTAGCGTGGTATTGTAAAGGGCTTTGAGATAATCGTTTAGTCACACACCCAAGGAAGCGTGTCATGGCCAACATTATAAGTTGGTTATCTCGTGTGGGTAAATCTGTACAACCTCTGTAGAATGTAAAACTATTCGAATAGCTGTGCCCACGGTCAAAGGCAGGCAATGTGAGTTTTCACATGGTAGATTTTGATTTTAAAAGAGTAAATTTTGGGAACCCGGGAGCAGTTAGGACTCTCGGGTAGTTTTTCTAGAAGCTAGAGCCAGTTGGGCAGCTAAAGCCCTATCCTTTGAACCTTGGCAGCTAGAGCCTTGATACTAGTGGTTGGTAGCTAGAACCTTCACTAGTGATATAATTAGTTTAATTATTGAAACTACTTTTGGTCAAATGTGCTTTATGGAAACTGTTGAAACTTAAAATATTGCTTTGTACAAAAGAACCATATAAGTTTCATTTGTTAAAGCTATGCATATGTATTTTTCCCAAGACTTGCATGGCACTTTATGTACTGACATGCTACACTCTAAATAAATCTCAGAAGCCTTCAAAGTTGCCGAAGAGGATTACAACTTCTACGTGTATGGCTACAATGGACACCAGAGTACTAGGTCGTGAGCCCCCCCGTCGATTGTTGTGAGCATATGGATGGGCTATCACTTGAGTTATCTTCTTCCGCTGCAGTTTATTTGAGTTGTTTAGCCTGAAAGAGCGATAATTGGAAGCTTCGACTATAAAGTCATTACTCTTTGTTTAATATTATACAATAGTTTAACGTTTGCAAGATATGTGTTAATATTCAATGATGTAACTGTGTGCACTAACCACTGATCCTGGGACTAATGCAGATATATACAGAGGGTTCCGGATTCGAAAATCCGGGTCCCGACAGAGTTAGTATCAGAGTCATATCGACTGTAGGACGTGACCTAGTTAGAATGACCGCTAGTAGGAAAACTTCGAAATTTATTTTATAAAAAGAAAAATAATATTGTGCTATCCTTATCTTGTCTCATCTTTCTATCCTTACCTTTTTCACGGAATTCTTTTTTATCTAGTTTTTTCCTTCACCATTTTACAATGTTAAATGGATCTTCTTTTCTTTAAAAACTTCTAGAGATCGTCAACACGATTTGTACCATTATGTCAAGACCACCAGAAATGGAGCCATCAAGAGAGCATGGTAAAGTTGTCGGTCATCTCTACCATCCAAGAATAACAGTCAAGATTCATCAAAGACCGTGAACAGAAGATACGAGTTAGATAATCCATATAGTCTAAGTTTGTCAAGGCTCATTCTATGTATTGGGTCGTTTCGCCAGCTTAAGAGTTTCGATCGAGTAGACGATTTTCTTTTTCTTTGAGTTATTTCAGTTGCAAAAAGTAATTTGATTTTATGTAAAGTATTTGGATCTTGTGTGTTATTACAAGCTCCCTTGTTTCCCTCGTCTCTGCTATTCCCTATTTTCTTTTGCTAAGCCCGATTATCACTTCAGATGGTCAGCAACATCAACCGCAGTAGTGAAGGTGAGGCATCCAATGCCAAAGTTGGTCTCAACACCAATACCAGTGTCAATGTCCGTGCAGTTGGTCTCAACACCAATACCAGTGTCAATGTCCGTGCCGAAGGTAACCAGCAACTATCTGCAGCAACACTTCAAAATCTGAATCAGTTTCTCGTCATCCAGACTCAACTCATGCAACTGGTAATGCAACAGATGAACAACAACATTTCCTTAGCCACTGCTCCTACAACACATCAATAGTGTCCCTATGACGAGTTACCAAAGATCAAGCCACCAGAAGTATCTCATTATAATAGCATGAGCCATTTTCTTCCCGAAAGTCACCATCCATGGAAGTACGTCATATGCTACACATATGGTGAACAAGGACACTTCGCCTACATATGTCCTCAAAAGGGTAAACCAGAACAACATATCCACTGTGTTAATCGTGACAGGGTCGATCACAATTTCACCAAGTGTTCTAAGAGGAAGGTGATTCAGTATAAAGTTTGCAACCATTGTGGCAAGGAAGGGTACTTTGTCAAGCAATACCCCTTGGAGAAACAAGCCTTCTTGGCACCAAGAGAAACTTTAACACTAGAAGCCAGACCAGAAGTATCTCTCAACACTATGTGATCGGAAGTACCGGAGAGCAGAACTACCGCATGATCAACGGCGGTAGTACCGCACCTGTCAGTAATAACTTGTTCACAAGCATTTATTGCAGATATATCTTGGTAATTAATGTTAATCATTATGGGACTAACATTTTCCATGAGTTACATGAATAGGTTATGTTCCAGGGTGATGAAGACTTTGGATTGCATTATGAATTTATTGTCATCAAGTCAAGTTTCAAGAAGAGGATGCATCGTGTGTTGATGCATATCAAGATCTCGAAGAGGAGATAGTTATGAGTTGATCATCAAGTCAAGAGCAGACCCATCATGTGTTGGTGGAGGTCGAGTAAAGGATGCATCATGGGTTGATGCATATCAAGACGATGACCCAGACTTGAGGTGAAGATGTGTCATCAAGCTTCAAGAAGATACTTAAGGCAAATGCATGACTAGCTAGGGCTAAAGATGTATTCATAGTCTTTTACCGGTCTAGGTGTTTGTTTGGAAGACCGGATTGGTAGTATAGGTTTGTTGTACTATTAAGAGGGGTTTTGTCTAGTAGCTTGAGTCTCATCATATGTTGATAGCTCAATCTCGCTTGCTCTAGCTCACCGTGGCATGATGCTATTATTTGCAAATGTGTTTTGCAAATAGTCAAGGCTCATGCATTTAATCCTTGTAGCATGTGATTGTACTTTGCAAATGTGTTTTGCAAATGATTGAAGTCCATGTACTTACTCCTTGTGGTATGATCTAAGTTTGCAAATGTGTTTCGTAAGTTGTTGGGGTTCATGCATTTTCCCTTGGCATGATCTAAGATTGTTTGTTGCTATTTCTTTGGACTTAGACCATTAGATTATTGGAATGCATCATTATCGGATTACATCATTGTTAGGTATTAGGAATATATCATTGTTAGATCATAGAAATATATCTTTGTTGGATCACAAGAATATTACTTCATTGTTAGATCACATAAATACATCATTGTTGGATCATAGGATTATATGACGGTTAGATATCATTGCTGGATTATTGGAATGCATCATTATCGGATTACAACATTGTTGGGTTATAGGAATATATCATTATTAGATTGGTGGAATGCATCATTATCGGATTACATCATTGCTGGGTTATAGGAATATATCATTGTACTTGTTACATCATTGTTACATCATTGTTTGGGACTGAACAACTAGGGTCAATTTTGGTGGATTCTAGTTCCTATAGATGCGCCCATCAGGTCATGTGTTTACCAGGGACAGGACATACCATGTCAGCGTGTGTTTCCATGTCATCCCTCTTAACGAAATTTGTTGTCCATGCCAACTAATTCTGTCAGTGATCAGTTTGACCTACTCGACTAGTTTAGGGACCTACCAAGCTAATTTAGAAGTTTGGAAACTCCATTGAAACTTTGGTTCCAGTTCAGGAACCACAATGCAATTTACTCTAAAGAAATAAATAAACCTTTTCACTTTAGGAGCTTCAACTAATTGCCGTAGTGACCTCCACTTTGACTACTTACCGCATTAGTTCGAAACGAAATGTATGTTCCCACCCAAAAACTCTTGCCATTTGATGCTGAGGTTGTGCAGTGCTGTGTGCACACAGGTGAAGACCTGGGTGTACTCGCAGTATAAAGGTCAGTTATAGCGTGCTGGACGAGGCAGAGGTGCAAAGTGGAGAAATCACTCTGCATAGGCAGTGGGAATGAAAATTCTCCGGGGAAAGGGGATGAGGAGGGCAGCTGGGCTGGTCAAGATGAATGGGTATTTCAATGAAATGCGGGGTTCCAAAGGTTTATCTATGTCCAAATTAACAAACAAACAATGGAAGCAGGGGTCATTGCGATGATTAGTCAAAGTTCATACTTCATAGGGTCAACTGGTCAAAAGTTATTCAAAATCTTGGGGTGTTGTTTCTAAATTGTGTAAAATTACTTGAGCATGCTTAAGTTTCCTCCTAAATTTTCCGTTGAATGATAGAAGTTTTTTCAAGTTTTTAGAGAAATTAAAAAACTTACTTGAAATCCCAATATATAGACCCGTTTGGATCAGGAACTCCGGCATTGTTTGTACGTTGATATTCTGAACCCCAGTTGTCTTTAAATGTCGCTATACTCAGCCCAGTGATTCCCTCTAAGTAGGAAAGCCAACATTATAAATTTATAATTCAGCACATAACGATGATGATCCAGCATAAAAGTAATAAGCGATGACAATGAGGGACTTACTTGGAGCTTTGTGCCTTGGCGCAATGAAGACACCAAGATAAATGCACAATAGTGAAAAGAGGACTGGTATTAAAAAGGCAGGTGCAACCTTGTTAATGATTTTGACACCACCAAATACAATAAAACAGAGCAGTATGGTCACAATAACACCATATACTTGAAGGTCATGCAAGCTGGGTGTTGATATAGTTGCTGTGCCAGCTGTTGCTGTTCCGTTTACTAATGTATTGCTGACTACCGTTACACTCTCTGCATTTTTGAAATGGGTACAATTAAGTCCAAATAAAAATCAAAATAAGCATTACAAGTTGATAAAATTAATTAATACTATGGAGCAAGGATAAAAAAACTCGGAACCGGCCAGTTTACCGGTGACTGGCCGGTAACGGTAACCGTACGGTTACCGGATTTACCGGATGAAATTCGTTTGAATTTGCTTAAAAACCAGCCAAAATTTGAAAACTAGAATTTGAATTTGCTAAACCGGGAAAAACGGTTTTCCGTTACCGGACCCGACCGGTAAGGCCGGTTAACAGGCGGTAACCGGTCGGGATTTTCATCCATGCTATGGAGTATGGACTATGGAGTATTGCTGTCCTTTCTTTTCTCAATTTTTCACGAGTCACGATCAAACAAACTGGATAATTTTGTTCGCTATGGTGCATGTCATATGCTATATGGATGCTATGTAGGCAATTAACGTGCTAATTTGATTCTTAATGATTAGAGGAAGAAGAAAAGTGAAATGACATCGAAAACAGAAAAAAGATGGTCATCTGTCTGAGATAATGACGAACTAATTAAAAAGGATGAGTAACTATGGAGATAATTTCTCAAAGATAAAACAAGAGCCAACATAAAAGGACCTTTTTCCCAACTTAATAAATGTTCTTACCCTTGGTGCTCCATTCCTCCGGAAGAAATTTATTTTATTCAAACAGTGAATGGGTATTTAATGTTTATACACACATAAGACATGACTAGCATAGCATAAATTGCAAACATGCTCCCACAGTCCCAGGCTCCCAGAAACACAGATTATATTAAATATAGACATCCTTTATGTCCTAACAAAAGGTTACAAGAACAGGGTGTACAAACGGGATATTTGGAAATAATTCAACGTTTCTATTCACACATAAAATAAACATACTGGTTTGTATCACTTGTAAGTTGTAACTTACCTTGAAAAAATCCAGCAGAAGGAACGGCGTCCAAAAAGGTTTCTACAGCACCTAGCACATACCTGAAAATGACATAATAAGTTCGCAAGAGAGGGACAGGGAGCAAGACCCATGCATGAATAGACGCTACACAGGGCCGTATCTTAAGCATGTGCAGAGTGCGCAACTGCACAGCGCCCCATCAAACATGCATGGCCCCCCATTTTGGTGAACTAGTTGACGTTAATTAGCACGTAATAACTTCTCTCCATGAAAAAATCCAATCAAACTCCAGGCTACCCATTAGCCGGTTATTGTTTCCATGTTCTTCTTCTTCTCTGTATCCAAATAAATTTGCTATAGCTGAAAGCATGAAACATAGCATTGAATCTGTTTCCACCCACGTATGTTTATTTTTGTGACGGTTAGACCACACAACATACATATCTTAATCTATTTTTTCAATCTATAAAATACTTTACAAAATGTTTTTTCTGCATTTCAATACTCCATTTTTAGGCCCTAACTTTAGTTTCAGCACTGGGCCTCCAAAATGTTGGAGACGGCCCCGATGCTACACTGACAGGTAACAACTGATTAAAATATGTGTCATTTGAAATCTCATTGAGCGTAAGAACTAAAAGTTGTAATACCCATTGACTTGTATTCTCTCAGTATTTTCTCATCTCTCTCCCATCCAGACATTTTTACCTAACATAATTGTTCAATTGTAGACTTGTATAGAGGTTTTATAAAAGCCAGCATTCGGAGCCTCTGTGCAATCCAATCAAGGCCACCAAACATCAAAAATTCCTAATACAGCACAAAATCCTTCAATTTCACCACTTTATATTCTACTAACATTCCGCTCATCACATACTAACTAGAAGAGGAATTCACATGATGCCTTCTTCCAAGCAGTAGTTGCACAAAGAACGCCTAATCTGTATCTCTACTACTTAAATGTTGGAGTTAGTGGTCGTTCGTCCTCCCATCCTATCCGATAATTGCAGATTCAAGTGAATAGTTTGCTTTAGACACGGTTAGTGTACATTGTATATAATTTTTTGGTGCGAAGTATGAGTTCCTGTTGCAACGCACGGGCATGTGACTAGTTATCGTAATAATTTTCTCCACAAGCAAGCGGAAAATAAAAGGAAATTTGAAAGAAAAAAAGAGACACCTTCAAGTATTTGGCTATTGTAGTGTGTACTTACATGGATCCAGCAACCGCATTTCCAAGGAAGAAGCATAATCCAATACTAACTCCAACTTCAGGACCAAGTGCACGACCAATGAGATAATACGGCCCACCACCCTATGGATCATAAAAAATGCACACAGTTCATTCTTCATTGGTGTTTAAGTTTATTTAGGTAGCAACATAGAACATCAATGCAAGCTCTCAAAGCATTCTCAGCATTGAATTGAAATTGAATTTGTCCCTCCAAATGGATTTTAGCCATATCTGGTACCAGGTTCCACAAATGAAATGAAAAGGCAAAGAACATGGTAAAACAGCAAAAAAGAATGAGGTATATCAACCCTATTTCGTGAACTTGTCACCCATAGTTCTAATGTTCAACATACCTTCATTGCTCCATTCGTTGCAATGGCACTTAATGACATTCCAGTTAAAAATGTGCATGCACCACAGAATGAGACTAAAACAAGCGACTGCCATACACCTGCCATACCTACAATCCTACAGGAAGGGAAACAAATACTGGTCAGTTGCTGAATAACCCAATGTTTCAACAAGTCAAATCTGTCCAAACTGGATATCAATATTTACAATTTAGCAGTTTTTGTTTAGTACTTTTAGACTTGATTCTACTATGGGGAAAGGCCATACAAGAAGGAATGAAAGTGTTACAGGTGGCTTTCTGCTAATAGAATGACAGTAACACTGTAGTAACCAGCAATGAAACTTAATTTGCAGAAACCAATTAGGAACAAATCGTAGATGGACAGTAACAAAAAATAAGTGCACATAATACTTTACCAAGTAAAACGGATGTAGTAAATGATTCCCAATATATTCTGCAAGCATGGGACAAAGACACCCATCATCGTACCAAACTTTGGTCCAGCTTCCTGCCAACCCAATAGAAGTAATGGAATCAATCATATAAATTTTATAAATGGCCATAAACAATGTGAATGAATGAAATTAACACTTAACAAAATTTTGGTGATTACGCATGAACTTATTGATATTCCAAGCAAAATCAAATGTACAAATCAACAGCTTATATATGCTTAATTATATTTAGACATGTAACAAATCGCTGAATACGATAGGTGAAGGTATTAGTAAAAAATCGAGTTCAAGTTCTAAACTTTGAACTAGATGAAGGGATGTATGCCCTGTATAATAAATTTGTGTACGTCAAAATACACTCATATAGTTATTCACCATTGACTAGGAAAAGTGTGATTAAGTTTAAAACAAATGGAACTCATCCAAAATGTTGTAATGGAAGATAACCTTTCGACGTCCAATGGTAATTGCTATGTCCTCGCCATCCCTAGGACTGGAAGGGGCCTGAATCTGTTCTCCTGTCATGCTGTTCAGATTCAATCAGATGCTGACATCGTAAAGAAAAATCAATAGTTCAAACTATTTCTTCGGAGAGCACATGCTTAATACTGGTCAAAACTTTCAAATGCTTAACAAAAGGGACAAATGTCATGTTTTAGCTAACATAAGTAAAATTATAGAAAGATAGATAGTACCTCTTGAGGCCCAAAATATTTACAAGAGAGTCAAAACCAAAAAGCTCTAGCTTTGAATCCCTTTGAGATCCACTGGATGTAGCATGATCATCAGAACCTTCTTGCATGCTTGGATCAATAGTTAGATTAGCACTAGGCTTAAGGTTCCTATCATATATAATAAAAAAACATGAGTTTATACATGTAGCAGCTGGACAACTTGCATTCTTCTAAATCCTCTGTTAATTATTAATGGCTACAAAAACACACATGAAAGGAAATTTTCTGTAGAAATTATGTCCAAGTCTGTCTCACGGAATGTGCAAATCAAACCATCAAATTGAGAATGCAAACCAGCAGGTACAATGACAAGATGTACATATTCATGAAGCAAATAAGTAAATAAATGTAAAGTAATATACATTTGTTCAAAGCATGCAAGAGAGAGCATATGTCATATGGCAACCATTCCCAACAAAACTACCAAGCTCAAGATTTAGATATCAGAAAGGGAAAACATTATCCTCTTCAGGTAGTAACAGGTGGCCCCCATAGACTGTATTAACAGTCAAACTATAGAACTCAAAACCACAGAAACATGCCTTTATAGCTCAACATAGAAGCAAGGTATATGACTTCACACGAAAATATCATATGACAGGATAAATTAGCTTGAACTCGAAATATCACCATGATTTAAGCATTGTATCAATAAAAATAACCGGCATTATGACTAGTCCTGACAACTTCATAAGCGACGCCGATCAGTAGTAGTTTATAGTTTGAACTTAGAAATAACTTCATTCAGGTCTCCTCAAAACCAAAGAGACAACCATATGTCAGTATCACCATCAAATTTCAAAGGTGGTGACAATGACATTACATTTGCAGGTATCCGACAAACAAATAGAACTCACGTGAACTTCAAAATCTTGCTCCTAATGCCAGAGCTCTAAATGAAGCAACAACTTAAAAAGGCTATAAGCCTAAAATAGTAGTGCCAACTCTCCAACATTCCACAACCGGTATGCAGTTAAGATTGACTTCCCATAAGTTCACACTGCTTCTCATCGGTTCCTAACACCAACACCACCCTCCGATTGATCAGTTGAACACTCCATTTGGCTTAACAACGCACGGCCAAGACAATGCACGCACGGATTTGCAGCAACTATGCTACTGATTCACGCAAAAGTGTACTCCCTACTCGATCATAAGAGTTGCGCAACAAATAAACAAACAAATGCTCGCAAAATTCACAAATTTGAAGCGAAGTCTGCATCACCTTGGCGGCTGGGGCGTCACAGCATCGGCGGCGGAGGCGGAGGAGGAGCCGGGCTCCATTGATGCCATCTGGATGACGGCGCGGTCGTTCGACCCCACCGGTCGGTACCGCCGCCCGTTCGGCGGCACGGGCACCGGCAGCGCGTCGTCGGCCCCCTCGATCTCCTCGTTCTCCATACCTCAGAGCAGCTGCAGCACACATCGAAAGGGAGCGCGGTGAGATCTAGGGTTTAGAGTCACGTCGAACCGCTCCCCACACGCAGCCTCGGATCCAGATCCACACCATGAATACTAGTGGGAGGAGAGGCGGGGCGGGGTGAGGTCACTGGTTGCTTACCAGGTATGAGGGAGAGGGGTGGTGGTGCGATGGTGATGGCGGTGAAGGAGGAGGAGGGGTCGTCGCCGGCGGCGGCGAGACGGCGACGTCACGTGAAAGGTGGGCAACGGTCAGAGAGTGGAAAGATATGAATTTGGGTTTACTCCGTCTGTCATTTTTGCGCCCACACTGTCAAGTATTTCCATTTTTAATCGAGGACACGGCTTCCGGAACCCGGAGGATTCGATTGCTTCTTCACGAGGTTCTTGCGTTGACTTTTGACCTTCTAGAAATGCTGCGGAAGTGACCGTGAATCCTAAGATTTCACTAGTACAAAACAGATTTTTAAAGATATCTCAATGATTTTTTGGAATCGTCTGTAAAAACATAATCACAGACGGTTCTAGACCTATCACTGATGATTTCTAAATAGAACCATCTGAAATATCACAAACGATTTTTAACAAGAATAGTTTATGATATATCCATATCACAGACGATTCTTATTACGAATCGTCTGTGATATGCTATTATAAATACATAGTCATGACAGAACACTGCTCATTCTCATTTGAGCCGCCACCTTAGAGAGGAGAAAGAAGGGAAGGAAAGAGGCGGGAGGAAACTAAAGAGAGGAGAAAGAGGGGAGAGGGGGAAGAAAGGGAGGAGAATCTCGCGGAATATTAATTTGGGATATTCGCCGTGAGCTCTGAGGGTAACAATCTATAACCCTTTATATTTGCTCTAGGTTGCACTAATAAATTTTAGTATGTTTGGTTATTTAGAAGAATACTTACGGTTTATTAATATAATTTAATACTAATTTGTTACGTGCATAGTGTAGATAGATCGAAACTGGATGTACGTTGAGAATCGTGTGAGTGAAGAGTACATTAATGATGTGTTTTCTTTTAGAAGAGCCGCCAAGCAGGATATGTTGAAAAAAGAAATAAAATTTATGTAATGTCCATGCATTGATTGCGGTAATATGAAAATGTTTAACAATCCGGCGCAGATCGAAGCTCACTCGATTCGAAAGGGTTTCAAAAAAGGATATACATGTTGGACTAGTCACGGTGAAGAGTAGATCATACAGGAAGTTAATAATGACGACATCGTCGAAGAAGTCAACGATATGTCGGATGTGGATTGTGCTTTTGATAAGGATTGGTCGCATGACGACAATCTGGATCAGATGCTACGCGATGCAGAAGGGAACTACGGTGAGAGAAAGTTTGGTAAATTCGATGGCTTAATGGAGGACTCGGGGAAACCTTTGTCTCCTGGCTGCAAGCCGAAATACACAAGATTGTCGACTGTGCTTGAACTGTTGAAATTGAAAGCAATGGTTGGTCCAACAAGAGTTTCACTGCATTGTTGGGTCTCCTAGCGGACATCCTTTCGGAGGAAAACATGTTGCCCAGCACCACCTACCAAGCCAAGAATGTTCTTTGTCCATTGGGAATAGAAGTAGAAAGAATACATGCATGTCCGAACGATTATATCCTCTACCTTAAAGAGTATACAGACATGCATTATTGTCCTATGTGCAAAGCATCTCGATACAAGCGTAAGAATACTACTAAGGTGAAGCAGTTGGACGATTAGTTGGCTAAACGTTTGATCAGGTGTAGCGTATCGCCATGGGGAGCTCATGTTCTATTCACAGAGAAGAAGGATGGGAGTTGGTGCATGTGTGTTGATTACCGTGCGCTTAATGCAGTCACAATCAAGAACAAATATCCATTGCCCCGCATTGAGGACTTGTTCGATCGGCTGAATGGAGCTCAAGTGTTTTCCAATATCGATCTCCAGTCAGGGTACAATCAAATTCGTGTGCGTGAGCAGGATGTAGAGAAGACTGCTTTCTCCACCAGATATGGGCATTATGAGTATAAAGTTATGTCTTTTGGATTAACTAATGCACCTACTATTTTTATGGAGACCATGAATAACATGTTACACGAGTATCTGGATGACTTCGTGGTGGTCTTCATTAATGATATTCTTATCTATTCCAAGACCAATACGGATCATGAGCGTCATTTGAGGCTGGTCTTAGAGACTTTGAGAGAGCACAAGTTCTATGCTAATTTGAGGCTGGTCTTAGAGACTTTGAGAGAGCACAAGTTCTATGCTAAGTTGAAGAAATGTGAGTTCTGGATTTCAGAAGTGAGTTTTCTGGGTCACGTGAAAAATCCTCAGGGCATTGTTGTTGATTCTAGTAAGGTCTCCATAGTGGTGGATTAGAAGAGGCCGACTAATGTGAAGGAGGTGAGGAGTTTCTTGGGCTTGGCTAGTTATTATCGGCGTTTTACGCAGGATTTCTCTATCATCGCTAAACCGATGTCTCATCTTACTCAGAAAGGTGTGAGATTCCAGTGGACTGATGAGTGTGAGCGCAGTTTCTGCACTTTGAAAGAGAGGTTGGTGACCTCTCCTATTCTCACTCTTCCCGAGCCAGGGAAGCGGTTCATAGTTTATTCAGATGCGTCTTGAGTGGGTCTTGGCTGTGTGCTTATGCAAGACGGTAAGGTGATTGCTTATGCGTCAAGACAGTTAAAGAAGCACGAGCAGAATTATCCCACCCATGACTTGGAGTTGGCTGCGGTTGTCTTTGCTCTCAAGATTTTGAGGCATTATCTGTACGACGAGCCTTGTGATATTTTCACAAATCACAAGAGTCTCAAGTATATCTTCACTCAGAAGGATTTTGAGGCAAAGGAGGTAGCTAGAGTTGATCAAGGATTATGATCTTACTATTTAGTATCATCCAGGAAAGGCCAATGTCGTTGCTGATGCTTTTAGTCTCAAGGCGACTCCCGCTATAGATTGCCTCATTGTTGATTTTGATCGCATGGGGATATCCTATTGTTATGCATGCACATCGCATGTTGAGACGCAATTGATTCTTGAGTCAGCAATTCCAGACCATGTGCGGGAAGCACAGCAGAGTGACTGGTTACTACAGGAGGTCAGGAAGCGTCTGGATGAGGGCAAAGAGGGATATTTCAACATTGATGATTCTGGTGCTTTGAGATTTAAAGGCCGCCTTTGTGTGCCGCAAAAGGCGGAGGTCAAAGATGATATCTTGAGGGAGGCACATCGCACTGCATAATCGCTCATCTGGTGAGACTAAGATGTATCGAGATTTGAAACAGAATTTCTGGTGGAAAAGGATGAAGGTGGACATTGCTAATTATGTAGCTTCTTGTGGTGTTTGTCAGCAAGTAAAAGATAGCACAAGCGTTCTGTAGGGTTGTTGCAGCCTTTGGAGGTTCCCCAGTGGCCATGGGATGATATCTCTATGGACTTTGTGGTGGCGTTACCTCGTTCGTCGCGAGGGAAGGATGTAGTTTGGGTAGTGGTGGATCAATTCAGCAAGTCTGCGCACTTCATTCCTATTCGCACGATAAGTTCAGCGAGTGATCTAGCTCCTATTTATGTGCGTAAAATAGTGAGACTGCATTGTGTGACAAAGACCATCATTTCTGACAGGGACGCAAAGTTTGTCTCCAAGTTCTGGGAGAGTCTGCAGAGTGTATTGGACACGCAGCTTCACCTTAGTACAGTGTTTCACCCTCAAGCAGATGGGCAGTCAGAGCGCACTATTCAAACTTTGGCGGATATGTTGCGGTCTTGCGTTTTGTCTTGGAAGGGTAGTTAGGAGGACCAGTTGCCACTTGCAGAGTTTGCTTATAATAATAGTTACCATTCCAACATTAGAGCCGCACCATTCGAGGTTCTGTATGGGCGAAAATGCAGATCGCCACTTTGTTGGGATGCAGTAGGAGAGAAGGCAGTTTTGGGTCCGGACTGGATTCAGAAGACCGTTGAGCGCGTCGCCATGGTGAGATAGAATCTGTTAGACCCTCAGAGCAGACAGAAAAGCTATGCAGATGTGAGGAGTCGTGACTTGGAGTTTACAGTGGGTGACCAGGTGCTCTTGAGAGTGTCTCCCACTAGGCATTGTCCAATTCGCTACCAAAGGGAAGCTTAGCCCGAGGTATGTTGGACCGTTCCCGATTATTGCAAGAATTGGGAAGTTAGCCTACCGCCTGGACCTTCCCGAGTCCATGCGTGGAGTTCACAATGTGTTTCACGTCTTGATGCTGAGAAAGTTTTTGAGACCCAGAGCATAAGATTTCATTGGAGCCGCTATCTATTGAGCAAGACCTCACAGTTGAGTCGCGTCCGGTGCGTATTCTGGAGAGGTCAGAGCGAGTGCTGAGGCACAAGACGTTGAATTACGTCAAGGTGTTGTGGACGCATCAGTCTGAGAGAGAGGTGACTTGAGAGTTGGAGTCTCGCATACACGAGCAATACCCGGGGTTGTTCACGTCGGGTACGTATGGTTTGTTGTTTAATTTCAACAATGTAGTTGTTCTTTGAGTAGAATGGTGAGTAGAATTCGGGGTCGAATTCTGTTAAGGAGTGTAGAATGTAATATTCTGAAAAAAATAAGAATAAAATAATTAACCCTTGGGGGCCTGAGCATAATTAGATGAAAGGGGATACGTAAGATAATTAAAAAATAGAATATTTTGGAGTTTTAGGGGGGGGAGTTGGTTCGCACTGGTATAAAAGGATCGTGAGATTTAGGGGATCTAGGAATACTGACTCACGTTTCTATTTCTCCCATGCGCCGCCACCCTCATCAGATTTGTTTCTTTTACCTAGCGGTTAGGCCATCGCCACTTGCCGATCGTCGCTGCAGAGCACACCGCCTCCGCCGCTATCTCAGGCGTGGCGCTGCCAACGCGCTGCGCCGCGTGGGTGCGTAACCACCTGCCCACGTGTGTTATCGCCATCTGCAGTGTACGCGAGGAAGCCTCCGGTTGCTGTTCGGCCCGTACGCGGAAAGAAATCAGCTGCGTGCCTTGCGCAGCGTCGCCTGCCGTACGTGGGCGCCTCACTGGTTGGTGTCGCTCGGCTGGGCGCTTGGGTAGGTGTAACATCCCAACTTTTGATCTTTGAAAATTTTCTAATTAGTTGCTAGTTGGAAATCTCACCATTTGCATTTTATTTGAATTTAAATTTAAAAGCTTATTATAAACTTTCATGACAAAATGATTTAATGTGCTTAATCCCAACATCATCAATGACCAAACTTATTTTATTTGGATTCTATATGCTTGGATGTAACACCTGACCCAAAATCGGCTCAATGCCCAGCCCACCGTGGGGCGGACCCGCCTACACATAGCACCTCACTTACACTTTCGTCCTCGCTTCGTGTAAAAGGATTAACCCGGAGGTGCTACATTTGGATCCAACAGGCATTATATACTACTACAACTCACTTGGGGTAAGCAATGTGGGACTAATCCCACCACACAACTCCTCATGGGCCACATGGGCCACGCTATGAGCAGGCCGGGGTATTACACTCACCCTTAAGGGTCGACCCTCGGCAAAGATACCGCATACGCGCAAATGCCTGTAACCCCTCGATACACGTCGCGTGCGCCAAAGGTCGGCACATATGCCATGCCATGTGTCCACTCCGGGCCTACATGCGCCATGTGCCATATGCCCGCGCCCCTGTCCCGCACGCGCCCGTGCAGCGAAGGTTGATGCTCTGATACCATCTGTAACACCCTGACCCAAAATCGGCTCAATGCCCAGCCCACCGTGGGGCGGACCCGCCTACACATAGCACCTCACTTACACTTTCGTCCTCGCTTCGTGTAAAAGGATTAACCCGGAGGTGCTACATTTGGATCCAACAGGCATTATATACTACTACAACTCACTTGGGGCAAGCAATGTCGGACTAATCCCACCACACAACTCCTCATGGGCCACGCTATGAGCAGGCCGGGGTATTACATTGGATATATTTTCTAGAATTTTCTGGAATTTTTCCAAGATCATTTGCCATTTTCTATTTGCTATTTGCATTTTCTGGAGTTTCTAAAAATAAAAATCAAATTTAATTCTTTAGAACAGTGTTGTGCCGAAGCCCAACACTATTCCTGTGCGCCAGCCCATCTCCCCACTCGCCCACGCCCTCGTGCCTTGGATGCGCGACGCGTGCCCCTCGTTTCGATCGGACGCTTGCGCTCAATCCCGCCTTCCTCCGTTGGATGATCGCCGCGTGTCCTCGCTCGCTGATCTCGCTCGCTCGCTTGCCCGTGCCTCGCTGCCATTGATATGTGGGGCCGCCACAGGGTCATCTTCTCCGCGCTTTTCTTCTTCCTCGTGTCCGCGCCTTCACCGCCATAGCCGAAGCTTCAAGCTTCGTCCGATAAACGCATCTCCGTTGCAGATTCTTCGCGCCGACTTTACCAAAACAAATTCTGAGTTATCTCATACCTATTTCTGTTAGAATCAAATTTGAATTCGGCAGATATCCCCGAGAATCAAGGATTTCAAAATCGTGGCCGTTTTGGACTCGAATTGGGGGTTTCCAATTCCGGCATCCCCCGGTCCTATAAATACCCCCCTAGGATCGCCTAGTCCCCCGCAAACCAGAGCCGCCACCCTCGTCTCCCCGATCGCTCTAGTGCCGCCGCAATCCAAGATTTAGGGTTTTCGACCGAGCTTCTTCTCCGACGAATTGCGTCGCCATTGTCGTCGCCCTTGCCCCGCCGTCTGCACCATCGTGATCAGCAAATCCCGAGCTACCTTGTGCGCCCCTCCTCATCGCCGGAGCATCACCGGAGTACACTCCTGACAAAACCTGAAGCTCTACAGCCGCTTCTTCCTCGCCGTCGGTCGCCATCGTCGTTGCCAGCCACTGGTAAGGGCACCAACAGGTGCGCAATAGCGCCAGCAACCCATTGGTACCCTCCACCACCGATGACTCGCCGCCAATCGCCGGTGACCATCGGGTCCCGAGCGCCGCCCTCGTCGCAGTGTCTTCGTCAGCACCACCGCAGCCGCCACGTCAGCTTCGGTGCTTATGTGGCATCCACGTGGAGCCCAATCAGCGCCAGCACACGCGCACATGGTCCAGTCCACCGTGCCAGATCTAACTTGGCTCGATGAACCCAATTCACCGTGAGTCTGGTCACTGACATGTGGGGCCCACATGTCAGATTTCTTTTAAATATTTTCTTTTCCCAGAAATTCTCGGCTGATGCAAGCATTGCGCAATAATCCGATTTTCCTTTATAAAAATAATTCAGGAAATTCGTCCAAATTAGGGTTTTATTTAATTTCCAATCTTTCAAAGCTCATAACTTTTGCATCCGAACTCCGATTGAGCCCATTCAAATTTATAAATTTATATAAAATCAAGATCTATTTAATAGTGATTTTTATTTGATTTTTGGAGTTTGTTTTGCCTCTGTTATTTATTTGTTTTATTTCTTTTGTCTCGTTTACGAGTAGACGTCGATACTTTGGGAAATTTTGGAGAAGAAGGAGCACCTCAAGATCAAGACCAGTACCTAGACCTATTCCAAGGCAAGTTATACCTTTGATCATATTGAACCCAGTTTTTAAAATACTTTGTTTCAATGTATTGTATTCTATTTCAAATATTTGTTTGAATGCTTTTGGGACAGTTATTAATCCAATTTGTTATATCCACCTTGTCTATTGTATGCCATGATCTTTTGTCGCCCTAAGTTGGTTCATTATTAGTTGGTACTACTGTAGCACCAACGTGGGTTGGTTAGATACGAGTAGACTGCTTAGCCATGCTACGAGTCATCATTTCATGTGAGTCGCAATTATGAATTTAACTAATGGAATATGGAACTGTGTGATAAAACTGTGTACTGTGTGCTATTAATCGTTGATGGCATGTGTTGCATTAAATCAACAGGGTGGGAAAGGATTTAGACTGAAGCAAGTGGTGGATCTGTGTGAATGGTGGAGCTGTGTGCTTATTAAACTTTGTGATTTGGGTAAAACTGGAAGTCTTGCCTTGGTCAATTAAGGACTTAACTTTGTGCGCCATTGAACTGGGCCTTATTGTATGACCACATGCCTAGTATGGGCTGGGCATAACTTAGTAAGTTATGGAGTCTTAACATTGACAACTCAGGTTGTATTTTAAGCTGTGTGATGGGTTGGAGGTGTGATATGTCACATCGCGGAACGGTTCGCTGCATCCCTATCCAATGATGTGTGTTGTAACCAAACGCTGTGTGTATCAGTTGGCCGGCAGGAAAGCACATCGGGTGTGTCAATGCTTGATATGAAGTTTCTAAAAGGTTTTGTTGTGATCAACTCTGATCCGGTTTGTTACATCGTGTGGGTAAAGTGTACAACCTCTGCAGAGTGTTTAATCAATCTATTCGAATAGCCGCGTCTGCGGCCATGGACATGCTTGAGAATTTCACACGAGGGGTGGATTTTCGTAAAACAATTGGGAAGGGTCAGCTGTGTGAGGTAACTTGTGCAGCTGTGTGAATAACCTGTTTAGACTGTGTCTTTGTGAAATCAAATGATAAATTATTATTATTTATTTGTTTTGAATTATGTTTTTAATCTATTATTCGTATTCAATTGTAAATGTTGTATTTCTGCAAATTAACCACATAAGCTATTCTTTTGGAATAGGCCATCATGTATAATTGCATTCTGTGGTATGACTTACGAGTATGGTGTATACTCACTCTTGCTAAACAAATCAAAGAAGTGGAGGAGTCGTCACCAGCTTTTGAAGAGGAATTCTACGAAGGTTGATCGTTAGGGTCTTGATCCCAGTCAGTTGCCTGTGGTGTATTGATGGGAGTCCGCTGAAGTTACTTTATTTCCGCTGAAGTTTATTTTATTATTGTCAGCCTTGCATGGCTTAATAATTGTAAAACTCGACCTTAAGGTCACAACAGTTATTTGTTATTCAAATTACTCGTTTACTTAATATTTTGTTGTATGGAGTTGATATTTCATCGATGTTGATACTGTGTGCACTAGCGTGATCCTGGACTAGTGGAGAATACACAAAGGGTCCAGATTTGCATATTTGGGTACCGATAGCAGGTGCATGGGACTTTATGCTTCTTTTTACCTGGTTCCTTCCACTACTACGACTAATAACGGGGGCTACAACTTGTGTGTACTGCCTTGACTAGCTAATCAATGGGAGGTGCCACTCTTGCTTGCATGCACGTGATTAGTGGTACTAGCTAAGTGCTTTAGGCTGAATTAGTGTTGTGATTAGAGAGAAGTGCATACTGTACTGTGGATAGAGAGAGATGAATTAGATAATGCTAAGTAGTAGTTAACTAGTTGGATGTAGCATTAGATGCATGCATGCATGTTTAAATAGTAACAATGAGACAATAGCTAATTGATGCTGCATGCTCCGTATAGACGTATTTATCTAGGATATTAAAGGAGAGAGAGGAGCTAGCATGATTTGTTGGAATAGTAAGGGAGAATATTAGGATGTTTATAGTCAGGGATATATCGAACAATAGATTGGTTTTGGTCTGCTGTCCTGTTGTACGATTTATTCGGGTGCCTTAATGACGAATTTTGGGAATATCATCTACTAGTTAATTGTAGATAATTTCGATATATTTCTATAGAATATTTAATCATGTCGAGCGGACAAGTATAATTCGAGTTATAAATTTTGTAAGACTGCTGTCTATGTAGTTGTCGTCTTTCGGCACTGTTTTGGTAGACTATAGATTAAAAATAGTAAATAGACTAATTAGAGTTTTTGATCTACATACAAGATGTAGATCATTGTCTAAGGGTTCTATAGAATCCAAGAACTTGAATTTTGGTTGGGTAAAACAAAAGTTATGAATTTATTAAGACTCGCTGTCCAGAAGTTGTTAGATCGGTCTTCTGGGATAAAAACGAGGGGTTCGGTGATTTAATTTGAAGTTGCAGTAATCTAAGAAAAGTTGGAGAATTTTATGGAGAATCCAGAACTGGGTGGTTTGCTATGATCGGACTTTTGAGTCAAAAGTTACGCTCTTTTTAGTACCATCACAGCAGGGGTGACTGTTCGGTACCGGAGAAGCGTTGCGGATTTGGGGGACGTATAGGAGCGATGTGAATTGATTCTTGTTCTTATGATGCTGTAACTTGTATTGAAATTTGATTATTTAATGTAGGGGAGGCGTCGTGCTTGTTGCCATCTTCTAGCCAAACCGTGCTCGTAACTAGTAAAGGCAAGTGCATGATAGACATCGATCAATGATTGATCACTATTTTTCTTATCTTCTATTACCATTATTGTTGTGCTTTTATTTGTATTTAATTGCAAGCAATGGAATGATATGACTTTATCTTGTTGACGGACATGGAGAAAATTGAATATGATGAATATGATGGAGTTTGCATTTTTCATACATAAGCATCTTTGCATATGAGCAGATGATCATGAATGATCACGACTCCACGGGAGTGGAGTAGGTCCCCGATCCTTGTGGAGGAACGGGCTTGAGAGTGAATGTTGTCGCGAGCATTCACTCACGGCATACCGGTATACGCGAAAGAAGTGCATGTAGACATGTAGAGTAGAGTTGCATTGATATGTGTATGAAGATGCATGTGAAAACAAAGAGACGAGAACAACATGATGATATTAATAGAAGTACAAGTGATGATAATGAAGCTATTGAATTCGGTTGATGTTTCATTGTTTGTTGTGTATTAATGTATTTACTGAGTCGTGGACTCACCCTTTCTCTTCTGTTGTTTTTAGGTGAACTTCGAGAATGCCATGACTCAGAGTGAGTAGAGCACATGGAATAGATTCATACTTCGAACACATGAATATTTGCCATGAGAACTTTTTATTCATTACAGTGTTACTCTAGAACATGTTAGAGGCTGAATAAAAGTTAGGTCAATATTTTGGACTAGACTGTTTGGTTCAATGCTTTGTATTCATTAGTTGGTGTAATTCTGGATTGTTTATCTAGTTATGTTTCCCCTTGCTCATTTGCTCTTGCTTGATCCATATTTATTCATGCTCTTTTGTGATCTATGGATATGTCCATTGATGTTTTCTTGCTGAAATTTTATAGTGTGTCGATAATTATTAGTTTAGAGAGTAGTTTAGTGGCATTCTAGGCTCAGTGTTGGGCTGGGTTGTTACATTTCGAGTGTTGAAGTTTGATGCCTCTTTTTCTGAAAAGAGTTAAAATCTTTTTGTGTGGTCTTGTAATGTTTAAGCGAGAGGTGGTAAACATAGAAGTGCATTGATAAGGTATGAGTTATCAGGTCAGATCTGTAGCGTGATGCATGATTGGTCTTAACCCAGATCCTTGGAATTGATCTTGATTAATTTGATGTTGTCATCGAGTAATTACCAGATGAGTAGTGACTAAGAGTATGTTCATACCTAATTGGAGTCATAAGAGTTATTAAGAAGTATGGAGCGTTGATGAACTGGCTTGCATATTAAAATTGTTTAGTTTGCTGAATTTATTGGATTTGTTCCCAGTGGATTAATCTAATTGTGTGTAAAGGGAAACTTGGGGAGATGCTAGGTTATTGCCTTAATAGATATTATTCGTGGCGTTATCTTTTCTGTAGACACTTGATGATCATATTTGGTTGCTAGCTTTACATATATCTTAGCATGATTAATTGTTGGAATTGTGTATAAAAGGTTGAAGGGATTGAATACCAGTGGATTTAGAATTTATGGGAGGAGTTCTGGATAGTTCTTCTTAGAATGATGCGATGAATTTGGTTATAGTGCTGTTGAGACTTTTGATCGAGGGAAGATTTCAATTTTTGAGGTTTTAGTGTGATTTTGCTGAAAACTAAATGTGAGGAGGAAAAACTGAATATGCGTTGGTAAATATTCAGTTGATTTGCAAAGGAAAATAGGTAGCAGCTAGACATCATAAGGAAGCTAGTTGATAACAACGATGGTTGGAGTGCTATTGTTGAGTGTTAAAGTTTGATGTTGAGCATCACTAAGAGTTGAATTGATGGGATTTAATGGGTGGTTTATGCTTACATGATTGTGGAACTGTCAGATGATAGCATGTCCTTGATGAAAGGGTTTTGGTAGAACTTTTTAATTTGTATAGTAGATCACCTCTAGTATAAAGTGGTTGTTGTAGTGAGGTTGTAAAATTTTGGTGGATTCTCAATTTGAGGCTGAGATGATGAAGTAGTATGGAACAATTTGGTGAGATTTTGGGAGCTTTATTGTAACACCCCAGCCCAACACTGAGCCTAGAATGCCACCACACTACTCTTTAAACTAACAATTATCGACACACTATAAAACTACAGCAAGAAACCAACAATACACATATCTAAGGATCACAAAAGAACATGTATAATTATGGATCAAACGATAATAAATAAGCAAGGGGAATATAACCAGGTAAATAGTCCAAAATAGCACCAACCAATGAATCCAAATCATTAAAACAAATAGTCTAGTCCAAAACGTTGTTCTAAACTTTATTCAACCTCTAACATGTCCAAGGGTAATCCAATTTTGAATGAAAAGATTCTTATGGCAAATGATCATATGTTGTCCATGTGCTCTACTCGCTCTCAGTTACGGCGTCCTCGAAGATCACCTAAAGACAACAAAAGAGCAAGGGTGAGTCCACGACTCAGCAAACACATCCATAAACAACGAACAATAATAAATCAACAGCATTCAATAACTTCATTATCATCACAGGTACTTCTATTAATATTCTCATGCAGCTACCTTCTCTTTGATTCACATCCATTAATCTCATGTATCAATGCAAATCTAATCTACATGTCCACATGCACTTCTTTCGCGTATACCGGTATAGCATGAGTGAATGCTCGCGACAACATTCACTCTCAAGCCCGTTCCTCCATAAGGATCGGGGACCTCCTCCACTCCCGTGGAGTTGTGATCATTCATGATCACCTGCTCATATGCAAAGATGCTTATGTATGAAAATGCAAACTCCATCATAAACATCATATCCAACTTTTCATCATGATTATCAACAAAGATGTAACCATATCATTCCATTGTTTGCAATTAAATAAAATAAAAGCACAACAATAATGGTAGTAGAAGATAAAGAAAACAGTGGTCAATCATTGATCGCTGTCTACCATACACTTGCCTTTACTAGTTGCGACGCACGATTTGGCTAGAAGATGGCAACAAGTACGACGCCTCTCCTACATTAAATACACAAATTTTCAATACAAACTACAACATCAAGAATAGCAATCAATCGACATCGCTCCTACACGTCCCCAAATCAACCACGCTTCTCCGGTACCGAATAATTACCCATTGCTGTCTTGGTACTAAAACGAACGTAACTTTTGACTCAAAAGTCCGATCACGATAAACCACCCTGTTCTGGATTCTTCACAAAATTACCCTCATTTTCTTAGATTACAAAGTCTTCTAATTAAATCATCTAACCCTCCGTTTTTAGCCCAGAAACCGATCTGTCCGCTTCGGAACAGCAGGTCTTACTAAATTCATAACTTTTGTTTTACCCAACCAAAATACGTGTTCTTAGATTCTACAGAACCATTGGACAATTATCTACATCTTTCATGTAGATCAAAAACTCTAATTAGTCTATTTACTATTTTTTATCCGCAGTCTACCAAAACAGCGCCGAAAGACGACAACCACAATGACAACTGCCTTCCGAAAATCATAACTCGAATTCTACTTGTCCGATCGACATGATAAAATATGCTATAGAAAGATATCGAAATTATCTACAATTAACTAGTAGATGACATTTTCCAAATTCGCCATTAAGGTACCCGAATAAATCGTTCAACAGAACAGCAGACCAAAACTAATCTATTGATCGATATCTCCGACTACAAACATCATACTAATCTCCCTTACTATTCCAACAAATCATTCTAGTCTGCATGCATGTAATGCTACGGCCAACTAGTTAACTACTACTTAGCAATAACTAATTCATCTATTTCTATTCACTGTACAGTCTACACTTCCCTAATCACCATACCAATTCGGCCTAGTGCAATGAACTATCACCAATCACGTAACTAATCTTAGCAATTAACCAAAAGACCGTGAATACTCATAGCAACAAACCAAGGCACTAAAAGTTAATCAAGTACTAATTCGGCCTAAAGCCAATAACTACTACTAATCACGTTATTAGTTCATAGCAGTAAACAAAATTAAAACATAACACCACCCTCACCTACCTAATCAGCCGGCCGATTCTTGCATGTGGGCAGGAAAAATCAACGCAAGGTCTCCTGGTTTCCACGCGCAGGGCTCCAGCACCAAGCACAACACACATGCGGCAATTGGCGTTGGGTGACTCCAACGCTCGGCGGCCGCAGGGTCTTCACACAGGAACGCCCACGCGACTGCTGCGTTCGTAGTGGGAGCTCGGCAAGAAAGACGGCAAAAAAAAAAAGCAAAGGCTAGGGTGGGGAAAAAAAGAATGCTAGGGTTTCTAGAATCCACTCCCACGATTTATATAGCCCTTAAAAAAAACTCTGAAATATTCTATTTTCACGTATTCTTTTTATTTAATTACGCACAAGCCCTTAAAGACGTTATTATTAATATTATTATTTTCAGAATATTACATTCTACCCCTTAATGTAATTCGACCCGAATTCTACTACCGCTCTACTCAAATAAAAACTACATCGCTGAAATTAAACAATAAAATAACACGTGCCGACGTGAACAACTCCGGTATTGCTCGCGCATGCGAGACTCCAACTCCCAAGTCGTCTCTCTCTCGATCGATCGTCCAAGACCTTGACGATACCAACGTCTTGTGCCTCAAGACTCGCTCCGACCTCTCCGAATGCGCGCACGGACGTGACTCAACCGTGAGGTCTTGCTCAATAGTCACGCTCTAATGAAATCTTATGCTCTGGGTCTCTCAAAAACTTTCTCAAAGATCGAGACGTGAAACACATTAGAACCCCACGCATGGACTCAAGAAGGTCCAGCGTACGCTAACTTTCCAATTCTTGCAATAATCGAGAACGGTCCAATGTACCTCGGGCTAAGCTTCCCTTTGGTACCGAACCGAACAATACCTTTAGTGGGAGACACTCTCAAGAGCACCTGGTCACCCACCGCAAACTCCAAGTCACGCCTCACATCAAGATAGCTTTTCTCGTGCGCTCGAGCCGCCAATGATTCGCCTCACCATGGCCACACGCTCAACGGTCTTCTCAATCCAATCCGACCTAAAATTGTCTTCTCTCCAATCGCATCCCAACAAAGTGGCGATCGCACTTCCGCCCATAGAGAACCTCAAATGGCGCGGCTCTTATACTGGAATGGTAACTATTATTATAAGCAAACTCTGCAAGTGGCAACTGGTCCTCCCAACTACCCTTCCAAGACAAAACGCAAGATCGCAACATGTCCTCCAAAGTCTGAATAGTACGCTCGATCGCCCATCATGCTCGTGGGTGAAACGCAGACTAAGGCGGAGTTGTGTGCCCAATGCACTCTGCAGACTTTCCCGTAACTTGAGACGAACTTGGCGTCCTGTCGAAATGATGGTCTTTGGCACACCATGCGCCTCACTATTTCACGCACATAAATAGGAGCTAGATCACTCATTGAATTTGTCGTGCGAATAGGAATGAAGTGCGCAGACTTCTTGAATCGATCCACCACTACCTAAATCGCATCCTTCCCTCGCGGCGAACGAGGTAAGGCCACCACAAAGTCCACAGATATATCATCCCAAGGCCACTGGGGAACCTCCAAAGGCTGCAACAACCCTGCAGGACGCTTGTGCTCAGCTTTCACTTGCTGACAAACACCACAAGAAGCCACATAGTTAGCAATGTCCACCTTCATTCTTTTCCACCAAAAATTCATTTGGATCTCGATACATCTTAGTCTCACCAGATGAGCGATTATGAGTGCGATGTGCCTCTCTCAAGATATCATCTTTGACCTCCGCCTTTTGCGGTACGCAAAGACGGCCTTTAAACCTCAAAGCACCAGAATCGTCCATGCTAAAATTACCCTCTTTGCCCTCGTCCAGACGCTTCCTAACCTCCTGTAATAACCGGTCACTCTGTTGTGCTTTTCGCACACGGTCTGGAATAGCTGACTCAAGAATCAACTGTGTCTCAACATGTGATGTACCCGCATAACAATAAGATATTCCCATACGATCAAAATCAGCAATGAGGCAATCTAGAGTAGCAGGAGTCGCCTTACGACTAAGAGCATCCGCAACTACATTGGCCTTGCCTGGATGATACTGAATAGTAAGATCATAGTCCTTGATCAACTCTAACCACCTCCTTTGCCTTAAATTCAGATCCTTCTGAGTGAAGATATATTTGAGACTCTTGTGATCTGTGAAAATATCACAAGACTCGCCGTATAGATAATGCCTCCAAATCTTGAGAGCAAAAACAACCGCAGCCAACTCCAAATCATGAGTGGGATAATTCTGCTCGTGCTTCTTTAACTGCCTTGACGCATAAGCAATCACCTTACCGTCTTGCATGAGAACACAGCCAAGACCCACTCGTGACGCATCTGAAAAGACTGTGAATCGCTTCCCTGGTTCGGGAAGAGTGAGAATAGGAGAGGTCACCAACCTCTCTTTCAAAGTGCAGAAACTGCGCTCACACTCATCAGTCCACTGGAACCTCACACCTTTCTGAGTAAGTTGAGACATCGATTTGGCGATGATAGAGAAATCCTGCACAAAACGCCGATAATAACCAGCAAAGCCCAAGAAACTCCTCACCTCCTTCACATTTGTCGGCCTCTTCCAATCCACCACTGTAGAGACCTTACCAGGATCAACAACAATTCCCTTAGGGTTAATCACATGACCCAGAAAACTCACTTCTGAAATCCAGAACTCACACTTCTTCAACTTAGCATAGAACTTGTGGTCTCTCAAAGTATCTAAAACCAGCCTCAAATGACGTTCATGATCCTCATTGGTCTTGGAATAGATAAGAATGTCATCAATGAACACTACCACGAAGTCATCTAGATACTCGTGCAACATGTTGTTCATGGTCTCCATAAAAGTAGCAGGTGCATTAGTCAGTCCAAAAGACATAACTTTGAATTCATAATGCCCATACCTGGTGGAGAAAGCTGTCTTCTCTACATCCTGTTCACGCACACGGATTTGATTATACCACGATCGAGATCGATCTTGGAGAATATTTGGGCTCCATTCAACCGATCAAACAAATCCTCAATGCGGGGCAATGGATATTTATTCTTGATTGTGACTGCATTAAGCGCACGGTAATCAATACACATGCGCCAACTCCCATCCTTCTTCTCGTGATGCGAGCAGAGCTCCCACGGCGATACACTACGCCTGATCAAACCTTTAGCCAACAAATCATCCAATTGCTTCTTCAACTCGTCTTGAAACAGACGTGCTAATCGATATGGAGACATCGAGATGGGACGAGTACCCGGAACAAGATCAATACGAAACTCCACGTCTCGCACAGGTGGCTTGTGAGGGTGTTGTGACTTGTGAGGGTGTTGTTGATTCACATAAGAAAGAAAATAATTTGATCATCTTTCGTGGTATCGCTCAAATGAAGTGTTTTGAGCTTTGCATTCGTGATCTTTTGGTGGTTCCTGATTTATGTGATGGTTAAAATTTGTTGAGCAAAGCCACGTGTTGGAAAGTTCTATTAGTTATTGAGTGATTCATGTGTTATGGTCTTAAAAGCTCTTTTGGTTTGAGTTGGCAAAGTGATGTTATCAAAGAAAAATATTTTCTTTGTTAAAGGAAAGAGTGTAGTAGAAGTATTTAAAACCGAGGTTAAGTTCTATAGCTTGCAACTTATTAAAGTGCATTTAACTTTTTGGTTGTTGCAATTTAAGAGTTTCTTTAGTTTCAATAGCCATGTTTTATCCTTATCTGTTGAGGTTAGAAATTTCTTCTTGTGGGACATGTGCCCTCAACTGTGGTCTTGTCCTTTGTTTTTTTAGGTCATTGTTATTTGACTATTTCCCTTGGTAAATATTTTTTCTGTGTGCTAAAAATTATTTTTATTTGCCTCTTCTTTTCAAAAATAATAATAATCGATTTGTTTCACAAAACCTTATAGAGCGTATAGCGGCAACTGGTTAGTAGTGGTCAAGTATATGATGTTGTGAGACCTTGGATTGTAAGTTATTTGATGAGCATTGGAGGATAAATTAATTTTGTGATATAAATCTTGTAGAGAATTGGAAAAAAGAATGATGATCGTTGAGGCAAAACTGATTATATTGTTACAACTTGTAGAACATATAGTGAATAGTGATCTAGGAAAATTTTGTTCATGTTGGTAGAATATATTGGATTTACCAAATAGCCAGGATATTGCGATTGTGTAATTTACAAGGTTGAGTAGGTGAAATTGAATGGTGTGGTTTAGTGAGAGTCCATGATTAGTGAAGTTAATCATTTTAGGTAGCTAATTGATTAGAGAGGATGATTGATGTTAATGACTGAGGATATTGTTTGGATTGTGGGAATTATTATCATCGAATCTGCGGATTTTCCTATCATTCATACTAAAAGTTCATTGTAGGAATCTTATAGGTTGAAGTTGGGCTGGTGTTTTATGTTAGAATCATGAGTGCCTAATGACCATGTGTAGAAGTAGTAGAAAAAAGTAAATTTTAAATAGTGCGATGATCATTGATAGAATCCTTTGGGTATAGTAAGTGTGTGTGGGTGCTAAGAATTTCAAGTTGATTATCCTTAAAGGACTGAGGTGATGTGACTGTGGGTGAAAAATCTTAATTGAGGTGTATTCGGGATTATTTGTTAAAATAATTTATTTGGTAGAGAAGTCGGCTAGAGTATGTTATTCTGGATTGGTAGAGTGATGAGGATTAAAACCTCTATTTATTATTTATTATATAGAGACCATATGTCTTCATGGTCGTAACTCCTGAGGCTAACGACCTCACTGGTCGTAAGAATTCCAGAGGTTACATAATACCCAACCTGGTCGGACATGGTTCCAAACCTAGTCTCCGACCAGTCAAATGCTCACAAGGGTTTTGAACTGGTCTCTGGATCTAAGACCAGATATATACTTTACCGTGTGACGAATGGAACATGTGCTATATATTCCATACCACGCGACGCTACGACACTGGAGTACGGTTACATGACTCACTGACATATAACCGCACAACAGTTGATAGGTTGTCAACTGACGCCTCTCTCCGACCAGGCGCACTTCTTAATAGACGCCTCTCCAAGGGACAACTGCCAACGTTTCATCAACTACATAAGGAGGACCGTGGAAGGAGAAGAGGCGGGACCGAAGAGAATCATCGACTGGAATCACTCTCAGAAGATAGTCAGTCGATTAGATTCAAAGCCGTAGCAAGCATTGTGCTCCAATGTTAGGGGTGTTAGTCTTTGGTCTAGATTACACATACACTTTGTAACAACCAGTTCATATCAATAAAGAGTAGCCCCATTCCTTACAGGAGATACGTGCCACTTTTCCTCTTTCTTTTTATATACTCATAAGTTCGGTGATTTGATCGTCGACATAGAGTCTCTCTACAAAAGTGTGGGTATTGTGTTTAGTTTGAGCATAGTTTTGAGGTTGCCAATCTAAGAGAAAATAAGTTAGTGTGTTATGCGGTGATTTTGGAATACCCAGATCTAAAAGAAAGTTTATTCCTAAAATAAAGATTGAGGAAAAAGAGGGTGGTTTCTCGAGTAGTGAAATATTCTCTTGGATCTTGTTCGAGCTTTGTGTTTATGGAAGATGCTAGTTGCAAATCGAGTGGTTTTGTGTTGGTACGTAGCCTTTTCAGGTTAAGAAAAAAAATAGAGAGAAGGAAATGGTTGTTTTGAGCATTCGAGTAATTTTCGCCTTTGGCTTATGTGGTGTTTATTTGCAAACTGCCTACCTAAAAAATGGAGAAAAAAATCATGACGAGTCTTCGACTTTTGATTTGAGTCTTTTGGAAGGATGTTGGTTATGAGATGGTTGTGGCATGAATCATTTGTTTTCGGTGGGGTTATGCTTGCAAAAGAGTTTGTTTAAAATAAGTTCTTGTTGGACCAAAAAGGCGACTAGAGGGGGGGGGGTGAATAGGAGCACGCTCACTTTTTCCTAAATAATGAATTCAACACAATTTCACTCCAATAGCTATGATGAAGCTATGAAGATCAATATACCAGTACAGCGGAAGACTAGTATTGAATCCAATTAAATCCCCTAAGCAAAATAACAAAATCAACTAAGATTGCAAAATCACAAACCACGGGTGGTCTGACCTCTGGACCCAACCGGTCGGACCGATTGCCGGGCGGTCGGATCGCTGTTGTGCTGGCGGTCGGACCGCTCCAAAATCGGTCTGACCGGTGATGACGGCGATCCGACCGCCGACTCGAACCGATCCGCAGCGATAAAATCGGCCGATGACGAAGTTGCAATTAGGCGAAACTTTTGATTCTCAACTCCAATCTTTATGAAACTTTGCACACACCTTCTATATACTATTGAGGACCTATTCCAATCGAATATTATGATAATTCTTGGAACGATCTTGAGCAATTGCCAATTGATTAACAGAAGGTCTAAAACCGGGCAAGAACGAAAACTTGATCCTAATGCTTGTTCGTGAGAGATTGATGATCAAGATGATGCTAGATAGATTCACACATATCACATCAAGCTAATTCACGTGAAAGAATCAATCACAAACTCGTGGATCAAAGAAAGCCCTAAAATCACGAAATCGAAAGCAAGAACGAAAAGAGACTTATCTCAAGCAAACCTTGCATAGATTAAGTGTAACACCCCAGCCCAACACTGAGCCTAGAATGCCACCACAATACACTTTAAACTAATAATTATCGACACACTATAAAAATTACAGAGAAGGAAGCAATGATTACATCAATGGACCACACCATCATGGATCAAGTGATGGTCAATAATCAATGGAAATGATACGTAAATAATCATCAACCCGAATCCAAATTAATAAAGCAAATAGTCTAATCCAAATGATGTCCTAAACTTTATTCAACCTCTAACATGTCCAAGTGTAATCCAATTCGAATGAAAAGATTATGAAGGTAAATAATCATAAGTGGTCCATGTGCTCTAAATTCTATAGTGACCTCGAAGATCACCTAAAGACAACAATAGAGCAAGGGTGAGTCCACGACTCAGCAAACACATCGATACACAACGATAATAATAAATCAACAGCATTCAATAACTTCATTATCATCACATGCACTTCTATTAATATTCTCATGCAGTTATATTCTCTTTGATTCACAACCATTAATCTCATGTACCAATGCAAATCTATTCTACATGTCCACATGCACTTCTTTCGCGTATACCGGTATAGCGTGAGTGAATGCTCGCGACAACATTCACTCTCAAGCCCGTTCCTCCAAAAGGATCGGGGACCTCCTCCACTCCCGTGGAGTTGTGATCAACATGATCACCTTCTCTTATGCAATGATGCTTATGTATGCAAAATATGCAAAACTCCATCATAAACATCATATCCAACTTTTCATCATGTCCATTAACAATATAAATCCATACCATTCCATTGCTTGCAATTAAACAAAATAAAAGCACAACAATAATGGTAATAGAAGATAAAGAAAACAGTGATCGATCATTGATCGCTGTCTACCATGCACTTGCCTTTACTAGTTGCGACGCACAATTTGGCTAGCAGATGGCAACAAGTACGACGCTTCTCCTACATTAAATACACACATCTCAATACAAGCTACAGCATCATAAGAATAACAATCAATATACATCGCTCCTACACGTCCCCAAATATACCACGTTACTCCGGTACCGAATAGGTTACCCAAAGCTGACCGGTTACTAAAAAGAGCGTAACTTTTGACTCGAAAGTCCGATCACCACAAACCACCCCATTCTGGATTCTTCATAACATTATCCACATTTTCCTAGATTACGAATACTTCCAATTAAATCATCTAACCCTCCGTATTTAACCCGGAAAGTCGGTCTGTCGCTTCGAACAGCAGTCTTACTAAATTCATAACTCCTGTTTTACTCAACCAAAATTCGCGTTCTCAGATTCTACAGAACCATTGGACAATTATCTACAACATTCATGTAGATCAAAAACTCTAATTAAGCTATTTACTATTTTTACTCTACAATCTACCAAAACAGCGCTAAAGGCGACCCAACTGTAAAACAGCGGTCTTCCGAAAATCATAACTCAAATTCTACTTGTCCGATTGACATGTTTAAATAAGCTATAGAAAGATATCGAAATTATCTACAATTAACTAGTAGATGACATTTCCAAAATTTGCCATTAAGATATCCGAATAAGTCGTAACGTAGCAATAAGGCTATTTACCCACGCTTTTGAACTAATCTTTCTTGATACATTCCCTTGTTGGTACATACAATGCCACTCACACGCATGCAACCAGCTCACATACCAAACTAGTTAACTACTAATATCCAACCATATGCACATGAACTAATGACTACTACTAGTTGTTGCATGCATCACAGCTCTGGCGCCAAAAATTCATGCAGATTCCATTAGACCGATCCTAGCAAAGCTCTAACATATAGTCGACTACTAAACGCAACACTCTTAATTAATTAATGGAACTAGCATTAGCAGCAGAAAAACAAAAGGACACGAGCGAACCTCCCAAAAATAATTCTCCCACGACGGCCAAGCGGTAAGCGTCTTCACGCATACGGTGCGGCGGAAGCAATGGCGATCGCGGCGGACCGCTCGGAAAATGGCGAGGTTTGTCGTGGTGGCCGGACCGCCTTGCGGACTTAGCCGAATTTCAACCCTGAAAATCCAAACCTACTAGAAACTTTAAACCAATAGAACTTTTCTTGGAGACTCCAAAATCATGAGACCAAGTGCATTGGGATCCCTCACTTGCCTTCAACACCTATTTTTGGCCCACTCGTTTTGACCACTTTGGTCACCGCCCGTCCGACCGCCCACATGGCCGGTCCGACCGATTTGGGACCGATCGGACCATGTGCAAGGACCGGTCGGACCGCCCCAATCGAGAAGCTCAGTAACTTTGTCGAAAACACGTGAAGCGACAAACCGTAAACGCCATTGCCAATTGTCACATCATCCTAAGATCTGGAACATATCCCCATGAAATCCACAATCTCCCCTTGATGAACACATTGGCAATTATCGAAAAATGTAAGTAAGAGGTTTGAAAACGAGTTTACTCGATTTCGCACAAAGGCACAACTTGGTCCATAAGCAAGAAAAAGCAATGAAAATGACCAAGTGGCATCGTAATAGTATAGGCATGTGAGACAAGGCAAAAGAAAGCATAAAAACTTTGATTTCCAGAAAAGGCTCAAAATTCTCACATGAGGTCCATATGAAAGAACAATTGTTCAATTGACCTATGATCATTGTGAGTATAAAAGAATGCAATTCAAGTTCAGAATATTCAATAAGACAATAAGAATGCAACTCAAGAACTCCCCCTCACTATGATCCTCAATTTTCAAATTTTCAGTTTCTCACCTTTGTATAAACTTCTCCCCCAATAAAGAAATATCTTCTTATTAACACATCTTCTCTTCTCATTTAACACATCTTCTCCCCTTTGACAATGGATTCATCAAGGAATCACGCCTTCCTCTCATCGGAGATAATAAATATAGAATAAAGGAAGAAGCGTAAACAAAAGAAGCATAAAGAGGAATATGCATGAAGTGCAATGGAGTGGCTTCAATTTTTGTATTTTTCAATTTTTTTTAACAAAAAGCTTGGGAGATTACCAAAAAGACAAGGCTAGATCTCTAATATTGCAACAAACAGCATATCAAGCCTGACAGCGCTAGCAAGATCATGGTAAGACATATATATCAAAGCTAAGCACAAAGGCTCAAAAGTAAAGCGATAGATTTGATCAATTTAAGCAACGCTTCAAATTCAAACAAGTTCATCAACAGGATCCTAAAGTGAAATTGGCCATGTCAAAATGTCAAAGTGAGATCAAAATCTAACAAAGACCACATTAAGAGTCAATCAAGTCCGTATTGAATCATTTTGCTCAATATTTTGTAAACGCCCATTTGTCAATATTTTCTTATTTGCATTGAATATTGAAGTTGACTAATGATCTAACTTAGTGATAAGATCTGGACTAGGAGCCATCCACAAACTCATCCTAAGCTTCGACCAAAAGTTGATTAAAGGTATATCTTAGTAAAGAAGATCACGGACTAGGAGCCATCCACAAACTCTTTCTAAGCTTCTACCAAGGCGACAAATCTTGAGGTTCATGTCATTTCGACAAGCGGTCCCCATGAGATAAATCGGTTCATCAAACTATCTCCAAGTTCATGTCATTTGACAAGCAGTCTCGTAAGAATAGTTTGGCACATTTTAAGCATAAGACAATCTTGATTTTCATTTTTCACATGAGCAGTTTTAGAATCTCAAGAACACAAAAGCTCAAGTAATGGTCAATTTTAGATCAAAGAGCTAACAAAGCAATTACAGCGGGGCCAATGTCACAAGAGGAGCACTAATTGCGCAACTCGCTAAAACATCCACAAATTGTAATTTCTTAGTTTGAGTTGTTTAAAAGGTTCTAGCTCATATAGCAAAGACTTAGCTACACATGTAAAAGCATGATAATTCTAGCAAGTCAAAGAACTAGACATGACATTGAGCAAGAATTGAAATACAAAAGCTCTAAAGGGTAATAGGCAAAGCTTCATCATTTTTTAAAAATAAGCGTAAAATCTTATATTACAATGCATCTTTTGGATTTTTCATACCATTTGTTGTAACCACTTGTTGGAGTTTTCATATGAATGCAATATGACACAATGAGATGCAATTAAAAGCCTAAAAACCTAAAAAGTTCGAAAAGATCACTAAGTTCAGAAAAAGAACAATAAAAGATCAAAAGAACAAGGAAAGATAAGAAAAGATCAAACTACCCTCAAACCAACCCATAAGGATAAATTACCCTAACTCGCTTCTTAAGGAGGAAAATCGGTTTGATCTAAAGGCTTGGTAAGAATATCCGCCAATTGAGCTTGGACTCTCGAAGTGCATCACAATATCACCTTTTTCAACATGATCTTTAAGGAAGTGAAAGCGAATGTCTATGTGCTTAGTCCTAGAATGTTGTAATTGGGTTTTAGCAATATTAATAGCGAAGTGTTATCACGAAAAGAGGAACACTAGCAAAGTTTAACCCATAATCTTTCAAAGTGTACGTCATCCACAAAAATCGCTCTGACAACTAGCGGCTAGCTACATACTCGCTTCAAAGAGTGGATTGTGCAATGTAAGATCGCTTCCTAGAAGACCAAGATACAAGAGAAGTGCCTAGGAAGTGACGGTGCACGAGGTACTCTTCCTATCTAACCGATGACCCACAAAATCGAATCAAAACCCCTAATGGACAAAGCTGAAGAGCATGAGTACCAAATGCCATATAAGAGGGTAGAGTGTAAATACCTGAATATGCGCTTAACGGCTTGGCGATGGGAAGTTCTGAGGCGCTGAAATCGTGCACAAAGGCATACCGTGAAATGAATGTCCGGTCTCGAGGTCGTCAAATCGTAAGGAGCCGATCATCTTTGCGGTATTCGCGTTGATCCACGACTTCTCCTTCCTCATCCGGATCCAAAACAAATCGGGTTGCGATGGGAGTGGAAATTGGCTTCAGATCACCCATGTTGAAGCGTTTGAGTAGATCTTTAGTGTACTTTGTCTGATGGATGAAAGTTCCTTCCTTGCATTGCTTGATTTGAAGTCCCAAAAAGTAATTAAGCTCTCCCATCATTGTAATACCTCATAAATCCAGCTAGTTCGTATAGTTGGAAGTTAGTCGAAAACGAGATTTAAAAGTTAGGAAATCGCATTCGGTAAAAAGAAAGAAGTCGAGGGAGAAAAAGAAATAGTTTTCGTCTGAAATTCTATTTAGCGAGGGGGTTATCGTGATTTTCCAAGCAACTTTGGGCATGATCCGCGACTCGGGAGGCCCAAGAGAAATGGCCGGCCCATGAAGGGCCGCCATAAAAGGGGGCGCCACTCCCCCAAACCCTAGCCGCCTCCTTCCTCCCACCAAGCCGCCACCCCTCCCTCTCCATCCTCCTTGGCGGCGCCTCCTCCTGGTTGGGCGCCTCCCCCTTGGTGGCCGCCATTGGTGCTCCCGGTTGGTCTCCAAGATCCCAGGCGCTCCTCCTCCGATCTGTCCTCCGTGGTCGTTTCTTCCGGTTGTTCGCTGTGGTGTGGCCGGCCAAGGAAGAAGAAGGGAGACCAGCGGGGAGTGGTTCTTCGTCGTGCTATGGGTCTTCAAGGGTAACGAGCACCCCGGTTATTTGTTTGATCGAGTTTTGTTGCGGTAGAGATCATTTGAGTCACGTCGGTTTAGAGTTCCAGAATTTACAGATTTGATCAGATTGTTGCGCGGCTTGTTACAGTACTTTAGAGGCCGAATTTGGGGTTTTGCCCTTCTAGAGATTTGTTCCTGGTTTCGTTAGCTTTATTTTGGCACCAAGATGAGCAAAATCCGACCAGTAGTTTGGGAGAAATGAATTTTTGAATACGAACTGTCCAATCTGTCTGAAATCTGTGGTCAGTAGGTTTGTCCATCGTTTTTGTTCCAAATAGAGGCCGAATCAGAAGATTCACCCAACTAGGTTATTGTAGAGCTCGAAATTATCTTTCCAAGTTGATAAAGATCATTCCATTTGGATCAGTAGGCTAAAAGTTACATCATTTTCTTTACTGCTGATCTGTTTTCTGGACAGACGTAGATGGGTTAGGTTTAGCAGTTAATTACCCCTCTGTTTTGGCTGAATCAGAGGATTCCGCCAACTAATGTTTTGTAGCCTGATCAGTTAAGAATCAGTGAGCACTGGTTTCAGGTCGTTTAGAGTTACAGATAATTAATGGCGAATTTTCTTGTTCAACTGCCAATAGAACGATAATCTGGACTTTTGGTGTAGATGTCAAATTGAACCCTTGGGTTGAGTGGGTTGATTAGAGAGCATCGTAGTACACTTGTAGCTGTGCCATATTCGATTATCCGTAATACGTGGTAATACTTGTGTAGGCGGTGAGACGGTGGGTGGAAGGACACCTTCGGTGTTTCACAACACGTCACCACACGGAAGGCAAGTACAAATGTTTAATTTGTGTGAATTCATTGATTACGTGTTAACTTGGTAAATTATGAATATTCCTGTGATTTGAGTATGATGTGGTAGAGTTCAATACCTTATTCGATGATACATTGAGTTGAATGCCAAGTTATGTTTTTCATTCCATGCATACATAATTCTGTTGCTGTCCACGGGAGTGGAAACTTGATTAAGTCCCATTAATTCCAATATGGGCATGTAAGACCTACCATTCCAATGTAGGCGGTTTCGGACATTCCGTATGAAACGTTCTTCATACGGACTTGGATCCCGCTCTTGGTTAAGAGCGGGCTTAAGTGAACACCGACGGGTGTGTCACTAGTTATACCGGTATAAACATGTGGAAAGTCCAATCTCCTTCAATGCATTCATTCATTCATACCAAGTGTTCTTAAATTCATGAAGTAAATGATGTACTTGGTAGATTGTTTCAATTCAAATGTTCTATGTGGATGTATATGTTGTGCTTCTTTGAGTTTGACTCACTCTTGCTTTTATTTATTTATAGGTGAATACCGTGAAACGATTGCTAGCGGGAGGGTGTAGTCCAAAGACGCTCCATGCACATGAATAAAATAATCATTCGTTAAAGTTCTATTTACATCTCTTCGCTTTATTTATAATGTAATGGATTGTAATAATTGTCACTTGGAGGTTCATTATTAGCGCTTTGGTTAATTCTCGCTTAAATTGATGGATGAACTGTTATTAAGCTATAGATTGTTATCATGGTTATTCGTTTCTTTAGCATTGAATGCGTTATTAATCTTATGAATTGAATAGTAGGTTGTCTTGTTAGGTGACATCTTGTCTTAGAATAGACAGGTGTTCTGATTGGTATGAGCGGGCTTTAGGTCCGTGGTGAACAAAGTATTAAAATGACACCTTGTACATGATAGGTGGGGTTTGGGAAATCCATTGCTTCGCATTTCTAGTGATTTGGTTCATTATGTAGTACCGTAGAATTATTTGATATTATCTCTCATGTTGTTAATATGTGATATGATGTGTTATCCTATATATATATATATGGATTAATTTTATGATTGTCATGAGATGATCCTATATATTCATAATTGATTGATTTAGCTATGCGTATCGGTAGCGGACGTTGAGCTTGATTGAGTTCGTGGTTGTTGTTCAGGTTTTGCTGTGCTACACCACTATTCGTGGTATGAGAGTAGAGCGCTTCTTACCTGCTCCATAGTTACGTGTTGAGCCCGAGCTCATTGTTGAAGTTGTTGTCTTTCTCAAACTTGTATCCGGTTTCTTGGTTGTAGTTTCTTACAGTTCATGAGTTTCTTTTGGTAGGGTGTTTTGATGAAGTGGGCAAGCTCCAGTAGATCTCTAATCATTCTTTGAAATAATTATTGTTCTTTCGATTATTGTGATATTTCTACTCCACGTGAGCGTAGTTAAATTGCAAGATTTATCTTTTCACACAAGTTTGGTTTTACCCCTGTTGGAAATTGTAACTCATTTATTCGCTTGGAATTTCGGGCAGTGGAAGATTTCTTTTGCAAGCTCTTTATTAATTGTGCATTGACCTTGCATATTTCTTTTGGGTTAATTTGAGAGTTGAAGTTTTATGCCTTTCTTATGAGAAGGAGAATGTTAAAACCCTTTTGTGATATGTTGTCATACTTTATCTAAGAGGTTGCTTAACATAAACTTCCTCATCTATGAAACCATTTAAAAAGGCACTTTTAACATCCATCTGATATAATTTAAAACCTTTTGATGCAGCAAATGCAAGCAAAATACGAATGGCTTCTAGTCTAGCAACAGGAGCAAATGTCTCATCAAAATCTAACCCCTCAACTTGGCTGAAACCCCAAGCTACCAATCTGGCCTTATTTCTAACCACAGAACCATCCTCACCTTGTTTATTCTTAAACACCCAACGGGTTCCTATAACATTAAGACCACTAGGAGGTTCTACTAGGTTCCAAACTTTGTTTCTTTCAAAATTTTCTAACTCCTCATGCATGGCATTTACCCAGCTAGAATCAGATAAAGCATGTGATATATCGCGGGGTTCAAAAGAAGCAACAAAAGCCGAATGAGAGTAGAGATTTGGATCATTATACCGAGGCAGTGACTCGCTCATGTAGATTACCTATTATCTGCTTCGGAGGATCTTTGTCTCTTAATGCGAAGTGGAGCGCCGGGTGAGATACTGTTTCTTCGACCTCCGCAGTATCTGCGATGATGAAGATCGCAGAGCCTCAATCGAAGGTGAAGTAGATGTAGGTGTTCTTGTATTAATATGGGCGCTTGAAGAGCGGCAGATGAAGGAATGATATTAGCCGTCCTCATCTTCCTCCACAAAATGCTCTCTGTCACTGTAAATCATCTCAAAGAATTGATCTAGCTCGGGGCTAGTCTCATCAAAAGTGACATTACAAGTCTCTGAATAATGTTAGTCTCGAGATTAAAAACCGAAAACCCTCGAATGAGCGGGATAACCCGAAATAACCCATCAAAAGTTCTTGATTCAAATTTATCTAAGTTGCTGTCTTAAGAATAAAATATTTTGATCCAAAACTCGAAAATGCGAAACAGAGGGTTTTCTACCAAAACGAAGCTCATAAGGAGTCTTGCCTAAAGAAGGTCTAAAAAAGACACGATTTGCAATATGGTAAGCAGTAGCAATAGCTTCGGCTCAAAATCTCCTCGGTGTGCTATACTCATCTAGCATCGTCCTAGCCATTTCGACCAAGGTCCTATTCTTCCTTTCCACCACGCTATTTTGTTGAGGGCGTGTGGAGAGGAGAACCGATTCTCAATACCACACTCAAGACAAAAAGAAGCAAAAGAAGCATTTTTGAACTCCGTGCCATTATCACTGCGAATCGCTCTCAAAGCACTAGGAAGCTCAGAAGCCAAACGAAGAACAAGGTCATGAAAATAACCAAAAGCTTCATCTTTTGAAGTAAGAAAGAACACCCAAGTATATCTAGAAAGATCATCGACTATGAGAAGAATATACCATTTTCCACCGATCGACGGACTCTAGCGGGACCAACAAGATCCATATGAAGCAACCGTCCCCGTCCGCTACCATAACCATAGTCATGAGAAGGGTGTGGCGGCAACTTGTTTGCCATGCCTACTGTGGCGCACATACTGACATCCTTGATGACTTTGAGTTTGCGCAAACCTCTCATGAGATCAAGGTTGCTAACTCGTGTCGATGATCAAAACCAATGTGCCCCAAACGTCGATGCCAAAGCCGTAAATCAAGAAGATGTAAGCAAACATTTAAGAGATCCAAGAAGAGATTTCAACTCGTAATTACTCTATGACAATAATTTGGGTTAAGACCAATCATGCATCACGCTCTGATCCGACGATACTCATACCTTATCAATGAACTTCTATGTTTACCACCTCTAGCTTAAACATAACAAGTCAACACAAAAGGATTTTAACTCTTTTCGGAAAAAAATAGGCATTAAACTTCAGACTCAAATAATCCAAAAGAAATACATAAAGCCAAAGTTTTCACATGTTAAAGAACTTGCAATAGAAAACTTTCTATCCGAAACACCAAGTGAATAAATAAGTCATATTTTCCAATAGGAAGGGCGGAACTCCACGAAAAGATCAATCTTCTTGTTAACCGATGTTCACACAAAGCAACAATAGATCAACATCATGAGAACAAGTAATGGCTTTATGGAACCAAAGGAGACCATTGAAATATCACCGTTGTATTGTAAACACTATCTCAAGGAAAATTCATCAACCGCAACTATAACTGAATGCCCAAAATTCAAGCTCCGAAAAATCGGCCCAAAAATTCTACCAACTCTAGAGATTCCAAACACGAGCTCACCAGTAGAATCAAGCACACGACAAGCATTTTTCTTAAAAACAGTCTCATAGCCATCATCAAGAAGCTGAGATACAGAAAGGAGATTATACCTAAGCTTGTCCACAAGAGCGACATCCTTTAGAATGAATTTGTTGTTCACCCTAATTGATCCTGTTCCTTCAATTCGCCCTTGTGTATCATCTCCAAAGGTGATGAAGTCATCACCTGTTGCCCGCGTGAAAGAGGTGAACCATTTTGAGTTTTCGGTCATGTGGCGTGAACACCCGGAGTCGACGAACCACGTGTTCTTCCCCTTTCCAAGGTAGTCCTGAAAATCAAGGAACAAAAGAACGATGTGTCTCAATACTGGGGTTAGATAAACAAGATTTAGGAATCCAGTACTGAGACACACGTCTGCAAGGAGTATACAAACCAGAAGTACTATCCTTGATTTCATCTAACATTCGGTTATGAGCAATGTTTAAATTAACATGAGACTTAAATCGTCCATAGGCGGTCGATCGGCGTAAGGTGTGATCGACCGGCGACCAAAACGGTCGACCGGTGACCACGGTGATCGACCGCCAAATCGATAAACATTAGAATTAGGATATTTAGAAACATAATGATTTGCATGAGAGAAAAATCCTAATCCGTGTTTATTCTTTCAGTGTTACCATGTCTCATAGAAGCTCTAGGTTGCATGAATGAAATTCTATCAAAAATTTTCCTATCATTTTTCAACCTACGCCAACAAAATTAAATCAAATGCCCACCTTTCTTGCAATAAGTGCAATGGTACTTGGTACCACTAGAAGAAGCACCATTTGAATTAATACAAGGTTGGGCAAAACCTACAGATTTAAAAGATGTTTTTGCAGGTTGGGTTTTGAATTCAATTAAACCTTTTTCCAAGACTTGAATGACTTTTGGGTTTGAATTGTCTTGAAAAGAATTGAATCCTAAACCTTGCTTCTTATAAGGAGTTTTAGACTTGTCAAGAATCATGTTTAATTGTTTCTTACCTTTAGAAAATTTTTCTAATGTATCATGAAGGTAAGCATTTTCTTTTCTCAAGTTAACACAAGCATCACAAGTTTTATTCATAGATTTCTCCTTATACAAAGCAATTTCGAGCTTAAGAGTGGAACAAGAAGCACAAGTAGTATTTTCAATATTGTCCTTAAGCTTAGCATATTTGACTCTAGCAGCTTCTAAGATATCTTTGATTTCACGTTCTTTTTCTAAACATGAAGTGCAAGGGCTAGAATCAAATACATCAAAAGCAATCAATTTACTAGATTCTAAACATTTTTCACAAGGAGCACTTTTAATTTCATTTAGTTCGGATCTAGCATTCTCAAGTTGTTGTACGAAATATTATGAGTAGATTGTAACTTGGTAATTTCAATGCATAGCATGACAAGATAAACATTCATCGAGTTCAGAGTCTTAGCATTTTTAAGCTCTACTTTCAGTTTGTTAATCTTTGACTCTAATTTCTTATTTTTGTCATGACAAATTCTAGCGCTTCATCTTGACTAAGCAATTGCTCAACTATAGAATCATATTTAGCGTAAAGCTCATCATAAGAAAAAGATACCTCATTATCATCAATGTCGTCGGTGTCAGCCATGAAGCACATGCCAGTGAAGTCCTTGGCCTTCCCTTTCTTTTTGGCTTGAGGGATCTCCTTCTCCTTGTCCTCCTTACTCCCGGAATCCACATCGCTCATGGATTGATCCTCAAAAGCGGCAAGGACCCGGTGAGCGGCCTTCACAAGCTTATTAGCCTCATACCTTGATTTGTTAAAAGGAGGCTTCTTCTAAGCTAGCTTTCCTTCCTTATGATTGCTCTTACCTTTCAGCTTGGGATAATTTGCCCGGATATGATTGAGCTCACCACATTCATAGCATGTCACCGGACCACCTCTTTTTTTGTTTCTCACATTATTGTAGGCCCGTGTGAATTTTTTAGCTAGAAGAGCTAACTCTGTTTCAGGAATACTTTCAAGCTCCTCTTCATGAATAGCAGATAAACAAGCAAATGAAAATCCAGAAGAAGATTCAAAAGAGTCATCAAAAGCCTTTTTAAGAGGATCTGCTACCAAAGCTAAATTATCTTTCTTGGGATGATCAACTCTTTTAATTTCATGAGTCTTGAGTTTACTATAAAGCAATTCTAAAGTAAGACTTGAAAGATCAACATTTTCCTCTATATCAGTAGCCTTCATCTCCCACTCCTTCGTGTTGATTGCAGCCAAGAGATGAGTGACATTTTCAGATTGAGAATATTCAATATCAACAGCTTTCATTTGATTAATTACTTTATTAAAGCGACTGAAAATGTCATCGATGCTCTCTCCAAGACGCATCTCGAATTTATTGTATTCACGCTTGTAAACTGTTTGGCGCACCTTTTTGATTTGGGACGAACCTCATGATATGTTTCGAGAGTGTTCCAAATTTCATGCTAGCTTGAAAGATTGCAAATTCTATCATATTCTTGTCTACCAAGTGCACCATATAAAAGATTCTTAGCCTTATTGTTGTTAGCCAAAAGAATTGCGAAGCGGTGTAGCAATTTCAGAATAACAAGCTGGCTCTAACAACATCCCAAATAGCTTGTCCTCGCTCTCAAGAAAGACTCAGATACGATTCTTCCAATAGGCATAGTCGTGCCCATCAAAGATATGCGGTTTAGTAGAAAACTTATCCATCACCAAAGTTCAGTGACCGATTAAGATCAAGATTGAACTAGCAGGCTCGATACCACTTGTTGGACCGAAAAGGCGACTAGAGGGGGTGAATAGAGCACGCCACTTTTTCCCAAATAATGAATTCAACACAATTTCACTCCAATAGCTATGATGAAGCTATGAAGATCAATATACTAGTACAGCGGAAGACTAGTATTGAATCCAATTAAATCCCCTAAGCAAAATAACAAAATCAACTAAGATTGCAAAATCACAAACCACGGGCGGTCTGACCTCTGGACCCAACCGGTCGGACCGATTACCAGGCGGTCGGACCGCTCCAAAATCGGTCTGACCGGTGATGACGGGCGGTCCGACCTACCGACTCGTAACCGATCCGCAATGAGAAAATCACCGATGACGGTTGCAATTAGGTGAAACTTTTGATTCTCAACTCCAATCTTTATGAAACTTTGCACACACCTTCTATATGCTATTGAGGACCTATTCCAATCGAATATTATGATAATTCTTGGAACGATCTTGAGCAATTGCCAATTGATTAACAGAAGGTCTAAAACCGGGCAAGAACGAAAACTTGATCCTAATGCTTGTTCGTGAGAGATTGATGATCAAGATGATGCTAGATCGATTCACACATATCACAGCAAGCTAATTCACGTGAAAGAATCAATCACAAACTCGCGGATCAAAGAAAGCCCTAAAATCACGAAATCGAAAGCAAGAACGAAAAGAGATTTATCTCAAGCAAACCTTGCATAGATTAAGAACGTGATCGTCATTTGGATTACACCCACACCATCATGGATCGCTGGTCAATCCAAGATCACGAAATTCTCCTCAAACCATGAAAAGCCCTAGCCTCCACCTCAACTCCCCTAAGCCAATTAGGGTTTTGCAAGCAACAAAAGAGGTGAAAAAATGAGAGCAAGGGTGCACCACCACCTCCTCCTATTTATAGTGGAGGCCTAGAACTCTCTAGGGTTTGACTCAATTGGGCTCCGTTAAGGCCCACTAACAAACGGGTCACACACGCACGCCAAAGCGCCGTCTTTAACCTTTTGACCTAAACCGCTTCACCATGCATCATGGATTTGCCAATAGGTCACCCTTGTCCATCTTGGGTCACGCTTGAGTCGTTGACCTCACCCGCATCGTAGATCGCTCGACCTCAACTCTCCAAGTCTAGTCCCGATCCTCCTCGCCGCTGACCGTCGTTGACCACCAAGCAACCTGCACAACCACGCACAAGCAAACACGATTCGGGAACAAGTTCTTCACAACTTGACCCATGTTAGTCAAAACATGCATCATGCAAACCATATGCCACGATACCAATGACTTTGACCTAACCAATCAACATCGCCACGAAGATGGCCGACGTTCAAGTCAATACCGGTCCGACCGCCCAGTGAGCGGTCGGATCGCCTTTGGGCGGTCGGACGCTCCTCGTGAGCGGATCGGACCGCCTTGGGACTTAGTGAATTTCAACCCCGAAAATCCAAACCTACTAGAAACTTTAAACCAATAGAACTTTTCTCGAGACTCCAAAATCATGAGACTAAGTGCATTGGGATCCCTCACTTGCCTACAACACCTATTTTTGGCCCACTTGTTTTGACCACTTTGGTCATCACGGTCCGACCGCCCCACATGGCGGCCCGACCGATTTGGGACCGATCCGACCGCTGCGTGCAAGGACCGGTCGGACCGCCCGCCCAAGAAGCTCAGTAACTTTGTCGAAAACACGTGAAACGATAAACCGTAAACGCCATTGCCAATTGTCACATCATCCTAAGATCTGGAACATATCCCCATGAAATCCACAGTTCTTTTGTGCGTCCCTGGTTAAAGGAGGCGCTCCTTGTTAAGATGAAGAGATCAATTGAGAAATAGAACAAGAGTGTCGTATGTTACGTGCAGGTTGTGTGGTTTGGTACAAAAGGAAAGGTTAGCCAAGATACATTAGTTTGTTTCTGGAAGTTACGGGGATTTTGGAAGACAGCGTACAGCTAAGACTTCCTCGAGTCTAAGCGTGGGGTACTCAACGTCTTGTATGACCCGGTGTTGAGGGAGTACTTAAGAGATCTGGAGTGTGAGGTTTGGTTAGAAACGTTGACTGACCATATTTTTGAGTCCCGTCGTTGAGTATACCTGGAGAAGTAAGAGAGAGTGTTGGGTTATAGACGTTAATATACGTCAAGGTATTGTGGACACATCAGTCCGAGAGAGAGGCGACTTGGGAGTTGGAGTCTCGCATGCGCGAGAAATATTCTGAATTATTCACAGCAGGTATGTGATAAAGTTGGTAAAGTTTTAGTTTTTTTATTTTAGCGTGTTAAGGTTGGTTAGAATTCGCGGTTGAATTCTGTTTAAGGGGGGTAATTACAAAAGGACTCGGGAGAAGATATTAAATGAAAATAATATAATTATTAATTTGTCGGGGTTCCGCGAATCCCCACAAACCTGGGCCTTGGGTCGCGGCCCAGGGGGGAAACCGGCCAAGAGGGAGGCCGACCAACAAGGCGGGGGCGCCTCCCCCCCAAACCCTAGCCGCCACTTTCATCTCCCCCTCTCTTCCAAACCCTGGCCGCCACCTTCCCTTTGGTCGTGGCGTCTCCTCCTCTCCAGCAGCACTCTCTTCAGCGGTTCATCACGGGTAACCTCGATCCCCCATTCAATTGGTGTTTAATTTTCGTGATTAGGCGATACCGGTAGTAGATCGATTTTGGTAGTCGGTAGAGATCGTAAGTTTTGGGGAAGTAAACATAGGAATCTGACAATGACATCTCCTAAAGAATTATAGGGCTCATTCTTAGCTTTCCATAGGCATAAATATCACCCAATTCGAAGTTATGGTCTGAAAGTTACGTTGACTTCTTTAATGTTGTCCAGAGAGTCTAATGAGAATGCACAGTCGCTTTGCTTATAAGATATGATTTAGTTAGAGGTCGATTCAGGGATTTCACCCAACATGATTATTGTAGGAAATTTCTTACTATTTCCATATTGGTAAAAATCTTGAATTTTTGTTAAACCAATTAAAAGTTATGAATTTTCTTCTACCGCAGTACTTTCTGTCTGTCAGATTTTAGATACAGAGTTTCATCTGCTTATAAGGCATAGTTGATGGACGAATTAGAAAGTCTCGCCAACTAGGTTATTGTAGAGAATTTCATTATATTTCCATAAATCTAAAGATCATAAGATTTGGCCTTGTGTACTGAAAGTTATGTTTGTTTTAGTGCCGCTGTCCAGAAACCCTGACACAAAATATCTATTCGGTTAATCAGTTTGTTAAGGGTAGAAGATGACCGAATCTGGAGAGTTCATAAACTAGGTTTAGGTGGGGAATTTTATACTCTTTCCAGAAAGTCTAAGAACACCTCATTTGGATCTCTGGTAAAAAATTTATGAATTTTAGATTATGACTGTCTATCGAGGGGGACATATCGATATTTAGGATTTTGGAGTTGGGGTTGTGCTAAAGGTCATAACGAGTTTGTATTTGCTTCTAGTTTGGTTTTTGTCCAGAATGACTATCTTAGAGTGCTTATTAAATTAATCTAGGTGAGAGTTTGGTTCCGGGGGTAGCGCCCTCTTCGCATCTTCCATCTTCGCACGGTCGAGGCAAGTGCATGGTAGACAACGATCAATGATTGATCACTATGATTCTTTATCTTTTATTATCATTATTGTTGTGGTTTTTTTATTTAACTGCAAGCAATGAATTGGTTTAAACGTATCTTGTTGATGAACATGAGGAAAGTTGGATATGATGAAGTTTTGCATATTTGCTTTCATAAGCATCTTTGCATGTGAGCAGGTGATCATGGTTGATCACAACTCTACGGGAGTGGAGGAGGTCCCTGATCCTTGAGGAGGAGTGGGCTTGAGAGTGAATGTTGTCACAAGCATTCACTCATGCTATACCGGTATACGCGAAAGAAGTGCATGTGGACATGTAGAGTAGAGTTGCATTGATATGAGATGAATGGGTGTGAAACAAAGAGAAGAGAACAACATAAGAATATTAATAGAAGTACATGTGATGATAATAAAGATATTGAATACTGCTGATTATTTATTGTTCGTTGTATATTGATGTATTTGCTGAGTCGTGGACTCACTCTTGCTCTTTTGTTGTTTTAGGTGATTATTGAGGACGCCACATTTGAGAGGGAACTAGCGCACATGGGATAGTTTCATACTTCACACACAAGAATTATCTATCATGAGAACCATTTGATTCATTATTGCTAGATTTGTTTTAGAACATGATAGTAGTTGAATAAGCTTAGATGAATGCTTTGGACTAGACTATTTGCTTCCAAGGTTTTTGTCTTTTTTTGGTGTGGTGATGTTTTAAACTATTTGCCTTGCTATGTTTCTCTCGCTTATTTATTCATGCTCGACTAGTCTTTATTCATGTTCTCACTTATTTATGGTTGTGCTTGCTAAAATTTCATAGTATGTTGAGGTATAATAGTTGTTAAGGGTAGCTTAGTGGCATTCCAGGCTCAGTGTTGAGCTGGGGTGTTATAGCTATTTATTTATGGTTAGCCCTGCGTGGCTTAATAAATGTAAATTTGACCATAAGGTCAAAACTATTATTTGCTATTCAAATTAGTCGTTTATTCTATTAATCGTCTTGTGTGGATCGATATTCATCTATGTTGACACTGTGTGCACTAGCGTGATCCTGGACTAGTGCAGAATATACAGATGGTCCAGAATTGAATTTTTGGGTCTCGAGAGTTATTGAACCAACCTGGTACACTCAACCAAACACAATCTCGTACCATTCGTGTACCATCTCATACAACCAACTAAACAACTTGTTTGTACCATCTCATTCAGGACGATCACATCCTATTCAATCTTATCCCATCAACCAAACACCCCCTACTCAATGGCAGTTGAATGTGCATTGATAAATCAATATTGGAAATGGCAATGCAACATTTATTGAGGAATGAACTTGTATAAGCCCAAATATGTACATCAATATGTGTGCTACATCTGTGGATCTTAGATGTTGTCCAAGATTGTAAAGGTTTATTTGTTCAAATTAGCTACCAATTAGCCATCTTTTTAAAATAACTAGTAGGATGTCCGTGCGTTACAACAGAACCCCAAAATTTAAAGAAATAATGTTTTTAACACATAAAGCAAATCAAATAATTAAAACATGATGATACATACGAACATCATATTAGTGCAACACGAGCGAACAAGAACTCTGTGCAACAATTCTAGAAATAAATGGTAGAAACAATATTTTCCCATAATTTACTTCAATACATAAATAACTGACATACCATCATGTAAATTAAGTACAAATCAACAGATAAAGTACACATCATGCATTAAACATAAACATAAATGGAAATGTAGAAATAAAGTTCATGTGACAGCCTTATGGAAGACACATCCTCATCTCTAGCTTGTCATGCAAAGAGAATGGAAGCACATTCTACAAAATGACAAACAAAATTTAAACATCATAAATCTATTGTATATTATATGTAAAGAGATGTCAAAATATTGAGTGACTTACTTACGTTATTAATGTACAAACATTCCAGCAAGTGCATCATTCCTTTTGTCAACAACATTCATGACAAAGTTCCTTATATTGACATCTTGCAGCACTACTTGTCATAGTTCTATTTAAAGAGATTACCAATTAAATTATGAAAGAAAGATATCCATATATTATTTACATGGTTGTTGTAATACCCTGAATTTGAATCGGGAAATTAGGAATCAGCCGGGAGAAGAAAAGACACAGAAAAGAGTAGAAATTTCAGAACAAAAAGGGGTTTTTCCGCATTTATTCGGCAACCTGGGCCGCGGGCCGCGGCCTAGGGGACAACCCACATAGTGGCTGGCCAAAAGGGGGGTTCCACTCCCAAAACCCTAGCCCCCACTTCCCCTCTCCCCACCTCCCACTTGCCGCCCCTCCCTTGCTCCTAGCAGCCGCCACCCCCCCTCTCCCTTGCGCCTCCCCCTACGCCACCACCACCCCAGCAGCACCACATCCCTCCCCGGTGAAGCTTCTTGCTGCGGTCTATTGGAGGAAAGGCGAGGAGACCACCGTTGGAGCGCCGGCCAAGAGGAGGTAGCAGATCGGTTTTATTCAGCGTTGTTGCTCGTCAGTTTTGGATAATATATGTATGGTTTCTGATATGACCACCTCTTAGAAAGTTGTAGCCCTCGGTTTTATATTTCTTTAGGCACTGAGATCACCTAATTTTGACTTACGGTTTAGGAGTTATGGTAGTTTTACCGCGACTGTCTAGGAGAGCTGACGAGAATTGGCAGATTGTCTTGTCTGGCCATTATGAATTATTTAGAGGCCGAATCAGAAAGGCCACCCAAACTGAATGTTGTAGATAATTTAGTAAGCTTTCCAATTTGCTAAAGAACACAATTTTTAGAGTTGGCAATTAAAAGTTATGGAATTTTTACCGCCGCTGTTTCTTGACTGTCAGACTTGCAGAGACAGAAAATTTACCTGAACACAAGAATTAGTAGGATGCTGAATAAGGGGACTTGCCCAACTAGGTTTTCATAGACAGTTTTGTCTTGGTTCCAGCGAGACCAAGATCTCCCTGTTCCGAGTTTCGTAATGAAAGTTATGATATTTTTAGTACTGCTGTCCTGGAAAGTTTTTTGCTAGATTGCCGGGGGAATTGGGTAGAACCTCTATTCGAACCCTAGGTGAGGGGCGTAATCGGAGTCCTTTTTCTCAGCGTATTTATTGTTAGCACAATTCTTGTTTAGGAGGCGGAGTTCCGGAGTAGAGGCACCATCCCTGCGTCTTCGCGCCTCGTAGCGGAAAAAGGCAAGTATAGTTTGTTGTAGACTATTTATGAGCGATTGTTCATGTTGTTATATTATGAGAATTTTGTGTTGTTCATAGAAGCTAGAATGCTATGAATATCAATAATTATGAATGCTAGAGGTACAAGTAATTCTTATTTATGTATGATGATTTAAAGTTCTGCACATGTGCATCATGCCATCATATTGGAGGCTTGGTCACGTGGTGATCAAGCATTGATTGAGGTCCCCGTCATGAATATGGCGGGCTTTTGGTCCCCATACTTGTGGAGTATGGGATGTGGTCCCTATGCTAGAAGGCACAGACATGGGTATGCATCGACGGATGCATACTCCGCAATACCGGTATATGCAAAAGAGGGAAAGAAAAGTGCATTTGAATAGTTTGCATCGCATAAGCATGTGACATGTCTATTATTGAGAATTGTGGATGGATGTTGATGGTTACAGTTGCATATGTTATTATCTTACTAATTGTACTTTGCTGAGTCTTGGACTCACTCTTGCTGATGTTGTATTCTTAGGTACCTCGTTTGTGGACGGCATGCATGGGAGGGAGTAGAATTAAGCTTGGTCGCACATTGGCACAAACAAACTTTCCGCTGAATAAACCATTTGAGCGATAACTTAGATTTTGAATAAATTATTTGAGATTTGTTTCATTACGCTTTACGTCTTGGATAACTTCTGTTGGAGTTGGATAGCGTATTATAGATGCTACTTTTATGATTATGTTTTAAACTGTGCGTTTGGATAATTGCTTATTATTATTGTTCGCTGCGCGGACTTCAGGATTGTTAGTAATTCAAAGGGAATTCTGCCAAAAATTAGAAAGAAATGTCTTTGTTTAATTTGTAGTTATCCTAGTGTGGTAGCATTCCAGGCTCAAGTTGGTCTAGTGTAATACCCCGAAATTTATTCGGGCGAATAGGAGAGTATTCGGGAGAAAGAGTTAAACATGGATTACAATTTTCAGTGATCCCAAGGGGTTTCGCGAATTCCTGACAACCTGGGCATTGGGCCACGGCCCATGTGGCCCAAGAGGGGGCTGACCAAAGGGGGGATGACCTTCCCCCAAACACCCTAAACCCCCTTCCCCCTTTCCCCCACTTGGAGACGCCACTCTCCTCCCTGCCGTGCGCCACTTTCTCCTTCCCCCTGCGCCAGATTTGTTCATCAGATTTGAGTAAGTTTCGTACGTTTTCTAATATATCCACCTCTTTGAAAGTTGTAGCCCTTGGTCTTTGCTTTCTTTAGGCACCGAGATCATCTGATTTGGAGTTACGTTTTAGGAGATATGGTAGTTTTACCGTGACTGTCTAGGAGAGCTGACGTGATTTGGCATATTGTCTTGTCGGGCCATTATGAATTATTTAGAGGCCGAATCAGAATGGCTACTCAAAATTAATGTTGTATATAATTCAGTAAGCTTTCCAAGTTGATAAATAACATAATTTTTAGAGTTGGCAATCAAAAGTTATAGAATTTTAAACGCGCGCTGTTCTGTCTGTCTGAGAATTGGGGACTGTCGGTTTTTTCCTCGGTTTTGATCTAGTTAGAGTCAGCTCCAGGACGGCCACCCAAAACGGTTTTTGAAGATAATTTCACCATGATTCCAGGTTGATAAATATCACATCCATTGGATCTGTAGAATGAAAGTTAGGATATTTTTCCTTGCTGCTGTTCTGTAGTCTGGTCAGATGTCTGTCAGGCACTTTCAATTGCAGATTAGCCTTATGTACGGGCATAATTAGGAAATCTTATCTCCTAGTGTTTTGAATTTTTATCTGTTAAGTTTCATTGGGCGCTGGTATCATGTCATTTCGAGTCCCAGATAATTAATTATGATTTTTCTTGTACTGCTGTCCAATAGGATGGGCAGGTGGCTGAATAGTGTAATGTCAGTTTAACTCCGTTAATTGTGTTGATTAGTCGGAGGGTTAGTGTAGGTCTCCTGTAGCTAAGTCATGCCACGTTATGCTTATTCCAAATATGTACTTGTGTAGGCGGCGAGACATCGCGTGTGGGAACACCTTCGTTGCTTGCTAACGCGTCGCGACGCGAAAGGCAAGTACATTGAAATTCTTTACATTGATGAATGATGTGTGTTTGTGTTCATGCTAATATTTCTATGATCCATTTTTCAATCAAAGATGTTAATCAATATTCATATTCCATTACATGCAATTCCAATGTGTTAAGATATATTGATTTCTGTGGAACGCTCGCTGTTGGTTGTTGTGCCGATGAGTTGATGATCCATGTTCATATTCCATGATGTACATTTCATTCCTATTTGATAATCCATGAGGAATAAAGTGATAAAAATTCATTGCATATGTTCATTCAATTCATGTGTTGTTCATATGCATTCCACGGGAGTGGATTTGTAAAGACCCATCAACTCCAGTATGGGTATGTAAGACCCACCATTCCAATGTGGGCAGTTTCGGACACCCGTATGAAACGTTCTTCATACAGTAATTTGGTCCCCGGACTTTGTTAAGTACGGGCTTAAGTGAACACCGACGGGTGTCTCTCTCGCTATACCGGTATGAGCATGTGTTAGTCCATTCCTTTCAATGCATCCATTCATTCCATTCATATACATAAGTTTTCAGAGATTAATTCTTAATTCGTAATGTGACTGACTTGTTAATAATCTGGTATGTTCAATTGTTTATTGTACTGTCGGAGTTTCGACTCACCCTTATTTTTCTGTGTTTATTTAGGTGAACCTTGTTGATGATAATGTTAATGGGAGGGAGTAGACCAGCACGTTCCACACAGTTCATTACATTATATTTTCATTAATAGATTCAACTATGTTAATCTTTGATGAGAGATGAACTGTAATAAGTAATGTTTAGACTTCATGTCATGTCGTTCCATGATTAGTTCCTTGATTATTCACCATTAATGAATTGGTTATTTTCACCTCGTTACCATGGTATTGTTGTCTGATTAGAGGCATATTGAATATTATTCCGTAATTTGATGGTATGTTGTATCTTTAGGTAGCATCTTGGCTTCCGAATAGCCAGGGTGTTACATCTGGGGTGTTACAGTTGTTTACCTTCGAGCTCTTGTGCACCATCAACTTGAGGTCCAAAGAAGAAATTGGTACATCCCATTGTCATCAAGCAACCTTTGCAATATTATAGTATATATAATTAGTATGTTATAACAATTTATTTAGTATCGAGAATAAGCTCGAAATTGTAACACCCCAGCCCAACACTGAGCCTAGAATGCCACCACACTATTCTTCATACTACTAATTATCGACACACTATAAAATTACAGCAAGGAAACAACGATAATCATATCAATGGACCACAAGAAGGACATGCATAATTATGGTTCAAACGATAATAAATAAGCAATGGGAATTATAACCAGATAAATAATCCAAAATGGCATCAACCAATGAATCCAAATTAATAAAGCAAATAGTCTAGTCCAAACGATGTCCTAAACTTTATTCAACCTCTAACATGTCCAAGAGTAATCCAATTGTGAATGAAAAGGTTCTTATGGCAAATGATCATGTGTTGTCCATGTGCTCTACTCGCTCTCAGATACGGCATCCTCGAAGATCACCTAAAGAAACAATAGAGCAAGGGTGAGTCCACGACTCAGCAAACACATCCATAAACAACGAACAATAATAAATCAACAGCATTCAATAACTTCAATATCATCACAGGTACTTCTATTAACATTCTCATGCAGTTATCTTCTCTTTGATTCACATCCATTAATTTCATGTATCAATGCAAATCTAATCTACATGTCCACATGCACTTCTTTCGCGTATACCGATATAGCATGAGTGAATGCTCGCGACAACATTCACTCTCAAGCCCGTTCCTCCATAAGGATCGGGGACCTCCTCCACTCCCGTGGAGTTGTGATCATTCATGATCACCTGCTCATATGCAAAGATGCTTATGTATGAAAATGCAAACTCCATCATAAACATCATATCCAACTTTCCATCATGCTTGTCAACAAAGATATAAACATATCAATTCCTTGTTTGCAATTAAACAAAATAAAAGCACAACAATAATGGTAATAGAAGATAAAGAAAACAGTGATTGATCATTGATCGCTGTCTACCATGCACTTGCCTTTACTAGTTGCGACGCACAATTTGGCTAGCAGATGGCAACAAGTACGACGCCTCTCCTACATTAAATACACAGATTTCAATACAAGCTACAGCATTATAAGAACAACAATCAATCGACATCGCTCCTACACGTCCCCAAATATACCACGTTACTCCGGTACCGAAAAGTTACCCATTGCGGTCTTAGTACTAAAACGAACGTAACTTTTGACTCAAAAGTCCGATCACCACAAACCACCCCATTCTGGATTCTTCATAAAATTATCCACATTTTCTTAGATTACAAAGTCTTCTAATTAAATCATCTAACCCTCCGTTTTTAGCCCCGAAAACCGATCTGTCCGCTTCGGAACAGCCGTCTTACTAAATTCATAACTTTTGTTTTACCCAACCAAAATGCGTGTTCTCAGATTCTACAGAACCATTGGACAATTATCTACAACTTTCATGTAGATCAAAAACTCTAATTAGTCTATTTACTATTTTTAACCCGCAATCTACCAAAACAGCGCCGAAAGGCGACAACCGTAAAGACAGCGGTCTTCCGAAAATCATAACTCGAATTATACTTGTCCGATTGACATGATAAAATATGCTATAGAAAGATATCGAAATTATCTACAATTAACTAGTAGATGATATTTTCAAAGTTTGCCATTAAAGTACCCGAATAAATCGTACACAGAACAACAGACTAAACCAATCTACTATTCAATTTTTTCCCCGACTAACGGCGCTAATACTTTCTTCTAATCTTGTTCTAAATCCTTCTCTAGCCAAACGTGTGCACTAATTAGCTAATCAAGTACTGATTCGGCTTAAAGCCAATAACTACTACTAATCACTTTATTAGTCATAGCAGTAAGCAAAACTAACACACAACTCACCTACCTAATCAGTAGTGCGGTACATGCATGTGGGCGATAAACTCAACGCGGGGTTCTCCACGCTGATAGCAGGCGCCCACGCGGCGGTACTCGGCGGCGTCCACGCGGCGGCTTCGGCGCGTTAGCTTCTCTCGGCTGGCTCGTGGTCGCGCGACACAAGAAGACAGAAGTGGCCGCTTCGCTTCAGCAATAAGAAGAACGCAAGGCGATCGGCTCGGGTAGCCCCATCCGCAGCAAGCGACGCAAAGAATCGGCAGCGCAGATCGGCTCTATTTGGAAAATTCGAGCGATTCGCGCAGCAGGAGCAAAGAAGACTCCACGGTGTCAGCGGCTCGGCGAATAAGAAGAGAGCTCCACGCAGAAGCGGCGTCGCTCAAAGACGTGGTGCACCCGGGAACAATGGTGGTGGCGCAAAGAATGCAAGAAGCGAAGAAAAATTGTCTTGGCGGCTTGGATGGAAAGAAAAAACAAAGAAAATGGCTAGGGTTTCTAAAATTCCCACCATCTATTTATATAGCTCTTAAAAACTCTGAAATTCTATTTTTTTATGTACTAATTAATTTAATTACACACAGGCCCTTAAGACGTTAATAATTAATTATTTATTATTACCATTTATTTTTTTCAGAATATTACAGAAATAGTTCTACACATACCATAATTACTATTCTTCTTTAGCATTGTTACGGCCAAAACATGGTGGTCTTCATCCGCAAGTCTCCACCGCGTTAGATACCGCACAATTAGTGCATCCCAAACACGCACAAATAGTAAGTTATGGCTAATTCACAGAAAATATAGACTCAATAAAAGATATGTAATATTATATATTCTATTTCAAGAAAGTAGAAGCATTATTGTGCTATTCCTACCTATCATCCATGATGCATAATTCCCTCATCAGTATACGACGTGAGAAGCTATTGATGTGTTGAATTGGGTCGACGTGCACAACCAAACCGACCACATCTTGCGAAAGTTGCATCAAGTATTATATTGTGAGAAGTAACAACACAAAAAGTCTATTATACGAGAAGATACAATATGTGAAAACAAATATCTTACCGACAATTGACTTATTTAGTTTATGATAAACCTATTCAAAATGCGTGAGGTAGGTAGGGTGATCAGAAAACAAAATAAAATTGATCAACTACCGAACAATAGTTTGGTACGTAAACCTTAACTCAAACTTCTTCCTAAGGAAGCGGAATTCATTGGAATTTGTATCAACATTTACGACACGGGCCTCATAACAATTTCCCCCCTCAAGTAATCCATGAAATCTTTGCACTTGTCTACCAAGGCAAAATGCTTCCATTTTCATGCCCTAATTGAAATGCAGAGAGTATATGGTCAATGTATGAAATGGCCTTGGTAGAAAACTATTAATAACATATGTGTCTAATAAATTTTAAAGTAAATATCGGTACACACATTCTCATTCTCATCGGCAACAATAAATTGAAGCATAGGTCTGGATATGACCTCTCGCACAGGGAATTTATGCACTACGTACACACAGAGCAATCACATAAAATGAACGCTGTCTACACCCAACTCATGAAAGTGGATGCATCTACAAAAGAGAAATCATCAACCATATTATTTTATATTCATGTTAAATGTACATTTATTATATGCAAACACGCAAAATATTAACTGAAACAAAAATGAAATATGCATAAAGGTGCATTTGGAAAACTTACCTAGGCTGGGGGCATCAAACTGAGCATAGACTCCACGAGTGGAAAGGTTCTTAACCGACATGAAGCTGACATGGCACATCAAACAATTTGTCAGAAACAAATCTAATACGAACAAATTCTGTTTTGTAACTTTGTGCTGAAAACATTCTAATGAGACATACATCTAGACAAGGATGCCAATAGCAAACAACAAAGGATCACATAGAAAGTAAAATAAAAAACTTAGACGGTTGTAAGTAAAACAAATCGAATACAAAACTCCATATTACAATAGTTTGCATGGTTTCTCTTCCAACATGTATACAAACCAAATAAATTCAAGATAGTACATAAGCCATCTAGGATGTAAGAACATCTTTATAGACGATATTCTTGGTGACTATTCAGGCAGATATGAAATTCCTATCCTTTCCTGTGAAGCAAGTATTCTTATATTGCTCCTAGCAGTAGCTCGCGAAAGAGCAACATAGAGTTGTCCATGTGAGAAAATAGGACCTGGGAGGTACACACCAACATTCGGGATAGCTTGGCCTTGCGCCTTTTTAATCGTCATATAAAAACTTAGTCTGATTGGAAACTGCTTTCTCTTGGACTTGAAGGGGAATATTTCATCATCAGATGGGCATAAAGGTATCTGGGGTAGAAAAACCCTCTTCCCGGCATGTTGTCCGAGCACTATTTTGGCATCAATAGTATTCTTTTCAAAACCTCGGACTACCAATCTTGTCCCGTTACACAATCCATTTACTAGATCCAGGTTCCATAGCAATATAACAGGACAGTTAGCCTTTAGCTTGAGCACACGAGGATGCAAACCATTTGGTCTGAGAGAATTCAAGAATTCGGAGGGGTAGTAGTTTTGAGGATCGTCCTCTGCACGATCAAAATTGTGATAGATTCTCTCCTCCCCAAGACATCGACCGATTAACTTCATGTTTGTCGTATCAACATACTCGTTACGTGTTGCTAGAATAGCTCGAGAAGTAATGTAGTCCGGATCAGAAATGTTTCTTTCAAACATTGGGAAGACATTCTCTATAAGGTTGTTTATGTCAGACTTATGGAACACATATCTCGTCTGGAAGCTGCTCATAATCATCTTCTACGGTTTCTTCAGTACCATTACCGATTCTCAGAAGGTAATTAGCAAACAATGAATCGTTTTAAGCCCTCATGTTACGAACAAGCCTTAGCTGCCTCATGCTTTTCCAAAGGTAAGACTTGCAAAGCGTAGCCTCAGTTATCTGTGCCCTTGTTCCCTTCCGAACAACAGGTAGCACCTGCCTGAAGTCACCCCCAAACACGACCATCTTCCCCCCAAAAGGCAAGTCATGCCAACCCGTAATGTCCCTCATACTATTGTGAATGGCCTTGACCGCCTGCCTCTTTGTCATGGAGGCTTCATCCCATATTATTAGGGATGCCCCTCCGAAGAAGCTTAGATGTACCATTTTGCTTGGTGAAGTTGCATGTTGCACCATTTTCAATGTTTAGGAGTATCTTAAACCTCAAGTGCGTAGTCCTACCACTAGGCATAATGGAGGCTGCAACACCCGATGTCGCAGTTGCCATAACTATCTTTCCCTCACCTCGAAACTTTGCAAGCAACACTTTGTATAGGAATGTCTTTTTCGTGCCTCCCGGGCCATCAACAAAGAATACGCCCCTGTCATCGCTGTCAATCGTGGCTAGTATCTCGTCATATGCGTACCTCTGCTCAGGGTTGAGACAAGATGTTAAAGATGTGTGGTCTTGGTCTACCTCAATCATGGACTCATCGATGATCTCCATAGCCTCACCACCGGTATAGTTGTGGGTGTCATCGATCTTGGGAAGAGTGAACAATGTTATATCCTTCCCCATCGATTGGATCATATCTCTTATATCCAACTGTACCATTTGCTCGACTGCACGCTGACACCCTTGGGAGCGACGAAAGCCATCTGACATTACTTCGAGGTGCCTATCCCAACGACCGCGCACATTTCTAGGCTCGCAATACACCAATATCGTAGCGAAGAGCCTACGAAGCACGGATGACATCTGGAATACTTTAGCCTCATTAAGGCAATCATCAATGCTATTTTCAGCCTCAATAAGACCCCTCCTTTTAGTGGCTTCATGAAAGGTTGGGAAAATAACACCATCCACTGTTCTCAGGTCTTTGAAGGTGGTAGCGCCCGTCACGTGGTTTAGGAGAATCCTGAGATAGTATCGCTCCCTGTCAGCCGGATGTGCGCTCACGATTCTACCGACCCACGTGTATTCTTCCCGCTAGCCATCCATACAAACGACGCTGGGAAGTCTCTGTACAGGATGCTTCGAGCCCAATCATGTTCCTTGTTCGCCTCGAAATAATCTGTCAGCATGGTCTTCACGGCGCCATGCTAAGAGACTACTTCATTAAGGTCTGTACCTGCGTTGAACAACACCATGTGCATGTTTGGGAGATTAAGTTGTAGTTGCCTAACGGATAGAGATAGCTCACTAAGGTAAAAGCTATAGATTCTCCACAATGCTTTCGGCGGGGTGATCCACCTAGAATCCCTGTACTGCTTGATCTCATCCACGTTTCCATTGCTATCCTCGTTGACATAAATCGATGCACGATCATGCCCCTTGTAGATGTACTTGAAGAGGTACTTAACGGCCTTAATGCTTGAGCAAACCTTGGCGTTGATGTGGCAGTTGTACCTCCTCAATAGATAAGGATTGTATGACACGACCCACCTGTTGTCCAACATTTGGCCTCGAACCTTTGCACAACGGCCGTTGTCCCTTCTCCTATAAATAGGGTATGAGTCATTCCCTTAGAGTGTTGTTGTGTTGAATAGACGTGGGTACTAGTTCTTGCAACCACCATCCTGCATGCACACATTCTTAGGGTTCAAGACTCCGTATATACCATGCATCATGTGCTTCACAACCATCTTGTATAGCTCTGGGTACTTGTGTTTGTTTGGGAGCTCAACAGATATGATGCATTTGTACTGTTCTGGGCATGTCAGCTTGTATTTTGACTCCATGATCAGCAGGAAGTGAGCATGAGGTAGACCCCTTTTCTGGAACTCAACGACGTATACATATGTTGCCACTCTACAGAGCATATACTCCTTGAATAGTTGTTTCTAAGGTCCTCTAGCTTGGCTCTAAATACCCGTACGACGAGATCTGGGCGATCCTGTGGGGTTTGGCCAGCCTCAAGCTCTTTGGTAATCTCATTCCAATTGGGGTTGCAAGTCATGGTAAGAAAGATGTCTGGCTTCCCATACTTTTGCACCAAGGCCATCGCATCTAGGTATCTTCATTTCATATCTCTTTTGCCCTAATAAATGATGTCGGGAGTATGGTTCTTTTTCTTACTGCATCAACACGGTGCTCTCCAGCATGAATGCTATCTACCATACCCTGGTACAGATCAGCACGTATTTCTTCATGGTTTCTATCAATGTAGTCTAGCCTTGAACTTTCCACCTTGATATACATGTCGATTGAGTATTGATAGAATATGCGTTTCCCGTGTAGTAGAGTGTTGAATATACCATGTCGCATTTGAAACTTATAACAGTAGTTATCTTTAAAGGTGACGCATATCCAATAGTTCGTATCTATGGAAAAGAGGGGGCAAATGTTAGGACACACACCAATAGTATTAATGATATAAAACTAATGAATGCATGTCACGTATGCCGAACAACTAACCTGGATTCTAAAGAGTATTATTGCCACGAGACCGTCATACTACAGTCAAGCTGATGCCATCCTTTGGTATCTCGGGATGCCAACCGAGCTCCCCTCTCGAGAAGAATAGAGGGTATGACAAGGGGTCGTAGCATCCAAAATATGGCTGGATACCATATTTTTTTGTTATTGTTCCCATAAAGGACTATGCTACGGTCGAAGTGCCTATGTAGATCATTTCCCTCAACCCACACAGTAGCCACCTCCGATGATATTGGCCTATTATACGTCCTTTGGTCCATCTTCATATCTATATTGAGTTCGATTCGGTACACCTCGAGGTCATCCACTTGGCCCAGATTCCTGAATGTCTGAGAATATAGATTGTCTCAAAGGATGTCGGCCAGCCCTCTAACAACATCTTGGTCAAGCATAGGAGAGTGCTGGAACCTATGTTGCAAAGTGGGGATGTTATCATAGAAGTAGAGCTGCAAATGGCCCTGAAGAGCATTACTCGAACCAAACGAGTGTACATTGTGGTATATCTGACCATGAGCCTGGAACGTGTACACTCCCGCCCTCATATTGGTGTATTCTTTGTCTAAACTTACACCGAGGGTGGTGAATAAAAAATGACTATTGAAGTATTAAATGTTGTCCCTAAAATACTTTGCGTCGGTATCTGTGCTCATGTAGAGCCTCTGTAGATCTACATACAGTTCTAGGTTTGCCAGTTTGATTTGACCAGACCGGCAGCAAAACCCCTTTGATTCGTATTCGAACTTCTTCGCGATGCAGTGATCGCAGTCTCTATGGGGCTTTAGCATATGAGTGATGTCAAGAATGTTCTGGTAGACAAGGTCTTGTGGATCAGAGATGTTGGGGCCATGACAGAGACATCTATTAATTGATTAAACTGCATATCCCCACTTGGATGAATAAAAAATAGTATAGTAAAGAGACACTATAGAGAGAACACAAATAGAAAGAAGAGTTGCATGGTATTAATGACACCTGTTCCAGCAAAGACGAAGTACTCCCCGTCTTTGCGTTGAAGCAAGCGAATCACGACTTAGGGTATTGTGCCTTAATCTGTTTTGTTTATTTCGTCGATGGTATTTCGCTTGTTTATGCTCAATTGTCATATTTGCATATCGTGCTTTGTTGCGTGCTCGTCGTGCTTCAATTGTACTTTCAACTGCACCAGAAGAAACAGGGATATGAGCATCGTGTGTCAACGAATTTCATGTGTTTTGGCGATCATGCCTTGCTTGCCTCTGATCAGGAGTCATACTTGCGTAGCATGCTCTATCACCCTTACTTCAGCCTGATCTTGCATCAAGGTTGCGTCACGTGCATTCTGTTGATTATGCCTTGGATGCTCTTCCTCTGGTGTTTGGATCGTGTGGTGTGGTGCACCACGATCGCGCTTTCTACCTAAAGGGTAGTGCATGCATAATTTCAGAATAGATAATTAGATGTTCACGCATCGTTAGCAACTGTGTGCAAATGGCAAGTTGTACCATTTGAACTTTCGCCTTGAAACAAGGTAGCCCTTGTGAGGACACTTTTGAGATTGAATTGCAAATGATGAAGGTATTTAATTTGGGTCATCATCGTCATCTAAAGAAGTAAAACTCACATTTGAAGTAGCAGGTAGCTTACGTATAAATAACCCGGTGGGGGCACGTGGCACAATATTAGTCTGAATTCTCTTCGGTGCACTATGTTCGTGCAACACTACATTAAAAAAATGAAGCATGTAGGTTTTCTTTTAGGATTGACGGAATGGAACAAAACAATGAAAACTACAAAGTTTGGCTACATAGTGACCTTCTTTTTGTTTTTTGTGATGATTGGTTTGGGTGCAACGATATTTTTTGCGAAGATCCTCCCCAATCTAGTATAGAGAAAAAAATGGTGACAACTAAACTAAACTGGTCACTTTGTAGTGAACAATTCTGGTAGCCAAATTTATGGTGTACAAATATGATTTAGTAGATAAAAATATTCCGGATTTATCATATCTAACTAATGAAGAGGAGAAAGCAAAAGAAATTGTCGAACGGGGAAGGTATCTATTCTACAGATAACAACTATGTGTCATTGCATTTTCAGGTCATGTTATTTTTTTCATCCTTTGATTGGATCAATGTGTGTTAGCAGAGAAAAAACATTCTAGCTTTATCATATCTAACTAATGAGGAGGAGAAAGCTAAAGAAATTGTAGAATGGTAAAGGTATCTATTGTACGGATAACAACTATGTATCATTGCATTTTCAAGTCATGTTATTTTTTTTCATCTTTTGATTGGATCAATGTGTGTTAGCAGAGAAAAACATTCTAGCTTTATCATATCTAACTAATGAATAAGAGAAAACAAAAGAAATTGTAGAACGAGGAAGGTATGTTTTCTACGGATAACAACTATGTATCATTACATTTTTAGGCCATGTTTTTTTTTCAACCTTTGATTTGATCAATGTCCAACATCTTCCACATCTCTTATATAATGCAGCCTTACATCTTGAGTTTTGTTGGTAACAGATATCATTGTTTAATTTTACTTATTACAAGCCGTATTATAGCTTACATCGATTCAATACATGCAATATGTATAAATATCATTACAGTAGAATATAGTAATCACAGGTTTCATCTATTAAGCTTTAACAAATAGACCAGTTTTTTTTAACAGACAAAAAAAGATAAAAGAGTACACCAGTTTAAATAAGCATTGCGCAAAGCATATGAACATGTATTAGCACACACAACCATAGCCAACACGACATCCAAACGAGAAGTTGATGTCAAAAGGGCCAACAAGACAGTCCCCAAATCCGTCACCTTAGATCACTAAAAAATCATTAAAAAATGGATATGAACTCTCTCTCTACTTTGAGAAAACTGTGCATATGATAGTTCTTGACCAAGAACATGAGATATATGGTTCATAAAATAGAAAAATATACGAGTAATCGCTTAAGATATGTTGGCTAATAATCGCTTAAGATACTAAGCACATGAGACAGTTTCTTAAGCAAACCCATTGTCAATTGTCCTTGTCTTCTCAATCATGGTCACCACAGTTGCTACCAATGTTGGCAATGTACATCAAAGCAACTATTAAACGGTTTCTCCATCATGATAGAATGGCAATGTACATCAAAGAAACTATTCGATTATGCAATAGATAGAGTAATTCTTAAGATGAAATGTACATGTCAACCTAGGACATAATATCAAACTCAAAACACACCTCTACAAAGGTTCAAACACATGAATGGATGATTACATGCATTTGTTTCTTTACAAAGTACTTAGAAGGAGAACTAAGCTATTTACATAGATCAGATAACTCTTCCCATATTGTGCATTTATTGTATCTCGGAGAATGATATTCAAACACTCGAACGCTGAAAAAATATCAAACAAAGGGAAAGAAAAGATAACTGAACAAAGGTTGTTTTAGTGCCTAATACCCTTGAAACATAAGATATAAAAGAAATCGAAAAATGTGTTTTTAGGCATTTCACTCATTTACAATCTGCATGAAAAATTCAAGAGCTCTAGAGTCATCAGTTTGATGATGTGTTACAAAACCAACAATCCAGTTACACTATTTAGCAAAAAAAATCAGTTATTGCATGAGGAGAATCCACATCCATATGGAGATGGATATACTTCTATATTTTTTGTTCATATTAAATAGTGGAGAACTGAGTTTTCCAAGTTAAACATGATGGCTGCAACCTGCAAGCAATGTACAAATGACAAAAGTGTAACAATGACTGCCTACTCATAAATTAATTGTGGAGTGTCCCACTGCATTGGGTTATCCACAAATAATGGATCAAATTGTATCTTTCTGCAAAAGGTTGAGGACTTTGTGGCACCAAAATTGTATTTTAAGCAGCAGGTTGTGTGATTATGAGAAATTAGATCCTAAGGCAAACATTGAAGCACATTGAAAATGCAAAAACAAGTTCATAAGATCATAATGCCTACTTAAATAAAAAATAATCTAAACAGTGCAATGGAACCCCTGATTACCTGAACCCTTGGGTGGTAAGAGCAAACTTATGTTATTACATACATGAAAAACCTATAGTACCTTGTATGAAAGGATTCATCATCCATTTAACTTGATGACCTGTTAATTGCCCTAGTGTAAAGAAGACTCAGATAGGCATCATGATGAAATGGTTAGATGCCATGAGGGTATACTTTGGACTTTTCTACTTGGACTAATAGGTTGTATTTTGGCCAAAAGAATGTCGAACTGGCAATAACATAGTCTAAAAAGGAAAACAACATAATGGTGAAGCCAACTGGCCATATCCCAATTACAAATTTTATGTTCATTGCTTCCTTGTATAGTTTTGCATTTCTTCTAAACATTTTGTCCCTTGTTAGTTCCAAATCATGGGCATTACAGGGAAATTGGCATATCAGTATCTAGGAATAAATGTCAGAAAAGTTCCTACAAGCAACATTACACAGATAAAGAACAATCCAGCTCATTAGGCAGTACAATCAACATTACATAGATAAATTGGCTTTCCCTAATGTTCTTTTGTGAGATTACTCCACATTTAGTATATGTTTGGTTTCTTCTGTGAGGTTATCTTCAATTTGAAGTTTAGAAATCTATTTTTTCTTATGGGTATGCATTTTTTGTGAACACTTTCTGATCTGAATCCAACTTTTTACATCATGTATATATGAATATATATGAAGACTGCATGTCAAATGCTATATCCTACCTCTTTTTGTTATTTCTTTAATGAGCCTTTCCAAAGTAAGAGCTCGCCTCCAGTCAGGTTGAATTTGGAGAAAAAAAACATGAAAGTGTACATTGGTTAGCATCTGAAGAGTTCAATAAACTGTACAAATTTGCATAGTCGAAACTATCTATCCCAGAATCAATAAACAAGTCTATTCCAGAGATGATAATTTACGATAGTCGAAACTATCTATCTCAGAATCAATAAACAACTCTTAGCCATTTTTCTCTTTATATTTCGTAAGATCGGTGACTCGATCGTCGATAACCACCAATGAGTTGTTAGCACTTCTCAGTGAATTGCTTTTTAATTGCTACTGTCATCTAACATTAGTTGTTGTCAGGATCCAAATATGCAAATATGGACTCTCTGTGTATAATGCACTAGTTCGGAATCACACTAGTATACACAGTGTCAACATAAATGAATATCATTCCACACAAGATGAATATAATAATAAACATCTAACTTGATTAATAAATAACAGTTGTGACCTTATGGCCGAGTTTGCATTTATTAAGTGTAACACCCCAGCCCAACACTGAGCCTAGAATGCCACTAAACTACCCTCGAAACTAATAATCATTGACACACTATAAAATTTCAGCAAGAGAACAACAATAATCATATCCAAGGATCACCAACTAGCATGTATAAATATGGATCAAACGATAATCAATAAGCAAGGGGAATAAAACCAGGTAAATAATCCAAAGTAGTAGCAACCAATGAATCCAAATTAATAAAGCGAATAGTCTAGTCCAAATGATGTCCTAAAATTTATTCAATAACTAACATGTCCATGTGTAAACCAATACTGAATGAATGATTATCATGGCGAATGATCATGTGATGTCCATGTGCTCTACTCGCTCTCAATTACGGCAACCTCGAAGATCACCTAAAGACAACAATAAAGCAAGGGTGAGTCCACGACTCAGCAAATACATCCATAAACAACGAACAATAATAAATCAACAGCAATCAATAACTTCATTATCATCACAGGCACTTTCATTAATATTCTCAGTCATTAATCTCATTTATGAATGCAACTCTATTCTACATGTCCACATGCACTTCTTTCGCGTATACCGGTATAGCGTGAGTGAATGCTCGCGACAACATTCACTCTCAAGCCCGTTCCTCCATAAGGATCGGGGACCTCCTCCACTCCCGTGGAGTTGTGATCATCAAGATCACCTTCTCTTATGCAAAGATGCTTATGAATGCAAACATGCAAACTCCATCATAAACATCATATCCAACTTTTCATCATGCTTGTCAACAAAGATATAAACATACCAATTCATTGTTTGCAATTAAACCAAATAAAAGCACAATAATAATGGTAATAGAAGATAAAGAAAACAGTGATCGATCATTGATCGCTGTCTACCATGCACTTGCCTTTACTAGTTGCGACGCACAATTTGGCTAGCAGACGGCAACAAGTACGACGCTTCTCCTACATTAAATACACACATCTCAATACAAGCTACAACATCATAAGAATAACAATCAATATACATCGCTCCTACACGTCCCCAAATATACCACGTTACGCCGGTACCGAAAAGCTACCCATTGCTGTCCGGTTACTAAAAAGAGCGTAACTTTTGACTCGAAAGTCCGATCTCCACAAACCACCCCATTCTGGATTCTTTATAAAATTATCCACATTTTCTTAGATTACGAAGACTTCTAATTAAATCATCTAACCCTCCGTAATTAGCTCCGAAAGTCGATCTGTCCGCTTCGGGACAGCAGTCTTACTAAGTTCATAACTTTTGTTTTACTCAACCAAAATGCGTGTTCTCAGATTCTACAGAACCATTGGACAATTATCTACAACTTTCATGTAGATCAAAAACTCTAATTAAGCCATTTACTATTTTTAATAACCGATCTACCAAAACAGCGCCGAAAGGCGACAACCCTAAAAACAGCGGCCTTCTCAAAATCATATCTCGAAATCTAATTGTCCGATTGACATAATAAAATATGCTATAGAAAGATATCGAAATTATCTACAATTAACTAGTAGATGGCATTTCCAAAATTTGTCATTACGATACCCGATTAAATCGTACAACAAAACAGCGGCTAAGCAGATCGTTAATCGGCTTTCTAATGAAAATTATAAAACCACTCTAACAATCTCTAATTAACAGAACTAATTAACTACTAATGCCCACATGCATCCAAAGACACTCTAATCAAGCTAGCGACCAAACTAGTTAATTACTAAAGTTCAACCGAGGCACTAATTACGCAAGTATTGGTAACCGCAATCAAAGAACTAATTACCAACCAATCACCGAGCGACTCCACGCGTGAGTGCGCTTCACGGCGCAATTGGCTTCGGTGAAAATCGAGCGGCGGCGAGGATCGGCGCATGCAAAGCGGAATGGTGGCGCTTCGGTTCGATCGGCAACAAGAGACTTAATTGTTGGCGGCAAAGCAACAAATCTGATCGGCTTACATAAAGACATGCAATGTGGCGACGCTATTGTCATTCTTGGCGTCGGTAGCTCATTGAAATCAGAAAAGAAGAAAGCGATCCACGGCAACACAGTAGCAGAGTGGTGCTGGTTTGGTGGCAAGACAAATGGCGAGATTCGGTAAACAGCAATGACCAAAAACAAATAGCAGAAAACCGATGAACAACAAAAAAAATCAAGGCGGTGTGGGAAAAAAGGTGGCTAGGGTTTTCTAAAAAACCCACAAACTATTTATAGCTCATAAAAATTCCGGAATATTCTATTTTCACAAAATCTTTTTATTTAATTACGCATAAGCCCTAAAGACGATTTTATTTAATATTTATTGATACTATTTAACTAATTACTCTCCGATCCTTAAGACGCGATTAATACTAATATTTATATTATTTTCAGAGTATTACATTCTACCCCCCTTAACAGAATTCGACCCCGAATTCTACTCGCCATTCTACTCAAATAAAACTGCACAGCTGAAATTAAACAACAAAACAACACGTACCCGACGTGAACAACTCCGGGTATTGCTCGCGCATGCGAGACTCCAACTCCCAAGTCGCCTCTCTCTGGACCGATCGTCCACGGCACCTTGGCGTATACCAGCGTCTTGTGCCTCAAGACTCGCTCAGACCTCTCGAGAATCTTGCACGGACGCGACTCAAGCTGTGAGGTCTTGCTCAATAGTCAACGGCTCTAATGAAATCTTATGCTCTGGGTCTCTCAAAAACTTTCTCAACATCGAGACGTGAAACACATTATGAACTCCACGCATGGACTCAGGCAAGTCCAGGCGGTAGGCTAACTTCCCAATTCTTGCAATAATCGAGAACGGTCCAACGTACCTCGGGCTAAGCTTTCCTTTGGTACCGAATCGGACAATACCTTTAGTGGGAGACACTCTCAAGAGCACTGGTCACCCACCGCAAACTCCAAGTCACGTCTCCTCAAATCCGCATAACTTTTACATCTACTCGAGCCGCCAACAAATTACGTCTCACCATGGCCACACGCTCAGCGGTCTTACGAATCGGTCAGGACCCAAAATTGCCTTCTCTCCAAGCGCATCCCAACAAAGTGGCGATCTGCACTTCCGCCCATAGAGAACCTCAAATGGCGCGGCTCTAATCTTGGAATGGTAACTATTATTATAAGCAAACTCGCAAGTGGCAATGGTCCTCCCAACTACCCTTCAAGACAAAACGCAAGATCGCAACATGTCCTCCAAAGTCCGAATAGTGCGCTCTGTTGCCCATCATGCGTGGGTGGAGCGTACTCAAAGTGTGTGTGCCCAATGCACTCTGCAGACTCTCCCGAACTTGGAGACAAACTTGGCGTCCCTCGTAAACGATGGTCTTGGGCACACCATGCGATCTTACTATCTCACGCACATATATAGGAGCTAGATCACTCATTGAATTTGTCGTGCGAATAGGAATGAAGTGTGCGACTTCTTGAATCGATCCACCACTACCCAAATCGCATCTTTCCTCGCGGTGACGAGGTAACGCCACCACAAAGTCCATAGAGATATCATCCCAAGGCCACTGGGAACCTCCAAAGGTCGCAACAACCTGCTTGGGACGCTTGTGCTCGCCTTTCACTTGGCGACACACACCGCAAGAAGCCACATAATTAGCAATGTCCACCTTAATTCTCTTCCACCAAAAATGCATTTGGATCTCGATACATCTTAGTCTCACCGGGATGAGCGAGGTATGAGTCGATGTGCCTCCTCAAGATATCATCTTTGACCTCCGCCTTTTGTGGTACGCAAAGACGTCCTTTAAACCTCAAAGTACCAGAATCATCCATACTGAAATCACCCTCTTTACCCTCATCCAGACGCTTCCTAACCTCCTGTAATAACCGGTCACTCTGTTGTGCTTCCCGCACACGGTCTGGAATAGCTGACTCAAGAATCAACTGAGTCTCAACATGTGATGTGCCCGCATAACAATAGGATATACCCATGCGATCAAAATCAGCAATAAGGTAATCTAGAGTAGCAGGAGTCGCCTTGCGACTAAGAGCATCAGCAACTACATTGGCCTTGCCTGGATGATACTGGATAGTAAGATCATAATCCTTGATCAACTCCAACCACCTCCTTTGCCTCAAATTCAGATCCTTCTGAGTGAAGATATACTTGAGGCTCTTGTGATCTGTGAAAGTATCACAAGGCTCGCCGTATAGATAATGCCTCCAAATCTTGAGAGCAAAAACAACCGCAGCCAACTCCAAATCATGAGTGGGATAATTCTGCTCGTGCTTCTTTAACTGCCTCGACGCATAAGCAATCACCTTACCGTCTTGCATGAGAACACAACCAAGACCCACTCGAGACGCATCCGAAAAGACTGTGAACTGCTTCCCCGGCTCGGGAAGAGTGAGAATAGGAGAGGTCACCAACCTCTCTTTCAAAGTGCAGAAACTGCGTTCACACTCATCGGTCCACTGGAATCTCACACCTTTCTGAGTAAGTTGAGACATCGGTTTGGCGATGATAGAGAAATCCTGCACAAAACGCCGATAATAACCAGCCAAACCCAGGAAACTCCTCACCTCCTTCACACTAGTCGGCCTCTTCCAATCCACCACCTGAGAGACCTTACTAGGATCAACAAACAATACCACGAGGGTTAATCACATGACCCAGAAAACCCACTTCTGAAATCCAGAACTCACACTTCTTCAACTTAGCATAGAACTTGTGGTCTCTCAAAGTATCTAAAACCAGCCTCAAATGACGCTCATGATCCTCATTAGTCTTGGAATAGATAAGAATATCATCAATGAACACCACCACGAAGTCATCTAGATACTCGTGTAACATGTTGTTCATGGTCTCCATAAAAATGGCAGGTGCATTAGTCAATCCAAAAGACATAACTTTATACTCATAATGCCCATACCGTGGAGAAAGCGGTCTTCTCTACATCTCGCCACGCACCCGGATTTGATTATACCCTGACTGGAGATCAATCTTGGAGAACACTTGAGCTCCATTCAACCGATCAAACAAGTCCTCAATGCGGGGCAATGGATATTTGTTCTTGATTGTGACTGCATTAAGTGCGCGGTAATCAATACACATACGCCAACTCCCATCCTTCTTCTCTGTGAACAGAACAGGAGCTCCCCATGGCGATACACTACGCCTGATCAACCCTTTAGCCAACAAATCATCCAACTGCTTCTTCAACTCGTCCTGAAATGGACGTGCTAATCGATATGGAGACATCGAGATGGGACGAGTACCCGGAACAAGATCAATGCGAAACTCCACATCTCGCGCAGGTGGCAAACCCGGAAGCTCAGCTGGGAACACATCTGGATAATCACTAACCACTGGAATCTCCTCAATCTGCGAAGCCACACTCGGTTTCTCAGCAAGAGCTAAAAGAAGTCCGATTTTCGCGCACGACAAGAGCGATCCGGTAACATCGAAAGAGCGCGGGAGGCGACTGAAAAGTCAAAGTCTCCCTGGGCGAGTGCGCATGCGGACATCGTTCTACGTAAATGAGGATATCACGGCTCGATAAGAGTGCAACCAATCCATACCCAAGATAACATCGAACGGCTCCATTTGAATAACTATCAAATTCGCCGTGAACTTCTCTCCATCAATGACAATAGAACACCGGGACAAGCGGTAGAACTAGCAATAATACCCCGGAGAACTAACCAACACCGATCGAGAAATCCATCAGCATACTCAAGTTCGCTCTCCTAGCAAACGCAAGCGAAACAAGCGAAAAGGTAGCCCGAATCGAAAAGGACTAAAGCATCAAGCGAATCCACAAGCAAAGTACATCACCACGTCGGGGCGACCCGCAGACTCTGCGAGTAGGCATGGCGTACACTCGAGTGGCGCCATGGCGAAGGAAGACGATGGCGGGCGGCGAGAGCCCGACAATCTCTGTGGCGGTGCGCGGTAAAGCCGGTCGTGCAACGATCGCGGTGCGAAGGTGGCGGCCGCGAGAGTACCCGGATCGAGGCGCCCAAGTGAAGGAAATGGCATCGTTGGAGCGATCATCATCTGGAAAGATCCTCGGCGGGACCATCAAGAGGAAGATGGCACGAGCTCCCACTTGATCACGCTTAGCGGGTTACGGCGACACACGCTCCTTGTGACCCGGTCGCCACACCGGCGGCAATCTCCGTCAAGTGCACTCGGCGGCACGTGTCCATCACCGCACTTAAAGCAAAGCATGCCCCGCCTGGGACAGACGAAGAGCCGAGTACTGCAAAAGGACGAGGCGCAGAAGAAGGAACGGCCGATCGCTTAGACACGAAAGCTGCGGTCCTCCTTGAATTTCTTGAAAGGTGTCGCGCACGACTCCACTTCCTCACGAGCTCCTCTTACGGTCACCCGAAGCTACTGATCCACGAGGCTTGTCGCCTTTGTGAGTGCATCTCCAACTCCATGCCTCTAGCTTGCTCCACCACGAGTGTAATCACGGAGTGGAGTAGCTCCCAACACATGTCGGTACTCGTGATTGAGACCCGACGGAATCTCTTGGCCTTCGAAGATCATCGTTCTCATGAAGGGACGGCGAACCAAGTTGTTGAACTCGGCCTCATACTCAACAATAGACCTCTTCCCGAGCAAAGGTCGTCAAGGCAACCTCCATCTTCTCTACAAAAGAGTAGGGTAGAACTTCCCTTGAACCGATCAACAAAGTCCTCCCAAGTGGTGGCCCTTGAGTGGCGGTCCTCAAGACAACACGCCCTCCCACCAAATATCCACCGTTGACGAAGAGCACGGATCTCCCCCACCAACACTCTCAACAAAGCAGGGGTTTCATCTTGGGCCCCAACCGGAGGCGGGTCAACAGCAACCCCCTCAGCTACTGACTCAACTGCTACAGGAGGTGGCTCCACGGAACCTCTTCCGCGACCCCGACCTCCACGCATCGCGGCCACCACGACCACGTCCTCTACCCCTCGGCATAGCTATCAACCACAATCAACAATACACAATGAGCTCAAAGCTCAAAATAAACTCATCCATCAATGAACAACATAGCAGGCGTAAAACTATAATCGTACCTCTCTCTAACCTACTGTGCACTAGTGTGTCAAATTTTAGGTTAGTTAACCATTAGCAAATTTTAGTTGATTTACTAATACTAAAACAAATTTTAACAATTTTAGTTTGCCTAAGTTGTTAATCTATTCACCACGGACCTAAAGCCCGCTCGATACCCAACTGTAACACCCCAACCCCAACACGAACCCTGGATTGCAACAAACTACCCTCGAAACTAATAATCATTGACACACTATAAAATTTCAGCAAGAGAACAACAATAATCATATCCAAGGATCACCAACTAGCATGTATAAATATGGATCAAACGATAATCAATAAGCAAGGGGAATAAAACCAGGTAAATAATCCAAAGTAGTAGCAACCAATGAATCCAAATTAATAAAGCGAATAGTCTAGTCCAAATGATGTCCTAAAATTTATTCAATAACTAACATGTCCATGTGTAAACCAATACTGAATGAATGATTATCATGTCGAATGATCATGTGATGTCCATGTGCTCTACTCGCTCTCAATTACGGCAACCTCGAAGATCACCTAAAGACAACAATAAAGCAAGGGTGAGTCCACGACTCAGCAAATACATCCATAAACAACGAACAATAATAAATCAACAGCAATCAATAACTTCATTATCATCACAGGCACTTTCATTAATATTCTCAGTCATTAATCTCATTTATGAATGCAACTCTATTCTACATGTCCACATGCACTTCTTTCGCGTATACGGTATAGCGTGAGTGAATGCTCGCGACAACATTCACTCTCAAGCCCGTTCCTCCATAAGGATCGGGGACCTCCTCCACTCCCGTGGAGTTGTGATCATCAAGATCACCTTCTCTTATGCAAAGATGCTTATGAATGCAAACATGCAAACTCCATCATAAACATCATATCCAACTTTTCATCATGCTTGTCAACAAAGATATAAACATACCAATTCATTGTTTGCAATTAAACCAAATAAAAGCACAACAATAATGGTAATAGAAGATAAAGAAAGCGATGATCGATCATTGATCATTTGTCTACCATGCACTTGCCTTTACTAGTTGCGACGCACAATTTGGCTAGCGTGACGGCAACAAGTACGGCGCTTCTCCTACATTAAATACACACATCTCAATACAAGCTACAACATCATAAGAATAACAATCAATATACATCGCTCCTACCGTCCCCAAATATACCACGTTCTGCGGTGCGAAAAGCTACCCATTGCTGTCCGGTTACTAAAAAGAGCGTAACTTTTGACTCGAAAGTCCGATCTCCACAAACCACCCCATTCTGGATTCTTTATAAAATTATCCACATTTTCTTAGATTACGAAGACTTCTAATTAAATCATCTAACCCTCCGTAATTAGCTCCGAAAGTCGATCTGTCCGCTTCGGGACAGCAGTCTTACTAAGTTCATAACTTTTGTTTTACTCAACCAAAATGCGTGTTCTCAGATTCTACAGAACCATTGGACAATTATCTACAACTTTCATGTAGATCAAAAACTCTAATTAAGCCATTTACTATTTTTAATAACCGATCTACCAAAACAGCGCCGAAAGGCGACAACCCTAAAAACAGCGGCCTTCTCAAAATCATATCTCGAAATCTAATTGTCCGATTGACATAATAAAATATGCTATAGAAAGATATCGAAATTATCTACAATTAACTAGTAGATGGCATTTCCAAAATTTGTCATTACGATACCCGATTAAATCGTACAACAAAACAGCGGCTAAACAGATCTGTTAATCAGCTTCTCTAACAGAAAATTATAAAACCACTCTAACAATCTCTAATTAACAGAACTAATTAACTACTAATGCCCACATGCATCCAGTACACTCTAATCAAGCTAGCAGCCAAACTAGTTAATTACTAAAGTTCAACCGAGGCACTAATTACCGCAAGTATTGGTAACCGCAATCAAAAGAACTAATTACCAACCAATCAACCGACGACTCCATCTTAGCAGCGGCGCTTCGGCGCAATTGGCTTCGGCTGAAAATCTGAGCAGCAGCAGGGATCGGCGCATGCAAAGTAAATGGCGCTTCGGTTCGATCGACAATAACGAGACTTAATTGTTGGCGGCGGCAGCAACAAATCTGATCGGCTTACACAAAGACATGCGCAAGAAGACGCTACTATTGGTCACCGGCTTGGCGCCCAGTGCCTTCATTGAAATCAAGAATAAGAAGAAGCGATCCACGGCAACACAGTAGCGAGAGGGCTGCTGGTTTTTTGGCGGCGACAAATGGCGACGATTCTACAAGAATGCAGCTGACCAAAGAACGTAGCAGAAAACCGATGAACAACAAAAAAAAACTGGCGGCGGCTGTGGGAAAAAAGGTGGCTAGGGTTTTCTAAAAAACCCACAAACTATTTATAGCTCATAAAAATTCCGGAATATTCTATTTTCACAAAATCTTTTTATTTAATTACGCATAAGCCCTAAAGACGATTTTATTTAATATTTATTGATACTATTTAACTAATTACTCTCCGATCCTTAAGACGCGATTAATACTAATATTTATATTATTTTCAGAGTATTACATTCTACCCCCCTTAACAGAATTCGACCCCGAATTCTACTCGCCATTCTACTCAAATAAAACTGCACAGCTGAAATTAAACAACAAAACAACACGTGCAGGCGTGAACAACTCGGGTATTGCTCGCGCATGCGAGACTCCAACTCCCAAGTCGCCTCTCTCGGATCGATCGTCCACAAAGACCTTGGCGTATACCAACGTCTTGTGCCTCAGCACTCGCTCCGACCTCTCCAGAATGCGCGCCGGACGCGACTCAACTGTGAGGTCTTGCTCAATAGTCAACGGCTCTAATGAAATCTTATGCTCTGGGTCTCTCAAAAACTTTCTCAACATCGAGACGTGAAACACATTATGAACTCCACGCATGGACTCAGGCAAGTCCAGTGGTGAGGCTAACTTCCCAATTCTTGCAATAATCGAGAGCGGTCCAACGTACCTCGGGCTAAGCTTTCCTTTAGTACCGAATCGGACAATACCTTTAGTGGGAGACACTCTCAAGAGCACCGTCACCCACCGCAAACTCAAGTCACGTCTCCTCAAATCCGCATAACTTTTACATCTACTCGAGCGCCAACAAATTACGTCTCACCATGGCCACACGCTCAACGGTCTTACGAATCGGTCAGGACCCAAAATTGCCTTCTCTCCAAGCGCATCCCAACAAAGTGGCGATCGCACTTCCGCCCATAGAGAACCTCAAATGGCGCGGCTCTAATCTTGGAATGGTAACTATTATTATAAGCAAACTCGCAAGTGGCAAGCTGGTCCTCCCAACTACCCTTCCAAGACAAAACGCAAGATCGCAACATGTCCTCCAAAGTCCGAATAGTGCGCTCTGATTGCCCATCATGCAATGGGTGGAGCAGCGTACTCAGCGGAGTGTGTGCCCAATGCACTCTGCAGACTCTCCCGAACTTGGAGACAAACTTGGCGTCCCCTCGAAGCGATGGTCTTGGGCACACCATGCGGTCTTACTATCTCACGCACATATATAGGAGCTAGATCACTCATTTGAATTTGTCGTGCGAATAGGAATGAAGTGTGCGGACTTCTTTGAATCGATCCACCACTACCCAAGCGCATCTTTCCTCGCGGCGAACGAGTAACGCCACCACAAAGTCCATAGAGATATCATCCCAAGGCCACTGGGAACCTCCAAAGGCGCAACAACCTGCCGGACGCTTGTGCTCGACTTTCACTGGCGACAAACACCGCAAGAAGCCACATAATTAGCAATGTCCACCTTAATTCTCTTCCACCAAAATTACATTTCAGATCTCGATACATCTTAGTCTCACGGGATGAGCGATTATGCAGTGCGATGTGCCTCCCTCAAGATATCATCTTTGACCTCCGCCTTTTGTGTAGTGCAAAGGCGTCCTTTAAACCTCAAAGTACGAGAATCATCCATCCGAAATCACCCTCTTTACCCTCATCCGACGCTTCCTAACCTCCTGTAATAACCGGTCACTCTGTTGTGCTTCCCTTTGCGATGCGGAATAAATGACTCAAGAATCAAGCGAGTCTCAACATGTGATGTGCCCGCATAACAATAGGATATACCCATGCGATCAAAATCAGCAATAAGGTAATCTAGAGTAGCAGGAGTCGCCTTGCGACTAAGAGCATCAGCAACTACATTGGCCTTGCCTGGATGATACTGGATAGTAAGATCATAATCCTTGATCAACTCCAACCACCTCCTTTGCCTCAAATTCAGATCCTTCTGAGTGAAGATATACTTGAGGCTCTTGTGATGCGTGAAAGTATCACAAGGCTCGCCAGTATAGATAATGCCTCCAAATCTTGAGAGCAAAACAACCATGACCAACTCCAAATCATGAGTGGGATAATTGCGCTTCGTGCTTCTTTAACTGCCTCGACGCATAAGCAATCACCTTACCGTCTTGCATGAGAACACAACCAAGACCCACTCGAGACGCATCCGAAAAGACTGTGAACTGCTTCCCCGGCTCGGGAAGAGTGAGAATAGGAGAGGTCACCAACCTCTCTTTCAAAGTGCAGAAACTGCGTTCACACTCATCGGTCCACTGGAATCTCACACCTTTACGAGTAAGTTGAGACATCGGTTTGGCGATGATAGAGAAATCGCACAAGCAGCAGATAATAACCACCAAACCCGAAACTCCTCACCTCCTTCACACTAGCCTCTTCCAATCCATGTAGAGACCTTACTAGGTGACACGAGGGTTAATCACATAAAAACCCACTTCAAAGAACTCACACTTCTTCAACTTAGCATAGAACTTGTGGTCTCTCAAAGTATCTAAAAGACCTCAAATGACGCTCATGATCCTCATTAGTCTTGGAATAGATAAGAATATCATCAATGAACACCACCACGAAGTCATCTCGTAACATGTTGTTCATGGTCTCCATAAAATGGCAGTGCATTAGTCAATCCAAAAGACATAACTTTATACTCATAATGCCCATAGATACATCTGCTCACGCTTTTGGATTTGATTATACACGATGGAGATCAATCTTGGAGAACACTTGAGCTCCATTCAACCGATCAAACAAGTCCTCAATGCGGGCAATGGATATTTGTTCTTGATTGTGATTGCATTAAGCGCCAACTCCCATCCTTCTTCTCGTGAGCGAGCAGAGCTCCCCATGGCGATACACTTGATCAACCCTTTAGCCAACAAATCATTCGATATGGAGACATCGAGATGGGGCGAGTACGGAACAAGATCAATGCGAAACTCCACATCTGTTGAATGATTCGAGATGGGGCGCACTGAAAAGCATATCACGGCGATAAGAGTGCAACCAATCCATCCAAGATAACATCGAGCGGCTCATTTGAATAACTATCAAATTCGCGTGAACTTCTCTCCATCAATGACAATAGGCAAACGAACTAGAATGAGTACTCACTAACCCTGGAGTACTCAACAAGTTGTACCACAAAGTACAAATATAGATGATGGCTTATTCCAAAGAAAATAGCTTCTCGCGTGAATGGTTCTAGCAATAATCATACTCAAGTTCGCAGAAAAAGCGAAAAGCCCCTGAATCGAAAGGACTAAAGCATCAAAGCGAATCCACAAGCAAAGTACTGTCACCACGCGGGGATTGAATATGAATAAGGCGATTGAAAGTGTAATGTAAAATAGTTGAAGTTGAATATGAATAATAGATTGAAAGTGTAATGTAAAACAAATAACAATAATAGTTTGACATTTTTTCCCACAAAACTCACATAACATAATCAGTTTCTTTCACATAGCTGCATATGTTTCCCCATATAGCTGTCACTTCCCAATTGTTTTTTTTAATGAAAATCCACCCCTCTTGTGAAATCACCGAGCATGTCCATAACCGAGGATGCGACTATTCAAATATATTTTTTAACACTCTGCAGAGGTTGTACACTTTACCCACACGATATAACCAGTGTAGATAGCACCAATCATAATAAAACCTTTTAGAAATTTTATCTCAACAATTGACTCTCCTGATATGCATACAGTCGACCCCAATCTCACTCGCTGGTCTGACACACACCGTTGAACCTAAAAGCGGCGAACCGTCCATCTATGTTACTTTCAGAGTAGTCCACACCTCTACCCATATCACTAACCTACTACCCGAGTAGTCAATATCAAAACTTCACAACTTACTAAGTTAAGCCCATCCCATCAGGCATTTGCTTGTACAGTTGTGGCTCAGTTCAATAGCGCATAAAGTTAAGTCTTTAATTGACCAAGGTGAGGCTGCCAAAATTCTACTAGTAACCACAATTCACATTTCCCTATCACAAGTCCATCATACCACCAATCCTTTCCATTTGCCTCGGTCTAAATCTTTTTCCACTCTATTGGTTAAGTGCATCATATGACATCAACGAGTAACAACATACATCACACAATCTTTTCATGACATGTTCCATAATAGTTTAGTCATGTTTTTATCTTGTAACTCAAAATGATATCAATAACCCGTTGCATGGCTAAGCAGACTATTCGTGTCTAACCAACTCACGTTGGTGCTATGGTAATACCAACTAATAATTAACCAAGCTTGGGTGACAAAATATTATGGTAATACAATACACAAAGTGGATATAATAAAATGAGTGAATATTTAATCCGAAAACATTTAAATAAATACTTAAAGTAAAATACCAAAATTTGAATCAAGGTAATGTTAGAAAACTGGGTTCAATATGGTCAAAGGTACAACTTTTCTTGAAACAAGTCTTGGTACTGGTCTTGAACTTGATCGACTCCTCCTTCATCAAAAGCTCCCGAAGTATCACTGTCTACTCGTAAACGAAAGCAAAAACTAAATAAATACAAAATAGAGCAATAAATAAACTCCAAAATTTAAATAAAATCTCAGGCAGGTAGAGCTTGAATTTAGAAACTTGAATGGGTTCAATCGGAGTTCGTATGAGGAAGAACGTGCTCTCAAAAGATTTAAATCTAGGAGAAAAGGAGAGAGATTACTGTTTCGAATTTTCAGAATTTTCTTTCTAAAGGAAATCCCGAAATGTTGCATCAACATGACGTTAGCAATGATTTCAAAATTAAAAAATTAAAAAATAGGAAACATAGGCTGACAGGTGGGACCTTGGTCTATGGACCAAGTCCATGGTTCTAGTCTATGGTTTATGGCTCATGGGTCTATGGCACAGTAGTTCTAACATGTGGGACCCACATAGCAGTGGCTGGGTTTACTGTGGACCAACTCCACATGGATTGGATATGGGATTTGGGTGCGGGTGACATGCAAGCGGCTAACTCAGCGCTGACTGGACGACACGAGGGCAAAGATGCGCAAGTGGCAGGTGAGGTGGTGATGACGTGGACGACAGAGGTGGCAGTGGCACACTGGTCCCGAAGGTCACTGACGATTGCGGCCTCGGCGAAGTAAACAGAGGTGTGCATTGGGTAGTTGTTGCGATAGGGATTTCGTTGATGCACTCACGATGGTGAGGGTACGACGGAGCTAGTTGGCGGCGAGGTCGAAGCGGCGGCTAGGGCTCAGGCTTGGCGGTGATGGAGCTACGGTGGCGCTCCAGCGATGTTAAGGCAACAGAGAGGTAGAAATGAGTCTTCCAATGCCGGCGGTGGCGATGATGAGGCCTGGGGCTCACCAACTGCAGTGCAGGATGGTGACGAAGGGTTCAACGACGACTTTTCTTCTTCATGCGATTTCGGCGGCTAGGCGATGGGCACGAGGTGGTGGCTAGGGTTTTCGAGGGCGATGCGGCTCGCGGTGCCGAAAACGAGGGTCGGGGTGCTCTTAAACAGGTAGCGACGAGGTGTCTGGGACGAACGCGGTGGCGAAGGCGTCTCGGACTCGAAGAAGAGAGTCCGAGTCGAGGACGACAAGGAGACCTGACAAGTGGGTCCCACCTGGCAGTGACTGCGAGGTAGTGTGGAAATGGGCTGCGGGGCACGCGTGGGTTGGGCTAGCGGACTAGGCCGGAGAGAGAACAAATTGGCCAAAGGAAGTGGGTTTCAGCCCAAAGCTAATTCCAACATTTTAAATAGATTTTGTAATTTAGAAATACTAGAAAATCTAAATGGCCAGTTAAAAATAGCAATTGAACTCGGAAAAAATCTAAAAAAATATGAAAATATTTCCAAATACAAAGAACTCAAATAAAATAATTTTGGAATTAATTGGTGTTCAGATTAGTCACATTAAATTGTTTTGATATTTGGAAGTCTCATTTAAGCTTGATTAACTTCAAATAAAATTTAGTTAATTTTTCCAAAGGACTAAACTACTCAAAAGGTTTTGAAACTCAGAAAATTGAGATATTACAGTTGCTAGTAGGGTGAATTCAATATTTCAGTGAGTTGCTACTCCCTTCTCAATGAGTTGTTGCTAATGTAGAGTTGCTAGCAACTAATGTAGAGCTACCACTAGCAATTGATTGCACAAATTGTTTTGATAATTGTCACGAGGAGATGCTAGCAACTAACATGTAAAGTTGCTAACAACTAATGTAGCAAATATGTTAAGTTGCTAACAACTAATGTAGCAAATATGTTAAGTTGCTAACAACTAATGTAGCAAATAATATGTAGAGCGAGTAACTAATGTAGCAAAAGGCATGTAGAGATAGCAACTAATAATATGTAAAGCTAGCAACAAATGTAGCAAATAACATGGTAAAGCTACCAAATAATGTAAAGTTTGCTAGCAATTAATGTATCAATTAACTTGTAGAGCTATCAACTAACATAGAGTTTGATAATTACAAACACCTAAAGTTGCTAGCTGAGCAATGATGTTATTTATGTCTCGAAAACATATCCAATATGAGTCTTGTTTTGTTAAACTCGTTATATAGATTTCAATTGTTCAGACGGAGTAATGTAAATCGGAGACTTGGTTTAAGATATATGATAATTTAAAGAAAAAATGATGAACACGTACAAACGATGAATATGGGTCTTCTTTTGTTGGGAGGAAGCTGATTTTACTTTACAAATAGGCGGTGTTTTGGGCACTTTACAAATAGTCGTCAGAAGAACAGTTTCCGGTTCCTGAGGCACACTAGAGCTACGAAAGGCGATTTGTATTATTTTGGTCCATGCATACACGGGAAATATAACATGGGAGAAAATCATTAGTCGCTGATGGTTTGTCCTTAATTACTATCATGGACACGTATAAGCTCTACTAAAAGATATACAGATGGATGCAAGGAAAATCTCAATCATGCATCAGGTGTTCACGAAGCTTGTTTGGATACTGTGGATTATAACTAATTCTTTTAGCGTAGAAGAGATTTTGTTTAAATTTTAAGTCAATCTAAAAGAATTGAGTTAAATCATAATATATTCAAATAAACTCTAAAAAATTAGACATAAACCGGAAGATATAATTATTTGAAGGAATAAACGTTGCCAGCTATCAAGAAGCGGCGCCGCTATACGAACAATATTACTAGTACGATACGGTTACGACGAAGGTGCTGCCTGAGCAAGAAAAGGAGCCATGGGACCCAACAACTTGACTCAGATGACGTGAGTTAGAGTAGTCGTACAAACATGGAAAGGACGTGATTAGTGCTGTACACTGTGCGTTGTCATACATCTGACACTTCAGCCGTCCAATCTCACCACGTCGAATAAACCAAAAGGAATTCAATCCAACATCACACACTCCCGACGCAACAAAATTCGCCCAAAACTCCTTCTCCTCCGCCTGATCTCGTTTGTCAGGCGAGTTTCTCATCCAAATTTGTTCCAATGGTCCAAGCAAATAAATATCGATGTCACATTTTTTGAAACATCCAAAAATAATTATTGTAACTTTTGAAAATAACAGTGAAAACATCCTAAAATAATCGTTGCAACATTTTTAGAACAATGATGCAACAATCAAATGGCAGAGGGGCTTCAACAAAAAGCTACGTCACAACATTGCAACATTTGAAAAAATAAAAGTGGAAACATCCAAAAATAATTGTTGCAATATTTTTCGAACAAAGATGCAATAATTAAAATTGCAACATTGAAAAATAACAGTGAAAACATCTAAAAATATTTATTACAATATTTTTGGAACAACGACGCAACAACTAAGAGAGAGAGAGAGAGAGAAGTACCCATGCTGTAGGACCGTAAAGGCGACTAGGGGGGTGAATAGACGTTTTCTCAAATTCTTCGCCTTAATCAAATTCAACACGAACTTTTCTCCTTTAGCTATGAAAGCTAAGAAGATCAGTACACCCACAGATGAAGCCTTGTACTGAATTCAATTACCCCCTTAAACCACAATACACAAATGTGGAGAATAAAACTCACTGAGCTGGTCTGGACACTAGCGGTCTGACCGGCTGCCAAAGGGCGGTCCGACCGATTGAAATCGGTTCGACCGGCCGCTAACGGGCGATCTGAATGCTGGCAGTCTGACCGCCGTATATAAATCGGTCCGACCGATTTAGTCCAGAGCCGAAATACCAAGCCCAAAATCAAAACGAAATTTGGTCCAACTTTTGATTCAACAAATGAAACTTGACCAAATTTGGAGCACACCTCCTTAAGGATATTAGAGACCTATTTCTAGCGACGATCCTCCAGATCCACTTCACAGAATCGATCTCTGAAGATTTTACCAAAGAAGTGCACAAACCCTAGAAATATGAAAATCTTGATTCAAGACTTGCTTGTGGGGGTTGATGATCTAGATGATTCTAGGAGTATTCCCACACATCAAAGCAAGATAAAATCGGTCAAGAGACCAAACATAAACACTTGAATCAAGGAAGCACCAAAATCATCAAAAGAGAGAAGAACACAAAGGAGACAATCGATCTCTTAAGCAAGCATCACAAGATTGATTGATCCAACAAGATGCTTACAAAGCCACTCCCTCAAGGAGGACAAGAGCTCAACAAAGAGCACACACAATCTCTCCAACCCTAGCTTCTCCTCTCCTCTCCTCTCCAAACCCTAGAAAAAGGAAGAGTGATCCAAAATGAATGCTTCAAGGGTTTTACATCCCCCTTTTCTATTTATAGGAGAGCTAGGATTTCACACATGGGACCCATTCACACAAATCTGTTGAAGCAATCGCCTGCTTCACCACGTGTAGGTTGATCAGCGGCTCTCATCACATCGCCAAGTCTCTCCCTTCCGAATCCCATCGGAACCTCCTAGAGACTTGCACCGACTTCCGCACCGCCTGATCCAACAAGCTGCACCGAACTACCCGTTCGATCCATCTTGTCCATCCTGCACCATGCTTGAGTCACACGACCTCACCCGGCATCCATGATCGTTCTGGACCTCAGCTCTCCAAGCGTAGTCCCGATCCACCTCACCGTTGATGTCGTTGACCTGCAAGCCACCTGCACAACAATAGACAAACAAATCGTCTCCGGGAACAAGTTCTTCACAACTTGACCCACGTCAGTTCCACAATGCAATATGCAACAATAAAGCATTGACATCCATACATAAAACACATTCAAATCACATCAATGCCAAAAAGGCTAACCTTCAAGTGATCGACGGTCTGACCGCCCACACAGCCGGTCCGACCGATTTCAGGCCAGTCGGACCGATTCCATAACGGCGGTCGGACTGCCCGAAATGACTTAGCCAAATTTTCATCTTGAAAATCCGAAACCTTCTGGAATTTTCAAATGAATAGAACTTTCGAGTGGGAACTCCAAAAATTATGTGACCACATCCAGGACTCCCCTCACTTGCCTACACATCCTATTTTGGGCTCAGCTCCAAAATCCACTTTTAACCAAACCCGGTCGGACCGGCAACCACGGCCGGTCGGACCACTCCACGGGCGGTCTGACCGCCCCTGCCACCGGTCAGACCGCGTGTGGTCTGACAGACCTGAAGCAAAACCGAAAACGCGAGATTTTGCAAACCAACAAAGCCATTGCCAATTGACTCATCATCCTAAGATCATGCACATATCCTCACGATATCCACACATGCCACACCCCTTCCCACAACTGGGCCTGAGCACATGGAGGCGGCGGTGCTCGGAGCTCGATCCTCTTCCTCTTCTACTGCTCGGAGCTCAGATACGTCCGGTTGACGGCCTGCATGCAAAGACGGTGACCTCTAGGGCCCAGGTGTGGTGGACTAGCTCTCCCTGTTTTGGATCTAGGTAGCTACAGGCCCGGAGCAGCGGCGCCGCCACCTCCCTCTGCCAGCCATAGTGAAAGTCGACGGAACCTCAGCCGGCTCTTCCTCGACATTGCTGCTATTGGGAAGTGGAGAGGTCGCCACAGAGGTGGACGAGAGGGATCTCGTTGAGGATCATCTCCATTTCCTTATCAAGCTTCATCTCCAACGCGTGCGACAGCTTGGCTAGAGTTCACTCTTGCCGTGCGTGGTGAAGGAGAGAAATGAGTGGCTGGTAGAGGGTGTGTTGGATAAGGAAAATATTAGTGGAAGTCTTTGTTGGATTTATTAGTGGGTGTGCAGGGCGTTCGTTGGATTAAATAGGCTGGATGGACCATACGACAAGTCACGTCGTTTCAAACATATGGTTCGTATCAATATCCTATAAGAAAAGATCGTGTGGATGTTTTACTATCGATCTTACAAATAAATATTCCAGGGTCTCTTAGAATTAGAACTATGCAGAGAATGACACGAGAATTTTATACAGGTTCAGCCCTTCTCTGGGGAGAATAACAATCATATTCATGTGTTGTTGTATTGAATGTGCTGGTTACAACCAAGAGGAAGACTAAAACCTAATGTCTTCTGCTCTAGATCGTGTGTTCCTCTGTCTACTAACTTCATCCTTTATATAGTGCATAAAGAGGTAGTAGTTTCTCCAAACCAAGAGACGTCTCAACATTCCAAATGACGAACCGGTTGATAGAGGTTACTATTAAAGAGATAACACTCCCACATTGTTAGGTAGTTATTGTCAGAGACAGAGATATAATACGTGCAGTTATTGCAGAGAATAATAACGTATATTAACTACCTCGTGTGTTTGAACACAATGTACATGCAGAGAATAATAGCGTATATTAACTACCTCGTGTGTTTGAACACAATGTACATGACTTCTTAATCGACTGGGCCATATGTCTGCAAGTTCCATCGATTATAGGACGGTTGTAGAGAAATTTACGACCACAAGATGCTCGTAAATAAGGCTTACAACCAAAGACATGTCGTAAAAAAGTTTACGATTAGAGACTAGTCGTAGAAAGGTCTACGATCAGGGGGTGGTCGTAGCAAGATTTACGACCACTTAGCTAAATTTCTTCCTTATGGACAGTACAAGGTATACTTGTGAGTAGTATAAAGATATTGTTATCTATAATGAAGATTACATATAAATAATTAATTGAGGGTTATTAGATCTTTGTCAGATCGTGTGTAGCATTTTCCGTCCAGAGGTATCTTAATTAAGCGGATTTGTATATATTTGTTGTCCTCCGTGTGACGATGGATCAAATGGTCATATTAGAAAATGAATTTCGGCTAAGTGGTTGGCAACATTTATATAACCGTGTTATCTTAATCAATACTAATGTTGAGGAGAAACAATAACGCATGGGACATGTCATGTCAATTTATCTTTACCGTCTAATGTCAATTTATCTTAATCAATACTAATGTTGAGGAGACACGAATAATGCACAATATTAAAATATAGATTCCGGAACCTACCATTCTTACCGGATACATTTCATCTGTCAACCAAACGATATATAATGCATATAGAATATTTGTTTTCTAATTTATTTATTTCGCAAGACTTCTTCCTTAATGTTAAATTTTTCACACTTGATTAAAAAGTTTTTTTTAAAAAAACCTTGCAGCTTTAATAACATATATGTACGATGTAACGTGGTTGCTGGAGTCAATTGATCTTATGTCTCGCTTTGTTACCAACACTATCCCAAGACTCGCTATCACAAAGTTAAGGGACCAAAATTTCATCAAATCATGGAATCTCTCCAACAACGAGTACACACACATACGGCGGTGTAGCGGGTGATGGCGGAGCCGACGAAGGTGGCGCATGAGACCTAGGGGTGGGTACGTATGAGAGGACGCTACAGGCAGAGAGGAACACATTGCAATGGTTAATTTCTACATGTTTATATCTCACCCCTCAGGGACTGACTTCAACCGTAAACCCTAGGTGGTCTGATCGGACCCTCAAACTAGTAAGACTGACATTGACCTGACAATAGGCTGGATTTTCAGCGTAACTCAAATACCAAACCCAATCCTCGACTACGATGGGGACTCACCGCCGACGCCGACGCCGACTCGCCGGAAGCCACTGTTCTCTCCTTCGTTCTGGGAAGTCACATGGGCCGATGAGAAGGCTGGGCTCGGCCTGGCATCATAGGGCAGCCTGTGGCCCGCATCTCCCCTGTTTTGGGCTGCCCTTGCCTCCTCTCTCTCTCTCTCTGTGTGTGTACCAGACCGACATGATCGACGCGCTGCTAGCCTCATTCTATCTACGAGGCTGCTTATCATCCCCACTCCTCTTGACCAATAAATCGCAGAGATGCAGAATCAGCCATGAAGAGAAATAGCTGCTTGTTCCATTCCATGGCGCTAGCGGTGTGTGTGAGCTCCCAAATAGAGTCGAAAGCTAAGCCTTGGCCAGGGGTGCGATCAAGATATATAGGTATGATTTGAGCTCCAAAATTTATGTACATGTAAAGAAAACATGGGATTTCTTTGAAGCATGCGATGCACATTAGGTAGGAAAAACTCAAGTACCCAATCTTTGTGCGTGCCAATGACACCACTTAATAGAAGGAAAAATAAATCAACGTTCTAGAATGAGATCCACAGGAGCCTTGGTCATATTTTAGGTAGGCTCGGTTTGGCAGTTCTTGTAGAAAATACAATCAAATCTGCAGATTTATTACTAGCGCCGTACAGATAGGTAGCAAAGCTTAGATTTGGGAGGGAGAAGAAGAAGAAGATCTGGCCTAAGTTTTCAGAGAGCAAACCACCATTAATCAATCACATCAGCTGCATCCTTCTGGTTAGGTGATGATGTACGTACTTCACTTGGGTGTCCAGGAAGGCACACACACTAGGCAGGTTTGGTGGTTGCATACTCGCTCTCCAGTCAAAGGTGAGCTCAACGGCATGTATGCAGCAGTGGGTACTTCACTTGTGCTGTTCTGCAAGCACAAGGAACCACATGTTTTCAGCTTTCACTCTTCAGGTTGAAGAGTTCCAGACTCAAAAGTCCATGGCAATCTCATCCTTGCTCTGCTCTTCTGCAGACTAGTATACTATAAACAAACGTGGACATTTGAAGGTGGCGCATGTAATTGAACATGGAATACGCTATAAGCTCATTTTTGTTTGTCTTTGGTTTAGTTTGCAAGTGACTGCTAGGTTGATTTGGTCATCCAGATGGAATCTGACAAACGGCAGAGGAACTAAACCGGCGCTGATACATTCTGTATGTCAGCTGACAGTATCAAATTTTCTGATGGTTGGCACTTGTGCGATCTCACAGCACCTAGGTGGCGCGACACGTGTTTGACACCGCCATATTGTCAACACTTTTGTGAGCCACGCAGGTTCCATCCTTGTTAGTGTTACATACCACTTTGGTGCCATGTCAGCTCATGTAGTGTAGAGAGGGGCGGGGGTAGGGATCCAACCTTTTTTTTAAAAAAAAACTGTACACTAATAATTATTATTTTTTTTTTGCAAATTTTACAATTGTACAGCCGTATCGTTTGTGCGCCACGTGTAAGTACCTTATCAATCTTGGTACACACACACATCTGACATTCATGTTGATTGGAAGCCCTGAACTGAAACATCAAAGTACAGTACTAGTTAACAATACAGTCAATAGAACTAGGCCGGAACTAAACTAAAGCCTGTTTAGGTATGATTTATGCACACTTCGTAGGAACAGGTCTAGGCAACAAGTAAAGAGTAGTTGGTTCTTGTATACCAAACGCTGGTACAAACCAGCACAAACCTCATTTTATAGCAACTCAAGCTACCAATCGTTTGCCAGTTGCAGGCCTTAAACTACCAAATGGTTCCTGCAACCACAATTCACAACATGCTATATACTATGCATCCTAAGTTTCCCAAGAAGCAAGTTATTTCCTATGTCATGGTTGCTTAAGCCAGTCTTGCGTATTAATTATAAGCTTATAGCCAGTTCTACTTGCAGAGCTTGAAGCACATATATAGAGAGTACAGTCTAAGTGCTAGAAGCATGAATCAAGCTGTGAGAGTAACAGATTCAGTTGCAATGGCTCCTTTCAAGCTGAGACATGTGTGTTTCACAGTTGTGCTGTTCTCCATTGCCTTGTCTAGTTGCAGAGGTAAGCCAGCTTCACTTGACTTGTTTGTTGCTGACCTGTACCATGGCTTGTTGAATACTTCTGTTGTTTTTTCATTCGAACAGTTTACTTCGGTCTTGTTTGGGAGGGTTAAAATTTAAATTTAAAACTACCAAAAGTTTAAGCTTTCCAAACCAGGGTACCCCTTTTATTCTGACAAGCATTAGCCTTTATCTGACAGTTTCTCTGAGAATCCAGCTTGTGAGGCTTTTCAGAGATCTTAAGCCATTCAAAATAAACCCTCCATTTTGTTGGTGCTCACACTTGGCATAATTTGTTGAATACATTTGTTTTTTTTTTCTTAATAATGCAGGACAAGGAGGAGGAGGGGGAGCAGGAGCTGGAGCAGGTGGTGGTGCACTAGTGCCAGGAACACAGGATGCAATCCAGATTGTGGCACAAGCTGCTCTCTGCTTTGACAATAGAACGGTAATAATCTCTCCTCTACACTCCTAATTCATCAGAACAACTTCTTTACAGAACCAAAGATTCTTACTAAATCCATCAGAGTAAAGTGCACATGCATTAAACATGATTTGCACGAATCTTCGATCAAGCATCTCCAAGTTGGTCCCTAAATTCAGCTAGTATGAACTCAAATCAACATTACCTTTCCATTTCTCACCGAACTTGTAAACCCCTTGATATACTTGCGTTGAAACATCAAAGTGGTACAATATTATTACAAAAATAAGTACAGTTTTGAATTCCAGAAGCAATTCCCAGCTTGTACACTTCAATTTGGGCCTAAATTAAGATGTAGCTATATCTGGGAGGATGGTGATGCGGGTATTACTTATTAATTTAGGCCAATGAACCTTGTGCATTTGTGCAATACTCTATATCTAATAATTTTTTGTACTTCAAAAAAATATTTTTATTCTTAATGATTTAATGTTTGCAGGGTTTACTATATGCAGAACGTTCCATAAGTTGGTCTGCTCCAGATAATCTTGTTTTTAATTGTATTTAACATTACAAATGATGCATGCATCTGTGATCTTCTCTATATATTAATTATCAGTAACCGAGTGGCATCAGCAGCACTCAATTGAGGAAAGAAAAACGTTGCGTGGCAGGTGATCAACGGGTGCCTGCAAGCGATGGGTATCAACGTCACTGGCAACGGCGCAAACACGTCGGCAAGCAGCGGCGCCCCGGCGCTGGCACCTGCGGCGAACGGCTCGACGGCGAGCATTTGCAGCGCGCCGTGCTTCGGGCATATGACCATGATGATGGGTTGCGTCAACGGCATCCTGGGCAACATCCAGGGCTACAGCCCCGGCCTCATGCAGGGCGTCCAGGCCATCTTCCAGATGGCCTGCGGCAATGTCAACGGCCAGGGAGGCGGCGGCGGCGGTACTGGTGGCGGAGGTGGCGGTGCCGGCGGTACTATTGGTGGAAGCGGCGGCGGAGCTACAAATGTTTCAGCCAACGGGGGTAAGAGTACTGAATTTTGAAATTGGATTCTTCCCAAGGAAAAAAATGAGACTGGCTTAACTGTTTGGTTTCCTTTAATCAAACGGACGTTATTATGAGCTAAATCCACATGTCCATGTACGAGTCACCCAACATTTGCATCCACGTGTACCTGCAGGCTCACACGTGGCGATAAACAGTCCAGGTCAGCTGATCAGCAGCGCAGATGGGCCCACGGCCAGTCTCAGGGGTATCTGTTCCTCGGTGCTAATAACATGGGCTGGCATATGGATGATGGGGTTCTAGCTTGGCAAAAACTAGTGACCAGAACGTTACGTCGCAGCAAGCTGTGGTTTGTTTGTTTGTTTTTTTTTCCTTTATAGCATAGTTACGATATTAATTCTACCGTCGGTGAAGATTTTATGCAACAGCAATCTGTGATTCCTGCGTCCTGATGAATAATTCGGCATATGTATCCGTGTTGTTTCAACTTATGAACCGGTTGTGCTTGACCACTGCTTTAATCGAATCGGTTTTGTCCCGACAATGGCTGTATTACCCAACAACAGCGTGGGTTTCCCACTTTAATTTCCGGGATTTGAACTTGTGACACGTGGATTGTGAAGTTTTGTCGGGTCATAGAATCGCATGTTAATACTACACATAAACGTATCTAAATTGACCACGTGAAAGATAATACCGATAAACTCACTGTCAAAAAATGTTTTCAAAATACTAAGATTAACTATAAAAGTCACACATTAGAGACTAGAATACCCAAGACTAGGTGCTGTGAGCAGAGCAGGTAAGCATGCTTAAATACTTGAATTTCTTAATTGGCAGTGGTTGGCTAAGGAATTGGTTGGCACAATTGAGACAGCAGTTCTCGAGCAAGATAGCAATAGTTAGCCCGGTAGAATTGACAAAGATTTGGGCAGGAAAAGTTCAAGTCATGCCAGGAGTAGAGGTTGGATTAGACTTGGAAATGCTAACTTGGAACGCACTTCACATCTATTCCTCCGACGCATCAAAGGCTAGGTGAGAAGAACCTTACCAGTTATACTAGTTAAGTACCATTGGTTCAAACCAAGTTACCAAATTGCCATTTCATCTCTAGCTATAAATTTTCTTACAAACTATCCATTCAGATGTTGTAAACATACAGTTTGTAACAAAAAATTTATCATGCGCAACATTGCTCAAAGTTAGACAATTGTCAATAGGCAAATCTTTCCTTTGGAGTATTGGTAGGACTAGGCTGGTAAATCTTGATAATTTTATTTAATTTATTTCGATTTTAGTTATTTAGGGATTTACTTTGGAATTTTATATGCGGTTTCTTGGCCGTTTGAGCAGGGCATGCAAGTTGATGTGAATAATGATATCAAGATTTACCAGCCTAGTCCTACCAATACTCCAAAGGATAGCCAATTGTTCACTCAGCTAAACTTGCCCAAAAGACTTGCCTATTGACAATTATCTAACTTTGAGCAATGTTGCGCATGATAAATTTTTGTTACAAAATATATGTTTACAACATCTGAATGGAGAGTTTGTAAGAAAATTTGTAGCTAGAGATGAAATGGCAATCTGGTAACTTGGTTTGAGCCATTGGTACTTAAACTGGTATAACTGCTAAGATTCTTCTCACCTAGCTTTTGATGCGTCGGAGGAATAGATGTGAAGTGCGTTCCAAGTTAGCATTTTCAAGTCAAATCCAACCTCTCCTGGCACGACTTGAACTTTTCCTGCCCAAATCTTTTGTCAATTCTACCGGGCTAACTATTGCTATCTTGCACGAGAACTTCTGTCTCAATTGTGCCGACCAATTCCTTAGCCAACCACTGCCAATTAAGAATGCGACGGGTTTTCGGAGACCACGAGGTGCACAGTGTTTGTTGATGATGCAACGATCAGCAGTGGATAATAATTAGTAAGAAGTGGAAGATAACTATATGGTATAGTATTATATTAGAAGTGGTAGCAGTTGAGAGGGATCGATCAATAATTGAGCTTGTTGTGTCGGCGAGAAGAGATATAAGGTTCGGTGAAGTAGCTGGAGTGCGAGGGAAGATTAGTTCAAGGTGGGTCTTCTATTATGTATTATTGTATATGTAAGGTACTCTAATACCATGTAAATTAATACAATAATTTGCCACACACATAATCAATGTATTGCTAGTTTGAGATTAAATAGAGATAGATGTTCATACATATGTTTTGGAAAAGAGTAATTAATCAAGCAATAATGGGGGTATGTAGCTATATGATCCATGTATGATGGAGAGTGGTTATGTGTAACACCCTAAATTTGGAGTTCTTTTGAAGCCTTTAAAAATAAAAATAACCATTTGAATTTTCTTATTTAAGTTCAAGCTTATTTTTAATTTTTAGAAATTAAAATAATTTAATCTGAATAGTTTAAAATTCAATTAAATTTAAAACCATTTTACTTGGCTTCCTTGAGTTCTAGAGTTGTTTCTGGAATTTTCTGAGAATTTTTGGAGCTTATTTACTATTTCTTTGAGCTTGGTTTTATTAATTTCCTTTTCTAAAAATAAAAAATTAGTTTAAATTTCAATTTCTTCTATGAGCCGCTTTCCTTTCTCCCGACCCAATTCCCTTTCTTTGGGCCCATCTCTTTTACTCGTCCCTGCCAACCTTCCTGCCATTTCCCCGTCGCCCGCTTTTCTTATCGCTCGGCCCAGCTCCGCTCTGCGCCACCCATTCCCCTTGGCCCACTTGCCTTCACACGCTAGCCCACCTCTTTGCGCTGCAGTCACTGTCGTTGGGACCCACTCGTCAACCTACATATGCCTTTGTCTTCGACTAGGACTCGGAGTCCAACTCTTACCCGCCGTCATCGCTATCCTTGACCCAAATAATCTCACCCCAAGCCTTTAAAAGCCTCTGCACCCGTGTCAAAAGCTTTGTCCTGTTCCCTTCCCTCGAAAACTCTAACTCACCCCTCGGTTCACGCCGCCTTTTCAACGAATCGAGCTCAAAAAGTCGTGCGCCGCCACAAGTCTCCCTCGCTAGATTGTGTCGTCGCCCCGTGTGCTTTTGACATCTTCATCACCACAAACGAGTTCGCCTCATCGCATTCTATGTGTTGCGCAACTTGCTGTCACTAGAAACCCACCGCTCCGCCATTGCCGCCACAAGCTGAAGCCATTCTGCCGCTTAAACCCTCGCCGCCACCGCTGCCATGGTCACCGTTGGTGGAAGCCAACCGCATCGTAGTGTTTGTCATTGCTCCTTTGCCCAAATCCAAGCCCTCACCATCTCCGCCATGCCCTGCTGTTGTCAGAACCTTGGTCCCCGAGCACCGCCACTGCTGCCGCTGACGTTAGCCACCACCTTGCCTCCACCCGAGTGCCACCTTAGCTTCTGCGCCCACGTGTCCATCCCCGTCAGCGCCCCATGGCCGCACGCATGGTAAACCCGAATCAGCCCTAGTCCTAGTCTTGTGGATGCAGCCCACCATGGACCACGCCCCCGCCTCGTGGACCCCAATGTCAATTCCTGTTTCGTAGACCAGGTGTGCTGTGCGCCATGAACAAGCTGCGTGGACTTGGTCCATAGATCAGGGCCCATATGTTAGTTTGTCTCTTTTCACTTACAAGAAGGCCCCACTTGTCAATGTCTTTTCCTTCTTGCATCAGAACGCAACCTAATTATTGACGCGAAGCATCATAATAAATATCGAAATCTTTCCGAATATCTGGTAGTACTAGCATTGAGGTTGATGTCAAACACTTCTTCAAGTCTTGAAAACTTCCTTCATAAGCTGGAATCCAAGCAAACTTTTTCTCCTTCTCTAGCAACTGCGTAAGAGGCTTAGGAATTGTTGAAAACCCTTTAATGAAACGACAATAATACCTTGCCATTCTGAAAAAACTATGAATATGAGCCACTGTCTTGGGTGGCTCCCATTATAACACTGCTTTAACCTTACTGGGATCAACCGCTACTCCTTTGGATGTCATCACATGATCAATAAAATCAACTTCCTATTTTCAAAAATCACACTTGCTGAACTTAGCATGCAACTGATGCTCTCTGAGTTTTTCAAGTATTATTCTCAAATGCTCAGCATATTCTTCTTTCGTCTTAGAATAGACTAGAATGTCATCAATGAAAACTACCACAAATTTGTCCAAATATTATATGAAAGACTTATTCATCATATTCATGAAATATGCAGGGGCATTAGTCAGATCAAACGACATGATTAGAAACTCATAATGCCCGCACTGCGACGAGAAAGTAGTCTTCGGTATATCCTTTGGACAAATCTACAACTGATGATAACCTGATCGCAGGTCGATCTTTGAGAACACTCCAACTCCTTTCATTTGATCAAACAAATCATCAATCTAGAAAAATGGATACTTATTCTTGATGGTAACCTCGTTGAGGGCACGATAATCGATACACATCCTCATACTTTCATCCTTCTTTTGACAGACAAAACTGGCACTCCAAGGTGACGAACTAGGTCTCACAAAGCATTTATCAAAAAGTTCTCCAATCTGTTTCTTCATTTCCACTAATTCATCAGTTGGCATCCGATAGGGTCTTTTAGAAATTAGCGTTGTTCCAGGCATTAAATCAATAACAAACTCGATGTCATGATCTGGCGGCATTCCCGACAAATCTTCTTAAAAAACATTCGGGTACTCTCAGACAACAGGCACATCCTATAAAGATGCGATCTTCAAACTATTGATCATTAGGTGTCTATCACGCACTGTAGTGGCTAGAAACTCTATTTTATTTCCATTGGTACCTTCGATCGTTACGGCTCATCGCCCACACTCTAGCACAACTTTGTGTTTCAATAATCAATCTATACCAAGCATGACATCTAAAGTGTGGGTGTATAGGATGATGAGGTTGGCTAGAAACTCAACTTGAGAAATGAGCAATTTAACTCCTAAGCAACCCAACTTAGAGCTTAACTCGCTCTAGGTGACTAGAGTAACAAAGTATGCTTAAGATGCATAGTTTCAAAATTATTCTTGCTTGCAAAAATTCGAGAAACAAACGAATGCGAAGCTCCCGAATCAAACAAAACTAATACAGGTACTGAGTTAACCAAGAACTTACCCAGTACTACATCAGGTGCTTCCTGAGCTCCTTCTAGGGTGACGTGGTTGACACGTCCTCTAACCTTGTAGTGGTGTAGATGTTGCACACTCGTAGGATGGCGAGACATCCCTTCCTCGAAGATGATCCTCCGAACAGTGATGTTCATTGGTCGACTGGCCTTAGTATCCTCTCGGGCGTAGATCATCAGTCGACACAGCACACCGCGACTCTTGCCGTTCACCATCCAGTTGGTGCCTCGGAGAGTGGTCTCTCAAATCCTCCAAGTGCTTGTAGAATTTTCCACAACTTGGCAGCAAAAGCTTCGGTACGCTCTCAATAGGTGTGAAGTTGTGCTATCTAACAAAAACAGACAAACTGTAAGAACCGATTTAAAACCAATAGAGAGCAGAATTTTAGCAATAGGCGAGTCAAAAGAGAGACAAGAAGAGTCAAGCAATTAATTAATCTTGCAAGTTAATTTTTATTTTAGAAAATAATTTTGAATTTCTTAAGGACGGACAATCTAACTAAGGTCAAGACCTACAGTCAGCACGACTATAATACCACCTTTGTCGGGACCCAAATATAAAAATCTGGATCCTCCATGTATGATGCACTAGTCCAAGATCACGCTAGCACACATAATATCAACATAGATGAATATAGTTCCACACAATTAATAAATAACAGTTGTGACCTTATGATCGAGTTTAAACTTATTGTGAGACCCCAAATTTGTAACCTAGGACTTACTGTGTTAATTTGTGCCATTTCCTGGATCATTAGATAGCACACATAGTTACATTGTTGGTTCAAACACATATAACAAAAATGAAGAGTTATTGTATAATATTAAACAAAGCGTAAATGTACCTTACAACTTTTAGCTTACAGAATGGCCGGATAGGCCAAATACTTTAAGAGAACAGCAGCGAAAGAAGAATCAAAGTATAACATGTGGAACCCTCATGATATGCCCACCGGCAATAGACTGTGGGCTCGTGACCTAGTTCTTGGCCTTCTTGATCTTCAGTCTTGATCAATACTCATAATTATCCTTGTAGTCTTCTTTTGTGCGTACTGACTAAAAGAATATAAATAGCTAGGATGAGTACACAACTGTACTCACAAGCCAACACACAATGCAATTATCATACATGTAGGGCTAATCAAAGGGAAGGATCTTGGTTCTTTTATTTTGCACAAAGTTATTTATTGAAATAGATTAAGTAATAGCAAATCCCGAGACTTAGAATTTACTAACTTAAGTTTTATAAAATGAGTTTTTTTGTAAAGTACTAGTGGAGATTCCATCTCCTATACCATTGAGTGGCCCCGCCGACTCAATGCTAAGGTCATACCCCGTATTTATCACTCGTCCCCTACCAGGCTTTCTCAACTCTCTGGGTCCCACCCCAATATTTCCAGTCACACGTCTCCAATCACATATTTCCAACCAATGGGATCCAATCCCATATTTCCAACCACTGGGCTCCAACCCAATCTATATCACATTCCAGGGCAACATCCATCCGGCGATCCTATGGCTGCAACCACCCGGCAATTCCAGCCGACCTACGCTTGAAATTCCGGGCTGAATGCCTCTGGCGGCTCTCCAGCTGCACCACCCAGCGAAACTCAGGTTGCACCCCTGGCGAAACGTCAATCTCAACCCCCCTGACCCGCATGCGAGACCACCCTCGAATCTGTGAGACCCCGGTTTATCGGGCTTGTAATGCTTAACCATCCACTTGGTCCTAGCATCACAAATCAGATAATCCGAGACTCGAGACATGTATACTTCCCAGAAATGCAGTATACACACCTCTTTACAAAGCTCATGCATCAATTCCATTCATTCACATAGAACCAAGTTAAATGTAACAGAATAACATTAATAAAGGATAGTTATTATAAAAGAGAGGCCAACCGCCAACAATAAAAGAGACAACAAGAATTAAACAATGAAGCAAAAGTGCCATAAGATGGCTACAACAAAAGAGCCAATCGGTGTGCCTTTAACCCACAAGGCAACCGACCGACCGCCAAGCTAGTCGTCGAATCCACAAAGACAACTCACAAAAGTGAGGCCCTTGGGGCTCACCTTCGCCCTCTGCAGAACAAAAGCAAAGCCCAAAGAAAATCGGGTGAGTACTTTGAATGTACTGCAAGATGTATAAGAATGATAATGACTAACAATAACTATATGCAAGCTTATTTAAGTGGAGCAAAGTTAGGACTCAAATTTTTAAGCATAAAGCAAGTTTTAGTTGCAATAATGTAATAGATTGAAAGCGCTTTAACAAATCAGTTTTAATGTTCAAATAATCGTAAATGACAACAATATAACAAGAGATAGACAACAACAATCCTCGAAGTGACTAAACCATTAGTCACCACAACAATAGCATGAATTACCCATTCATGCCAACCATGTCAAATTTTAATTTTTAAAAGGTTGTAGTCTAGTTCTTGCACGACCTTACCAAGCATGTCCATAACCTAGACGAGGCTATTCGAATAGTTTTATCCTCGCAGGGTGTACCAATGTACCCACACGCCTGCATCGCTTTTGCCACTAGATTCAAAGACACTTCGTAGGTATGCAAGCACGGCTAAGTCCTACGAGACATTTCTAATATTGTGAATTATTCACGAGCCGCCTGTATGGATAGAAACCCATACGTTGTGTCGAGTCATTGTAAAGCCTCGGTCAACTACCCGCCGCAGTAAAGCCTTGGACAACTACAATGCTCCTCGAGGTGGAGAGCCTACCCGAATCTCCACCACCGCACACCCAACACAAGAACACAAGAACACATATCATGTTTCACACAACACACACAACCCCCTCCCGCGACTCTGAGATAACCCACGCCAAAGTACTAAGTCAAGAGAGGTCCCATATCCTCTCGCGTGGTTAGCACGCATAAGCGCTTGGCTTAGTGACACAAGTAACACTTCGGTCCTTAGGGACACAGGCACCTTTCCTTGTCACACCCAACAATCACACCAACATGCCATTGTGCCCAAGTCAAATCATTTTGTTTTATTTTCGGTTTTACAAAACAAAAGCATAAGGTGCTGAACCAAAATAAACAAAATGATTTGTGTGATCAAGGTCATCGACTAAGTCGATAACCGCCCAATTCTACTGGTAGCTAAGCATTTCTAAGCATGACATCAAAAGACAATAAAAGAGCATAATTAAATCACCGGGCTCTAATTCACCAAATGATGATAATAACTTATGGTTGTGGCGGGGATAACATTTTAATGGCAACAATGCATTAGGAATAGCTACCTCTAAACAGGCAAAATTAATTGGACACAAAAGCAATGCATACATATAGTTTGTAAACAAGATATTAGACTTTGAAAGTAATGGGACATTTATGATCAAATATCTTGCCCGCTTGTGTGGGTCAAGGTGCTGCTGTGGATCAACAAGATTATCAACGCGCTCTTGGATCCTAACGAAAGCAAAATAGCAACCGATAAGAACGAATAAAACGCAAAGACCCAACAAGAAACCTTCTCCAAAAATTCTAAAATTTTTACAGTAGCAAGGTCCTGATTTATAATGAATTTAGCAACAAGAACCAATTGATTTGGATTCTTAATGCCAAAGATATGACCAAAATAATTTTGCTCACTTTTATAAATAAAAATGCTACTATTCATTAGTAAAAATTTCTGAGCTATACTGGGTTTGGAAACATTTTTAAATTAAAGTCTAGTTAAAAACATAACCAACAAAATTTGAATCAACCGAAAAGGATTTGAAATGAATTAGTTATGCATTTTACGAGTTATCACATTTTTCGCTTGATAAATAAATCTCTTTGGGAAAATCGTAATTTAGAAATGACGTGGCGAACGAGGAGCGCCGATCTCGGATCCGACGGTCCGCGTTCACGGAGCAACGCGCGAGCACGCGCGGCCGCAAAACCCTGGTCGTTAACCGTTGGATCAGGATCCAACGGTCCACGACCACTTTGGTCTGAGCGCACGCGATCCGACATCGTCGTCCGCCGCTGGATCTGGATCCAACGGCCCACGAGGATGGGAGCGCTCGGCGGTCCGAACGCTCACGCGACGCCGAGTCGTGGATCTGGGATCCAACGCCCGCGCGGACTCGATCGGGACCATTGATCTTAGATCCAACGGTCCACGCATCGAGACGCGCGATTTAATTCAAATTTTTCCACGCGAACGTGGGCCGTAGAACTAAGGATCGACGGTTCGCATCGACTCACGCTCAAACCATCGCCCCGCTTTCGTCCGCAAAAACGACGGAAGAACGGCCGCGCACGGCGGCTCGCCGCGGCGGCGCGAGCAAGTGCCCAAAATGGGTCCCAAACTTCATTGCGCACCTAAGGGTACCAATGGCGCTATCGAGGTGGTCGAGAACGCCAAGCCGGAGAGAACCGAGGTGACCGCAAAGTGACGAAACGAAAATGCAAACGGCTCATTGCGGTCCAAGGGAGTCGGTGCCGTGCCACTAGGGACTAAAGAGGGGTTACTGGCGCAAAGGATGCACCGAGAAGAGTCAAGCCGCCGGGCGAAGAAGAATGGCGATTTCGGCGGAAAGGGGAAATCCTAATTCACTCGCCCCGACAAATTGAACCGAATTGAGTGAGGGTTAAGCGCCGCGAGTAGAGGGAGAGCAGAGGAGCAAAGACTGTGGAAGAAAACCCCACGCACCGACTTCACCAAGCTCCAAACCGCCAATGGCGCCGAGAGCTTCCGGAGAATCTGTGGCTCCAGCTGGCTTGTGAGTGCTAGCTAGAGTCTGCGGTGTGGCTAAAGGAAGCTTAGGGAGAAACCAAGGAGCTTAAATAGCCGGGATGGCAGAGGGCAACGGCGATAACCCGCCGGTCAAACTCGCCGCTTGAGCGAGAGAGCGACGGGGCGGTTGGAGAGTGGACGCCGAGGAGGAGCACGACGGGCATTAAATGCGCGCAGAGATAGCCGCTTAAAGGCGCACCGTGGATTGGACCGACGCCGCGGTTTTTCTCTCAAGACGCCATGGTCGCCGCCACGCGCGCTACCGATGGAGGAAGGAGACGACTCGCCGATCGTCGGATGGAAATCGAAAGGCTGAGTTAGATCGAATGGATTACAACGGTTCCGGCTGCTCAACCGGTCAAGACCGCTCGATGTTGATCCAACTACCGAGTTGGATCGGTGGATTAGAACGATTCCATCGTTCAACCGGTCGAGAACCGCTCGATGTTGATCCAACGGCTCACGACCCGCACACTGATCGACGCGCACGGTGCGATTAGTTGATCGGACCGAGTCCGAGGCTCGAGCCCGAGGTCGGTTCGAACCCGAGGAACAAAGGCAAACCGCTTAGAATTTGAATTTTAGACATCTGATTTTTGGAGGAATTATTTGAGGTAGCAAACAAACTCCAAAATTTATGAAATTTTAATCGAGCTTGCTGACTGCAGGAGGAACCTCCCATAAAATGTTCAGAGATTTTCATGCACTGAATTATTCTCCAGAAATTCCAGAAGAGGGGAAAATAGGGTTTGACCAGTTTGACTTGCCTCCAAAATTATCAAATAACTTCTAAAAATCATGAGATAATTCAGAGGTGTTGCCAAGCCTCCCTAGAACTTAGGAAAAAGATTTCAAGGGTTTGGCAAAAGACCTTGCCAAGGAGGGTTTTGATTAGAGTCAAAAGAGGATTTAAATTGATTTTCCATAATTCTTTGAAAAGAATTACCAAAATGACCAAGTCTTCAAGATGCAAGAAAAGTTTTAATTTCTCCTGATTTTCTTACATTTGAAACACAAACCCATATTTGGGATGTTACAAAACCTCCCCCCCTTACAAAAAATCTCGTCCCGAGATTTGGCTCACTCTAAGAAAGAAAGATGGATAGTCCGCCTGAGACGATCTTCCCTTTCCCAAGTAGTCTCATCTTCAGAATGGTTTGACCATTGAACTTTGAGGAATCTGATGGTTTTATTCCTCGTTCTTCGTTCAGCCTCATCGAGTATGCGAACAGGATGCTCGCGATAGGTCAAATCTTCTTGGACATCGAGAGTTTCCAACGGAGCTTCCTCAGTTGGAACACGGAGGCACTTCTTTAGTTGGGACACATGGAAAACATTATGTACCCCTTCGAGTGCAAATGGCAATTCCAACTTATAGGCAACACCCCTTTCTTCTCGATAACACTGTAAGGACCGACATATCGAGGAGCTAACTTGCCCTTGACGCCAAACGCCGATGGCCCTTCAAAGGAGAGACTTTGAGATAAACAAAGTCATCCGCCAAAGCTCAATTCACGGCGACGACGATTCGCGTAGCTCTTTTGCCTGGATTGAGCTGTGCGCAAACGATCACGAATAAGCTGGACTTGGCTCTCAGCTTCATTGATCGAGCCCGGACCAAAGAAAGGTCTCTCGCCTGTCTCAGACCAGTTCAACGGGTTCTCGCACTTTCTCCCGCATAAGGCCTCGAAGGTGACATGCCAAGACCGGCTCAAATCTGTTGTAGGAAAACTCGGCAAATGGCAAGCATTTCTCCCAATTCTTTCCATAGGAGAGGACACAAGCACGAAGCATGTCTTCCAACACTTGGTTGACCCTTCTGTCCGACCATCGCTTGGGGTGATAGGTGTGCTAAAGGTAAGACGGTTCTCATAGCCTCTGCAAACTTTGCCAAAAGCGCGAGGTGAAAAGAGAACCACGATCCGAGACAATTGTCTTAGGTACCCCATGTAAGCTCACGATGCGGGCAATGTAGAGATCCGCCAAAAGACTTACACGGAGATCCGCCTTGACTGGAAGGAAGTGAGCCACCTTAGTTAGCCGATCAATGACAACCTGATGGCATCATTGCCCTTGGAGGTGCGAGGCGCATCGGTGATAAAATCTATTCCGATCGAATCCCACTTCCATTCAGAATAGGCAAAGGTCAAGCGATCCTCGCCGACGCCGATGCTCGGCCTTGACACGACGACACACGCCGCGACTCTAAGAACGAACTTCGCACTTCCCTCTTCATTCGGTCCACCAAAATCCTCGACGGAGATCTTGATACATCTTTGTGGCCCGGGTGAATAGACAAAGGCGAATCATGGGCTTCGCGGAGAATCAAATTCGCAATTCCATGTCCTTTGGAACCACAAGGCGCTGTTCGAACCTTACAACACCATGCTCATCCTCTGAGAAGCACTTAGCTATTCCGTTTTGACATTTTCCTTGATGCGCTTATTCCAAAGATCCGATTGCCGAGCGACCTTAATCCGATCTACCAAGGTTGGTTGCACAACCAAGGCAATGAGGGAACCATGCTCAACCAAACCTAAGTTGAGACGCTGAAATTCCTTCAGAAGGGTGGGTTGGCGTTCCTGGAGCAATAAGGCATTGCAATGCGCTTTCCGACTGAGCGCATCGGCAACAACATTAGCCTTGCCCGGATGGTAGTGAATACCCATGTCATAGTCCTTGATCAACTCCAACCATCTCTTTGCCCGAGGTTCAGATCCGTTGGGTGAACAAATACTTTAGGCTTTTGTGATCCGAATACACTTCGCAACGACACCGATTAGGTAATGTCGCCAAATCATAAGTGCATGAATCACCGCAGCTAATTCCAAGTCATGGGTAGGATAGTTGAGTTCATGAGGTCTCAATTGCCTTGATGCATAGGCCACTACCTTGCCTTCTTGCATAAGGACACAACCGAGTCCTCGACGAGAAGCATCGCAAAAGATATCGAAGCTTCGATGAATATCGGAAGAACGAGGACGGAGCGTGGTCAAACGCTCCTTGAGTACTTGGAAGCTTTCCTCACAAGCATCGGACCACAAGAACTTCTTGTCCTTCTTGAGCAATTCCGTCATCGGCTTCGCGATCTTGGAGAAGTTCTCGATAAAGCGACGATAATATCCCGCTAAACCAAGAAAACTCCGCACTTCAGTTACCGAAGTAGGCTGACACCAAGAAAGAACATCGCTGATCTTGCTAGGATCAACGGCTACGCCTCCTGCTGAAAGAACATGACCCAGGAAGGCCACTTCCTTCAACCAGAATGCGCACTTGCTGAACTTTGCATACAGCTGGTGCTCGCGAAGCTTGCCTAACACAAGCCTTAGATGCTCAGCATGTTCCTCCTCATCCTTGGAATAGATGAGAATGTCATCGATGAAGACCACGACAAACTTATCCAAATACTCCATGAATACCGAATTCATGAGGTTCATGAACAAGGCAGGAGCATTGGTTAAGCCAAATGACATGACGGTGTACTCATACAAGCCATAGCGAGTAGAGAAGGCCGTCTTTGGAATATCCTCGGGTCGTATCCGAACTTGATGATATCCCACTCTCAAATCAATCTTGGAGAATACTCGAGCTCCAGCTTAATTGATCAAAGAGATCATCAATGCGGGCAATGGATACTTGTTCTTACCGCTACTTCATTGCTTGACGGTAATCCACGCACATGCGTAAAGTATTGTCCTTCTTCTTTACGAAGATTGCCGGACAACCCCACGAGATGAGCTAGGCGAATGAAACCTTTTCTTGCAGCTCATTCATTGCTTCTTCAACTCCACCAACTCGCTTACGGCATCCGATAATGCCTCTTTGAAATCGAGCATCGGAACCAACTCAATGACGAACTCGAGGTCTCGAATCGTGGCATCCTCGAAGAGCTTCAGAAAGACATCAACGAAGTCACGAACTGTGGGGACTTCACTAATATCTAGAGCGGGCTTCGCTTCAAGCGCGAAGAGATGCGGACCTAGCAGCTTTGGCGAAAAGCGAACCTGCTCGCCCGAAGGACTAGATAGAAGGACACACTTCTTGGCGCAATCGATTTGTCCCTTATGCTGAGACAACCAATCCATACCAAGAATTACATCTAGATTTGCTGAATGGAGGAGGATAAGATTCGCAAGAATCTCACCCTCGATCTCGATTGGAACATCCCTACACTCAGATTCAGCTCTCAACTCCAAACCCGGAGAGCGAATGAGCAATGGGATCAACAATGGAGTAAAGAGGAGCTCACTAATAGCAGCAAAAGACTCAGAAACAAAAGAATGAGAAGCTCCTGAATCAAACAAAACAAGAGAGTAATGAGAGTTAACAGAAGTGTACCCAAAGACGACGTCGGGTGCCTCCCGTGCCTCCTCTCACGAGATGAGGTTGACGCGACCACTACCCACGCCTTGGGTAGTAGGGACTATCTTCGTGTCCCGAGAAGAACCACCGCCCGCCGCGCCCTCCATTAGGACGAGGGTCGCCCCGCCTTCTTAGGGCATTGGTTCGCATAATGCCCCTTCCGCCGCAGCGGCAAGTAACCCCGGCAATGAGTTGCGGGACCACTGCCGACTCGCAGTGCACGGATCGGGCACGCTCGCGAAGGGCGAAGAACAAAAGCCGACGGCCTCGGTGCCGGGTCGACGCGACCCCGAGACGGATCGGGCGGGATAGCCGCCCTAGATGACTTCGGGCCTCCCACTTACGCTATGGAATCCACAAGCGCCCACCGAGTGCTCGGCGACGATGGCCTTGTCCACCAAGGCCCGGAAATCGGGAAGTCGACGATGGATAGCTTGTCCCAAGCTCCTCGGACAAACCATCCTTGAACTTCTCCCGCTTGGCCTCATCAAGGCCACCTCCTCCGAGCATAACGAGCCAAATGGTTAAACTCGCATGTACTCAGAATCGAGACGCCCTTGTCTGAGCGACAAGAACTCCTTCTTCTTCAGCCTCATCAAGCCGGAAGGAATGTGACTCCGACGGAAGGCAGTGCGGAACTCCTCCCAAGTGACGGTGTGGCCATCAGGCTGCATGGCGAAAGCTCTCCCACCACGACAAAGCCGCACCTCCACCGGTGCGATGCGAACAGCGCCTTCTCGTGCTCCTCGGCATCTGCTATGCGCGAGCTTCGCCCACCGCACGGCCGCCGTTCAAGGCAAGCGGTCCTCGACCTAGAGAACGTAGGGGGCTGAGTGCGAAGAAACTCCGCAAGTCCCCCACGCGGCTGATGACCACTCCCTTGCCCGGATCCTGATGCACCGGTAAGGGCGGAAGTGTTGCGCGCGATGACGTCCAGAAGAACCCTCCTGCCCCTCGCACGGTTGCGCTCAATCAAGAAGGACCTCGCCATGGTCGGAGGAGGAGGAAGATCTCGTCCGACCACCGATCGCCTTGGCCGCTACGAAAAGGCCCGCCATCCTGCTACAAGAAACTTGGGTTAAAACTAGACCCGAAAACCAAGCCGAAATGAAGCAAAAAGCTAACGACTAGGGGAATGGAATATCACCCTAACCGAAAGCCAAAAACAGCAAGTGGGTCAACTTAAACAAGCTTATAAAAAGACTCCAACAACAGTAAGGAATCACCAAACCAAAGTTCAACTTCCCAATGCAACCAACCCGTATTGAATGAACGAGTAATTGCTTGAGAAGATAAAAATTCAGAATAGTAGGTAAGATCTATTACCCCTAAAGAGCAATGTTTAGTCAACGAAAATAGTGTTAGATACTTAGCTAACTAGTATCACATCTTACCCTTTTTAACCCCACAAGTTTTTAATTGATTAACCTCTCATCTTCTACCCCATTAGAAACCATCGAGCTTGCTGTCCGGAAATTGAGGTTGCTGTAGCGATTTCGCATCCAAGCTTCCAGTCGAAGTCTTCCATTCTAGAAACTTCAAAATCGGCACACTTCAATTTGCCAAGCTCTGGTCCGATCGTAAACCATTGAGCTCATTGTCTGAAATTGAAGCGTCTTTGTCCAGATTCCGCATCCAAGCCTCTAGCCAAACCTTCACCCGTAAACTTCAAAAACCCTAAGCACTTCAATTTGCCAAACTCAGTGGTTCCCAAAACCCATTTAATCGATAACACTATCTTTGAAGGAAGAAGAGGTAAACAATTTTCAAAACTCAAATCAGAGTGAGATGAGAGGAGAAAGCTAAGATAGGTAAGGAATAAAATCTGAGAATTCCTTAAGCTTTCAAAAATCATTTGATACTTTGAAATTAAGTTTTTCAAAATATCCTAAAGACGACCAACTTGGGTTACTACGGTCAGTATGGCTCTGATACCAAACCTTGTGAGACCCCGGTTTATCGGGCTTGTAATGCTTAACCATCCACTTGGTCCTAGCATCACAAATCAGATAATCCGAGACTCGAGACATGTATACTTCCTTAAATGCAAGATACACCTCTTTACAAAGCTCATGCATCAATTCCATTCATTCACATAGAACCGGCTAAATGTAACAGAATAACATTAATAAAGGATAGTTATTATAAAAGAGAGGCCAACCGCCAACAATAAAAGAGACAACAAGAATTAAACAATGAAGCAAAAGTGCCATAAGATGGCTACAACAAAAGAGCCAATCAAGGTGCCTTTAACCCACAAGGCAACCGACCGACCGCCAAGCTAGTCGTCGAATCCACAAAGACAACTCACAAAAGTGAGGCCCTTGGGGCTCACCTTCGTCCTCTGCAAACAAAAAGCACCCAACAAAAACGGGTGAGTACTTTGAATGTACTCGCAAGATGTATAAGAATGATAATGCACTGAACAATAACTATATGCAAGCTTATTTAAGTGGAGCAAAGTTAGACTCAAATTTTTAAGCATAAAGCAAGTTTTAGTTGCAATAATGTAATAGATTGAAAGCAGTTTAACAAATCAGTTTTAATGTTCAAATAATCGTAAATGACAACAATATAACAAGAGATAGACAACAACAATCCTCGAAGTGACTAAACCATTAGTCAACACAACAATAGCATGAATTACCCATTCATGCCAACCATGTCAAATTTTAATTTTTAAAAGGTTGTAGTCTAGTTCTTGCACGACCTTACCAAGCATGTCCATAACCTAGGACGAGGCTATTCAATAGTTTTATCCTCGCAGGGTGTACCAATGTACCCACACGCTGCATCGCCTTTTGCCACTAGATTCAAAGACACTTCGTAGGTATGCCAGCACGGCTAAGTCCTACAAGACATTTCCAATATTGTGAATTATTCACGAGCCGCCTGTATGGATAGAAACCCATACGCTGTGTCGAGTCATTGTAAAGCCTCGGTCAACTACCCGTCGCAGGTAAAGCCTTGGACAACTACAATGCTCCTCGAGGTGGAGAGCCTACCCGGAATCTCCACCACCGCACACCCAACACAAGAACACAAGAACACATATCATGTTTCACACAACACACACAACCCCTCCTCGCGACTTGAGATAACCCACGCCAAAGTACTAAGTCAAGAGAGGTCCCATATCCTCTCGCGTGGTTAGCACGCATAAGCGCTGGCTTAGTGACACAAGTAACACTTCGGTCCTTAGGGACCTGGGCACCTTTCCTTGTCACACCCAACAATCACACCAACATGCCATTGTGCCCAAGTCAAATCATTTTGTTTTATTTTTGGTTTTTACAAAACAAAAGCATAAGGTGCTGAACCAAAAATAAACAAAATGATTTGTGTGATCAAGGTCATCGACTAAGTCGATAACCGCCCAATTCTACCGGTAGCTAAGCATTTCTAAGCATGACACCGAAAAGACAATAAAAGAGCATAATTAAATCACCGGGCTCTAATTCACCAGCGATGATAATAACTTATGGTTGTGGCAGGGGATAACATTTTAATGGCAACAATGCATTAGGAATAGCTACCTCTAAACAGGGCAAAATTAATTGGACACAAAAGCAATGCATACATATAGTTTGTAAACAAGATATTAGACTTTGAAAGTAATGGGACATTTATGATCAAATATCTTGCCTGCTTGCTGTGGGTCAAGGTGCTGCTGTGGATCAACAAGATTATCAACGCGCTCTTCGGATCCTAACGAGAAAGCAAAATAGCAACCGATAAGAACGAATAAAACGCAAAGACCCAACAGTAAACCTTCTCCAAAAATTCTAAAATTTTTACAGTAGCAAGGTCCTGATTTATAATGAATTTAGCAACAAGAACCAATTGATTTGGATTCTTAATGCCAAAGATATGACCAAAACAATTTTGCTCAGCTTTTATAAATAAAAAATGCTACTATTCATTAGTAAAAATTTCTGGAGCTATACTGGGTTTGGAAACATTTTTAAATTAAAGTCTAGTTAAAAACATGACCAACAAAATTTGAATCAACCGAAAAGGATTTGAAATGAATTAGTTATGCATTTTACGAGTTATCACATTTTTCAGTTGATAAATAAATCTCTTTGGGAAAATCAGAATTTAGAAATGACGTGGCCGAACGAGGAGCGTCGATCTCGGATCCGACGGTCCGCGTTCACGGAGCAACGCGCGAGCCGAAGGCGCTATAAACCTCAGTCGTTAACCGCTGGATCAGATCCAACGGTCCACGATCACTTTGGTTCGAGCGCGCGGCGATCCGACGCCTGGTCGTCCGCCGCTGGATCTGGATCCAACGGCCCACGAGGATGGGAGCGTTCGGCGGTCCGAACGCTCACGCGACGCGAGCCGTGGATCGGGATCCAACGCTCGCGCGGACTCGCATCGACCATTGATCTTAGATCCAACGGTCCACGCATCGAGACGCGCGACGCAATTCAAATTTTTCCACGCGAACGTGGGCCGTAGAACTAAGGATCGACGGTTCGCGACGACTCACGCTCAAACCATCGCCCTGCTTTCGTCCGCAAAAACGACGGAAGAACGGCCGCCGCCGCTCGCTCGCCGTGGCGGTGCGAGCAAGTGCCAAAATGGGTCCCAAACTTCATTGCGCACCTAAGGGTACCAATGGCGCTACGAGGTGGTCAGAACGCCGCAGTCGGAGAGAACCGAGGTGACCGCAAAGTGACGAAAACGAAAATGCAAACGGCTCACCGCGGTCCAAGGAGCTGGTGCCAGCCACTAGGGACTAAAGAGGGGTTACACTGGCGCAAAGGATGCACCGAGAAGAGTCGGCCGCCGGCGAAGAAGAATGGCGATTTCGGCGAAAAGGGGGAAACTGGACCACTCGCCCTCGACAAATTGAACCGAATTGAGTGAGGTTAAGCGCCGATGAGTAGAGGAGAGCGAGAGGAGCAAAGACTGTGGAAGAAAACCCCGCCGCACCGATTTCACCAAGCTCCAAAACCGCCAATGGCGCCGAGAGCTTCCCGAGAATCTGTGGCTCAGCTGGCTTGTGAGTGCTAGCTAGAGCTGCGGTGTGGCTAAAGGAAGCTAAGGGAGAAACCAAGGAGCTTAAATAGCCGGGATGGCAGAGGGCACGGCGATAACCCGCCGGTCAAACTCGCCGCTTGAGCGAGAGAGCGACGGAGCATTGGAGAGTGGACGCCTGAGGGAGGAGCACGACGGGCATTAAATGCGCGCAGAGATAGCCGTTTAAAGGCGACCGTGGATTGGACTCGACGCTGCGGCTTTTCTCCTCTCGCGACGCCATGGTCGCCGCCACGCCGCCGGCTGAAGGAGGAAGGAGACGACTCGCCGATCGTCGGATGGAAATCGAAAGGCTGAGTTAGATCGAATGGATTACAACGGTTCCGTCGTTCAACTGGTCGAAGACCGTTCGATGTTGATCCAACGGCTGAGTTGGATCGGGTGGATTAGAACGATTCCATCGTTCAACTGGTCGAGAACCGTTCGATGTTGATCCAACGGCTCACGACCCGCACACCCGATCGACCGCGCCGGTGCGATTAGTTGACTGGACCGAGTCCAGAGGCTCGAGCCCGAGGCTGGTTCGAACCCGAGGAACAGTGCAAACCAGTTAGAATTTGAATTTTAGACATCTGATTTTTGGAGGAATTATTTGAGGTAGCAAACAAACTCCAAAATTTATGAAATTTTAACTGGAGCTTGCTGACTGCAGGAGGAACCTCCCATAAAATATTCAGAGATTTTCATGCACTGAATTATTCTCCAGAAATTCCAGAAGAGGGGAAAATAGGGTTTGACCAGTTTGACTTGCCTCCAAAATTATCAAATAACTTCTAAAAATCATGAGATAATTCAGAGGTGTTGCCAAGCCTCCCTAGAACTTAGGAAAAAGATTTCCAAGGGTTTGGCAAAAGACCTTTGCCAAGGAGGGTTTTTGATTAGAGTCAAAAGAGGATTTAAATTGGATTTTCCATAATTCTTTGGAAAAGAATTACCAAAATGACCAAGTCTTCAAGATGCAAGAAAAGTTTTAATTTCTCCTGATTTTCTTACAATGATATATTTCTATGATCCAATAATGATGTAATCCAATAATGATGTATTCCAATAATCCAACAATGATATATTGTGTAATCCACAATGATATATTTCTACGATCCAACAATGATGTATTTCTATAATCTAATAATGATGGATTCCTATAATCCAACAATGATGTATTTCTATAGTCCAATTAATTCCACAAAGTTTACGTATTCTACATGATTCAACAAATTCACCAAAATTATCATCATGAATTATTATGAAAATCCATCATTTTCTTCTTTTAATCGCCACCTTTATTGAATCAATCCCATAATACTATTTTTCCAACAATCACTTACTATAATTAATTAATTCAACTAAAATTCGGTTTAGATCCAATCTCTCCTTTCGATCCCAGATAATCAAGTCAGTACTTCATGTTTAGACACTTTCATGATATATTTAATTCTACCAAGTTAATTTTCTATCCATTCTCAACAATCTATATAATCCACAAAGATGCCCTACCTCACTATATTCATCTAATTTCGTAATATTGTATTCCCATTATCCGATAAAAATATAATCATTACTTAGGATTTTATGTACTACGACGACAATGATTCAAGGATAAACAACATCAATTGGTGGTATAGTCAAATTAAGATTAACTAAACTCCTAAAATTTGAACTTATCATTTTATGTAAATAGCAATGCATAATAGTTTTGAAATTTAAACAGATTTAGGAGAACATAGGTACAATATGGTCAAAGGAGATTTGCCTTCATTGAAGGATGACGTCACTGCGTCCGGTTGGTCCAAATTGATTTCGGCGATGTCGGACTCTACACGGGCGAAAAGAGGCAAAATAAATAACAGAAAAACAAATAAAATATAAAAAATATAAATTTGCCAAAAGAGAGATTAAGAATTTAGATTAATTTAGGGACAACAATCGATGGAATCGGACTTCGCATAAAGGAGAACAAACACCCAGAAGTTTGTCGGAAATGGAAATTCCAGGAAAAAGAGGAGGCGAATATTCCAGAGAATATTATGTTCTAGTTTTTAACATGCAAATGCAAAGGGGTAGTATGACAACTTGACCCCACTTGCAAGAGAAAGAGAGAAAGAAAGAGAGAAGGACAAGAGTATGACATCTTGGGCCCACGTGTCTTTGGGTCAAAGAATTACACACAAAGAGCATTACCAACCAGAAACAGAGGAACTCGAGGTGCCTCAGGAGTGCGCCGACGAGTGGCGGCCGGACGAGGGGCAAAATGGAACTACAGCGAGGTGATGGACCCAAGGGTGGTGGCAGCAGCGCCGGAGGAGCACGGGCCTGGCGACAATAGCGGCAGCGCATGGTCATGCTTGGTGTCGGGACCCAAATATACAAATCTGGACCTTCGTGTATACTGCACTAGTCTAGGATCACGCTAGTGCACACATTGGCAACATCGATGAAATATCATTTCCATATGCAAAGTTGACTAATAAATATACAAATAACAATAATTATCGGAGTAAAGACATTAAGGTCAAAGCTCACAATTAATATCTCAAAAGACAAATAGCTCAATAAAGCTGCAGCGGAACATAACAGAATAATTTCAGGGAAGCCCATCCATATGCCCACAGGCAATCGGCTGGGTAGCGTGATCTAGTTCTCCATGATCCTTGAAGTAGACCTTATTGACTGATGATTCCTCCACTTCTGTTGATTGATTATAGCAAGTATGAGTACACAACCGTACTCGCAAACCATACTACAGAATGCAATTTATAGATGATGGCTTATTCCAAAGGAATGGTTTATGTGGTTCTTTTGCATAAATACAATATTTGCAATTGAATACAAATAATAGATTGAAAACATAATTCAAAACAAATAAACAATTTTAATTTGATATTTGTTTTCACAAAGGACACATAGTCTAAACAAGTTATTTACACAGCCATATGACTTAGATCACACAGCTCCCTTCCCAAATATTTTATGAAAATCTACCCCTTGTGTGAAATCCCCGAGCATGTCCATGACCGCGGACGCGGCTATTCGAATATATTTATTAACACTCTACAGAGATTGTACACTTTACCCACAAGATGCAATCAACTGGACCAGAGCTGATCACAACAAAACCTTTTGGTAACTTTATCTTAAACATTGACACTCTCGATGTGCTTTACTTTCGTCCAATTTGTATACACAGCCCTTGGTACGACACACACCATTGGATCTAAAGACGGCGAACCGCTCACAGATGTGACCCAAACACAACGGTACACACCTTTCACCCTGTCACACAGCCTAACCTATCTGCCTGAGTAGTCAATGTCAAGATTAACTAAGTTAGACCCGTCCCATAACAGGCATGTAGTTGTACAGTAAGGCTCAGTTCAATGGTGCACAAAGTTAAGTCTTTAATTGACAAAGACAAAACTTTCAATTTCTAACTAAATATCACACAGACTAATATTCCCATTCACACAGTTTCCACCATCACATAGTATCCACCACTTTCTAACTAAATATCACACAGGAAAAACTTCCAATTTCTGACTAAACTGGGTTCAATATGATCAAAGGTATAACTTGTCTTGCTATAACAATTATGGTCTTATTTTATCTTCAATCTTTTACTTCCTTGGCCTTCAGCTCATTTGGACGATTCTGGGACTTCAACGTCTAACGAGAAAGAAAGCGCAAAACAAACAAAATTCAAAAAACAAATCAAATAAAGTCCAAATTAAAATTGAATGATACTGGAAGATAGATAACGAATTTAGATGAATTTAGAAACTTGAATGGGGTCAACCGAGTTCGGATGAAGAAGATATGGCTCTTAGAAGATTGGAATTCACATGAAATGATGACAAAAGGAAAACAGAGAGAGAGAGAGAGAACTGGCAAGTGGGGGCTACAGAATATTCTATTCCAAAAATATTAGAAATTGGATGAGTGTATGACATGTGGGACCTACTAATATTTATGGATTTCTAGAATTAAAAATAATTCCAGAAAAAGGCAGAGAGCGACATGCGGGACCAATAAAATAAGGGATTTTTCAAGATTAAATTAATTCTCAAAAATAGGATTAGGGGTTGACATGTGGGCAACTGGTCTATGGACCAGGTCTACAGAGATATGCTAGTCCACGGTGGACCAAGCTCATGGAGGTGGGTTGACCAGGAGTTGACTGATATGCGGAGGCCACATGTAAGTGAGAGAAATAAATAGGTTTTTTAATTAGGAGGATGACAGGTGGGGACCACCTGTAAGTGAGAGAAATAATTATTTCCTTGTATGACATATGGGGTCTACTCATTATAGAGAGAAAGAGTTAACAGATCAACTAACAACCATGCTCTACAGAGAAGCAACAACAACATATGCAACAGAGGAAGATATATTTTCTACTTGGGCCCACATGGAAAAGAGGAAAAGGAAAGCCAACAGATGATAGAGACAAACACTACAGAGAAGATGTGTTCATTCAAAGCACAGAGAACAGCAAAGCCAAAGAACAGAGGGCGTGTGGTCTGTTCGGCCGCATGGAAGCAAAGATTTGCTACTATGGTGGCAAAGGAAGGATTAGAGAAGGAATCAATGGGGAAAGGTGATGCTTGACGCACACATCAGGAAGAGGAAAGGAACACAACATAGAACAGGGAGGACTATAGAACCTCATACAGGACCGAATTCACAGAAGCAACATAACAGGAGGCCTGCTGATTTTGGTACAAAGGTTAGACGGTGGCCGGAGGTGACGCGATGGCGGCGAAGGGGCAAAACGAAAAGAAAACGACGAGCCGGACGCGATGGTGCGGTCGGATTTTGGAAAAACTCACCGAGGGAGTGAGCAATCCGATGAACACGCTTCGGCTTTAATGATCGACGGTGCTCTGGTGATCTCTGGGCGAAGGGGATGGAACCATCACGTAGAGCACGACGCCACGAACTCAACGCTGCAGACGGTTCGGCTGGAGGACGTCGGATGAAGGAGCAACTCGTCGGAGAAGACCTTTAGTTGGAACTCGGTATTTTGCAGATGACGACAAAAATAGATTGATTCAGAGGAAACCAATTCAGGGGATTGAAAGAGGAGATCAAGACGGACGTCTAGAAGTAAACAGTTTGCTTTTATATGCACCGAGGGAGATATCGATTTTAGAAGTTTTGGATTGAAACGTATACGTCCAGGAGACGAGCTCGCTCGATTGCGTCGGTTGGAAAATGATGAATAGCACCATATGAGTACTGTAGCACAAGGCAGGAGAGAGAAATTTAATGATTTTTGGAATTAAATAAAAAGGTTAAAAATCAACGAGATCAAATAAATAGCAAACAAATCCGAAAAAATCTTAGAAAATACCAAAAAATTCCTTGGAATACAAGGAAACAAAATAACATAATTTTTTTTATTTAATTAATATTTATATTAGTCAAATTAAATATTTTTAATTTACAAAAATTTCAATTAAGCTTTATTAATTCAAATAAAATTGGTGAAATTTTTCACGGACCTAAACTACTCAAAAGATTTTTAAAAATTCAAATTTTGGGATGTTACACTAGGGCGCCGCCGTTGCGGTAGCACGGCAATGAAGGAGGCGCAAGCACGGTTTGCGCGTGGTCGCGGGGAAGCGGCCAGATGTGTCAGGTGGCCAGAGGGTGGCTGAGGCAGCACGACAACGACGGCCGGCGACATGGAAGATGGGCTCACGGCGGCGATGCTCTGTGGCAATGAATCAGCCGAAATGAGAGGGGAAAAAGGTGGAGTATGACTGGAAACACGTCGGGACGCATTTCACTCGGCGAATAACTCGCTGGAGAAGAAGATCGATGGACGGAGGTGAATTCAGCCTAGAAGAAGAAAACAACAAAATTCGGCGATGAACTGCAATGAAAAATGAATTTGATTTAGGTAAATATTCACGGGGCTCGGGAACACGACATGACACGGTTCGGGGTTTGAAATTCTCACCAGAATGATGGAGACACGAAATGGGGTGGTGGCCGGCGCTCGAAAAGATGACGATTCCGGCGGCGATGAAGCTCCAGATGCTTTGGGGTTTAGAGGAGGTGTGAAAGGGTGGAAGAGGTACCGGGGTTTCTATTTACGACTCAAACGGGGTTCGAATTGACGCGACTGTGAGTACGAATGTCGACGACATTCAAGGCTCGATTTTGGAAACTGAAGAAACTGAAATGCATTTGAATGTTGGCGGTAATGGAGGGATTGATCATGCAAAGATGGTGGCATAATGATGACGCCAGTGGTGCGACCAGAACAACGCATCAACGTGGGAAGGTAGCACGTGGGTGGCGCGGGGAACATGGGAGCGCACTGTGTGCATGGCACGGCCGGGCTAGCTCACCATGTGTAACGTCTCCAAATTTGGCTTTTCAAAAAATCTTTGAGTAGATTAGGTGCCTGAAAAATTTCACCAATTTTATTCGAATTAATAAAGCTTAATTGAGAATTTCTTAAATTAAAAATATTTAATTTGACTAATCTAAATATCAATTAAATAAAAACATGTGTTATTTGGCTTGTGTTCCAAGGAATTTTTGGTTATTTTCTAAGATTTTTTTGCTATTTATTTGATCTCCTTGATTTTCGGCCTTTTATTTAATTCCAAAAATCCTTTCCTTTCTCTCTCCTATTGGCTGCTACAGTACCACGTGGGGGTACTGTTCATCTTCGTCCCGAATTGAACAACCCAGAGTCCAGTACCTAAAAGCTTCACAACTGTATCTTTGTAATTTCATACCTTCCTCCTCGGTGCATATAAAAGCAAACCGATCACATCCAAACATTCGTCTTGATCTCCTCTTCCAATTCCCTAATTTGGTTTCCTCCGAATCAATCTATTTTTGTCGCCATCTACAAAATACCGAGCTCCAACCAAAGGTCTTCTCCGGCGAGTTGTGCCTTCATCCAACGTCCCCTGGTCGAACTGCTTGCGGTGTTAGGTTGGCGTCGTCGCGTTCCACGTATACATCCCGTCCCCTTCACCGAAAGATCGCCAGAGCACCGTCGGTCATGTCAAGCCATAAAGCCAAAACATGTTCATCGCGTTCCTCGCTTCCTCAGTAAGATTTTTCAAAATCCGATCGTGTCATATTGTAGCTCTCGTCGAGATCTATTTTTGTTATATTCTAGATTCAAGTTTCATCCACCACACACTGAGAATCGAGCGTTCTCTCTCGTCTAGGCCTATCTTACTTCTCCAGCCAAATACTATACAACAGTTGATCCCCTATCTTCAACTCTACCACCGTTGGGTTCGCATCGACGCGTTCTACGCCTGCTCACGTCCCCTTTTGCGGAGCATCATCGGAGGTGTTACGCGCCCGTGAGGTCGTCGCAGACTGTCGTTCTTTGCTCCGTCGCCGGCGACTAGTGCGTTTCCTCGACGTCTGGACCGTGTCATCACCTCTACCTCATCTTCGCCATTCTGTTTTGCCCCTTCGCGCCGCTGGTTCACTTTCGTTCGCCGTCACCTCCTTGCTTCCAAACCAACCGAATGCCCTGTGCACTGTTCCTGTCTATTGCTTCGTTCGGCTCTGTGGAATTCCTTTGATTACCTTTCGTCACTAGCTAATCCTAGCTTGCCATCTTCTGTCAGCATGCCAATGCCGTGCGCCATGTGCAAGGCCTAACATCTCTCTATTGTTTGATGTTCTCTGTTGAAGCACATTAGCAGAAGCACGTTTCTCTCTATCCATCTTCTCTGTCTATTGAGTGGTTTCCATGAGTCATCCACCCAATTAAAAGCCCTAATTATTTCTCACACTTACATCTGGGTCCTGCATGTCAGTCAACCTTGGTCAAACCCTAGTCCACGAGCTTGGTCTACCATAGACTAGCATATCTCTGTGGACCTAGTCTATAGACCAGTGGCCCACATGTTAACCCCTAATCCTATTTTTGGGAATTAATTTAATTCTTGAAAGAATCCTTTTATATCATTGGCCCACATGTCGCTCTCTCTATCTTATTTCTAAAATTATTTTAATTCTAGAAATTCATAAATATCAGTAGGTCCCACAGTCATGCACTCAGTCACTTGCTAATATTACCAGAATAGAATATTCTGAGAATATTCTGTAGACCCCACTTGTCAGTTTCTCTCTCCTTTTCCCTTTTCATCATTTCATGTGAATTTCGAACTTTCAAGAGCTCGTTCTCCTCTGTCTCGAACTCCGATTGAACTCATTCAAGTTTCTAAATTCATATAAATTCAATATCTATCTTTCAGTACCATTCAATTTCAATTTGGAGTTTATTTGATTTATCTTTTTGAATTTTATTTATTTTGTGCTTTATTTCTCGTTAGACATCGAGTCCCGGAATCGTCTACAGGAGCTGAAGGTCAAGCAAGTTGAAGATTGAAGATAAAATAAGACCATCATTGCTATAGCAAGGTAAGTTATACTTTTGATCATGTTGAACCCAGTTTTTAAAATATTTTATTTCAAATTGTTGCATTCTACTTTAATTATTTATTTAAATGCTTTTGGGTTTAGTTATTAATCCAATTTGCTATATCTACCTTGTCTATTGTTATGTCATATTATTTTGTCACCCTAGGTTGGTTCATTATTTATTTGGTATTATTATAGCACCAATGTGGGTTGGTTAGATATGAGTAGATTGCTCATCATTTCATGTGAGTTGCAAATATAAACTTGACTAAATGATTATGGAACTATGTGATAAAACTGTGTGCGCTGTGTGCTATTACTCATTGATGGTATGTGTTGCACTTAACAAACAAGGTGAGAAAAGATTTAGACTGAGGCAAGTGGTGGATACTGTGTAATATGGTGGAAGCTATGTGCATAGGAATATTGGTATGTGTGACATTTAGGTAGAACTTAGAAGTCTTGCCTTAGTCAATTACGAGCTTAACTTTGTACGCCATTGAACTGGGCCTTACTGTACGACCACATGCCTGGTATGAGACGGGTCTAACTTAGTAGGTTATGGAGTCTTGAAATATTACTTAGGCTATTAGGCTAGGCCGTGTGCCGGGCTAGAGGTGTGATTCTCACATTGCGGGACGGTTCGCCGCTTTCCTGTTCAACGGTGTGTGTTGTGCCAAGCATTGTATGTATCGATTGGACGACGGTAAAGCAGATCGGGAGTGTTAATGCTTGAAATAAAGTTTTTCGGAAGGTTTTGTTGTGATCAGCTCTTATCTAGTTGATTGCATCGTGTGGGTAAAGTGTATAACCTCTGCAGAGCGTTAATCAATCTATTTGAATAGCCACGTCTGCGGTCATGGACATGCTCGGGATTTCACACGAGGGGTATATTTTTTATAAAAACAATTGGAAAGGATCAGCTGTGTGAGATAACTTGTGCAACTGTGTAAAACAATTTGGTTAGACTTTGTGTCCTTTGTGAAAATAAATGTTAAACTATTACTGTTTATTTGTTTTAAATTATGCTTTCAATCTATTATTTGTATTCAATTGCAAATGTTTTATTTTTGCAAAAGAGCCACAGAAGCCATTCCTTTGGAATAACCCATCATCTATAAATTGCATTATGTGGTATGACTTATCAGTACGGTTGTGTATGCATGCTTGCTATAATCAATCAATAGAAGTGGAGAAATCGTCAGTCAACAATGTCTACTTCAAGGATCGTGGAGAACTAGGTCGCGCTACCCCAGCCGATTGCCTGTGGGTATATGGATGGGCTTCACTGAAGTTATTCTGTTATGTTCTGCTGCAGCTTTGTTGAGCTATTCGTCTCGTGAGGCATTAATTGTAAGCTTTGACCTTAAGGTCGTTACTCTGATTGTTCTTGTTATCTGTCTATTTATTGATCAATCTTTGCATATGGAAATGATATTTCATCGATGTTGCCACTGTGTGCACTAGCGTGATCCTGGACTAGTGCAGTATACACAAAGGGTCCAGAATTGTATTTTTGGGTCACAACAACATGGTTCGGGCGCACGGCTTGGTGCTGGCTTAGGCGCGGGCACAGCGGGGCGCAAGGACGACCATGGGCATGCTCGGGCGCATACTGGTCCGAGAGGCAGCGCAGCAAGGGCAACCGCTGGTGCTGGCATGGGTAGATAGGAGAATGGCTAGAGAGACAGAGCAAAGCAAAGGAAAAAGAAAGAAGAGAAAGAAATAGGAAAAAGGGGGTAAGGAACAGAAAAAGGTTTTCGCCCTATGGAAAGACAAATGAAATGAAATTTTGGAATTTACATTTCGGAGAAAATTCAAATATAATTTCGAATTGAGGTTAGAATTTAAATATACATGAATTCCAAATGAGAATTTGAATTCTAAATTTGGCTGAGAAATTATTTGATTTTGGAATTTGATTTGAATTTGAGATTTGAATTGAGACTCATAGTTTGGATTTTGATTTAGAGTTGAATTGAGATTTAAGATTTAAATGAGAAACTTCAAAAGAAGACCAACACTTTGAATTTAATTTTTACAAAGAGAAAAATTTGGGATATTATAGTGTTGCAACAAATAAAAATTTCGGATGCAACAAATTGGGAGGCACAACGCAACAATTGTCGAGATCTACAGCAAAATGAGAAGGTGAAGTGCATGGACTCGCTAGAGGGAGGCGCTCGTTGGAGATTGTTGCCAGGGCATATAGTAGAAGCAGGCACGAGGACGACGTGGGTCCACCATGTAGCACTGACTGAGCCGTCTCACACCTCGTGGCCACACGCTGGGGGAACTACGGTCCACCACTTGCGCACACGTGAAAAGTAGATGGCGTGATGCCTCATCGCCAGTGATAATAGATTTGGCCGCCCTAGCTCCTCTGACCATCGTCTGGCTCGCCCTTGTGGCACCCTCTTCTTGCCTAAGAGAGACGGAGGTGGGGGGATTGGGAGAGGGTAGATGAGAAGGGGATGTAATTGATAGGACAGGAGAAGAGGAAGACGTGAAGAGTAGTCAGTAGTGGTGGGCTCGAGAAATTAAAGTGGCAGGGTGTGAATTTGGGAGTAAAGCGTTCGATGCGTGTGGTAGCACTATCCATTATTTTTCTTCCGGGAGTACTCACGTTAATTGCTTGATTGATTGGGAAGTTTGGATGGACTCACCGAGTTTTTTTTCTTCTGAAATGGCACCCTTAGTGTGCACAATAACAAAACTAGCCTCCTGCACATTTAAGGCAAAACTGACACCTTACCTGTGCCCCAGAGGACCAGATTTACCGTGTGGGTGACACATGGCCTCATCCGCCCCTAGAGGCGCCGAAATGACTCGTTCGCCCCCAGGGGAGCGAAAATGCCTCCTTCGGCCCCAGGGGCATGTATTCCCTCTCCAGAAAAGGCCGAGAGTTGTAGAAAATTTTAAATATAGCAAATGAGCTCCACAAATTATGATTTTTTTTTTGTGAAGGATCCTGATACAGTGTAGTTTTTCCATAATTTTATCAGTTCTAATTTTTTTTTCTCAAAAAGTCCTTTAAGGCTACTTACTATTTGCATGCAAATAAAATAATCGATTAAAAAAAATTCAAAAACATACTAAATTTTTTTCCACATTTATTCTTAATATAATTATCCGAAGTTTACATTTATTTTGAACTTTTATAACCCCTAGGTGCTGGATTTGCCTCGTTCTAACCCCTGGAGCCCATGGGTGCAATAGCACCCCACCTTTTGTTTTTCTTATTTAAAAAAAACTAAAATTTTCTTTTGGCGTCCCCGATTCTCGCTAAAATTTAAGAAATATTGTTTTATATGATTTCATCACATGTGATAATACCCCCTCCCTCGTCAACAAAAGTTTCATCTGATCAGTAGGGGTGGGCCAAATGGCCGACCACGTAAAAAAACTTGCGAAATGAAATTTTTAGTACATGTGATAATATTTACTTCTTTTTTTACTCCCGTAAGGAAGATAAAAACTGTATCAGAATCTTAACGTGAAGTCGGAGTACAATTTCCTCTACGTCCCGGTTGACTCGGATACCAATACTATTTTTCTTCGTGCTCCGAGTGGTTCTAATCGTACTACTACTTTTACTATCTACGATTTTTGATTTTGTCTGATTTGTTCACTCGATTTGTAACATCCAAAAATTATAAACTTGGGATAATTATATTGAGAATAAATGTGTAAAGTATTTTGAACACATGTGTTGAAATTTTCCTCAAATTGATTATTTCATTTGCATACAAATGGTAGTTTTAAAAGAATTTTCAAGAAAAAAATGCAAACTAATAAATTATGGAAAAATTACACTAGTAAGTACACTGCGTCAGAAGCATTCACAAAAATGTTGATAAATTTTTAGCTCATTTTATATATTTAGAAATTGCTACAACTCTCGGCCTTTTCTGGACGGGGAATCCGCGCCCCTAGGGCCAGACGAGGTATTTCCATGCCCTAGGGGGGCCAGAGGTGGTATTTCTACGCCCCTAGGGCCAGAAGAGGTATTTCCGTGCCCCTGAGTCCGTACGAGGCATTTATGCACCCACGAGGGCTAAACGAGGCCATGTGTCGCCTACACGGCAAATCTGCTCCTCTAAGGCATGAGTAAGGTGTTATTTTTTTGTCTTTGATGTGAGGGAGTTAATTTTGCTATTGCACATGCCAACAATGCTATTTTAGCCTAAAACTCCTCGATCACCTCTTATTGAGATGCATACGGACACCTGTTATTGCATTGTATATCCTCACGTCAAGTGGAATTGCTACCACGCAATCTGAGACGTCGTAATTGATGGGTCAATTGAATCCACGAATGAGACCTTTTCTATTTGTCAATTAATGTCAGAATTTGTAGCTATTTTTCTTTTTTTGGTTGATTGTGAGAATTTCTAGCATTTTCTCACCTAGAATTAACGTTAATGTTTTTAGGAGAGCGTCCAATTAATAAAGATAAAGATGTGAACAAAATCTGAAAAGTTTCCCGGGAAATCCCCCTCATCCAAACTCGTACTTCTTTAAGGATGGTATGTACTCTCCACAGAAATAACCTCCAGTACAAACAGAGCATCCTTTACTTGCTTGATGATTTTATGTTGAATCTTCCCGATTGTCAATTGCACCTTCAATTCTGTTTTGAGTAAGATAGCTTTTGTTGGAGAGTATATCTAAAAGTAGTAGCCATAGAAGATGTAAGAAAATCTTTTTTGGAAATCAAAATTAAATTAACAAATCACATAATTAAATCCTAATAATACATATATCGATAAAATAACATGCAAATAGTTAGTACAACATGGATCATAACATTGCCAAAGCAATTTTACCACCAGTTTGTACTTCATAATCTTTTCTCGAATATATCTGCTCAGAGCAACATAACCCTGATTATTTGCTTAATCACTTTATTATATGTTTATTCTTCCTTCTTTAAGTTAATGTCCTTTGCTAGTCAAGAAAAAATATGCCGTGCTTAGGTGGTTACTAGGGTCACAAGAAAGGTCACCACATCATTATCATCATTTTTCATAAGTAGAGAAACTTAATTAGCTCGGACAGTCAATTTGTTTCCCAGTTGCATGCATTCCTTTAATTTCTTCAGTTGGACTATGCACAGAGCCACAGACTCTTCTTCTTGATCATGAGTCAACATCCAAAACTAGAAACAAAAGATGATCGCCCCTTCTTTTTGGAAACATCTGCACCTCAATGCTACTACAACGAACCAAAAACAAGAAGAGACGAGCATTACATTTACCACCAACTGAAAGAGCGCTTTGTACTCTTCATTCTTCTTCTAACTGTTGGAATTAGGCCTATATGTATAAATGTTCATTTATTTCTAAAATTTTAAAGTATGAAAAGCCTTAGACCAGTGATCTTAGACCAGGGTAGTCAAAGTCTTAGACCAGGGTGGTCGAAGTATTAGACCCGGGGTTTTATACCAGTATGGTCAAACACATAGACCAATGTGGTTGAAGTCTTAGACCAGTGTGGTCGAAGACATAGACTAGAGTGGTTGAAGACATAGACCAGTGTGGTCGTAATAATATGGTCGAAGCCATAGACCATTGTGATCGAAGGCATAAATCAATATGGTCAAAAATAGTAGTCAGATCCATAGACCAAGGTAATCGGAATACACTGGTCAAAGTTGTAGACCAGTGGTCGAAGCTGTAGACTTGTGTGTAATCAGGATCAATAAACACTGCTTAATGATGATTAATTACTTTTAATTAGCAGTTACCAATGCTTTATTATGACAGTTACTAGAGAGTAATTGTCTTGACCATAAATAGGATCTAGAGACGTCCAGATGAGGGTTGATGATTCAACATCCATTTTCTTTCTTCTTCTTCTCTGTCCTCATGTGTTGGAGGTTTGTGCTGTCGAACAAGCCATCTCTTCTCCTCGGTGTGCACCAGGAAGGAGGGTGAGCGGGTATCTCCGAACTATTATCGCAGAGTTCACCGCGACGGGCAAGAATAAGGTTTCGAGCGGCAAGATTCACGCAACCTTCGCACACAGATCATCAACAACTTGCTCTGCTTCGAGTCTGCACTGCTTCCTATTCTTCATCGAGCCCTATCGTAAGTTGGTAGTACAACCAGATTATTATGTTATAATCATATTATTGAGTATGTTTAGAAGTGCAATGAGTTATCTGCTATTGGAATCACTTTATGCATCTCTAGTTATTTGTATTCTTCGTCTCGTATTAAAATCTGAAATTAAAATATTGTCTACATTTTCAACAATCCAGAAACCTTATTGCAGATATTTTTGTGATTCAGCAATGGCTGGTGCTTCTGATGCTATGAAACCTGAGAGATTTTCTGGTCAGAACTTTCATAAATGGCAGACAAGGGTCAAGTTTTGTCTCATATCTTTGGGGCTATGGTGGGTAATCCGACCATAGTACCCATTTACTATTGAACAGACCATGCGATTTGACACAGATGACAACGCAGTCTTTGGATGCATACTGACAATACTGGCCGACCAGTTCTATGATGTGTACATGGACTTCAAGTCCGCCACAGAGTTGTAGGATGCACTAGAGCACAAATACGCTGAAGCTGAGGCTGGTCGTTGGCTCTACATGTGCGAGCAATTATTCGACTACAGCGTGAAAGATGCTAAGTCGATAGTTGTACAGGCTCATGAGCTTTAGCTATTGTGTTTTGCCGCCTAAATTTGTGGCTACGAGCATTGTTGCTAAACTTCCTGCTTCATGGTGGGATTTTGCCACTGGTTTAAAGCATAAGAGGGAAGAAATATATATTTAGAATCTCATTACAGTCCTTGATGTGGAAGAAAAGACAAGAGCAAAAGATACACCAAGCACTTCTAGTTAGAACAATCAAATCAATGCAAATGTCAAGAGAGAAAAGATATGGTAAGAAAAACAAAGGATTTAAACCAAACAAGATAACTAGCTTTAAAAATAAAATTGAGAAGAAGGATATGAGGAATATCACCTGCTTTGTGTGTGGGAAAAACGGTCATACGGCGAAAGATTGTCTTTTTGGCAAAAGCAAGGATGCTGAACAGCCAAATAAAAAGGTTGTCAACGTGATCATTGGCGATGCCTCAACAGGAGGGTATGGTAATTCACTTGTGGGTTTTTCAGCATGTCAATCCACTGATTGGCGGATTGATACTGGAGCTAATGTTCACGTATGTTTTGATATCTCCTTGTTTTCTTCTTATCAGGCAGCCGGGGCTTCCCCCGTCCTAATGGGGAACGGCTCGCATGCTTCTATTTTTTGTGTTGGCACGATGGATCTGAAGCTTACTTCAGGGAAGATTGTCCACTTGAAGAACATGTAACATGCGTCAACAATAAACAAGAACCTCATTAGTAGTTCTCTGCTATGCAGGGATGGTTATAAGCTAATATTTGAGTCAAATAAAGTTGTATTGTCTAAGTTTAGTAACTATGTTGGTAAAGGCTATGGGAGCGGAGGCTTGTTCCGCATAAGTACATTAGAGTATTGTCATAATCTGAATGTTACAACTGGTTTGAATAAATGTGAGGATATATGATATTCTTGTTTTGTCATATTGGTTTTGATAGTATTGCTCGAATGTCCAGATTATATTTAATTCCGAAATGTGAAATTTTCAAAGGATCAAAGTGTCAAACTTGTGTGCAAGTGAAACAACCTCGAAAACCCTTTAAGGGATTATAAGAGAAAAATAACTTGGCACCTTTAGATCTTGTCCATTCTAACTTGTGTGAGATGAATGGATTGTTGACCAAAGGAGACAAAAGATATTTTCTAACTCTTATTGATGATGCATGTCGATATTGTTATATGCATCCAATGAAAACAAAAGATGAAACTTTAAGCTATTTTAAAATTTATAAGGTCGAGGTTGAGAACCAACTAGAAAAGAAAATTAAAAAACTAAGGTCTGGTAGTGGAGGAAAGTATATCTCTCATGAATTCCCCCAATTCTGTTCTGAATATGGAATAGTCCATGAAGTTACACCACCATACTCACCCTAATCAAGCAGGGTGGCTGAGAGGAAAAACCAGGCACTAACAGACTTAGTGAATGCCATGTTGGAGAGTGCCGGTATGCCTAAGATATGGTTGGGGGGAAACTATTATGACAACAACTCTCATCCTTAAAAAAGTAATCACTAAAATATGTGAGATTACTCCGTATGAGGGATGAAAGAGGAGAAACCCCAATGTTAATTTTCTGCGCACTTGAGGGTGTTTAGTAAAAGTCAATATACCATTGCAGAAAAAAAAAGAAAACTTGGACCTAAAACAGTCGATTGTGTCTTACTGGGATATGCTCATAACAGTACAACCTATAGATTTTTAGTAGTAAAATCATAAACTCCTGAGATTATTGTTAACACAATAATCGAGTCCAAAGATGCTTCATTTTTTGAGGATATTTATCCTATGAGAACTGTAGGCAGTACTTCTCAAACTGAGGATAATCAAACTATGAATAATACTAATTGTGAACCTACCACCATCTCTAAACTAATGAGTGATATATCACCAATTTATGATATTTCTTTGGAAGAAAATAATTTAGTCGAAGAGGCTCCTTGTAGGAGCAAGCGACAAAGGGTTGATAATACTTTTGCCGAAGACTTTATTGTATATGTTCTGGATGATATGCCAAATACTCTTTCAAAGGCTTATGCATTACCAGATGCTGAGTATTGGAAAGTGATGGTCCATAGCGAGATGGATTCCATCATGGCAAGCAAGACTTGGGAGATCACTAATCGTCCTATTGGGTACAAATCTGTTGGATGAAGTGGATCTTTAAAAAGAAAATATGGCTTAACGGTACTATTGATAAGTACAAGGCAAGACTTGTGGCCAAGGGTTATACCCAGAAAGAAGGTGATGATTATTTTGACACTTAATCTCATGTTTCCAGATTAACTACCATTCGAGTGCTCATTGCATTAGCTGCTTCCCATAGTTTACACATCCATCAAATGGATGTGAAGATAACTTTCCTTAATAGAGAGTTAGAAGAAGAAATATATATGGAGCTACCAGATGGTTTTATGATTTCTGGATAGGAAAATAAGTTGTGCAAATTATTCAAATCCTTGTATAGCCTAAAGTAAGCACCTAAACAATGACACGAGAAGTTTGATAAAACTTTAACATCTTCTGGTTTTGCTATGAATGAGGTAGATAAATATGTGTATTATAGTCATGGCGGGGGTCAAGGAGTGATTTTGTATTTGTATGTCGATGACATACTTATATTTAGAACAAACACTACTATTATTGATGAAGTTAAATCTTTCTTATCTAGATGCTTTGATATGAAAGATCTAGGAGAGGTAGATGTTATCCTGAATATTAAATTGATCAAATATGAGGATGGGATCACATTAAACCAATCCCATTATACTGAGAAAATATTGAGTCAGTTCGGTTTTTAGAACTGCAAGATTTCCCCAACTCCTTATGATGCTACTGTTAAGTTTTGAAAGAATCAGGGATTAGGCAAAGATCAATTGAGATATTCATAAATTATTGGGTCCCTTATGTATCTATCTGGTGCCACAAGACTTGACATATCATTTGCTGTGAGTAAATTAAGTCAGTTTACTTCTAACCCAGAAGATGATCACTGGGAGGCACTTGGGAGAGTGTTGCGCTACTTGAGAGAAACAACCTCATATAGAATTCACTATACTGTGTATCTATCTGTATTAGAAGGATATAGTGATTCAAGTTGGATATCATATGCAGATGAGATCTGTAACAACCCAAAATTTCAATTTCAGTTGAAAATAGAACATCAATAATTTTTGTGGATTTTCTGGAAATTTTAAAAACTTTTCCCTAAAGTATATTAAGGCTAAAAGAATTTATGTGCAAAATCTATTACCAACTAAAAGTTGGAATTATTTTATTTAAGTCCAGAATGCCGCATAGAATTTATGTGAATTTTCTCAAAATTTTTGGACTTCATTTACTATTTTCTAAAGCCTATTTGAATTTCTGGAATTAAATCAATTGAAAAAGAATTTAAAATTCTTCACATCTGATCGGGCAAGCCCAAAGATTGTCGGCGCTGCCTCGCCCACTTTCTCCCCCGCTGAACGCTTGGCCGTCCGATCAAATCGGACTACCGACATCAATCCATTCGCCTTCTCTCTCCTCTCTGTCTCACGACAGTGGGCCCACGACAATGCGTCGTCTTCCTCGCTCGTCTCTCGCGCGATCGCCGCTCCCGCCGCCATTAAAGCCGACCGAGCTCATCATTCCCGTGATTCCCTCTCTTTCCTCGCATTCATCCGCATTCGGTTCGCTGCTCACCCCGCACTCGTCTCGGCCATTACCCCTTCCATAACTCATTTATCAGAACGCCGCCCTCACCTCCATAGAACGGCCGTTGCCACTCGCCCACGATCTCCATCTCCCGCCCGCCGCCCCTATAAAGGGAGCACCGGTGCGCCTCTCCTCCCTCAAGCTTTTGCCCCAGCCCCTCGCCTCGCCCCGCCGCCGCGCATTTGGTCTCTCTCTCCGACCGAGCCAGTGTGCTCCACTACTCTAGCGCCGCCACCGGTGAACCTCCGGCCGCCTCGACCGCACCACCGCCTCGCCAAGATCGCGGACTGGTGCGCGACTCCGCACCCTCGAACGTCGCCGAGCTCCTCCCGCCAACGACCGAACATCACCGCCGCCTCTCGCGTCGCCGACCATCTTCCGCCACTTCCACCGCCAGTGTAGCGCCTCACATCAAGATCGTCTCGAGTATTTTGCGCACTCACCGGCTCACCGCGCCGCCGTCACGGCACCATTGGAACCCGAAGCGCCTCTCTCCGGGCCGACGTGGTCACCACCTCGGCGCCACTCACCCTACCGCGTGCGTGGCGCACGTGGCGCCCGGTAAGAATAGCAAGGCCAAAGACACCGCTCCTTCACACTGTGCCGTGAGCCGAGTCCACCGTGGACTTGCGCCTCGTTGTGGACTCAGTCCATACTGTGCGGGCCCACTTGTCGGCCTCGGAAGGCACAAGATCACTGACGTCATTGGCGCAATAAAGATATTTTCCTTTAGAAATTTAATTGAAAAATTCGGAAATTCGATTTTAGGATTTAATTTAGGTTTTAAACTTCCAGAGCTCGTATTTCTTCATACAAACTCCGATTTAGGTGATTCAAATTTCTAAATTTGTATAAAATCAAGATCTAGCTAACTAAACCAAAATTATTTAATTTGGAGTTAATTTAAATTTTCATTTGAATTTATTTGTGTTCATTTGAATTCGCTTGAATTTGGATTATTCTCACAGATAGATTTTGACGACTTTAGAGCTTGACCCTATTGAAGAAGTAGAATACCGTGAATTTGAACAAGGCAAGTTACACCATTGACCATTTTGCCCCAATATTTAAAATTATTTAATTCTGTTTTAAATTATTATTGCATGCATAATTGTATTTAACTATTTTAAATTCTGCTTTAAATATTTAATTATTCCAATTCCTTTGTATAGCCAAATTTGATTGTTGTATTATCAATTCCTTGTAACCTTAGTCAAATGAATTTAAAATAAATATATGGATAGCAATGCTTAGACCATGAAATATTTGACTTTGGGAGAATTTAGCCAAAATTTCATAAATTGATAAAAAGCCTATGACATTGCTTTGTCATGGTGGACTTTTGCAAATGTCTTTGAAAATTATAAAATAAAAGAAAATAGTTTGTACTTGGGCAAACATGGACCGTTGGTGGGTGCAGTTTATGCACGGCCTGTCTGGTTAGGACCGAGACCTGTGTTTTTATTGAAAGTTGCCCAAGTAGATTAAGGACCGGCCTTTGAGCCGCATCTTGCAAAAGCTCCACCGACTACCACATGTTCTCAGATGGGCGTAACCAGGCTTAATAATTTGTATTACCTCATTATTGTTTATGCCATTTTTGTTGTGTGGGTGTCGGTTAGACTTTATTCCCACTTGGCGCAAGAGGGGGCTTCCGGCAGGTGGTTAGCCTAATGGAAGTGAAACCTTAGCTGACACATTGGTATTGAGGTAGTGCATTGAAACGCCTTGTGATAATTGCCCAGCCACACGCCTAAGGAAGCATGTATTGGCCGACATAACGGGCAAATTATCTCGTGTGGGTAAAGTTGTACCACCTCTGCAGAGTGTAAATCTATTCAAATAGCCGTGTCCACGGTCATGGACATGCTGAGCAAAGCCACTCTAAGTTAGATTTGTTTTGGTTTTAAAATAACTTTGGACATGATTTGAGGATGGTTAATCCTTGTGGTAAATTTGGGCGGGTAGCCTTGTGATAGGAGGGTATCCTTCACCATGTTTCATATGGAGGTTATCCACTATAAAATGATGAACTTCAAAAATTTGAATTTAGCTATGGAATAAAAATATGCCTTGAAACTTAGTATAAATATTTAAACTAAAAAGGCTGATTTACGCAAATAAACCCTATAACCCCCCTTTGATAAACTTATGCATACATTCTAAATTCTGTATTGGGTGTAATTTGCGAGCACAGTTGTAGTGCTCACTCTTGCTGAATATTATTATTCAGGAGAAGACTGCTATCCGGAAGGTGAGGAGCAGGACGATTAGGCAGCGACCTCCAGACGATTGCCTATGGCGTATCGTGTGGCTTACCATTATTATTTACTTCCGCTTAATGTTTTATTTGGCATCCGGCCCCAGTTGTAATAAACTCTATGCTTATTAAATATACACGCTGGATATGTTTGTGATAACATTTTTGTGACTGTGTACACTGGAAATCCTGGACTAGTGTATGAACACAGAGAATTCGGGATCCTTCGTTCCCGGGTTCGACAAGATCAAACCTACAAGTGGTTATGTCTTTACCCTAGGAGGGGCTGCAGTCCCGTGGAGGTTGTGTAAACAGACCATATTGATGAGGTCAACTATGGAAGCAGAACTTGTAGCACTAGACATAGCCATTGTTGAGGCTGAATGGCTTAGAGAGCTTCTGTTGGACTTGCCACTGGTTGAGAAACCAATACCGGCAATCCTAATGTACTGTGATAATCAAACAGTGTTGATTAAGGTTACAAGTACGAAGGATAACATGAAGTCCTCAAGACATGTGAAGCGTAGGCTTAAATCTGTCAAAAAACTGAGGAACTCTAGAGTGATTACTGTGAATTATATACGCACCAAGAAAAATCTAGCAGACCCTTTCACAAAGGGGTTAGCACGGAAGGCAATTTCTGTAGCGTCTATGGATATGGGAATGCGGCTCATTGGAGTTATAACTCAACAGTAATCCATATCTTTTCATAGAAGATCTCGGGATTTAGGCAATGGGAAAAACAAGTTAATGTTTGAACAAGAGGGTACATTATAATAATATATGTACTTGTATCCTAATAAACAAAGTACTCTCAACTGTATAGAAGGATGGCTAAAAGCCTTAATGTATTCTAGTGTCCAATGAGGGAAAAATGTATTAGCCTACAAGATATCTAAAATTAATACACCTACTTGAGCTTAACCGTGAGGTCATAGTTCACGAGAATAGGACATTCTCTAGAAAACTCATCAGAAGATAAGGGAGCATGACCAAATAATGCTCTGTTTAGGTATGGTTCTTTGACAGCCTAGTATCAGTTGAGATTTCAAGTGAAATCTAATCACGAAAGACTGTGAATTCAAGGCATAGTCTATTCATCAGTTGTGGGAGGATGAATCTTGTTATTCGAGGTGTTAGTTCAACCCGTACTGGACTTACACTAAAAGACTGGTATATCAACAACTCTTCAGCACAATAATCTTAATCATTCTTTTTTGCTACTTGCCTTGGAATTGATGGAGGATTATTAGAATTGAGCCCATATGTGTAAAGGCCTATCCATTTCTAAAATTCCAAAGTATGCAAAATTTTATACTAGGGTGGTCGAAGTCTTAGACTAGGGGTCTTCGATCAGTATGGTCGAAGCCTTAGACCAGTGTTGTCGAAGACATAGACTAGTGTGGTCGAAGGTATAGACCAGTATGATCGAAGCCTTAGACCAGTGTGGTTGAAGACATAGACCAGTGTGGTCATAATAGTATGGTCGAAGATATAAACCAGTATGGTCGTAAAAATATGGTCGAAGCTATAAACCATTGTGGTCGAAGGTATAGACCAATATGGTAGAAAAATGGTGCTTAAATCCATTGACCAGGGTGGTCGGAATACACTAGTCGAAGCTATAGACCAATGTATAATCAGGATCAATAAACACTGCTTAATGACTATTAATTAGTTTTGAATTAGCAGTTACCGATTTATTATGACAGTTACTAGAGAGTAATTGTCTTGACCATTAATAGGATCTGGAGATGTCCAGACGAGGGTTGTTGATTCAACATCCATTTTCTTTCTTCTTCTTCTCTGTTTCTTGTGTTGGAGGTTTATACTGTCAAACCAAGCCGTCCCTTTTTCTCGGCGTGCACTGGGAGGGAGGGTGAGCGGGTATCTCCGAACCATTGTCGCAGAGTTCATCTGTACGGGGCAGCAATAAAGTTTCTGGACAGCGTATCTATGCGACCGCTCGTTGCGCTGCATCATCAACGACCTGCTCTGCTTCGAGTCTGCACTGCTTCCTGTTCTTCAACGAGCCCTATCGTAAGTTTGCCGTATGACCAAATTATTATGTTATAATAATATTGTTGAGTATGTTTATACGTGCAATGAGTTGTCTACTATTGAAATCACTTTATGCATCTCTACTTATTTGTGATCTTCGCCTCATATTAAAATACAAAATTAAAATATTATCTACATTTCCAACACTAACTACTTGCAGAGCTTCGCATGGCAAGCCTAGATGTTAAGGGTAGAAGAGCTTGGTGTAGAGGAGCTCGTTCCATGTGTCCTGGGGGCCCGGGATGCACAAGTGGACGCAGTCGGCATACGTCTTGGCGTAGGCGAGCTGCTCCGGCGTCGGCGGGTTCCACTGCCTCTTGGAGATGGAGGTGTGCGCGTCCTTGCGGTACATGGACAGCTGCGTGATGTTCAGGAACGTCACCGGCAAGTCGGCGGCGAGGATCTCCCGAATCACCCGCATCACGCCCCACCAGCTGTCCGAGCCCCAGTACCCGGCGTCCTCGAACATTGCCGTCTCGTTGCGCGCCGCCCCAGTCCTGGCTCCTGCACACGACGCATCCAATGTTATCTATAGGTTTTAACGGCCTGTCGCGTACGTCCTACTACATGCGATGCGAGCACCTGACATGCATGGTGCAAGAAACCTTGCTGCGCCTGAACTGATACCAGACTGCGCTTACTTGTCGCGAGTGGGTGACATGCTGGCGAAGAAGACCCTCGTCTTGTTGAAGTAAGTCCGTGTTGTCCCTGACCCACCGCAGCAGGCATGCCCCGGAACGCCATGCCGTACGCGTCCTCCGTCGACACCCACACCGTCTCCTGCTCCTCGTCCACAAACGACCGGTGCCTTCCGTCGAATCGACGGCACGAAAATAAGATCATTCACTCGATAATGAAATCCATTGCAAATAACGTAGAATTAAGTAGAATGTAACTATAGCATACATTGTTGGTCCAAATCGAAGATAAACACACACGAATACAATAAAATCCTAGTGTGCGAACGAAAAAACACAAGAAATTTTTTTTGTCACCGGAACAAAATCAGTTTTTCTGATTTTCTCTTGCTCTCTTGCTCTTGTTCAAAAAAACATCTGATTACAGAGATGCCTTTTTATTGAGAGCAAACAACTATTCGTATCCGGAAAGTATTCTACGTATCCTGAAGGAATACCAAACAAGCTCTAGTATCCATAACAAATACTGTCTAAATACTGTAGGCATACGTAAACAAACTCTACGCAAAATTTAGATATATCATATGCATAAAGATTACAAACAAATCACTCTCTAATCTTTATTCACTTACTTATTGAGGTAGCGGTCTCAACTACGACTTGTCCAACTGCTACTCAATACAGAACGGCGAACATATCTTCTCAACATCCTGGACTCGACTCCACGTACTCGACTTAGGACGGCGAATACATCTCCTCAACGTCCCAACTTAACTCTACAGACACACACACACACACACAAAAATATAACACCGCAACCACCTAGTAACAACACAACGTTTTCACCTTAGCAATGCGCAACTCATCTTGCACCACTATCTATTACACATGCATTCATGCATGCAAACAACTAACTCAATGTGCTAACATGGATACACACATGACTCAGCACTGCTGCTACTATATGCATGAACTTAACTATATGCATGCGCTTGTCGACAAGACTGCACTGTGCGGTCGCTTCAAGCTCCGCTATGTCCAACATCGATGCCAACCCGTCGAGACTGGCCCACGCCAAGCCGCCAGCCGCGCCGTGTATCTGGCTTCCCATGCCCACCGTACAGCTCCACCGCCAAGCGCTGCGCATCCGCAGCTACCAATTGTTGGGCCAAACTGAAGACGAACCTAATATAACCCTAGAAAGCAAACACAAGAAAAAAATTTGTGCCGCCGAAACAATAACAACTTTTCTGATTTTCTCTTGCTCTATTGCTCTTGTTCACAAAATCTTATTACAGGGGTGCCCTTTTATTAAGAGTAAACGGCTATTCATATCGGGAAATAATATAATTCTACATATTTTAAAGAGATATCAAATAAACTATAGTATTCATAATGAAGGACCGAAATGGCAACATAGGGGGGTGAATGGTGCCTTAAAAATTAAGAACTCCTCTTTACTGTATTTAAACAAACCTACAAAGCCCTCTGGAAATCTCAAGAAGAGGAGTAAAACAAAATCAGAGAACGAAAACAAGCTTCGGGCTGTTCTGTCAGAAATCGGAAGTTCCGGCCAGTTAGGTGCGGAAGTTCCGGAAATCGGAAGTTCCGCAGATTATATGGCGGAAGTTCAGGATTATACTGACAGAAGAACAGAGCGCACTGGAATGATTCAAAAATTCGAAATACTTTTGATTTGCTGCTCTTCTCAGGTCAAGTCTCACAGGACATCATCCTAAACAACATCTTGACCTCATGAGAAGAAATCGCAGACAAAGATCGTCTAATTAAAGAGAAATCGAATTTCTTGAAGAAGGGGTAAGTGTAATATTCTGAAAAAAAATAAATAAATAAATAATAATAACGTCTTAAGGGCCTGTGCGTAATTTATCAAATAGAATACGTAAAAATAGGATATTTCAGAGTTTTTTTAAGAGCTATATAAATCGTGGGAGTGGATTCTAGAAACCCTAGCAGTCTTTTCTTATTTTTTTTATCCAGCCGCCGCCGCTCGCATCCTATTGCGCCGCCTGCATTTTTTTTACGTCGCTCGCGGCTCGCGTCCTCTGGTGCCGCACGCGCACTGCCGAGCCATCGCCGTCACCTGCCGTCGCGTGTAGCGCATGTGCGTGCGTGTGGGAGCCGCCAACCAAGACTCGCGTGAAGCCGGTCGCTCGCCCGCTTCAATCTTTGTCCATTGAGTGGTGGGTACCGCATGCATCCACTCGGCGCCATCGCCATGCAGTGTATGCATAGGTGCGTGAGTTTGCTAGCTTTCAATGCATGTTTTCCATTTGTCTACCGTGACTAGAAATTGGTGTTCGTTAGTTACACTTGTTCATGAGCACACATCAACAGAGAGATCAATTTGGAAATACTAATTAGTGGTTAATTAGTTTGGCCGTAGCATTTTTGTGCATGCATGATTAAATAAGTAGAGATAAGACATTAACTAGTCAGTGCTACATGCTTTGTGTGCGTTTTCTCTGGGTTAGTAAAGGAGAGAGAGGAATTAGCATGATTTGTTGGAATAATATATCGATCAATAGATCTGTTTAGCCTGCTGTTCTGTTGAACGATTTATTCGGGTACCTTAATGACGAATTTTGGAAATATCATCTACTAGTTAATTGTAGATAATTTCGATATCTTTCTATAGCATATTTAATCATGTCGAGCGGACAAGTAGAATTCGAGATATGAATTTTGGAAGGCTGCTGTCATTGTGGTTGTCGTCTTTCGGCGCTGTTTTGGTAGACTGCAGATTAAAAATAGTAAATAGACTAATTAGAGTTTTTGATCTACATGAAAGATGTAGATAATTGTCCAATGGTTCTGTAGAATCTAAAAACTCGAATTTTGGTTGGGTAAAACAAAAGTTATGAATTTAGTAAGACGCGCTGTTCCGAAGCGGACAGATCGGTTTTCTGGGCTAAAAACGGAGGGTTAGATGATTTAATTAGAAAACTTTGTAATCTAAGAAAATGAGGAGAATTTTGTGTAGAATCCAGAACTGGGTGGTTGGTCGTGGTCGGACTTTTGAGTCAAAAGTTATGTTCGTTTTAGTACCAAGACAGCAATGGGTAACTATTCGGTACCGGAGAAGCGTGGTATATTTGGGGACGGGTAGGAGCGATGTCTCTTGATTGCTATTCTTGATGTTGTAGCTTGTATTGAAATTTGTGTATATAATGTAGGAGAGGCGTCGTGCTTGTTGCCATCTTCTAGCCAAACCGTGTGTCGCAACTAGTACAAGCAAGTGCATGGTAGACAGCGATCAATGATTGATCACTGTTTTCTTTATCTTCTATTACCATTATTGTTGTGCTTTTATTTTATTTAATTGCAAACAAGGGATTGGTATGTTTATATCTTTGTTGACAATCATGATGAAAAGTTGGATATGATGTACATGATGGAGTGTGCATTTTTCATACATAAGCATCTTTGTATATGAGCAGGTGATCATGAATGATCACAACTCCACGGGAGTGGAGGAGGTCCCCGATCCTTATGGAGGAACGGGCTTGAGAGTGAATGTTGTCGCGAGCATTCACTCATGCAATACCGGTATACGCGAAAGAAGTGCATGTGGACATGTAGATTAGAGTTGCATTCATAAATGAGATTAATGTGTGTTAAACAAAGGGAAGGTAACAGCAAGAGAATATTAATAGAAGTATCTGTGATGATAATGAAGTTATTGAATGCTGTTGAGTTATTATTGTTCGTTGTATATTGATGTGTTTGCTGAGTCGTGGACTCACCCTTGCTCTTTTGTTGTCTTTAGGTGATCTTCGAGGACGCCGTAATGCGAGAGCGAGTAGAGCACATGGAGTAGATCCATACTTCAATCACATGATCATTTGCCACAAGAACCATTTTATTCAATGCAGGATTACTCTAGGACATGTTAGAGGTTGATAAAGTTTAGGACAACGTTTTGGACTAGACTATTTGTTACAATGATTTGGATTCACTGGTTGATGCTATTTTGGATTATTTACCTGGTTATATTTCCCCTTGCTTACTTATTATCGCTTGATCCATAAATATGCATGTTCTTTGTGGTCCATGGATATGTTTATTGATGTTTTCCTTGCTGTAATTTTATAGTGTGTCAATTATTATTAGTTTAGAGAGTAGTTTAGTGGCATTCCAGGCTCAGTGTTGGGCTGGGGTGTTACAGTAAGAGAGGCCACAAACTGAAATTCAAGAGATTCTTTGATTCTTGACTCATGAAACTTTGAGGATATATTAGCAATATCAATAAGACTCTAGATATCAAGTTTCATGCCATCTCATAAGAAGAATCAAAAGTTTCACCAAAACCCTAGATATTCAACGTATGAACAGAGAGAAGAAAGAGGCATAAACAAGAACCAAAACCTCAGAATTTCATTGATAGGAATCAAAAGATTACAGAGGCAAACACAGAGGAATGATTACATGAATTTCAGTTCATCCTCTCCAACTCAACAAACTCTCCAAAAAGCAAAACAAGCTCTCCAAAAGCTCTTTGCTAAAGCTAACCCTAATTTTCTCTCTCAAAAGTTCAACCCTACAACGTGGGTTCACCTCTATTTATAGCCCTTGGCTAACGGGTCTCCAACCCATTAAGCCCGCTACATCCGAACGGAACCGCCTCCACTTGTGTCGCTTGCGAAAAAGACCGTTCGCCCCTTGCGCACCTTCCGAAGCCTCCGTACACCTTGCTGTCCTTGACTCGCAACCACCTCAAGATTCACGCCGCCTTCGACACATCCCGACCGTTTCGACCTCAACGCCGCCGCGCCTAGTCCGATCACCTCGTGTCTCGCCACGACTTCGTCTCGATGTCCTGCAGTCAACACAGACAAACACACATCACATAGTATTGCCCAATATCATAGCATCAATATTTGTACAAGACTAAAACTCATACAAACTCAAAATCACAAACTATGCCTTTCTGCACAGTTCTGCACTTACCATTGCGGAAGTTCCGATTATCGGAAGTTCCGCACTTACCATTGCGGAAGTTCCGATTATCGGACCGTCCGCACTCCCAGGTTGGAAGATCCGATTGTCGTCACAGCAGAAAACTCACATCAGTATTATCGGACGTTCCGCGATCCCAGGTGCGGAAGTTCCGATTACTCGTAACATAACCCAAACGTCAGGATAATCGGAAGTTCCGTTTTACCAAAGCGGAAGTTCCGATTATCGGAACTTCCGTTTTCCAGAACCGGAAGTTCCGCGAGATGTAACGGATCAGAAGAATAAAAACGCGATGAATTCAATCACAAACATCTCACCACAGCGTCAAATACTCATCACTCAAATGGGGACCCTACTCACATGGTCTCTCAATCTCCCCCTTGATGAGTATATTGACAAACACGAAAAAAGCATATAGAAGAGTTTGTGATAAAGACCAAACACGGTCTAAACTAGGAAACAAGAAGGCTTAAGACCATGTTTGTCAAAAGAGAAAGACTGAAGCTTGAAAAGAAAGAGCAAATTTTTCTGCAACGCTCCAGAAGACTTTTTCTCTCCAAACTAACTTCTCCCCCTTTTGGCAATAAACACATCAAGAAGTGTTAAAGAGAGGAAATGACTATATGATATTCATTTTAAGCATTAGGAGCCATGAAGATTATCCAAAAAGACTATTAGAGTATTACACCAAGCCATAACACATAAGAATGCTATCAAGATCATGACAATTGATGTATAGAATAGCTAAGACAGAAAATCCATAATCTGAGAATTGGTCCAAATCTTTAGCAAGTCAAGTAAACTAAGATTATAGTCTAGCTAAAGGTATCCAAGGATGATACAAGCCATGTCAAATACTCTAAGTAGAACCAAGAAGCATACTATTGAACAGTTTAGAGTGCTACCAGTTGTAAGAAAGACTCATTTGATCAAGTACTTGGTCTGTTCGAAGATAAGCAATTTTAGCACAAGTTTCTTTTCTGGAAACATAATTATGGCTTTATCTTAGTGAAGCAAGCTCTGGACTAGGTGCCATCCACAACTGCCTCCTAAGTTTCAACCATTTTTCAAATCTTAACCATGTGCTAGATCCCAAGCCTTATGCGACCACTCCAAGCAACAGACTTAAGGAGGTGATCTTAGGTCATCCAAGGCTCCCCCTGAGTTCATGCCTAGTGCAATGGCAAGCAGTCTCATGAGAAAGATTTGGTAAGATCAGTTTTTTCACACAAAAGAGATCATTTTTGCTTTTGAAGTTTTTAGACCAACGATTAAAGATAAGTCATGTTTCTTAACGAACTGACATAGCTTACTCTGAAACTCAATAACGATCCAAGACTCAACTCAGCCTACTTGACATGGCGAGAATCATAAAAAGATAACTTCAACAGACTAGTCTCAAGAGCTATCATGACAAGATTTTAATTCAGGTTGAGCATATTTTAATCACCTTAGCATGGCAAAGACTAAACTACACATAAAAAGTCATGATAAATCTAGCAGTTTAGCATAAATCATGGCAAGATGTAAAACAGTGAAAACAGATCATAAGGGATAATAAACAGGGCTCCATGTAATTATATTGCAATGCAGGATGAAAAGCACGAAAATCCAGATCCCCTTCAGAATGAGATGCATCTTTTAATTCAGGTTGAGTTATGACAACTTTAAGAACTAGAAGAACCAAGAAGAACTCCCCCTGAACCAAAGGAACAAAAACGAGAAACTGGAACGAGAAAGAGAAAAGGCAGTCCTTAGAGCATAGATAAGATATAGAGAATACCAAAACTCAGACTGATTCTTATCTACCACATATGATTCCAGGACTATTAGCTGATCAACTAACACACTAAGGAGCAAACACTGTCCTTGTCTACCCAAGGGTGGCCCGACCCTCGCTAGAACCTATAAGAAGTGAGTAAGCTCAACTTAGAGAGAGGAGAAACAGCTAATAAGCAGCATCCTAGAAGCACAAGATAAGAAATAACTGTCAAAACAACTTGGCAAGAGAACCACTCTAACCTATGCTGGAAGGACTTACACCCAAAGCACTTAAATGAAGTGCAATCAGAAAAGAGAAATAGCATAATTAAAATATAGTACAATAGTAAAACATAAGCTCCCCCTCACAACAGTCCATAAGGACAAACCACCCCAAGCTCTCCCCGCAGAGCTAAAAACCGAGAGTTGTCCAAAGGCTTGGTGAAGATATCAGCCAACTGGTGTTCACTCTCCACAAACTGGAGCACAATGTCACCCTTCTCTACATGGTCTCGAAGAAAGTGATATCTGATATCAATATGCTTGGTCCGAGAATGTTGCACTGGGTTCTTGGCAATGCAAATCGCAGACGTGTTATCACAAAAGAGTGGAACACGGTCGATTACTAACCCAAAGTCCTGCAAGGTCGAGACCATCCAAAGCACTTGGCTACGAAAGAATCGGCCGCACAGAACGCTCACCTCTGCAGTGGGTGTGCAACACCGGATCGCTTCCTTGAAGACCAGGAGACAAGAGAAGTGCCAATGAATTGGCAAGTGCCAGAGGTGCTCTTTCTATCTATCCTACAGCCAGCGAAATCTGCATCTGAGAAGGATCTAAGAGATAGACAAGAGGAGGAAGAGTACCAGATACCATAGTCAATGGTAGCTCGAAGGTACCGAAGATGCGCTTCACCTTTGGCGGTGAGATACGCGAGAGAAGCTCAAAGCGAGCGCAAAGACACACAGAGAAGTGTATGTCTGGTCTCGAGACTGTGAGGTACAAGAGAGAGCCAATCATGCTCCTGAACTCCTTTTGGTCAACAGGTTCGCCGTCTTCATCTGGATCAAGAGCAGCTATAGATGCCATCGGAGTTGATACTGGCTTTCCATCATTCATGTCGAAGCGCTTCAGGAGGTCTCGAGTGTACTTGCCTTGGTGAAGAAAAGTACCTTCCCGAATCTGTTTGATTTGGAAGCCAAGGAAGAAGCTCAACTCGCCTATCATACTCATCTCAAATTCGAGCTCATAACATCTAAAAGCGGGAACGCGAGTATGTGAGGAGCCGCCAAAGATGATGTCGTCCACATAGATCTGGACGAGCAAAAGATCAGTGCCAAGACGGCGGATGAACATGGTCTTGTCTATTTTACCCATTTCAAAATCATGACTCAGCAGATAGGACTTAAGCCTTTCATACCAAGCTCTGGGAGCCTGCTTGAGTCCATACAAAGCTTTGGAAAGCCTGTAGACATGGTTAGGGTATTTGGGGTTCTCGAAACACGGAGGTCAGTCGACATAGACTTCTTCCTCAATAAGGCTATTGAGGAAAGCACTCTTGACATCCATCAGTAAAGCCTGAAACCCTTAGAAGTCGCAAAGGCAAGCAGATTCTAATGGCTTCAAGTCTAGCTACAGGGGCAAAGGTCTCTTCGAAATCTAGACCCTCAACTTGGGAGTACCCCTGAGCTACCAGCCTAGCCTTATTTCGAATGACTAACCCATCTTCACTTTGCTTATTCTTGAACACCCATTTGGTCCCAATGATATTGTGACCTTGAGGGGGCTCAACAAGGGACCAGACCTTGTTTCTTTCAAAGTTTTCCAACTCCTCATGCATGGCGTTTATCCAAGACTCGTCAGATAGAGCATGACAAACGTCTTTGGGCTCAAATTAGGCGACGAAAGCAGAATGGAGACAAAAGAGAGACAAACCAGCTTTAGAACGTGTGACACGCTCAAAGAGGTCTCCAATGATCTGCTCTGAAGGATGATCTTTTTGGATATGTTTAGGAGGTCCAGGATGAGATGAAGAAGTGGCCTCTACCTCATGAGCAGATGAGATAGGAACAGAGCCACTAGCTTCAGAAGAAGCAGAAGGTAAGGGATGATCTCCTCGAGGAGCGGTGGAAGAAGGCACCTCAAGAGGAGGAGAAGGAACTGGATCGGGTAGACAACCCTCATCTCCATCCTCCTCAACTTCATCGAAGATAGACTCGGACTGCTCTAGAGAACCTGAGATATCAGGCCTAGTCCCTGACCGCCTCATCGAAGGTTACCTCACTGAGTTTCTACCAACTTACTAGACTCGCAGCCTGCACTCTATAGGCACGAGAAGAAGTCGAGTAACCCGTAAAGATCCCATCACAAGATCATGATTCAACTTATCTAGGTTCCTGACTTCAAAATAAAACACTTGCAACCAAACACGGGAAAATGCGAGACTGGGTTTTCGCCCATATCTCAACTCATAAGAAGTGTGATGCAAGAGTGCCCAAGAAAGACTCTGTTAGAAACATGACAAGCAAGAGTAATAGCCTCACCAAAACTTCCTAGGTGTAGAGTACTCATCAAGCATCGTCCCGCCATCTCGACTAAGGTACGGTTCTTCCTCTCCACAACGCCATTACGTTGGGGGCGATGGAGACGAGAACGGTGCTCTACACTGATCACCACAGAACTCTCAAAGTAGGAATTCTTGAACTCGGTGCCATTATCACTGCGAATTGCTCGTAATGCACCCGGAGCTCAACAGAAAGCCTACTAAAAGATCTCAAAAGTGAAAACGCCTCATCCTTCGAGGCTAAGAAAAACACCCAAGAATACCTCGAGAAGTCATCGACCACGACAAGTACGCACTCACTTCCTCCCATCGATCGCACTCTAATCGGTCCTATCAGGTCCATATGGAGCAGCTTGACACAGTGCATCCGTCATAGTCATCAGAATCGAAGATGTGAAGCGGCAACCATTTTGCCGTGCGAAGGAGCACAAACAAGATCCTTGACCATTTTGAGTTTGGCAAACCACGAATGAGATCGTGGCCGCTAACTCGGTCGATGATCAAATCCTATATGACCAAGTCTCCTATGCCGTAAAGTCAAATCACGGATTCGTAGCAACTAAGCACCGAGAGGATCACCGTAAGACTCGGAAAAATCAGCACGAAAAATCCTCCCATATCGAGAAATCCGCAAACTAGGCTACCCAAGAATCAAGAATTTTGCAATTGTTTTTCTTAAAGCTCACCTCAGAACCGTCATCCAGAAGTCGAGAGACTGAAAGCAGATTATACCGCAGCTTACTTACTAAGGCAACATCTTTCAAAATAAAAGAATTATTAATGCTACTTGAACCTTTAGCGATGACGCCCAAATGAAGCATCTCAAGGTGATCGCCTCATCACCTCAAGCACGGGCTAGGGAAGAAAACCAACGAGAGTCTCCGGTCATATGACGAGAACACCCGAGTCTACAATCCGCACCTTTCCTTCCCGGCCGACGAACCCGAGTCAAACAGAGTAAAGTCTCGATCGGGTGAATCAACAAATGATTTTGACACCCAATACCGAGTAACACGTCGAATGATGAAGTAGTCAAGCAAGACCGACCTCTATCTACCCTACGCTCGCCACTCAACAAGCCGTAAGGTCGTGTGTAGACTGGTCATTCTTTGAATCCGATCGCTATGGAAGAGCGAGTCGGAATTCGCAACATGTCGATCACGCCGCCGTAGCCATCTCGAAAGGGAAACCGAGATCTACCTCAAAACGACTCAAGTCACGACCAAAGGGGGCATGAGGACGAAAATCAAAAACTCGGAAAAACCAAGTCCTCGATGCTGCCTTAAATCATCAGTTGTAGTAAACCTAGACCTCGTGTTAGTCTTAGGTGCACTCATGGTCTGGGGCTGACCCTGAATATACCTAAAAGACTCAACACGATCTCTACGCGCGATCTTGGCGTGCCTGAAGCAATGATCAACCAAGTGTCCATCTTTACGATGAAGGTGCAATGATACTCGCCTCGAGAGGCCAAGCCGCAGTGGAATCACCTTGTCGTCAGAGATCCTTTGAACAAAACCCGCGATTTAAAATTGACTTTCTCACCCGGCTTAGTTTTGATCACACCTGGTGCTGTGGTTCTGAGTACGACAGGTGGATGCTTCCTCATATCCTCATGAAAATCATATCCTAGACCCTGATTAAATCTGCAAATCTTAGATTGGTCTAGAATGAGATTGAGCTTCTTCTTGCCTCCTACAAACCTCTCGAGAGTGTTCATAAGATACTGACACTCACGAAAGAGAGAGGTGCAAGAAGAGCAGGGGGAAGAAGGAATAGCAGAGGATAAGGGAGCAGAAGAAGAACCAACAACAGAGGAAAGATTGGGTTGTGCATGCACAGCCGACTCTGGGGAAACAGTTCTACTACTAGCCAGTTGGTTTACGTCGCTAGGCGTCTCTACCACACCCTTATGTTTCTTCCCAGCACACACATTACAAGCAGATGGTTGCTTCTCTAGAAGATCCTTAGTTAGCTTCACACATTTTTCATCCAAAGCAACTAAATTACATTTTAGTTTATTACACTGATTGCATGGTGAGCTAACAAGGTCCTTAGAAGCATACTGAGCCAGTTTGTTATTGTGATCAATCATTTCTTGAAACTGTTTGGATACAGATTCTAGTTCAGCAGTTAACTTAGGACAGTTTAAACAAGAAACAATGGGCTCTAATAAAGCAGCTTGGAATTCAACAATTTTGTGATCTGCCCGTTTTAGGTTCATCTTGAGATTATTACAATTTTCACAAGTCTCGGGCAGATCGAGCAACATGGTATAGAGACCTCTAAACGAGTTGTCCTTAACCTCACAGGAGGTGCAAGCAGTAGCCTCAACAGTAGTACATGAAGGAGGTGCTACCCTACTCATCTCTAGTTCAGCAAGAAGGCTAATGTTCTCCATTTAATCATGTCTAATTCAGAGGACACACTATCATGCAAGGTCCTTAGTTTTTTCATGTCATCAAGCAGAGCACAGCATATGTCACAATCATCACGGGAGAGAGCAGATGTAAGTAAGGTAAGCTCCCGTGATAGTCTAGCTACTTCCTTCTCCAACTCAGTACACTTAGCCCTAGACTTAGCATGAAATCTACCTAACTTAAGAAAAGCATCATTGTTTGGTCGTAAGTGGGACTAACCTCATCGGAGTCGAGTCTGTTCATTGTCGCTAGATCGCCCCGAGGGCCATGAAGCACATGCCGAGAAGTTGCCGTCGTCCTTGGGATCTTGATCGTCCTTTCCATCATCGCCACTCCACCCTCCACCTGGTGTCAAGTTCGCCGAGGCGGTGAGGACGCGATGGAATGCCTTCTTTGCCTTCCCAAAGTTGCGGAACTTCTTCTTGCCTTGGTCAGTCGAGGGCTTCGTGTTGCGGTTCTTGTCGATGTAGTCGTTCTTACCCGAACCGCCGTAGTCACCTTTGCCCTTCCCCAGCTTGGGACAGTTTGCTCGGATGTGGTTGGGGTCACCACACTCGAAGCAAATCACAGGATCTCCTCTTTTTCCATCCCTCCTCCTCTTATAAGCATGGGAAAACTTCCGAGCTAGGAGGGCTAACTGTTCATTCTCAAGCCGCTCTAAGCGATCATCGCTATGTCACGAGAGCGCAAGGAGAACACGGTATCGACTCGTAAGAAGATCCAGAGGTGGGATCAGTGACTAAAGCCATCGACTGTAACTTCGACCTTCGAGAGACAATGTCAATCTCGTGAGTCTTGAGGCGCGAGTAAAGCGTGTCAAGAGTCAGGGTCGAGAGGTCCGTGCTATCCTTGATGGTAGTCACTTTCATCTCCCAAACACGAAGATCGAGTGTAGAAAGCATCTGTCGAGCGTTATCCGAGTCGGGGTATGTAAGACCGACGGCTCGGAGGTTGCTCAAAATCTTATGGAAACGCGAAAAGCACTCGTCAAGATATTCACCAGCAAGCATCTCAAATTTGCTGTATTCTCGCTTGAACTGGTCTTGTCGAACCGTCTTAATCTGGGTGGTGCCCTCATGGTATGCATCGAGGGTCACCCAGATGTCGTAAGCGTAAGACAAATGAGAAATGCGATCAAGTCACTTCGCCAAACCACGAATGATAATGTTCCTTGCCTTAGCATTGGCCTCAACATCGGGCATGTTTCCCATATTGATGTTTTCATCAGCAGGAATAACAAATCTAACATTTACCTTTCTCCAGATGGCATACCCCTGAGCCTGGATGTATGTTTCCATTCGGCTCTTCCAGAAGGGGTAATCCAGGCCATCAAAGACTGGAGGCTTGGTGGAATACTTGTCCGTTGCCATGGCTCAACAGACCGGTTAAGATCTATAAGGAAGAGCTAACCTGGCTCTGATACTAATTGAAGGACCGAAATGGCAACATAGGGGGGTGAATGGTGCCTTAAAAATTAAGAACTCCCCTTTACTGTATTTAAACAAACCTACAAAACCCTCTGGAAATCTCAAGAAGAGGAGTAAAACAAAATCAGAGAACAAAAACAAGCTTCGGCCGCATTACGTAAATCGGAAGTTCGCGGTCAAAGCGGAAGTTCGTAAATCGGAAGTTCCGCAGATTATATGGCAGAAGTTCCGATTATCCTGACAGAAGAACAGAGCGCACTGGAATGATTCAAAAAATCGAAATACTTTTGATTTGCTGCTCTTCTCAGGTCAAGTCTCACAGGACATCATCCTAAACAACATCTTGACCTCATGAGAAGAAATCGCAGACAAAGATCGTCTAATTAAAGAGAAATCGAATTTCTTGAAGAAGGGGTAAGAGAGGCCACAAACTGAAATTCAAGAGATTCTTTGATTCTTGACTCATGAAACTTTGAGGATATATTAGCAATATCAATAAGACTCTAGATATCAAGTTTCATGCCATCTCATAAGAAGAATCAAAAGTTTCACCAAAACCCTAGATATTCAACATATGAACAGAGAGAAGAAAGAGGCATAAACAAGAACCAAAACCTCAGAATTTCATTGATAGGAATCAAAAGATTACAGAGGCAAACACACAGGAATGATTACATGAATTTCAGTTCATCCTCTCCAACTCAACAAACTCTCCAAAAAGAAAAACAAGCTCTCCAAAAGCTCTTTTGCTAAAGCTAACCCTAATTTTCTCTTTCAAAAAGTTCAACCCTACAACCAGGGGTTCACCTCTATTTATAGCCCTTGGCTAACGGGTCTCCAACCCATTAAGCCCGCTACACCCGAACGGAACCGCCTCCACTTGTGCCGCTTTGCGAAAAGACCGCTTCGCCCCTTGCGTACCTTCTGGAAGCCTCCCGTACACCTTGCTGTCCTTGACTCGCAACCACCTCAAGATTCACGCTGTCTTCGACACATCCCGACCGTTCTGACCTCAACGCCGCCTGCGCCTAGTCCGATCACCTCGTGTCTCGCCACGACTTCGTCTCGATATCCTGCAGTCAACACAGACAAACACACATCACATAGTATTGCCCAATATCATAGCATCAATATTTGTACAAGACTAAAACTCATACAAACTCAAAATCACAAACTATGCCTTTCTGCACAGTTCTGCCGATAATCGGAAGTTCCGCACTTACCATTGCGGAAGTTCCGATTATCGGAAGTTCCGCACTTACCATTGCGGAAGTTCCGATTATCGGACCGTCCGCACTCCTAGGTTGGAAGATCCGATTGTCGTCACAGCAGAAAACTCATATCAGTATTATCGGACGTTCCGCGATCCCAGATGCGGAAGTTCCGATTACTCGTAACAGAACCCAAACGTCAGGATAATCGGAAGTTCCGTTTTACCAAAGCGGAAGTCGGAACTTCCGTTTTCCAGAACCGGAAGTTCCGCACAGTGCAGAACCAGATCAGCAGCAGCGCAAAACGCGATGAATTCAATCACAAACTTCTCACCACAGCGTCAAATACTCATCACTCAAACGGGGACCCTACTCACATGGTCTCTCACATAATGAATACTACCTAAATACTGTCGAACTACATAAACAAACTCTACGTAAAAACTAGATATAATAGGTAAAGATTACTAACATACAGGATCTTGAAGCGTAGCGTAGGTGTCGAAGACCATGACGGCATGACGTCGACGCCCTTCCGGTGCTGGCCGTACGTGGTGGTTGATGGAGCGCCGTTGCGCACCATACGGCCGGAGATCTTGTGCACGATGGCGTTGTCGGAGTTGGACTGCAGCAGGAATGGCGCCCACTGGAACTCCACCGTCGCGTTGTAATCCTGACATTTGCCATACAATTAATCCTAATTAAGTGAATTGAGTTCCTTGTGCTAACAGTGACACGAGCAAAGATCGGTTATCTTTATTACCTTGGCGGTGAAGACGGTGTGCTGCTAGCCCGGCGACATCTCGAACGACTTGGCGCCGGCGTCGTGGATGGCGAACTGGAGGAGGCACACCATCGACGTGAACTGCCCGCGGTTCAGCGAGTCCCCCCACGAACATCATCCGCTTGTTCCGCAGCGTCTCCGGCATCAGCGTCGCGTTGAACCTGCATTACTTGCAACAATTTCACAAATGCGGAGGTTAACTGCTGTGCAATGAAAATGACGCATGGTTCACTCGGAAGAACGGTAGTTGCTACTTGCTAGATTGCATCCTTTTCTTATCCAGTTTCAGAAGTTTCCATGAGCTGGAAATTGCAGATTCTAGGTTTGTCTTTACCAAATTGAGGTAACTGACGAAGAGCATCAATAGCAAGAACTATGGGACGCACACTGGGAGGGGGCAGTCATGCAGCTGCCGTCGCCAGAACTGGTATCCCCTGTCCGGCCGGCCGCGCGCCTGGCAGGTGAGCTGCGGCTGGATGTAGAGGCAGTCCGCCTCCTGGTACAACGGGTGCGTCTCCTGGTCCCGCACCCAGCTCCCCGAGAACACGTCGCACTCCTCGTCCTCGTCCTCGTCCTCGTCGTTCAGCGGGAACGGCAGCCTCCCCTGTCACGTCGTCTTCCTCTCGGCCATCTCTGATTCTCTGAACATTATACCACACCATAATCAATCCACATTCCACACTGCTAGCAACAAATTCGGCCGGTGTTTAGCAACAAATGCATTTTGTCTGCACCAACCTGGCTACCATCAAACTGGCTTACTGAACAAGTGTAGTTGGTGATTCACAGGACAGTAAGTAATGCTATAAACCTATCTTTTTCTTGGATTCTAAGCCAAGAGAGCTGGAAAGAGCTGCAACCATGACATCATTCCATTCCATAAGGACATTATAATTGACCATCAGATGACCCAATCGATTGTACTTCTTCAATCAGTCGTGCTGCCTCTGCTTCAAGGCAATTGAAATCGGCCTCAACTGGTTGAAGGCAAGGATACGGTCATATGTCTTAACCTTTACCAAGGTATAACTTACTGTACTTTCGACTGTCTCTCTTGTTGAGTCGGCTTGGTTGGTCTTTAGAGTTGTTATCAACTCCTGCAAAGTTCCAACTTGTTGTCCGATGGCACTCGTATGGGTAATAATGGTGTTTTTAAGAGTGTAACCTCCTTAGCACCAAATTCTCCGAATACATTGTGAAGGAGGGAAATATTTTCTTGTAGACTAATCTTCGTTGACTTCATCTCCTCCTAACTACGAGTTGAAACTTCTTGAAGTCGTTTTATTTTGATTGTTTGCTCTGAAAATAGAGTACGACCAGTCAGAAATATACCACCTAACGACTAGTAAAGCTGGTTGAAGGTAAAAAATTTCTTACCTACTAGTCGAGAAATAAGTTTCTTGACCTCGTTGTTATGAGAGGCAGCACTCTTTGTGCACTGCTCTTCCCACGACTTCTATGCTCTTATCTTTTTCTTTATTGATATAGGCGATCTCACTGATCACCAAAGTCTTTGATTCGACCTCAAGCATTCTTTAATATCGATTTCAAGCTCTTCTTTTCATACCTTTTGACCCTCTTTACAACTGGTCGGAGAATAGGAATGTTACCTAGTTGAAGTTTTTCTTATCCTCACGTGATCTTCTGCCCACTGGAAAGAACTTCCTAGTATTGATCAAACCCTTATACTCTTTACCAACGTAAAGAATTAATTCTAAAAGGTGTGATCAAAATGAAAGAAACCAAGTTTTATTTCATAAAGTCCAAGAAATACATATTATATGTTAACAAAAATAAAACATCCTAGTTACATTTCTTTTACAACCTTTCTTCTAGCTGGTTAGTCTTTTTGACCAGTTCCTCGGATTTGTTCTTCAAAGTGGTCAAAGTTGATCTCCGTCAAAAGAAAGCAGAAGATATGGAAATCGGTAAGAGCTTGTTCAGTATGTTGTTTCCTCCGATATGAACCCCAGTCTTGATCGAAAGTTACACATCATAGACAATGAAGTGCCCACCTAATCATCAAGATCTTTATTGTGCTAATTTCCTGAGGACTTCAATCCATGGAACATATTGACTTTTCGACCACCTTGAAGTTGTGTTCTATGGATTTTCTCTTTTCTATGATCTTACTCGTAGTGGAAGAATACCAAGGCAATATGAGTTCACACTCATAAAAAACTTTGAAGATAGAAATCTCACATCTCTCTCTCTTAAGGACCACAGTTCATCATCTACCATTTTTGACTTCAACAAATGTTTCATAGAAGTTCTTCTAACAACATCAAAGATGGATAGCTTCTTCATATCCATCCTTGTTCTTTCACATTCGAACTTAGGTCCAACTATTTCTTCTAAAGAAGTCTACTCGGGCCTAAGGAGTTCGAAGATGAGAACTTCAAAAAAAGAAGCAGAAGTGGGAAAGATATCCATCAACTTGCGACAAAATTTAATGGATAAGGATGGAAGTCCAACGGATAAAGTCCAACGGATAAATTTTTGTTAGAATATGTTCCCAATAAATCGTTCAAAACCAAAGCGTCACCGTCTCTTCAGAAATTGTTTTTCATAAATAAAGACAGTTGACATTCCTTTTCCTATCTTTTTGGGAAAAGCAATCCAGTCTTTTCAACTCAAGCCCAAGTCTATTTATGGTCAAAAACAATACCAATCGGAAAGACTTTACCTCTGACTACTACTCTATAACCTCCTTTTCCAAGTAAGTTATTTTCACTTAAAGTTAAGGGGCTAAATGACGAGGATCTAATAATCCTTAATTAATTAAATCACTTATCTATAATTATTATTATAGATAGCAATATCTCCATGATGGTCTTGAGTATACCCCTTATCGTTTATAAGGGGGAAGTTTAAGATAATCGGTTGTAAACCATCCAAAGACCACCCTGTATGGTCTTAGAATGTTCTACAACCACCTCATTGTCATAAGTCTTTTTACGACCACCTCATGGTCATAAGCCTTTCTACGACCAATCTATGGTCGTAAGTTTTTCTACGACAAGATCAACTAAGATCACCCTATAATCGATAAAGCCCACAAACATGTGGTCCTAATCGGTTAAGGACTCTTATGCGCTATGATTAATACAGAGCAGTTAATATACATTATTATCCTCTTGGATAACTGCATGTATTACGCCTCTGTATCCAATTATAACTTCCAGACGACGTGGGGTGTTATTTCCCTCACAAACAACCTCCATCAATGGACGCATTTCATCAAGCGTTAAGGCATCTCTTGATCTGGAGTAACTGCCACCCCTTCGTGCGCTATATAAAGGCAAGAGTCAGTGGACATTGGGGCAAATCTGAGGGGGACATTAGGCATTAGTTCTTTCTCTGATTGTAAACAACATAGTCAATACAGCAACACAGGAGTATGGTTGTTATTCTCTCCGGAGAAGGACTAAACCTGTCTAAATCTCTGTGTCTTTCTCCGGGTGGTTCTAATTCTAGGAGACCCCCTAATGTTCATTCATAAGATCGATATTAAATCATCGACACACCTCTTTGCCTCTGGATTTTTGTGACCCTTCTATGAAGTCCATGCAAATATGAGCACATGCCATGTCTGGTATCTCCAATGGGTTTAGTAAACCAGGGATGTGAATGTGTTCCAATTTGGTAATATGGAAAACTGGGCATTCAGCCGCTAGTAATTCCACATTCTTTTGAGCCTAGGCCAATAGAATAGTTTTTTTAGTCTATGATATGTAGCTCTCATACATGTGTGTCCTCTGACTGCTGATGAATGAAAGGATTTTAGAATTTTTGGTCTGCTGTCATTTCCAGTTCCCACATATATGCTTCCTTTATATCTTACTAGTCCAGACTCTAGAGTATAACTGCTGTCAGCTCTAGCTGGGATCTGGTTATCAACCACCATTTTCTCATATTGAGGGTCATTAGCATAAATTCCTTTCACATCTTCCACCCATTCTAGCACAATTGTGACAATAGTATGACAGCTCTTCACTCCCCTTTTGACTAGTATCCCTTCTAGATAGAGCATCATCAGCCATATTTTCTTTCCCCTTTCTATATTCTACTCTGTAATCAAATTCCAATAACTTGAGAAGTAATTTGTGTTGTATTCCCTCCACCAATCTCTGGGTTGTAATGAACTTCAAACTCTTTTGGTCGGTTCTGATCACCAACTGACTGTCCAATAGATAATGTCTCTATTTCCTTAATGCTTCTAAAATGGCCATTGCTTCTTTATCATATATTGATTGTGTTGCTGCTCTTACACCCAGTGTCTTGCAATAATATGCAATAGGCCTGCTCTCTTGCATCAGTACTGCTCCCAATCCAGTACCGCAAGCATCTATTTCTAGGAAGAAGAGTTTAGAAAAATCAGGCAGTGAAAATTGGACAGTTAGTCATATCTCTTTTCAGTGTTTCAAAGGCTATTGATTGTGCTTATCCCCATATAAAAGAATCCTTTTTTAAGATGTCGAAGAGGTGTTTGCATATCCTTCCATACCCCCTCACAAATCTCCTATAATACCCTGTTAGGCCCAAAAATCCCTTCAACTTAGTCACAATATTAGGAATACGCCAATTCACCACATCAGCTATCTTCCTAGGATCTATTGCCACTCCAGATCCACTGATAATATGTCCCAAATACCCTATTTCAGATATACCAAAACAACATTACTTCTTCTTGCAGTTAGTTGATTCTATCTCAATATTTGTAAGGCCTATTGTAGATGCTCCACATGGTCTAATTGGTTCTTGCTATATACCAAGATATCATCAAACAACACAAGAATAAACTTTCGCAGCTTATTACAGAAGATATTATTCATGAGTGACTGAAATATAGCTAGAGCATTAGTTAATTCGAATGGCATAATAGTATACTCATAGTGGCCTAAGTGGGTCCTAAAGGTTGTTTTAGGGATGTCCTCTTCCACCATCCTGATTTGATGATAGCCTGACCTGAGGTCCAACTTAGAAAAAATGGTTGCCCCATGTAACTCATCCAATAAGTCCTCTATGATTGGCCTAGGAAATTTGTTCTTGATTGTCATTGAATTGAGTTGTTTATAGTCCACACACAATCTCCGAGAACCATCTTTTTTTTCTAACCATTATAGCAGGGGAAGAATATGGACTTACACTAGCTTGGATTTCTTCATAATCCAGTAGTTGTTTGATAATGTTCTCCATGGCATCCTTTTGGTGAGTTCTATAAGGCCTGATATTTGGAGGTTCTGCATTGCCCTTTAGTGGTATACAGTGCCCGCACTCTCTTTTAGGAGGTAGCCCCTTGGGTTCCTTCAAAACCTCAGCATACTATTGTAGTAACTCTTGCACCTCTCTTTGTAATTCTTTGGATTCTTGGAGTTCAACTTCTTGAATGCAATTTATCTAGATCATGCATCCTAGCACTTCTTTTCTCAAGATCTTCTCCAACTTGGTAGCACCCACTATGTAGTGTTTGTTAGGAATGGTATAATCTTTGAGAATTGTAATTCAACCCTCTTTTTATATGGTCAACTCCCTGGTGTTCAAATCCAGTCCAATTGGGTTGTGATCAAATCTCCAATCTGTCCCAAGGATGATATCATAACTTCTAAGGTTCAGTAGCTGGAATGAAGTTGTGTTACCTTTTTGGCTGGCTGGTACATTAGTTTATAGTCACTTTTGACCACAAATTCATAATCCATGAAAGAGTTGGTACTCCCACTATCCACTTACATCACTGCTTGTTTCCCCCCAATCACTGTCATCAATGAGAAAGTAGCAGGCCCTGCTATTCCTTTCAAAGCATGACTGGAGATCACCAAGAGTTGTTCATTCCCCTGAATATCTTCGATTTCCTCTGGACTTCCCGAAGCAGTGGTGAACCCTACCCCCTTTGTCGTTTCAAGGTCCTCAGCATTCTCAGCCACATCCTCCTCTCCCTGCATCAGGATAACGTGCAATGCTTTCTTGACCTTACATTTCAGATTATGACTTGGAACCCATGGCTCATTACAATGGCAGCATGTTCTTTTGTTACCTTCCTGTGTCTGGGTGTTTCCCTTCTCATTTCCTTCTACATTAATTCCTTTAGTCGGTCCTGACCTGAAGGTAGTAGTGTTAGCTTTGTTCCTCTTAAGCCCTCCAGAGTGGCTAGTTCTTTTAGCCTGAGTTGCCTTTTCTTCTAGTTTAGCAAACCAATATGCCTCTCGCAATCCCTTTGGTTGATGCACACTCACCCCATACATGATTTCATCTTTCAATCCTCCGATAAAACAACTCAGTAAGAATGCTTCCTGCAAATAAGGATGATCTCTTCTCACTAACTCCACACATCTTTCAAAGTAATCAATATATTTACTAATATTGCCAATATGCCTCATTGTTTGTAGCTTCTCTACTACCTCATGAGCACTGGCCTCTGAGAATCGATCAGACATCATAGTGCATAATTGATGCCAGTTCAGCACCTACCAAGCTATGCTAATTCCTTTAAACCAAATATTAGCCTTCCTTGCAAAATGTCCAGTCGCTATGTTCACCCACTGCTCTCTAGTGGTTCCAGTCGCTATGTTCACCCACTGCTCTCTAGGAGTTCCAGTCATCTCAAAAAGTTTCTCACATTGTTCCAGCCACCCACGGTTCATCCCCTGAAAAAAAATGGTAGTTCATGTTTTGGCCCACTTAACACCGCATTTGCGTGACCACTGCCATTAGTGTTCCAATTCATGTTTCCATTCGGGTAGACCGTGTTCACTCCAGGAATGGTTGAAGTGTGCGCCCTTCCTTGATGAGGTAAGTGTGTCTCATAATAGGAATTCACATTCAACACAGGATGTTAATACATCTGAGTTGCAATAGTTGGGTTACTATTTTGCCAACTCCAAGGAGGTACCGCATGGGCACCCGGTCCATGATTAAACCCTTGAGTGATCATCAGAAGAATTGCCACAGATGGTTGTTGTACTCTCCTCTGCTTCTCTCCTGACCGCTCCCCCAGATCTACTTGCGATGTTGTTCTAATTGCTGGAGGAAAAATTGGAGGATAGTTTGGTATTACCGTATTTGGTTCCAAGAAGAATGTCATTGGTGCTCCAGTTCTCCTGTTCTGCTCAAGATTCCAAGCTAAGCTAGCACCCACTTCCGATGGTATTGGCCCTTCCTCCCTGGGTTCAGTTGCCACGACTTCAGCCCTCGACTTTGAAGATTGGTAGAACTTGGCCAACAATAGACTCTTAATTTCGGCCACATCAGACTTCAAAGTGTCTAACTCCATTAGCTTTTGTTGGATCTTGATGATCTCAGCCCGCTTCTCCATTTCAATCACTTCTTCAATCGATCCATGGGAACGCGTCTTCCCCACCATCAACTCATAAATAATAGTTGTCGCCTCTGAACTTCCAGATCTGTCTAAGCTAAGGAGTTTTACATCAACGAATCTTCTGATCTCTATTCCAAGGACCGTGTGGGCTCTGGTACTGAATGACAGGACTAGAAGATTCAGGGAACCATATGGATCAATTCCTACGAATCCCCAGGATAGAAGAGGGAAATGGGAAAGTGCGCTAGGGTTCTACCAGAGCTAACAACCAATACACGGATATGTTGTTCTTTCTTACCTTCTCATTACCATCACCACTTGGTTATATAGCCAGTGAATTAATCAGTGAAAGGTTACATAATTGAAAGTAATAAACTTATTTCTCGCGATAAACGACAATAAAGCTGGCGCAACAGTAATTACTGAGATGATAACGAGTCGTCGGATCTGTTGTAAGAAAACAATCACAAATCTTGGCCCTCCTTCCAGGCGCGAGTGAATTCGTCGAAGTGGGACGTTGGTCACCGACTTCTTCGGAACTCCCTTCTTAGCGATGGTTTTCAGATATCCTTAGACTTCCCTAGTTTTTTTGGGATCTGACAGAGACCTGATCGTCTCGACAAACAATCCACAACATGGGCTACCTGTGGCTATGACGGGAAACTAGGCGTCGGATTGCTTTCTATCGTATTGTCATGTACATCGCCTTTAGCTTTATCCATGGTGTACAACAGCTTGCCCAACCATCATGCACAAGTTTGCCCTGAAAACATTTTGATACATTGATCCAACCTAGCAAGGAAATTGTCACAAAAGGAGCTACTTTGGGTGTGTACTGAAAACCACTTAGGGCTTGTTTGGCTAGCCCAAATTCCTGGCTCATCTCTGTAGATGGGCTGGGATTTTAGTTCAAAATCCCGGTCCATTTTCCCAAACAATGCCTTAGGGGTGATTTGGCTTATTCACAAATGATTTCCTTGGGCTGGGCTTAAGATCCATGTTGGGTTAACAAATCCGTGTGGATATACCCAAGATTTTGAACCAATTTCAGCCTTAATTGTGCAATCCTAGGTAAACTAAAATTTGGTGGCTAAGGCTTTAGGCTATGGTATGTGGGGGCCACAAAATTGAATCTGTTTCAAGTCAAGTGATTGCACAGAAGGCGCAACCATTAATATGAAACAAAAACAATTTCAAGCCCCCGGATATGCGTCTCATGTTAGCTCTCAAGAATCAGTGGTTAACATGCATATATCCAAGACAACATGGATCACGTCCATAGTCAAACATGTAAAAATATTAGAAGCATTATTATTTCAATCACAACAAATATGACCTTATGGCCCGATTTTCACATAAAGGGCTAGCCGGCCAAATCTAATCATTAGACCATAAATTGCAGCGGAATAAAACATGCAAATAAAAGTAAAGTACCAGGTTGTCATGCCCAAACCGACAAGCAACCAACTGGAAGTTTAAACCGATGCATCTGCTGCTATCGCACAAAAATGGAGCGATAGTTAAAACCGATTCGTGCGATGATCTTACCTGAAACAAATGGACAATCCAGTTGAGTACAAAAGGTACTCGTAAGTCTTACACAAACTAATAAAAGAAATTGTATGATAGAGGCTATCCAAAGGAGAGGAAATTATACATGCTAAAGGTTGACCAAAGGAGAGGCTTTAGTGGCTCAAGTTTTGCATAAACGCACAAGTTTTCATCCTTACACCTACTAATTTGTAAATGCCATTTATCAAATACAATTTTGACAAAATAATTTTAAATGATACAGATATAAACATAGATCAAACAATACCAAAGTGGAAGCCCACTTTGATAAACTAAACTGCATGACATACCTGCCATGTTGTTACCAAGTTGTTGCCCATGTCAAATTTTAATGTAGAGTCTAACAATGATGTCTCCTGAATCCAAGTGGTCGTACGTAACCGTGGACATGGCTATTCGAATAGATTAATCCCTACAAGGGGGTACATCTTTACCCACACGACTCGATCAATCCGTAAGCCTCTGGATAATGACACACTTCCTATGGTATGCCGGCCGGGGAAATCAAGACTCGGTATTTTTTAGCAAGACAATCTTATTGAGTTGAATCACCCTATGCGAGGTGAAACCCCACTTGGTAAAAGCTATTTATAGAACTTGCTAACTAGGCACACAAGTTGTGTTGAAGATACCAATCCAATGAACATAAATAAAAATAGCGCTCCCTTGCACATTATAAATTGCAATCGTATTCCTACGGAACATGGGATAGCACACTCATGTCCTCACACCACATGTACATCAACTCAATAAAATCATCCCCTTACTTGATCAAGCAGTGCACATACACCGCGTATGGGAGTACGAGTGGTACTTGAATTAACAATGGCACAAAGTTTGGTCCTTAACTATCCGGACAAGTTTTTCCACTGAACCCGATTCTCGTGCACAAAGGCACCCACACTACTAGCCACTTGTCCAGACAAAATAAGTTTTAAATAAATAAATTTTAGACTCAAAAACTAGATTTGATGATCTGGACCAAAAACATAAAGGTAAAATGTTCAGTGTTTCTCACGATTGACGAGATAAGCCCGTCAACCGAACTAACATATCTAATGACTTGCAGGGCTAAGCATTCATATAAAGAATAAATACCATCACATGATATTTAACTTAAGCATAACTATATGGAATGATTAAGGATAAACCACCAGAATTAGGATATAGCAAACTAGACTCACAAATTATCGATATACCAAAATAGCATACAAGCAAATATCATAGCATTTCAAAATACTAAACTAACCAAATTTGGGATCAATATGATGCAAGAGGATTCTTGCCTTGTTGGTTCACTTGTTCACTCTCGGTTCATATTCGTTCACATTTGGCACTTCGGAATCTAAAGAGAACGATATCGAATAAACATCGAAAACACCGAGAAAATCCAAAAGTGCTAAAAAAAAATGCATGACATTTACATATTTGTGAGATTATAATTTCATATGCATTTAGGTGAATTTAGGTGAAAATTTTAGTTTAATTGGAGTTCCTATGTGAAAGTTATAGTCTTTCAAAAATCAATTAGAAAGAAAATTATGAAAACCAGGTTACTGTAGCTTCGGCTGAAATTAAATATTTTAGTGAAAATTTATAGAATAGTGGTGGATACAAAGATTACACAATATACAATAGAATAAAATTTTAAGAACAGACCAATTGGATTCATCTTATTTGGAGTTGAAATGAATTAGTTATGAATTTGTGAAGTTTAACCAATTTCATGTGGTAAACAATTTATTTTGGATTTTCAACTCGAAGCATGATCTTAAGACTTTATGCTAAGTTCATACTAATGATTTTTAATCTATAATTACTTTACCAAATGGTATTATCTATCTCATTGACCGAGTACTGCTGTTGATACCACTAGGGCCTATTGTTATTTAGCCAAAGGTCAAACAACAAGGTTGTTTTTAGTTAACCTCTAAAATTTCTAGGTTAAACATCTTATATTATTTACCAATCCTTCACTATTTAACTTATTAACTTGATTGATTTTAGATTAGTGTACCACTAGGGCCTATTGTTATTTAGCCAAAGGTCAAACAATAAGGTTGTTTTTAGTTAACCTCTAAAATTTCTAGGTTAAACATCTTATATTATTTACCAATCCTTCACTATTTAACTTAAGTGTGATCCTTTAAGGTCAACCTCTAAAACTATTCAAACCACATAACCTTTCTATTTACTTGCATTAGAAGTGACAGTAGCTTATTATTATCCCTAATTCATCCTATCAGAGGAAAATTGCTGAAAAAGGAAGTTTGTTAACTAAGACTTATTACTAATTTAATTACTTATTTGTTAAACAAAGTTTTGAGTGATCTAATAGCTAAACACATAACAAAGCACTAATCTTCCTTTACTCTCTACCACTTTACCAAAATTAGATGGTTGTTCTCTGTTGTTTTTCTAAAAATTGTCATCCATATTGGTTTTTCAGATTTAACTACTACTACCGATAGATAAATGTCCAACTGAATAATTGCTTCAAGAAAAACTTCTAACTACTAGAATTAGTCATGCTATTATTCTTCTAACAACTATGAGATTCTTCAGATTACCTTAACTGTTCATACAGCCTACAAAAACAAAGTTATGAAATGAAGTACTATTAGCTAATCTTCCTTCAAAACTTAAACATCAAATTGATTACTCATTTGCTTAACTTAATTGACAACCCTAATGTTTGACAGCAGTATCTGGGGTACTTTACCAAAGGGCCTTACTGTGAAATAAATTTCCAATGACTAAATGAACCAAGAAGAACTCTAACTACTGCAATAACCATGTCATTAACCTATTAACAAAACTGACTTCAAATTATTGTTCATATAACCTACAACAATAAACTTCTCTCTGAACAGAAAAGCTACAATAGACTCCCTTCAATTTGAACTTCCAAATTGACATTTACAAAATTTTCTAGCAAAAGATAGTTGGTTGTGAAAAAAAATCCACTAACAATACAAAATTTCCTTCTAATCAACTTTTCTTCTCTGTTCAACATCTCACAACTGAAAATATTTTCTGAAATGATTTGTTGCTAACTAAACTCCCTCTACATTTCATACTTCAAATTTGCTAATCATATTTAAAAGTGGCACCATTATTAGGCAAAATGGTTGCTCTCAACTCATTACTGGTGATTCCATTTTCAGTGATAGAGAGAAGCTTTTTAGAGAAGGAGCTATAGGAACAAACATGGGGCTCAGGCGTGGCTCGACGTTGGAGGTTGAGCGGTGGGGAAAGCGAAGGTGACCGCAAAAATGGGTGGATGGAGGCTCGAGGATGCTAGGGGTGGCAACTTGGTGGCTTGGGCTGCGCTGTGGCGGCGCGGCGAGATCATGCGGTAGTCGGCCTGGGAGGTGAATTGGTGCGGTGGCATTCGGGTGATGTTGGGGGCGAATTAGGGGGAGCACAAGGATGAGTAGGGCATAGTGAACTCACCGGTGTGGTTGGCCATGATAGGGAAGCACCGAGGTGAGCCGGCGGTAGTAACCAGTAGTGGCGCGAGGAGGTGCTCTGTGGCTGCGATGCTTGGGTGAAGTGGAGCTTCAATTGGGGGTTGGACAAGGGCGAGGTATCTGAGTAGATGCTCCATAAGCGAGAAATTGATGTGGGGTGCATCGGGGTGACGATGGCGATGGCGGCGGCGGCTCGGGCCGAAATTGGGGGAGAAACTTGATTCCCCCTCTTCTGTGCACCTCTGTGAAAAACAATGGCATAGTTAGTGTCTGGAGAGGCTTTAGCGCAAAGTTGCGCGAAAGGTTCGGCCGAGGACTCACCGCGACGTGATAACGGCCACGACGGTGCTCTCATCGGAGCCGAGGACGGCGCACATGGCCCGGCCGCTATAAGCGCTTTCACGGATAACTCCTATGGGCAAAAATGCACGACATGGTGAGGTCAAGACTCTGATTGGGTTGCGGGCTCGAGTGAGGCAGCAGGGCGGCGTTTGACCCTTCGTTTTCTTCCTCGGTGGAGACAATAGAGAGCGCGGAGAGAACGAGAGGAAGTGAGAGGAAGAGAACGAGTTGGCCAGGGGATTTGGTGAGAACTAGGCAACGATTCGAAGGTGGTCATGGAAGGATGAGGTGGCGGTGGCGAGTGTCGTGGTGAGCAGGCGCAGTGCCAATGCGCTCGGTCGAGCGGCGCGAGGTTGACGACGGGTCTGGCAAGTGAGCCTGGCTTATCAGGGGTAGAAGGAAAGCTGCGCGGGTCAGTGCGGTGCAGTCGGAAGTTGAATCGGTTGGGTCGGGTCCGATCGGAATCGGGTTCGGCCGGAGTCGATTTGAGTTTTGAATTCATTTTGACCGAAAAAACAACAGATTTGACCAAGTGAGACAAAAAATAGAAAATAAATTTAGAAAATTCTAAAAGTTTTCATAGAGGTTCCTGGCATAATCTAGTACACATAAATTTTTTCTAACATCAGTGTTAATGTCTTAATTACTTGTTTTTAAACCATTCATTGCAGGGCTTTTAGAATTGGGATTTGAATTTTCTCAAGGTTGATTTGAATTACAAAAAATGGATAAAATTTATATTTATTCATGATAAATATTTTAAGGTTTAAATAAATTATTTCTTAGAGAATTTCATAAGTATTTATTGTTGTTTTTATTTAGAGCTTCGATTTGAGTTATATGTTTAACTTTGATTTGAAAATTTACAAATACAAAAATTTGTGTAAATGCTCCAGAAATCAAATACATACCATGCATAATGATTCAGTTTAATAAAAATCAGGCTGTGACATGGTACAAAAAGTTTTTTAACATTTTTCTTCCTCAACATTTTTTTCCCACTCCGCTACTACCGCCTGTGCAATGATTAGTGGATGGTAGAAAAAGTGTATAAATTAAATACACATGTGCTGTAGTTATTCTCAAAAGTTAGAATTTAGAAAACACCAGGGTACAGATTCGCGTCTACCCAAAATCAAACAAAAAATTGTTGTTCCGACAAGTTTGCAACCCAAATTAACAGCAACAAAGATTGAGGTAAAACCGGCCCCGTCAAGGTGCCATAGGATGAAAACCAAACCAGATGATACACCATTCTAATTTTGAAGGAAAGAAAACAACCACTAGTCTAAGCTTCCGTTGTGAGTGGTGATCATTCGAATCTTGGACCGGTCCTATGCTTCATGTTTGAACAATGTGTGCCTAATATAAAGTCAAAATTGGGTATCGACCATCCAAATTTTGTGTTATTGGTGTAGGACATTGAAATTTCAATTTTTTTTTCCCTTAAAGATACTACAAAAATATATCTCTTTGTTGTTGGACACTAAGAGCAATATAATATTATTTCCGGGCTAAAGAGGAGATAGAAGGATAGTGCAAAGTCCATTTTGCCCTTCGAGTAGGACGTGTTCGTAGTTGGCTAAGTCGGACCATGCCAGCTAGCAGAGAGAGGACAAAAGGAGCAGAGGCCATGGCGCAAGACATTGACGACATCGACTTCGATGAGAGGCGGTTCGAGAGGCACAGGCAGCACCAAAAATAGGTTGGTAGGACCTCGAGGAGGAGATGGATGGTGGTGTCGTAGTGGTTGCGTGCGGCGGTGGCACTTGCGACAAGCAGGGTCGTCGGCCGAGGCGGACGACAGCGACAACATTAAGGCATGGTTCTGGTGAAGGCGAGGTGAGCATGGGGTAGAACACGGCATGTGGAAGACAATGATGAGGTTGATGATGACAAGAGCTCACCGGTAGTGATGAAATCGATGGCAGTGGTGGTTCAGACGACGACGAGGAAGATAGCTCGATTCCGACGAACGACTACAAGGGAATGCAATTAACTGGGGGTGATGATTGGTAGGAAGGTGGAACACATCATGAGGCAGTTGGGTTTGACGCAAGCTCACCGGAGGTGGAGATCGGGTGTCGATCGGAGCTTAGCAAGATGGTGGTGGCAAAGAGGAAGAGGGGGTGTATAGGGGAATGCAAAGAGGAGAGAGAGGTAAGAGCATGGTGCTACCCAACCTTTGATTCAATCTCATTTTTGCCCCAGGTTCATGCCACCGATGAGGTGCTCTCATCGCTCTCGCAACCGCGGGTCGCCATCGCTAGATCGCTTCGGAGCTTCTCCGCCCCCAAACGATTGTTCTAGTGATATCCTACCTCCTCTCTATTACTTGTGGCATGCTCAATTGTCGACTTTATTCGCCATCTAGCCGTTGCCGCTGTTCCAGCGGGTTCCTGCCGCCATCGCGGGTAGCTGCACACCGTCTTAGGCCGCCGCATGCCCCATCGTTGCCACCAATAGGGTCGCCAAGGCCGGGGGATCCCATTTTGCTACCCACCGGCCACCGCTGTTGCCTTCCCTGCTAGCGCCGAGCTAGGCCAAAAAGGATGCAGTCGGGCTGCTGCCCGACGTGTGTGAAGCGTTTAGGGTTCGGCCGCACTGAGACCGGTTAGGAGTCTTTTCTAAAAAATTATCTCTCCTCTGTGCCCGGAAATGATATAATAATAACATCAGTGTCTCACATAAAATATGCACATTTTGTAGTGTCTTTCGACAAAGACATAAATTTTGAATGTCCTACAGCTAATGACACGAAATTGCGATGTCCTTAAACAAATTTTGCCTAATATAAAATACCACCTTAGTCAGAAAATCCCCACCTAAGTGCTTGTCTGGGTAGGCAGGGATTGGACTCAATACTTTCATATGTGCAATGATTACTGCAATCTCCCGCTTATGTAAGGGGATTGAGCCTGGGATTGAGCCTAATCTTCATATATCTAAACAAGTCCAAGGTGACGCGTTTTGCTGCGAGGTTTTTGGACGATGATTACTTTTACTATCAACACTAACGAAAGTTTTGTAGACTGTTTTTAGTCTACAAAGGGTGTCATAAAAGGATGTCTTTTTATGAAACAATGCAGACGGCACATGAGCATCATCTTAAGAAACACGTGAGATATGTCAGGAGCATTCACCTCCACTTCTCTCCCAGAGAGACGCCAAGCAGTCAAACATTCCACAATCAGTATCAAGCAGGACATGTGTGTGTTGAAGCGTCTCCCCTGACATTGCAATGCCTGCAGTCCTGCACTGCCCACAGAAGCACAGCCAGGCAGTATTCAACAATCAACGTACTGGTGCCCACAATGCAGAGTCCAGCTTGTACCATTTTTCAGGATTTGTGAATCATGGGGAAACTTTCTCAGCCAGTCAACTGAAAGCAACTGTTCACTCAAAAGAAATAACCATACAACAGGGAAGTAGGGACTAGGAAATGCACAACACACAGAAGAAGGAATCAAAGGAGGATGAGTGGCTGTAATCCTCCCTGGCACCACCTCAATCAGTACAATCTTCTTTAACAAAAGCACTAATGCAGTGTCATGTTTGGCTCCCCCTACAGATCAGTGAGAAGCACTTTTGTCTCCTACGGATCAGTGAGAAGCACTTTTGTCTCGTTGTCTGAACCAAAGTTACAAGTAAAACAGTTTGTTCGAGTGTTGGTACTGGATTCGGGTTCGTATTTTACTATTTTTTTCAATTTTCACTGCGAACACGAATCCTAATCCCTAATCTGGCTCGGATTCGACGAATTCGATTTGCAATTCGCAATGTTTTATATCCAATCCGGTAACTATGGTCCGAAAGGGAGAGCGGAATTTGGGTTTGACATACATCATTATGCATTTGTGTTGAATGGTGACTGATTATAAAACTCGCTGAATGTCCGAGCTGAAAATGTATTAGTGCCTACCATATTTCCTTACCACGATACGAGGCTAATAATGGCAGCGTAACATCAATCAAAAGCATATCTGTGTTAAAACATGATGCAAGGCTGCAAAAGAGAGACTGATATGATCATGTCGGCTGTGATGATGCCAAGCAAATCTATCAAACACTGGCTTGACTATGTTAATATGATATGTACTAAAGGTAGGTCATCAACATTTCTATAAATCTACAAATCAATGGTTTGCGATATGACGAATGGAAGGGAAGTTTGGTGAACAAAACCATACCATACCAAACACTAGCTGTTATACATGGTTAGTTGGTTAGCATCTATCTGAAAACAGTTTTGAACTAAACTGTGGGGTTTCAATTTTCAGATGAAACAATTTATTGAACTTCATTTCGTCCTACCAGAGCACCCACTCGCACGGACACCAGTACTACACACTTCACCCGTCATTCAAACTAGTGGTACCATTAGCAATTTGGCGTTGATGCAGCGTATCAAAAATCAATAAAATAAAACAAATGAATAGATCTAAAAAGTCCACTTAACACCCGCAACTATAAATCCGGCTATTTAACACCAAACATACAAAACTGGGTCTATTTACACCCTAAGTTGGTTTTGCAGAACGGTTTTGCTAGCGGGTATCCAACTCAGGGTAGTTTTTTTTTTTCATTTTGTAATTATGTCATTGGATTTTGATGACGCGTATCCAAATGGGAGGAAGAATGATGACGAAAAGAAATAGAATGTATACAAAGAGAGAAGTGAGAAAGAGGCCATCGATGTAGATGTCAACATCCTTGAATTAGATCCTCATTACAAAAATCGATGTGGTTGACAATATGACTATCGACATCATCAAAACCGTCTTAGAGCCTGTTTGGATGAGGCAGTAATTGAAAATCAAAGTTTTCGAGATATCAGGCATGAAATACCACAGTTTGTGAATACCACTTTTTTTTACAGTTTTGAGAAAAACCATGACATGCTTGGTAATTGCAGTCTAAATACAGTAGTTTGTTTTTAAAAACTAGCTCTCTTAGGCTAACTAATTGTTATTACCGAAATTTATCAAAGTTATATACATAAGTTGTAATTAGTTGATCTTTGGGTGTACATTTTTATTGATCGTATACATGGTCACATGCATGATAGTTTAACTGCAACATCATGCACTACTACAGAACACGTCATCACAGACGGTTCGGAACCGTCATCACAGACGGTTTTCGAACCGTCTATATTTGTTCGTCTGTGATAACAAGCAGTTATCACAGACGGTTCAAAACCGTCTGTGAGACTATTATCACATACGGTTTCAGTTACAAACCGTCTGTGATAAGTGGTTATCACAGACGGTTTTTAAAGTAAACCATCTGTGATAAGTGGTTATCACAGACGGTTTACTTTAAAAAAACCGTCTGTGATACTAGAAATATCACAGACGGTTTACTTAAAAACCGTCTGTGATAAGCATTTATCACAGACGGTTTTATGTTGAAACCGTCTGTGGTAATAGCCTTCACAGACGGTTTCAACATAAAACCGTCTGTGGTAGTGAGCGATCCTAGCTACATTGTTTGCTGTTTTTGGCGGCCTCGTGAATTGCTAGCCATGCCCTCTGAAAACAAGTATGTACAAAAAAACAGATACATCGCAGATAATCAATTGTTGACAACTCAAATTGATCATTACTCAAAATAAATTAATAAAGATCGAATTTGTTGAAGTATTTTCGCTATAGTTGTACAATTGGATTACAATTAAGTCAATTGTTTGCGTGAATCTACGGGTGGCGATGGAGTGAAACTCTCCTTTGTCAACTATTTACGTCATGATAAAGGTGCATAGCGCCTCGAACTTCCACGAGCTCTTGCGCAACGAGTCCATGTAAATCTATTATCAAACCCTGCCGCTAGGTCAAGAAAAAATGGTAAGGATATATATTTGAATTTACAATTACAAAAAAATTATTTCGAGATTGACAAACCTTCGGATTCTTCATCTTAGCACTAATGATTTGCTGCATATGATGGCAAACGTAGAATGCACATAGCTCATCATTTTTTTGCTGGCGGCACTACAAAAATAGAATTACATATATACGTATAGTCAGTTGAAGACACATTTTTATGAAGTATGATTTCGTCCTGTGTGTTAGTTGGGCACTGGATCCACTGTATCTTCCTTGTTGGCTAACATAGGAGATGAACGAACTACATAATTGAAAAAAGTTATCCTCGGGCATTTCAAACGAAGGAAGACTACAATAGAGTTATGTATGGAGGAAATGATCATACTTGTCGAGTATTCCTTGCGAGAATCTTTCAAGTCGTGATCGTTTCGACTAGGAATCAAGATATATCACGTTGTTCCTCCGGTATAATGACTAAAAGGATCGATGGTACCTACTCATGTATGTCGCTATAACTATTAAACCTAAGTACAAATGAAATTTGAATAGCAAATAGTGAAGCACTTACCCCTGGTTGTAGGGCACCAGTATGTAGTCCTTGCGAGTCTGAAGAAGCAATGCCGCCATTATGTAGTTCTCGACGAAGGTCACGTCTGCTTCGATGGTTTGCATAGATACCACGTGTGGGTCGAGGAAACCCACCGGTTCTCGCCCTTCCCGGGCATATTTCATCATGTATCTATACATAAGCAATGAGTTGTGATATTTATCGGTATTACATGAATGTAGAACTTGATTGTACACACTTACGATGTCCAACATTGTAGAAGCGAGGCGTCGAGGGCTTGAGATTGAATAGGTTGAATAAGTCGTTGAAGCCCACCACAAAGTTGCGGCCCGTTGAAGAAATGCTCATCCTTGTATGCGACGGTGATTCGATGTCGCACCCTTCTTTGCGGTATTCTGCGGTACCGTGCATGCAAAGCGACAAGCAAATCCAGTAGCGGGCTAATTGTGCGTTAGGGCACAATCGCTTTTTCGATGGAGTACTTCCGTGCTTCGAGACTTGGGAGGCGGCTTAATGTTCGTCGATTTCGATTTGGCCTTAACGATTGGCGGCGTCTTCTGCGAGACGACTCGGGAACCGACACGTAGCACGCTTTTCTTGTTCCTTTGGCGTCTTCTCCACGGGAACCGATGAGGTGGCCTTCGAGGCGAAATATGAGGTGGAGTCATGGAGGGTCCGTTGGAGAGGAATGGTCTGTCGAGATTGCGCCTTCGCTGGGTCGGGGCGATGTCCGTCTTGGGCCATTGGATAAAAGCGCGCACGGCATCCCCGGTGTTGTGATCTCTTCGTTTGGGCGAATGTCCAGCGGGATGGCCATGAAATATTGATGTACCATGTCCACCTCCACCCTTGCGTAACCATGCGCCACCGACACCGTCTTTGCATCGCTCCTTCCCGGTATGGATGCACCATCCCCTTGACCTCAATAGGAATGGACCCAACTAACCTCGCTTGGAGCTTGCAGCCGTCGGCTCCTACAAAGCGATACACAATTAGCTAAGGCGCCTATAGGTCTATCTTTGGTGCATTCCATATATGTACATTACCTTGATGCGGTCTATCGGTAATTGGTCGTCGTCATGTTCAAAATTATGCGTGGACGCGACACTACTCCGATGTCGAGGTGGTTCCCGCAATAACGAGGCGGCTTGCGGCGGTTGCGGAGTACTTGATTCGATTTGATCCTGCAAACTTGCTATCATCCCTGAAATTACGCCTTAAGCGGTTCCAAGCGATTGTCGTACTCGGCCTTGGATCTCTTCCTACTTCTATACATGAAGTAGTCGTCTGCGAATCCATGTACCCAAGGTACGTTAACCCCCTTGCCTCGCGTGCGACCCGGGTGCTCCTTGTTTCCTAGGGCCGTAGATAGTATATCCTTCTCCTGTGTTCTTGGAAGGAGCCTTCGGAAGTTTGGGCAATCAATTCACGCTGCAAGAGGTCATCATGTTATTATAGTCACTATGAAGTTATGGACTTATAAACAAGTAGGTAGTTCGACATATTTACCACACGTTGGGACACTTCCTGGTCCGCCGGGTTTGGGAAAGTGACGCTGCCATCAGACGAGACTTTTGCCCTCGCTTTTAACCAGGTTAGGGAACGCGGGTGTGTGATATCAGGAAATAGATTCTCCTCCTCCGCCTCCCATTGCGCTGATTTAGCCGCGTATCCAGCGGTGCCGAGTCTGTGGGGGTGAGTGTTTCGTGCCTGGATTGCTTTGTGTGCCGCACTTTGCTCCTTAAATTCATCTGTCGTCTTCATAGCCACAAAGGCGTTCCATGTTTCCCGCGTCAAGAATGGAAACTTCGTGAAGGGCGTCTCACTCTTGTTTACGTACTGCGTGACAAGAACGCTCTTGAAGGTCCTCCACGCGTGACACATGGAGAGCAAGGTATGCCGTTCGACGCGTTTCATGTGTGTTTCTAGGATAGTGAACCTGCTTGAAAGGTCTTCCCACAGCACGCGTCTCTGATCTTTTGTCAGAGACTTCCACTTTGGTGTGGTGATAGGGACATTTTCCCTTGCAAGTATCCCGCAGATGGTCCGAATCTCGCCACGATGCCGGGGACTCGGAGGGACCCCAACGTCAACGACCTCCGTGATGGTCGATCGGCCGTGAGCAATTTTGATATTCCTCGCCATCTCGCTTACGTATCTGCGGCGTCGGTGGTGGCGGCGAAGACGGCGCCTACGCCATGTCTTGGCGTCGGTGGCGGGCGAAGACGGCGCCTCTGCCATCTCGCTTACTTGCTATCTATGTAAGTTACAGAATTAAGCATTAATCGCACAGATTTGCAAAAGATTGATGATAGTTTGTGCTCTCAGAAGGAGAGTTGCAAAAGAACAAGTCTTTGCCATCTCAATCCTATTGTCTATACATTTCATGAAATGAATATGATAATATAAACTCAAGTATGCAATATATCGATCAATTTCAAACTCTAGTAAGACAATATTTCAAAGAAGGTCACATTAATGATGCGAATGTTGTGCAAGCAGGATGGATTGTAAGTCTCGGGACAAGCATGGTTGGCTGAGAGCGGAGGCAGGGAGCTAGCTAGGAGGGCCCTAGTATGGGTACACCAGCACTGGAAGCATATGTCTTAATTATAATATCATCATGTGGACTACATATACAAGTATAATTAAACTGTGTCCTCTGTGCCTATAATTGCCTTCAAATACGTAATAAGCCATAATTTAGGGATGAGAACCGGACTAATCTTTGTAGCACTTTGCATATAGTACAAACCCCCACAATATATTCATTAATAACTTCTCCCATTTTGTGGGTGTAAGTGTAACCATGCATGTGACCTATGGGTGGCTTGCATTTTAACTTGCACGTATATACAAGAATCCTTTTGGAGGTTCGTTTCTGGAGGGTTGCTAGCTTGACAATGCAACATGTACTAGTTGATGTTGACGTTCTGCTTCTATATACGTTTCCGTATGTATAGTACAAATGGTTAGGACACACTAAGGAATAGTACTGTCCACCAATTAGTTAACTGAAGCTCACGCTTATTAATGTCTTGTGATTTATTAGCCAATTTATATCTGGACATGTTATATATAGTCAAGACTCCATCACGAGTAGAGATGCACTATTTCATGGAAGAAGGCGTATATGTTACAAATGCACGTGCGCGCCACTCTTTACTTTTCTTGATACATATATTTATGTAACATCTTGCATTTAACTCATTTTATTTATTTTTGATTTTGGAGAGGGGCCTTACTTTTTCTTAACAGGAGGGTGTTAGAGAATTGGCTCAGTGGCAACCGGGGGGGGGGGGGGGCAAGTCCAATCCCAGACCTCCACACATATATGCTCACAGTTAGATAAAATTAGATGACACTGTCACACACTGTATATGTAGTATAGCATGCTATTAGTCCCGAGCTTTCGCTTCATCAATTTATCATTGATTAGCTAAAATTGTTAGTGAATATTACCGTTGCTTACTATATTCTACGGTACAACAACTGCAAACTGGTCCAAGCAACAAAAAAAGTATTTGAAATGGCGTGCTATATATTAATTAGGCATGTCCTTTTCAGTTGATGAACTGAAGCTAGTAATTTCAGGACACTTCACATGCATGTTAATTTGAGGGCGAGGGATGTATGGGGCACGTACCAGCTGGGAGATGGCTTTGGGGAAGAGGTGGTGGTGTCGGCCGGCGGCGGTGGCGGCGGCGGGAGGCGCGAACAGCGGAAGTGGAAGTGGGCGGCGCCTTGTGGCCGGGAGGCGGACGCAGGCAGCTCCTCCGTGAACTCCTCCGCGGGGCCTGGGAGGAGGGGCGCCGGGTCGGGAAGGAGTTCGGAGAGGAGGCGCGCCGGATTCGGTGGAGGAGGGGCGCCGGGTTCGGGGAGGCGGCGCAGAGGTCGGGGACCGATAGGGTTAAGAGCAAAACCCTATCGGTTCTTTGAACCTTATAAAAAACAACATCACATACGGTTATTTGAAGGAACCGTCTGTGATGTTTCCACATCACAGACGGTTCTTTGAAGGAACCGTTCCCTCAAAGAACCGTCTGTGATGTTGTTTTTTATAAGGTTCAAAGAACGGTTACATCACAGACGGTTCTTTGAGGGAACCGTCTGTGATTACTTATCTCGAGGACCTGGGAAGTTTTTTTTTAACATACTGTACAAGTTGATGAGGCAAAGCTTGAAATCTTTTATATCTTATACTCTATCTGTTCTTAAATAGACGCCGTTTTAGAATGTGTGCAATGAACTTGACCATTGATTTCTAGAAAAAATATTTAGATTTACCACAAGAAAATTATATGGATAGAAATATCCATACACTGCGCACTATAGCCTCCAAGCAAATTTGCTTGGCATTGCCTCTAAGGCTAGAGGCAACCTCTAACCAATAAAAAAACTTGTATAAAATTATGCTAGACTTAGATCATGTACGATAAATTTACATTATCTGTCTATAGACTCTGCTACGTAGGATTTAAACTGACGTGGATGAAAAAGAATAAAAAGAAAGAAATGTGATATCTACAATCCTGCAGTCGACTGTATCACTCGAACCAAGGAACATCCACATTGTCATCAATTTAAAGATCATAAGTCCATAACACATTAACACATGACAATGGAATAAATTAGTTAATTACAATAGAGTAAATTCTTAATTAAAATATAGCCCTTCATGATGATCGACGCGCATATAGCTAGCTTCCTCACTGGGTTCTTCCTCGAGCCTGATGCCGTCTCCGAAAGGTGGCAACTCGTCAAATTGATTGTATTCTTCCTCGTCCACTACATTCTCAACTCCGACAATCCTCCTTTTTCCATGAAGAACTACGTGGCGCTTCTTATTTGCCGGGTCGGTTACATAGAAGACTTGAACAACTTGGTTAGCCAGTACGAATGGTTCGTCTTTGTATCCGACACGTTCGAGGTCCACGGTAGTGACGCCGTACTTATCGACCTTCACCTGTGGGAGATGGACCCAACGGCACCGAAATAGGGGGATCTTGAAAAGCACGTAGTCGATCTCCCATATCTCCTCTATTTGCTCATAGTACGAGCTCCTCACCCATTTAGATCTTGAAGGCATCTATGCGGACACCATTGCTCGACCGTGCTCTTCCTATCCTGAGCTGCCGTATAAAATGTGTACCCATTTATGTCGTATCCTTGCCATGTGACAATTGTAAAATGTGACCCTCTTGCCAACCATAGCAGCGTATCATCACTTGATGACCTCCGAGTGATTCGCACCTTTAACCATTCGTTGAACCGACGGTTGTTCTGAAATAGAACGTCTGTGATATTACACAGACGGTTATTATTGGGAACCATCTGTGATAATTTACTATCACAGACGGTTCACAATAACAACCGTCTGTGATAGGCTCGCTGCGCCAAAACAAAGCCCAGACAGACCCAATACAGACGGTTTCAAAGGAACCGTCTGTGATGGGCCGTCTGCTATAGTCTTTTTTGTAGTAGTGATGTCTCGGAAAGCTTAGAGGCCATGTTCCTAAACAACGGGCTATTTTTATTACCACGGACTAAGAAAAAGTATTAATTAGATGCAGATCGACATGCCCAAGACGAATTTACGTAGCACACCAGAGGTATATACAAGAGATTGACGCACAGCGCTGCACAAGAGTAATTCACGAGACGTGCATGGCTCGGATTAGAAAAAAAAAAAGAAAAGAGGTTGAGAGTATATTTGTAAAAACTCCAAAAATACCATGGTCTTAGACAAACTACGGTTTACAAAAACTACAGCTTTTGTTGTATCCAAACGCCTCAAAGTTTTTAATACCATAGTTTTTTTTTTCCGAAGACCATGGTATTCTTTGAAAACTCCAAAAATACTATATATCCAAACATGCACTTAGGGTGTAAATTGAACTGGTTTTGCAGTTTGGGGTGTTAAATATCCGGTTTTGCAGTTGAGGGTGCTAAATGAACTTTTTACGTCATTAGGGATGTAGAATGGACTTGTTCCTGAAACACATGATAACAATGAGCATTTCTGAGATTCCTGATTGCTCTATTTAGAGCACGCCAATCTTCCAATCCAGTAATAAGTATAACAAACAAACCACGCTAGTTATATCAATTGTGCAAATCAAGCACTCAAGGTAAACATCAAAAGCCTCCAAACATCAAGAAAAATCTTACCAATAAAGATACATTTACCCACATATATGGTCACAGTTAGATAAAATTAGATGACACTGTCACACACTGTATATGTAGTATAGCATGCTATTAGTCCCGAGCTTTTGCTTCATCAATTTATCATTGATTAGCTAAAATTGTTAGTGAATATTACCGTTGCTTACTATATTCTACGGTACAACAACTGCAAACTGGTCCAAGCAACAAAAAAAAGTATTTGAAATGGCGTGCTATATATTAATTAGGCCTGTCCTTTTCAGCTGATGAACTGGAGCTAGTAATTTCAGGACACTTCACATGCATGTTAATTTGAGGGCGAGGGATGTATGGGGCACGTACCAGCTGGGAGATGGCTTTGGGGAAGAGGTGGTGGTGTCGGCCGGCGGCGGTGGCGGCGGCGGGAGGCGCGAACGAGCGGAAGTGGAAGTGGGCGGCGCCTTGTGGTCGGGAGCGGACGCAGGCAGCTCCTCCGTGAACTCCTCCGCCGGGCCTGGGGGAGGAGGCGCCGGGTCGGGAAGGAGTTCGGAGAGGAGGCGCGCGGATTCGGTGGAGGAGGCGCCGGGTTCGGGAGGTGGCAGAGGTCGGGACCGATAGGGTTAAGAGCAAAACCCTATCGGTTCTTTGAACCTTATAAAAACAACATCACAGACGGTTCTTTGAGGGAATGTAATGCAGGCGGTGATATGTGATAACTGACGGTTTCCTTCAAAGAACCGCGGTTCCTGATGTGGAAACATCACGATGGTTATTTGAAGGAAATGCGTGATGTTTCCACATCACAGACGGTTCTTTGAAGGAACCGTCTGTGATTACATATCACGAGCGGTTTTTCGACAGATTACATCACATCATGCGGTTCTTTGAGGGAACCAAATGCTGTGATTACTTATCTCGAGGACACAGGAAGTTTTTTTACATCTGTACAAGTTGATGAGGCAAAGCTTGAAATCTTTTATATCTTATACTCCATCTGTTCTTAAATAGACGCCGTTTTAGAATGTGTGCAATGAACTTGACCATTGATTTCTAGAAAAAATATTTAGATTTACCACAAGAAAATTATATGGATAGAAATATCATGGATAGAAATATCCATACATCACAAGACTATAGCCTCCAAGCAAATTTGCTTGGCATTGCCTCTAAGGCTAGAGGCAACCTCTAACCAATAAAAAAACTTGTACGACCTTGCCTGTCACTTATGATAGATGGTCGTTGGAGTAGGGATTATGATGGATGGTAGTTGCAGTAGGGATTTATATATATATATAGGATAAATACTTTCTACTCCCGGGTGTAGTTACTCCCACCTTTGATATACCACCTAAAAGAACTTGACATACTCCTTTATCACTTTGGGTATACTCATATACTAATTATAAGGTAATCCAATGTGAACCACACGAAAAATTTATAAGAGAGCTCATAGTTTTTAGCATATTTTGTAAATACATTCATATTCGCACTAAAAAGGAGTATGTCTAAAAAATTGTACATACTACACCTGAAAAGTTGTGAATACCACCTAGATCGTCTTATATACTCGTATACTACACATACATACTCTCGGTTGCGCAAAATACTCCCTACATTGTGAGATACGGAATAGGGAGTAACTACTCCCGAGAGTAGGAAAAAGGCTTCCTATATATATATATATATAGTTGTACTAGTAGCCTTTATACACACAATAAAATTATGCTAGACTTAGATCATGTACGATAAATTTACATTATCATCTATAGACTCGCACGTAGGATTTAAACCGACGTGGATGAAAAGAATAAAAAGAAAGAAATGTGATATCTACAACTCAGAGTCGATTGTAGACACTCAACCAAGGAACATCCACATTGTCATCAATTTAAAGATCATAAGTCCATAACACATTAACACATGACAATGGAATAAATTAGTTAATTACAATGGAGTAAATTCTTAATTAAAATATAGCCCTTCATGATGATCGACGCGCATATAGCTAGCTTCCTCTTTGGGTTCTTCCTCGAGCCCGATCTAGTCTCCGAAAGGTGGCAACTCGTCAAATTGATTGTATTCTTCCTCGTCCACTACATTCTCAACTCCGACAATCCTCCTTTTTCCATGAAGAACTATGTGGCGCTTCTTATTTGCCGGTCGGTTACATAGAAGACTTGAACAACTTGGTTAGCCAAGACGAATGGTTCGTCTTTGTATCCGACACGTTCGAGATCCACGGTGAGTGACGCCAGCATTTGTCGACCTTCACTGTGGGAGATGGACCCAACAAGACCAAAATAGGGGATCTTGAAAAGCACGTAGTCGATCTCCCATATCTCCTCTATTTGCCCATAGTACGAGCTTCTCGACCCATCGATCTTGAATGCATCTATCACGGACACATTGCTACGACCGTGCTCTTCCTATTCTGAGCTGCCGTATAAAATGTGTACCCATTTATGTCGTATCCTTGCCATGTGACAATTGTAAAATGTGGCCCTCTTGCCAACCATAGCAACGAATCATCACTTGATGACCTCCGAGTGATTCGCACCTTTAACCATTCGTTGAACCGACGGTTGTTCTGAAATAGAACCGTCTGTGATATTACACAGACGGTTATTATTGGGAACCGTCTGTGATAATTTACTATCACAGACGGTTCACAATAACAACCGTCTGTGATAGGCTCGCTGCGCCAAAACAAAGCCCAAACAGACCCTAAGGAACCGTCTGTGATGGGCCGTCTGCTATAGCCTCTTTTGTAGTAGTGATGTCTCGGAAAGCTTAGAGGCCATATTCCTAAACAACGGGCTATTTTTATTACCACGGACTAAGAAAAAGTATTAATTAGATGCAGATCGACATGCCCAAGACGAATTTACGTAGCACACCAGAGGTATACAAGAGATTGACGCACAGCGCTGCACAAGAGTAACTCACGAGACGTGCATGGCTCGGATTAGAAAAAAGAAAAAGAAAAGAGGTTGAGAGTATATTTTTTAAAACTCCAAAAATACCATGGTCTTAGACAAACTACGGTTTACAAAAACTACAGCTTTTGTTGTATCCAAACACCTCAAAGTTTTTAATACCATAGTTTTTTTTTTTTTTGAAAACCATGGTATTCTTTGAAAACTCCAAAAATACTATATATCCAAACATGCACTTAGGGTGTAAATTGAACCGGTTTTGCAGTTTGGGGTGTTAAATATCCGGTTTTGCAGTTGAGGGTGCTAAATGAACTTTTTACGTCATTAGGGATGTAGAATGGACTTGTTCCTGAAACACATGATAACAATGAGCATTTCTGAGATTCCTGATTGCTCTATTTAGAGCACGCCAATCTTCCAATCCAGTAATAAGTATAACAAACAAACCACGCTAGTTATATCAATTGTGCAAATCAAGCACTCAAGGTAAACATCAAAGGCCTCCAAACATCAAGAAAAATCTTCATCTACCAATAAAGATACATTTACCCACACAACCCTAGCATTTGATCAGTAACAAAGATAGGCAACAGGACTATTTATCACCACCACTTGCAGATAAATCCGCAATGTTACTAAGTGCACGCATGACACATCACAAGCATTTCATAATCTCGTACCAGTTGCAAATCCCTCCAAACCTCCATTAGCTCATCAGTATACACTCACAACCTCAAACGCGTCAAATTAGCAGTGGATGAGTTTTTGGAACAATACCTTCCCAAAAAAAGTCTAAAATGCAAACATTTCAAGAACTTAGGTCTCTTGGGACCCTGCCACCGTCCAAGAAGAAGAAGAGCCAGTGGAGGTTACCATCCGTGGATGATCCCGGAGCACTTTCCCTTGAACCAGCGGAGCCCCCTCCGGAGCGACGCCTTCACCTTTCCCTCCACCGAGTACGCCTTGTAGCTCGCCACCCGCCGCCGCCTTTTCATCTCCGGGTCGCTGAAGCACCACATGTTGCCCCCTCCTCCTCCTCCGCCACCTCCCACGCCTCCATCCCTCCTCCCAGGAGGCGGAGGCAGGGCCAGGCGCGGCGGCGGGGGCAGAGGAGGCGGCACCGTCGTGTAGATCTCGATCCGCCGGTCGCCGTTGCCGGGGAAGGCGCCGTTCCTGGGGGCGGAGGAGAAGTAGCCGCTGGAGTGGACAGAGGCCGAGGAGAAGTAACCGTTGGAGTGCGCGAAGGCGGGATCGGGCGCGTGGGACGGCGGCTCACGGAGGTCGCTCCGGTAGGGTGGGTGGAAGTCGGCCATGGGGAAGGAGGGGGGGAGCTCGCAGTTTTTTTGGGGAATTATATTGTTTGGTGGATGGTGGGAGACAGGGGGAAAGGGTGGAAAGTAGAGCAGAGGCAAAGAATTTTCTTTTTCTTGAGACGCAGCAATCAGAAAGAAGGTAACATATGATATACAAGAATTCTTTTTGTTATTTAATCTTTTTAAAGTTATTTTAAAGATAGCAATATCTTCCTAACTTTATTTCTAATTCTAACTCAATTAGTCACATCACGACCTATAACGTGATCAAACTGTACTATCACACCACTAATCACGCGTCACCAAACTATGCTGTCAGAACTTAGTCAAAAAAAAACGAATGTGTCTAAAGAGGTCGATGGCGTGGTAGTATAATTTAATCACATTACAGTCGATGACGTGATAATACAGTTTGATCACATCACAGGTCATAACGTGATTAAATAAGTTAGAATTGAAAATAAAGTTTGAAAGAAATTATCTTTTAAAAAAAAATTAAAAATAAAATTAAAAATAAAAACTCGCTATACAAAGTCATTCAACGGATCAAGTCAGGAAAGATGCCTCCCCCATCTTTTACGAATAAAAACGAGCCCAGGCAATGTGGAGGTAGAGTTTGCCTTGGGTCTCGTCGGCCTTGTGACCCAAATTTACTAAGTCTCGTCGGCCGTAGGCCCAAATTTTTGCGGACAGATGGTCAATTTGATGGGTAGAGTTTGAATTGGAGCAAATTGGTGCGGAAATAACAACATTTGGTATGATCCGTGAGCATTGATCGCTCAATTTGGGTGCAAGCAGGGTGTCTCCGGTGAAAATGCGAGGAGGGTGAAAATTTGAAACATTCGATTTTAACTGAACTTGGAAGTTTCAAAAAATTGCCACATATGGTGAAGAATATGTTCCACCTCTCTACAAAATTTCAAGATCACTTGATCATATTTGTGAGACAAAAAATACAAATTCTTGCTAGAATAGTGTTCAAATAATATTTCACTATTTCTGCAAACCGTGGTGACTTTTAGGCACTATTTGGGACGCAGAATTTTTCTTAATTCCTACGGAAATTGAATTATTTCCTATTAAATTCCTTCCTTCCAAACATACCCTTAATCTCCGGGGTGTGTCGAGGTACAAGGGTGGATCCCAATAGGCCAGCCAGTGTTACAGAACACTCGGTTTATTTTTATTTATTTATTTATTTTGATAGGGATCATCTCATATATGCTATATGTGTGTCCCCAAGCCCAAAGTTCGTGCACCCCGTAGGCCCAAAACCCAACCAACAAGCAGCCCACTCCCACTCTCCTAGCACTCCAACAGGTAGGCCATGAAGCTAACCAGTCGAGTAGCTGACAGCGCATACGGTCCAAAAAATGGAGCGAGTGGGCGAGTAGCATGGTGAGGCGGACAAATCACAATCCACGCATTGCTCCACCGTCTGCCTCCTACATCCAGTTGGGACTCGCATGCGGCGTGCGTGACAGAGTGAGTGCATCGCATCTTCGCCCTCTTTCGCATCGGCCTCACCCCTGGCCTCGTCACCCGTCTCCTGGTTGCGGCGGCCGCCAGTGCCGGAGCCCCCGCCACCGCCCTCACTGGCCACTTCCCGAGCCATCCCGTCAGTCTCCCTCGTTGAGCACTTGAAGATTAATCCACGAATCAGGCAATCGCCAAAGGGTATTGCTAATGTTCTCCTAATTCTGTTGATTTCTTTGCCCCAAAGAGACTCAGTTCGTGATTTATGGTTTCAATGTTACGTCTGTTGGTTGTTTTTTTTTAGTGAAATTTTAGGGTTAAGACCTAGGGCTTCAATTTTAGTTTTTGGAATACCGACCTAGTTCTACAAATCGCTAAATCAGAGAAAAATTACAAGACATCACGATCCATGTGCTCAAGTTTCACCTAGCTTTTGGATTTGACTTGACTATTTAACTACAATGTCAAGTAAGTGGCCTTTTGAAAGCTATTTTACTTTTTTTATTTTTTAAACATGACAACATCTAACCGAGTTTTTAAATAGTCGGCAAATGGCAAGTAAATTGCCGGACACATTACTTCTTTATTTAGTTAAGCATTTTAGTCGCTACTTCTTTATCATTATACATTACCATCAGTTATGTTGAAATATTAATGCTAACAATTGTCGAACACATTACTATTTAATACAATGTTGCTTAAAAATAATATACATTGTTATATGTATAGTGAAATAATGAACTCCGATAATTTTCACTCTAGTTCCTCCCTACTGAGGTGGACACAGGCACGTGAGTTAAGCAACTAGTTCCTATAGGTGGGCCATATCTATTAGGAACATGATCTTTAGAGGTTAGACGTAACAGGTGGTAGAAAGCAAAACACGACGTTATGATTGTATGGGTCTATGATACAAGGACATGCCTCTGGTGACCGGTGGCAACCCGAGTAAGTCCCAAATCAACTTGACTGTTCTTTCCTCATCCTCCCTACTCTCCTCGGCCTTCATTATTCTCCTTCCTCTTCTAAGTCCGCATGGCTGTGCTCATGTGTTTTAGATCTAAGCTTGTACATGCTTATTTCCTCCTGCAGGCTCGACCTCGACAGCCCTCTCCCGCTGCCGCCTCCTCCATCCCTCTTGGCTCCACCCACAGATCTGATTTCTACTTTTATCCCTCATCTTATTGCCGCAAAAGGAATTGGAGTGCATATAGCTTCCTTGCACATTATGGAAATCGGAATTCAAGCCACTAGGACCATGCATCCCGAAGGTACATGTTGCTTCATTGCACATTATTGATGTGCTCTATGCCTCTTTGTTCTGTTTAACATGAACATGTAATATTTGCCATCGTGATTGATATTGTGAAATAAATATAGTAATAATCATGAGAGAAATTATATTATATTTATTATTATTATATATATAGTGTGTCCTTGTCATCGTTTTTTAAGAAAATGGTGAATCACGTGTCGTGTTCGTGCGACATAAGTATGGGTTAAATGGGGCTATTTCTTGAATTTTTAAATAATATTATTTTAAAAGATAATTACAAAATTAAATAGTCATTTTTTACAAAACTAGGTCTTTGTCGCTATTTGGAATGACAATAGGGACCATGTTGACTGTCTGTCGTCAGTGCACCTTCCTGTCGCCATTTGGACTAGCGACATGAAGTAAATAGTATTCCTGCCACAAGTTGAAATGGCGATAGCTTTGTACTTAAAGCCCAAAAATCAATGAAAATGTCATTTTAATTCCAAAAAAAAGAAAATAGGGAGAAGAGAGAGGACGAGAGGGGGAGAAGAGACGCGGTGAAGCCCAAGCAGTTTTTACCTGAGGAGACAGACGGAGCATCAAATCGGGCCGATGATTTTGCAGCTACATGTTTTTGCAACTTCGTACATTATTTCAAAACCTTGTCGGTTAGCAAATAAAAATAGCACTTCGCCAATAGCTGCCCACAGAAGCAAGGCCCCTCTCCTGTCTGCTTCAACTTGGGTGCCACTCCGACTTGAACCCCCACTCCAAGAGCCGGGCGAGGAGCACCTCAGACTCCAGCTGCACCAGTCAAGACCCCTCAGCCTTTTGGAAGAGGCTGTGTGAACCACGTCAATGTGGAGGAAGCCCAGACAGCGCCGGATGTCGTGCTGGGTAAGTTCCTAGTAAATTTAGCACATGCTACTGTTTTATTTGATTCTGGAGCTTTGCATTCATTTGTTTCTCGGAGTTTTGCTGAAAGGCATCAGTTGGAAGTTTTGCCTCTTAAAAGTGTTTTGTTGGTTCAATCTCTTGGTTCGGAATTGAGTACAAACCAAGGTTGCCCTAAGGTTGAAGTAACCATAGAGGGGTAGAATTCTTTGCCAATCTCATCATTATAGACACCAAGTCTCTTGATGTGATTCTGGGAATGGATTGGCTTGCCAATCACCAAGCCCTCTTGGATTGTGGTGGTAAAAGCATCACCTTAGTCAACTCAGATGGAACCAAAGTAAAGTTTGAAGCCTCCCTAGAGAAGCCAGTTGGAGTTTTAGTCTGCAGTGTCAGTGTGGTACCCTTGGAAGAGGTGCCAGTGGTCAGAGAATTTCCATATATCTTTCCTGATGATCTACCTGGAATACCACCGGACAGAGACATGGAGTTTGTCATCAATCTAGTTTCGAGAACTGCACCTATTTTCAAGAGACCCTATAGATTGTTGGTCAATGATCTAATTGAGCTGAAGAAGCAGATCGAAGAAATGCAAGAGAAAGATTTTGTCCGACCAAGTTCTTCACATTGGGGAGCCCCAGTGATCTTTGTTGCAAAGAAGGATGGCACCCAACGGATGTGCGTGGATTACCGTGCCCTCAAGGAAGTTACCATCAAGAACAAGTACCCTCTGCCCAGGATCGATGGTTTGTTTGACCAGTTGAAAGGAGCTGGAGTATTCTCCAAGATAGATTTCAGGTCAGGATACCACCAGCTGAAGATTCGTCGAGAGGATATCCCCAAGACAGCTTTCTCAACCCGGTATGGACTGTATGAGTTCACGGTCATATCATTTGGATTGACCAATGCCCCTGCTTACTTTATGAACTTGATGAATAAAGTATTCATATAGTATTTGGATAAGTTCGTCATTGTCTTTATTGACGATATTCTAGTGTATTCCAAGAGTGAAGGAGAGCATGAAGAGCACCTCCGCTTGGTCTTGAATAAACTTAGATATCGTCAACTCTATGCCAAATTCAGCAAATGTGAGTTCTGGATGAAGGGAGTTACTTTCTTGGGGCATGTCATGTCTGCAGAAGGAGTATCTGTCAACCCTAGTAAGGTTAAGGATGTGCTTAATTGGGAGCCACCCAAGTTTGTGCCTCAGGTCAGAAGTTTTCTCGGTATGGCAGGATACTACCGCCGGTTTATAGAAGGATTCTTCAAAATAGCAAGACACCTCACCCAGCTGTCGAAGAAGGAGAAGAAATTTGCTTGGAAGCCAAATTATGAGCAAAGCTTTCAAGAGTTGAAGAAGCGTCTGACAACAGCTCCAGTGTTGATTTTGCCAGATGTCCGAAAGGATTTCGAGATTTTCTGTGATGCATCCCGGCAAGGACTTGGTTGTGTCCTGATGCAAGAAAGGAAGGTAGTAGCATATACTTCACGTCAGTTAAGGCCTCATGAAGCAAACTACCCTACTCGTGACCTAGAGTTGGCTGCTGTAGTACATGCTTTAAATATATGACATCATTACCTTATCGATAATCGCTGTGAAGTCTACACAGACCATAAGAGATTGAAGTATATTTTCACTCAAGCTGACCTTAATATGAGGCAAAGAAGATGGTTGGAGTTAATCAAAGATTATGATATTGGAATCCATTACCATCTAGGCAAAGCTAATATTGTGGCAGATGCCTTGAGTAGAAAGGTTTACTACAATACCCTGATGATCAAGGAAAGTCAGCCAGCCCTGCATGAAAAATTTCAGAAGCTCAAGTTAGAGTTGGTTGAAGAAGGTTACTTAGCTGCCTGAGAGGTTCAACCTATTCTGCAAAATCAGATCAAGGAAGCCCAACTTGAAGATGCAGATATCAAGGAGATCAAGAGCAACATGAAGAAGGGTAAAGCCCTAAGATTTTTCTAAAGATGAACAAGGCACCATTTGGTTTGACAAGCAGATCTGTGTTCCAGACCAGAAAGAGCTTAAGCAGTTGATACTCAAGGAAGCTCATGAAACTTTGTATTCCATTCACCCGAGAAGTACAAAGATGTACCAAGATCTCAAGGAAATGTATTGGTGGCCTAGCATGAAGCGTGATATTGCGGAGTATGTAGCCCAGTGTGATGTGTGTCAGTGAATAAAAGCCGAGCATCAATGACCTGCTGGACTCTTACAACCTTTGAGAGTGCCTGAATGGAAATAGGAAGAAATTGGCATGGATTTTATCACCGGTTTGCCAAGAACAAGATCAGGATATGACTCTATCTGGGTAATTGTTGATCGTCTAACCAAGGTTGCTCACTTCCTCCCAGTTAAGACTACCTTCTCAGGAGATAGACTGGCAGAGTTGTATTTGGCAAAGATAGTGTGTCTGCATGGTGTCCCAAAGAAGATAGTGTCGGATCGAGGATCCCAGTTCACCTCAAGATTTTAGCAAAAGTTGCACAGCGCTATGGGCACTAATCTGAATTTCAGCACAACCTACCATCCGCAGACAGATGGACAGACAGAAAGGGTGAATCAAATCCTAGAAGATATGTTAAGGGTTTGTGCTTTAGCAAACCAAACCAGTTGGGATCAAATGTTGCCCTATGCTGAGTTTTCCTATAACAACAGTTATCAGTCAAGCCTCCATATGTCCCCCTTTGAAGCTCTCTACGGAAGGAAATGCAGAACACCATTGTATTGGAATGAAGTATGTGAAAGATAAGTGTTTGGGCCAGATATCCTAGAAAAAGCCAAAGAGCAAGTTCGATCATTAAGAGAAAAGCTGAGAACAGCACAAACCAGGCAGAAGAGTTCTGCTGATAACCGTCGCCGAGATCTAGCCTTTGCACATGGTGATCACGTGTACCTGAAGGTGTCACCTCTCAAAGGGATGCGTCGTTTCAGAGTAAGCGGGAAGCTTGCACCAAGGTACATTGGACATTTCCCAGTTCTAGCCAGAAGAGGAGAAGTTGCTTACCAATTGGAACTCTCGCCTCAGCTGTCAGATGTGCATAACGTCTTCCATGTCTCTCAGCTAAAGAAGTGCTTGCGTGTGCTAGAAGAACAGATGCTAATGGAAGCCATTGACCTGCAGGAAGACCTCACCTACAAGGAGCATCCCATCAAGATTTTGAAAGAAGCAGAGCGAGTGACAAGAAGCAAGATCATTCGTTTCTACAAAGTCCAGTGGAGCAACCACACCGAAATAGAAGCCATCTGGGAGCGAAAAGAGGACCTGAAGGCCGAGTTCCCCACCTATTCTCTAGTTAGCCAGAATCTCGGGGTCGAGATTCTTTTTAAGTGGGGTAGGTTTGTAGCATCCTGCTTTTTCAGAGTTTTCAATGTTTTTCAAAAAAAAAATTAAAAGAGAACTATTTGCTTTTATTTGCTAAAAGCTTAATTGGGAACTTTAGAATCAAAAGTAATTTAATATGAATTAATCAAACTTAAATTAAATTAGAGTTGGTTTAATTGACTTTTCTGGTATTTAAAAATAAAATTATGATTTTAAGTGTTTTCTTGGATTTATTGGATTTTTAAAAAAAATTGTTTTTCCTTTTAACCAAAAATTAAAAATAATTAATTTGCAAAAGTTAAAGAAAAATTAAAGTTGAAACTATTTTCATTAAGTTTCAAATAATTCAAGGAATTCATGTGTTTTTTTTGGAATTTTAGACTCTATTCGTTATTTTCTTTAAAAAATCCTTTTTATTTGTTGTAGTTTCTGAAATTCGGAAATCCATTTAAAATCCCATCACTGTACGTGGGCTGAATTCGGCCCACTCCTGTTCACCGCCGGCCCACCTCCCACGGCCCGCTTCCGCTCCCACGCCCGCCTCCCGCGCGCACCGCTTGCCTCCGCCTTCCTCATCGGGCAATGCCCCGCCATCGCCACGCGATCCGTTTCTTCGCCTACCGCTCGATGGCCATCCGTCGGCCTACGTCACTCGCATCCACCGATAGTCGCCAGCCGTCTGATTAAAATCGGACGACTCGCCTCGCCCCGCTCCTATTCTTCTTCCTCCTCCCGTTTCTCCGCGCACGTGTCTACGCCCGCCGCCGCTTTTCCCGCTGCGCCGCCGTCCGTTTTACCACCTCGAGCCCGCCGCATCTCCCATCACGTCGTCGCTCCCGCCTCAGCCTCCGCCCCCTCCTTCCTTCCCCTCTCGTCTTTAAAGCCCCAGCACCCCCTCTCTTCTCCGTTTGCCGCTCCCCTTCTTCTCCCCGAGCACCGCCCTCTGCCATTTCTCCTCCGTCGCCCCCTCTCCGGTGTCCCGCCGCCCTGGTGAGTCCGCGAGCCCGTCGCTGAGCTCCTTCGCCGCGCAGACTCAGCGCCATTGGCCACCTTTCTCCCGGTGTTGCCGCCGCCGCCTTCTTTTGCCGTCGTCGCGCTGCGCCGCCCTCCTCTCTCTTCCCTCTCTCTCTCTCTCTCTCTCTCTTAATCTCTCCCGCTCCCTCTCTCTACCGGTGGGCCCGGCACTGTGCCGTGCACTGAGCTCGCGTGCACCGTAGACCCTTGCGCTTACTATGCTGTGAACCCGGGTTACTGTGTCGTGCGCCGCCGCCCGAGCGGACGTGGCCGCCCACATGGCGCCACGTCAGCAGAAATCACCCACATGGCAGCCCATTTAGCGCCACGTGGCTGCTGACACGGTAAATCCTGATTTTCAATTGTCAAATCATTCCAGAAATTTCCTAAAATCCTAATTCCATCATTTTATGTGAATTGAAACTTCCAAATACCATAACTTCCTCATCCGAACTCTGATTTGGGTGATCCAAATTTCTAAATTCATCTAAAATCAGCCTCTTTCATTTGGTTCTAGTTTTGTAATTTTTGGAGTTCATTTGGTATTACTTTATTTATTTTGTTCTTTTCGCACTTGTAGATTCCGGAGTTTCGGAAGATTTCTTCGACCCGGCAACCGAAGCTCTGCCACTCTCCAATGAAGGCAAGTTGTAGGCCTTTGACCATGTTGTACCCATTTTGTAAAAGTATATTATTTTAAATTATCATGCATGGCTAGTTTTATAAAAATGGTTTTGGGAGTAGCTAATTATCAAATTGTCATTATGCCTCCTTGATAAATTGAGAATGAAATGTCTCCTTGAATGACATAAATTATTGGACACCCTAGGATGGTAAATTACTAGTTGGACACATTTGTAATACCAACATGGGCGCGTATTATTTCTTGGCCTTGCTTTAGTTATCCGCGGGACTCACGATCACATGCTCAAAGAATGAATGAACTTGACTAATGGAATTATGGAATTGTGGTGTGAGGTCACTTTGATTAAAAGATGTTGTACCATGGCAGGATTGCCATTTGGTCGGGATAAACCAAAAATGATTTATACTCGGGCGGGTGATCGTGCAGTAATGGGGGTGCGTGAGGCACATTGGGATGTGGTAGTCTCGCCTGAGCAGCCAACTAAGGACTTAACCTTGTAAGCCATTGATCTGGGCCTTACCGTGCAACCACAAGTCCAATATGGGATGGATCTAGCCAACTAATTAGGAAAGTTTTAAGTCGGATCTGTTTGGGTTGATGATTGGCGCAAGAGGGGGCTGTGAGGGCGAAACCTTAGCGAGCAAAACTGAGTCAAAATGGAACTTTTTAAAGGCCTTATCACGTGCTCTAGACTGCTTACCTAAGAAAGTGAGCGGTGGTATCGACGGATGCCAAACAAACTAGAGAAATCATTTCTTGTGTGTATATCTGTACAACCTATGCATAGTGTCAAAATCTATTCGAATAGTTGTGTCCCTGGTTATGGACATGCCTGGTGATTTCACGTAAGGGGTAGAATTTTCCAAAAATGTGGGAATGGTTCGATGGAATGGTTTGGTTGGAATGGTTGGGAAGTGAACGGGAAGTTCACTCTTGTTTCAAAGAAACTTGATTATCTATGTATTAATCTTTCAAGCACTGCTTTGCAGTCTACTTATTGTATTTACTGTCAAAACTTGCTTTCTGCAAATTAACCATAAAGCCATCCTTATTCAAACCTTGCATGAATACTATATGCATACATTTCCCTACAACTTGCTGAGTACTTTATGTATTCACGGCTATATGCCATTTGTTGATCAGTATCTGTAGAAGAAACAGGAAACGTTGAGTTCTACCAGGAAGACTACTTTGAAGACTTCGCGAACTAGGTCGCGTCCTCCACTTGATTGCCTGTGGGCGTGTCGATTGGCCTCCACGTTGTTTTTGGATTTTCGCTGCCAGATACTCTGTTAATGTTAAGCCCTGCGTTACAACTTTTGTAAGAACTTAACCGTAAGGTCCTTTTGCTGTTAGTTAATATTACTTTATTTGACTCGTTAGTTTTGTTGTTGTATGGATATGATAACATCATTGTTGCAACTGTGCGAGCTAGCTACTGATCATGGGACTAGCTCGGTATGTACAGAGGGTCTCGGGGTTGTATGACCTCGGGGCTACGACATGGACCTAATGGCACCGAAACAGGGGATCTTGAAAAGCACGTAGTCGAGCTCTCAAATCTCCTCTATTAGCCCATAGTAGGAGCTCCTCAGCCCATCGGTACTGAACACATCTATGCGGATACCGCTGTTCTGATTAGTGCTAATTATATCCTAAGCCTGTGTATAGAATGTGTACACATTTATGTCGTATCCAAGCTGTCGTAGGGGTGGCCCCACCGGCCACAATGCCCAGGCGAAGCCCCCGCAAGGTCCGGAGCAGCAGGACATCCAAGCCACCTCCGGGGTGGACCCGAAGCCCCCGCAAGGCCCGAAACAGCAGGACCTCCGAGCCACCTCTGGGGTGGACCCGAAGCCCCCGTAAGGCCCGGAGCAGCAGGACTTCCGAGCCACCTCGGGGTGGGCCCGAAGCCCCCGAGGGCCCCTGCAAGGCTCGGGCAGCAGGACCTCCAAGCCACCTCCAGGGTGGACCCGAAGCCCCCGCAAGGCCCAGAGCCTCCACTGCCGATGCTGGACCGGAGGCACCAGCAGGATGGACCCGGTCCAGAAGCGCCCACCATGGACCAGAGCCTAGGCGTAGGGGGGGAATGCCCCTGCAACCCCTACTCGCACAGTACTGGTATAGGGTCAGAAGGGTCATGTACAGGATCTTCATATAGGACTATAAATAGGGGGTCACCCCCCTCCTGTAAAAGGGGAGAAAAACAAGCGCGAATTCCTTAATCATAATAATCTTCTCGTTCTTGTCACTAGCTAGTCCCCTCTCGAGGATCCCCGGAACCCTCCTAGGCTTGTCCGGGGTACCCCCTTCTTTTACTGTATAGCTCGTTTTTGCTACGACACTAGCCATGTCACAACTGTAAATGTTGGCCCTTTTGCTAACCATATTAGCATATCACATGACGAGCTCCTAGTGAGTCGCTCCTTCAACCATTGGTTGAACCAACTGTTGTGCTGTCTCGTGATCCAAACATCCGACCACTCCAGATTCTGTTGCCGAAGCACGTCCTTGTGCTGGTCGATATACGGGGACACTTCAGTCACGTGTTGCAAGACCGTGAAATGGGCTTAAGCATATGCATCCATATCTGGAGTGATTTCTTTCCTTTTGATGGTCTTGATACCCTTGAGCCTCCCCTCATGGCGAGATCGAGGCACACCTATCGGTACAACCCGAGCCATGTAATCGACGTAGAACTCAATGACCTCTTCCGTTGCATAACCTTCGACGCTGTTGCCCTCCGGCCAAGATCGATTCCGTACATAGGACTTGAAAATTCCCATGAATCTCTCGAATGGGTACATGCTATGTAGAACACGGGCCCGCACATCGTTATCTCCCTCACAATGTGAACAATGAGATGGACCATGATATCAAAAAACGACGGAGGGAAATACATCTCAAGATCACATACAGTCATCACCACCTCATCCTGTAGAGTATATAGTCCTTTGGGATCGATGACCTTCTGAGCAATTGTGTTAAAGAAATAACATAGCCTCATGATTGTCTCTCGGACTTTGATCAGCAAAATACTTCTAATTGCAACAGAGAGCATATGTGTCGTCAGCACATGACAATCGTGAGACTTCATGCCAATTAACTTCAAACCTTCCATCGAAACAAGTTTCTTCATGTTGGCAGAGTAACCGAACGGAACATTGACACCATGCAAGCACTGGCACAGTTCAGTTCTCTTAGCCTTGGACAATGTGTAACAAGCAGGGAGAAGGTATGTTCGTCCTTTATCGGTCATTGTCGGCGGTAACTTAGGTCTGATGTCCATATCAACCAAGTCAAGCTGAGCGTTGACATCATCCTTTGTTTTGTCATGAATGTGTAGTAAGAGACCAATCAAGCTGTCACATATATTCTTCTCTACGTGTATGATGTCGATGTAGTGGCAAACTTCTAGGTTTCTCCCAATAAGGTAAGTCCCAAAATATTGATCTCTTCTCCCAGATATTCTTCTCACAGTTCCTCGATTTATATCCCTTTCTGAGCACAACATCTAAATCCATAACCATATCATAGACCTCTTTTCCGCTTAAATACCTTGGAGCTGAACTGTCCTTCTTCTCTCCGTCAAATTGTTTCTTCATCCTGCGGTAAGGGTGAGCCCTCCGAAGGAACCTACGGTGATGTATGTACACAGTTTTACATGAGTGCTTCAGCCACACACTCTCGGTATCATCTAAGCAGTGAGTATAGGATTTGGCCCCTTTTGTACTCTGGCCCAACAGGTTAGCAAGGGTAGGATAATCATTTATGGTGCAGAACAACAAGGACCATAAAGTGAAGTTCTCTCGTTTGTACGCATCCCATATCTGTACCCCTTCAATCCATAGTATTTTTAGATATTTCATCAATGGTGCTAGGTACACATCAATATCATTCCCAGGTTGCTTCGCCCCTTGGATAAGTATCAATAGCAAAATATATTTCCACTTCATACACAACCAAGCAGGAAAGTTATAGATACAGAGAGTCACAGGCCAAGTGATATGTCAGCTGCTCATATTACAAAAAGGATTCATTCCATATGTACTCAATTCAAACCTTATATTCTTTGGTTCCGCACCGAAGTATACAAACCTCCTATCGATGTTTATCCACTGGACAGAATCAGTAGGGTGTCTTAACTTTCTGTCATTCTTACGCTCCTCCGAGTCCTAGTGCAGCAGTTTTGCATCCTTTGGGTTCGCAAAAAAAACCACTTCAAACGGGGAATTACAGGAAGATACCATGCCACCTTAGCAGGAGGTCATTTCTTCACCTCGATTCTCTCGCCATCATTTGATTTATTCTTACGCTTGTATCGGGATGAATTGCACACCGGGCATACATGCATGTTTGCATATTCGTTATGGTAGAGGATATAGTCGTTTGGATATGCATGTATTCTTTCTACTTCTATTCCCAATGGACAAATAACTTTCTTGGCTTTATAGGTGGTTTTGGGCAACTTGTTTCCCTCCAGAAGCATGTTCGCTAAGAGACCTAACAGTGCTGTGAAACTCTTTTCGGACCAACCGTTGATTGCCTTCAATTTCAGCAGTTCAAGCAAGTATGATAATCTTGTGTATTATGGCTTACAGCCCAGGAACAAAGGTTTCTCTGAGTCCTCCATCAAGCCCCAGAATTTAACATACTCTCTCTCATTATAGTTCCCTTCTACATCATGAAGCATCTGATCCAGATTATCATCGTGCAGCCTATCTGAATCGGAACCACAATCGACGTCATCTGACAACCTATCTTTGACTTCATCGGCGATGTCATTATTACTACCTTCCTGTATAATCTGCTCTTCGCCGTGACTGGTCCAACGTGTATATCCCTTTTTGAAATCCTTTCGAATCAAGTGTGCGATCTGTGCTCGGCTCTGAAACATCTTTAGATTCTCACAATCAATCATGGACAGTACATGTATTCCACCCCTTTATTCAACATATCCTCCTCGGCAGCTCTTGTAAAAGAAAACATGCCATTAATGTACTCTTCACTCACATGGTTGCTAGTGTATATCCAGCTTCGGTCCATCTAAGCGACGCATATAACAATTTGGTGTTAAATATTGAATTAATTAATTAGTATACTATAGATGCAACTTTTGATTTGTCTTTTGAAATATGTATTTATAATGAACTGAAAAAATAGCAATGCACTTTAGGATTAGGTTGTTCATCACAAACACATTATAGATAGCACATGCCCAACTTCATATGGCAAGAAGCCAACACTTGCAAAAAAACACAAAAATATAGATCTAAACCATCTTCAATTTCTCTCTTTACCGATCTAAACCATCTTCAATTCTCTCTCTTTACCTAGTTAGATCTAGAATACAATATGCAATGAAGAAATTATGTACTAATCATCGATAGTCAAGAACAAATTACCAAATCCACGGTCTCCTTTCACCAAATCGCCTCAAAGCCCCACCCGCCATCAGCAGTAGCAACGACAGAACATAGCTAAAATTTAAGATAGATCGATCTGTGAGGGTCGGTTTTGCAATAAATGATATTATCACAGACGGTTTGTATACAAACCATCTGTGATGAGGATGGGAGGTCACAGACGGTTCATGTTGAAAACCGTCTGTGAAGTATCACAAACGGTTTTTATTGCAGAAAGTAACACAGATGGTCGCTAAACCAAAATCATTTGTGATTGTATTTAATATAGACAATTTTGGTCAATAGTTTGTGATGAGGCGTCCAGTATTAGCCTTTTTGTAGTATTGTGGGAAGTGGGAACACAAAATTAGACACTCGTGTTAGGGATGATCAATTGTAAATTGCCTATTTGGCGTCTTGGAGTATGAAATGGGTGGTTGTGAATTAGGGATGGGAAAATCATGGAGGTGTAGCTGAGGTGACTCTCCTACTCCTGTTAACCTTGCCTATTTTGGATATGGGGGATTAGGCTGACGCGGATCAAAACCTCGAAACGAGATTAAATCTGTGGGTTGCCCGATCTTTCACGGTGGTAATTCCCGAACAAATATATGGAGCACGAATTACAGGATGGAACTCACACTTAGATAAATAAATATCACACGCGTGCACATCGCAATACACGAACCAGAGAATAGATTAAACAAGATCAGCACACAAATTCGATGAATAAGATTAACCTGAGTAGAAATTAGAGATATCATAGATGGAAAACTCTCAAGAACTCGCACAAACATGATAACAGGGGTAGACCCTCATGGTGACAAGCCAAATAACTCAACTCATAATCTCTAAACTCTAAAACTCTATGGCCGAAGGCCTTTGGCTTTTATAGCTAGCACACATGCAACTAGAAGTCCTAATGTAAAACCAAAACACATGAACTCGTTCCTAGTGCATGCCGTGGTTCCTCGCGTGCCGCCAGGCTTAGCACACGCGCATCCACTGGCACTCCTAGCACATGCGCAACCCTTGATCCATGTACGCACATATCTTCCTCATTATTAACAAAAGGTTGCACATAAGAAATATTATGTACCGATATTGCATTAGTAGAGGGTGCTTGGGTTGCATCAGTGGGATGGGATGTAACATCCAAATTTTTGATATTTAAAAATATTTTTAATAGTTAGTAGTTTAAAAAATTCAACCTTTGGATTTTATTTAATTTTAATAAAGCTTAACATGGACTTTTAGTATCAAAATAATTTAATATGATTAATTACAACCTCAACAATTGTCAAAACTATTTTATTTGAGTTCTATGTGCTTGGATATATTTTTTAGATTTTTCTAGAAATTTTCCGAGTTCATTTGCTATTTTCCATTTGCTATTTGTCTTTTCTGTAATTTCTTAAAAAATCTAATTAAAATCTCAAAACAGTGTCGGGGCCAAAGCCCATTCTTTCCTGGCCTTTTCTCCTGCGCCAGCCCACTCAGCTACATTGTGTCGCTTTGTTTCACTGACGTGTGGGTCCCTGCACCGACAACTTCGTCCCCGAGCCATCGTCCTCGTGGAGTCATCTCTTTCGACCGCTTCCGCCATTGTCGGAGCTCGAAGCCGTGTACGACCACGGGATATCTCCAGCTAAATCCTATCTAGAAAATGCGTAGAATCTTATCTCTTTCTCTCCCGCACCCGTTTTAGTAGAAATCGTATCATGTATCCCCCACTATCTCCGAGATCGCATCGTGTTCGTTTCGGACTTGATTTGGGGATTTCCAATCTGGTACATCCGAGGCCTATAAATAGGACCCCTGGGTTCGCCTTCTTGCCCTGATCTAGAAACCCTAGCCGTCGCACACTCTCGAGCTGTAGCACCGTCATCTTGGAAGTTTTAGGATTTCCGCCGCCGCCGCCCGTTTCCTCATATTGCACCGTCGCCTCGTCGTCGTCAACCACGCTATCGTCTTCATCATCACCAGAGCTATCTCTAGTACCCCTTCACGACCACAAGCCGTTACCGGTTGTTGTCACCGACAACAGCCGCACCTGCTCCACCGCTTCATCACCGCTTCCGACCAACTTCGGCGACCTTCCGTGCTAATACCAGTACCGGTATGTGCGCAATAGCTTGTTCTACCCTGTGCACATCTTTGCCGCCGGCGAAGCGTCGCCGTTTGCCGTTGCTGGTTTAGACCGAGCTTCGCCGTCACTTTGTCGATGTGTCGTTCCACCATGTCCGGCCACGTATACTCGTGGGCACAAGTGTTGCGCCATATATGCTAGTGGGAACACGTGCTGCACCACCTTTTCTCATGTCCGCCACCCCAGCCGCCACATCTGCCCGAACCGTACGCGTGTTTACTCGATCAGCAGCGTCAGCACCCCGCAACTCCAAACCATATCCGATCTATTGTAAACCTAGTCCACCATACTCCGTATCTATGCCATGTGGGGTCCACCAGCCAAATCTCTATTCCGTGAACTTGTGAACCGTAGAGCCTTTGTATGACCAGGTGGTTGTAAGCTTTCTACGACTATTTAGTCGTAATCTTTCCATGACTATGCAGTCGTGGCTTTCCACGACTATGCAGTCGAAGCTTTTCGACCATGTGGTCAAAACTCCTTTTGAGTACTCGTAGTCGAAGCAGTGTATAGTACTCTATGCATAGTGCTCGGTGAACAGTACTCGAATTCCCTTTTTCGAGTGGTTTTCTTTAGAGTTAAAACTTCCAGAAGTCATATCTTCTTCATCTGAACTCCGTTTGAGCCCATTCAAACTCCTAAATTCATCTTAATTTGAGCTCTATTTTTCTGATATTTTTATTTAATTTTTGAGTTAGTTTTTCTCTATTTTTATTTATTTTATTTATTTATTTTCGTTTGCGAGTAGACGTTGATACTTCGGGGAATTTCGAAGAAAAAGGAGTTCACCAAGACCAAGACCAGTACCTTGATTTATTTCAAGTCAAGTTATACCTTTGATCATGTTGAACCTAATTTTCAAAACTACTTTGATTCAAATTATTGTATTTTACTTTAAGTATTTATTTAAATGCTTTGGGTTTAACTATTCACCTATTTGATTATACCTACCTTGCCTATTATATTGCCATGATCTTTTGTCACCCTAGGTTGGTTCGTTATTAATTAGTATTATGATAGCACAAACGTAGGTTGGTTAGACGAATAATATTACTTAGCCATGCTACGAGTCACATATCATTTGAGTTGCAATCATAAACTTGACTAAGTGACTATGGAACTTTGTATAAAACTGTGTGCTATGTGTTATTACTTTGTGATGGTATGTGTTGCACTTAACCAACCGGGTGGGAAAAGTTTGGACTGAGGCAAGTGGCAAATTCTACGTGATATGGTAGAGCTTTGTGCATAGGAATGATAATCTTTGTGGTATAGTTAAAAATTAGAAATCTTGTCGTGGTCAATTAAGGACTTAACTTTGTGCGCCATTGAACTGAGCCTTCCATACAACCACAAAGCTGATGGGACGGGTCTAACTTAGTAAGTTATAGAGTCTCGACATTGACTACTCATATAGTAGGTTAGGCTCTGTGCCAAGATGGAGGTGTGTTTTTGTCTCAGTGGCGACTCACATCGCGGGACGGTTCGCCGCTTCTCTGTCCAATGGTGTGCGTCGGACTAGCTTTCTTTGTGGGTTAGCCAATAGTAAAACACATCGGTTAGCCAGTAGTAAAACACATCAGGAGTGTCATTGCTTGAGATTAAATTTCTAAAAGGTTTTGTTATGATTAGTGCTAGCTAAACTGATTGTATCGTGTGGGTAAAGTGTACAATCTCTGTAGAGTGTTAATTAATCAACTCTAATAGCCACGTCGCGGTCATAGACATGCTCGGAAATTTCACATGGGGGTTAGATTTTCATAAAATATTTGGGAAGGGAGCTGTGTGATCTAAGTCATATGGCTATGTGAAATAAGTTGATTAGGCTTTGTGTCTTTGTGAAAACAACTATCAAACTATTACTGTTTATTTATTTTAAACATATTTTTCAATCTATTATTTGCATTCAATTGCAAATGTTGTATTTCTACAAAAGAACCACAGAAGTCATTCCTTTGGAATAAGCCATCATCTATAAATTTCATTTTGTGGTATGACTTGCAAGTATAGTTGTGTACTCATGCTTGCTATAAACAATCAATAGAAGTGGAGGAGTCTTTGCCTGTCTTTGAGGAAGAGTTCTACGAAGGTGTTGATCACTAGGTCATAATCTCAGTCGGTTGCCTGTGGTGAATTGATGGGATTCCACTGAAATTTATTTGTTCCGTTGCTTATTTATTTATTACCAGCCTGTGAGACTTAATAAATATAAACCCGACCTTAAGGTCACAATAGTTATTTGTTATTCAAATTACTTGATTATTTTATTATTTTGTCTTATGTGGATCGATATTCATCTATGTTGACACTGTGTGCACTAGCATGATCTTGGACTTATGCAAAATACACAGGAGGTCTAGAATTACATAACCTTGCTTGTTTTGGATATGGGGGATTAGGCTAGTTGAAGTGCTTGTGTGCTTGTGTCTTGTGTGTTAATAACTAATAAGTGCATTTCTTATTTAGGAATTAGAAATACAAAATGAAGAGGAGCAAGACATTGTCTTCTTATTTTACAATAAACATGGTCCAACCAATCTCTTCTAGAAACAATAGTTTGAACTAGAGCTAGTCACAACGAGCAAAACAATCCTCATGTTGAACTTTGTCCAAATGATGTAGTTGCGGCTTCGAAAACCAATTGACGAAGAAATGGTGGGCTAGGTAAGAGATGAAATCTTCATTATTTAGATACTCAATTTGTATCTCGAAGATTCTATTATTTATGTTTTGGCATATTTTTCTTATTATATTTTATGTTGAAGCATTTTTTTTTCTAAAGTTTCATGTCAATGACGCACTTGTGGCTTATTTTTTGTTATGTCCTAGTGTGGGTAAAATTAGCGTTAGTTTTAAGATATTAGCCTATTATAATTTAGTCTAAAGCGTGGTCAAATCTTAGATCCACCACTGGTAACAGGGTTGGCCAGCACAAGTTTCAATTTTTGTTTGCCAGTTGTTAGGTTAGAGCAAGTTTTGTGTAATTTTAGTCCAAAATAGAAATCTAAATCCATTTTGTAGTACGATCCTTAAAAAAGATGTAGGATCACATGAATATCCATGGAACCCTCAACCACGGTTGTAGTGTAGCTTTTCTTTGAGATTAGAACAAGGGCATACATTCACGTACATCCCACTCACTCTATACATAGACACACATATGTGTCCTACTAGTACACACTACGTCTCAAGTGGAAGTACTTTACGGAGTGTAGGCACATACACTCCTACTAAACTCACTGATCGGTCTACTGGAGTATAGCTTATTTCTCGGGAACCTACTGGCTCCTATGCTTAGATTAGTAGGATCGAGGCACCCATTATTAGCACTTCAACTTGGATGAAAGATCCTAACTAGCCCCAAAAATCTATTGGATCGGATCAGAATGAGATCTGAAATTCTAAATTCCAAAAGGCCATGTGATATTTTTACACGAGAATGAAGAACCTCAAGGGTGAAAATGCGAGAGAACAAAGAGGCAAAATGGAAGAATACCCAGAGCCAAGAGAAGCACAGATAAAGAGAGCCAAAAACGGAAACAGTGCGCAAATTAGTGCCCTTCGGGTGGTGCCGCTCCCGTGCTCTTCTTTCTTCTCCTTAAACGGCAAATTAGTGTCCTATTACTCCCCTCCCCCCTCTCTAAAATCTATATAATGCTCACCTTTCCAACCGCAAAGCCCCCCACAAACCCTAGAATCCCATTGTACCAGGAATCTTCTGATCTGAAAGGAGAGGGTGGGGAAGAAGTTTGACCGGAACCCCTACAGGTATCGCGTTTTCTTTTGTTTTCTCCACCTATGGTGAGATACACGAGTTCTTTCTATGCGATTCTCCTGTGTTAGAAGGCTGCAAAGTTTCAAGCGGTTTTTTGTGTTTATGTGGGGATTTATTTTCTGTCATTTATTCACAGTTTCTTGTTAAATCTTCCCGTGGTAGTTTTTATTATTTTCTTGGGGGGTTTGCGAAATGGGGGTTTGCGTGAGGGACAAATGTGTAATCCCTCGCTTCATTTTTTCTGTTATTATGATAATTTTGTATATTTCTTGGCCTCTGATTTTCTGAAGATGATAAGAAGAATATAGAGTTCTTTTTCCCCAGTTCGTCTCAGCCATCAGAATGGTTGAACTTGATTTGATGAGCGTGTATATGTGCAATGAATTAGGTTAAGGTGTTTTAGTGATTTCCTTTCTTCCTTTACCTTGCTGGTTTCTTCTTTGCATGTGATGGGTACAGCGTACAGAGCATTACATATCTTAGCTTGATGGTTTTACCCTTACGGAGAGGGTTCAGAAGTGCAACGGATTGAAACAGAGAGGGAAGATAGTTTATGTTATCTTGGTGATCCTAGGAGCTCAATGGAACTAATTATCGCCGTAGTGATTGTAGGAAGAAAAAACTTCTGCTGGGAGCCTGGAAAGCTTTGAAGTGATAACATGATCTCTTCTTCATACTGTTCTTCCGTGGATCACACACTTGGACATCTGAATTTTTAGGATTTAGGGACCTAAAATAGTATACTGTTGTGCATTTCTTGTTTAGGAAGATGTGGATTAGTTATTACGTTGCCCACGTTGTTCCTAAACAGCAGCCGTGTTCCATTCCATTCCTATAATCAGTATCATGTACTACTATATGTCTAACAGGAAAATGTGCTGTTTGGGGGTAGGGGCAACACTAGTAGTCCTGGAATTCCCTAAGTTTTGTATATTCCCTAGCTATATGTGTATAAGTGATGTGCAATAATATTTGCTTCAGCACTCTTTGTCTGTCTGCCTATCTCTCTCCCCAGTATGTAGAATTGAGGTTCAATAAGGGAATAACAGGAAAATGTTGTTTGCCATTCTTTTAAAATTTTGAAATCTTTTGTATTTGCAGTTTATTGAAGAAGCTGGCTGAGAAAGGTTGCTGGGATATTGCAGAAGTCCGGGCCAAGAATGAAACAAAACTCATGGAATACCTGGTAGGGGTGGAAAAAAAGCTCGAAACTCGCGAGCCAGCTCGGCTCGTTAAGGGCACGGCTCGACTCGAACTCGGTCCCTCAACGAGCCGAGCCGAGCCAACAATTTAGCTCGTTTTCTTAACGAGCCGAGCCGAGCTGGCTCGCGAGTTGCTCGTTAACTCGTTTAGCTCGTTCACTCACCATACGTCCAGAGTTCCAGGACATCTCGGTTGACCGTCAGGTAGCCCGCTGGCCAGTTCCAGACCCAGCCCACTGGCTACTATGCTCGGCGCAACCCTAACTCTCTAAGTCCCTCATCCCTAATGCTCGGCAGCTCGGGGCTCATGTGCTTGGCCTTCCAGTTCATTCCCTGATTCACCTACCCCCGTAGACCACCGCCCGCCCGCCCCCGCTGGCTCCACCGCTCCAGGCCCTGCTCCGCCACCCCAGTACCCTACGCGGCCGCCGCACGATTGCTGGCTCCAGGCCCTGGCCTCCCGCTTCTGCAACCACAGTACCCCATGCGACCACCGCACGGCCGCCCGCCCGCCCCTGTTGGCTCCAGACCCTACTCCGCCCCTGGCCTCCTGCCTCCGCCTTCCGCCACCTACTGCTCTAGTCCCGGCCTCCTGCTTCCGCCACCTCCCGCCTTGGCTCCGGTCCGGGCCCAGCCTCTGTCTCCACTTTCACATGCTATAAGCGGGTTAATTGCATAACAGAGATGGTGCATAGTGATGGTAGCATGATCATTGATTAACAGAGATGGACTACATGAATTTTTATTGATAACGAGCCTAACGAGCTAACGAGTCGAGTTCGAGTTTTTAACGAGCCGAGCCGAGTCTGGTATTTTGCTCGTTAGCTTAACGAGCCGAGCCGAGACGAGCTCGTTTTCTTAACGAGCCTTAACGAGCCGAGCCGAGCGAGCTCGTTATCCACCATTACCTCGTAACAAGGATAGAAAAACCGTTCCCGACGCAATTCCCGGCCGGTGGCCGGTTGCCGGTTTTCCCGGGAAAAACCCAGTCAAATTTCGTTTAAATTTGCTTAAAAATCAACCGAAATTCGAAATTTGAATTTGCAAACTCCGGAAAAAACCGGCCGGGATTTCAAATCCCGCTACCCACCGTAGGGCCGGTTACCGTAACCGGCCGTAACTGGCCGGATTTCTATCCCTGCCTGGTAATATGCATCCACATTGTCACAATCAACTTTTTGGTCATGTAACTCATGTTCATTGTTTATGTACATGTCCTAGATCATGAAGGTATTTATCTCAATAAAATGGCAGATGCATTTGACTAGACATAGATTCCTATATGCCATTACCTTCATTCACCAGATGAAATGGCTAGGAGATTGTTTTTTTTTTTTGGTTATTTGTGGGGCATGTATGATGGTATTTTGGAAGCTGATCCTCATCTACTTTAGAATGACTATTATTTGCTGATAATCCTCATGTATCAGTATCCTAAAAAATAAGCATACCTTCTGGCACAGGTATATCTAGCTATGGAAGCAGGCTATATGGAGAAGGTTGATGAGCTTTGCCAAAGATACTCTCTTGAAGGTTATGTCAATTCTTTGGGTAAGCTAACACCTATGATGTTATTGATCAGACATTAATATATAGAGCTGTATTCTCTTTATTTACTGGCCATTTCTCTTTATAGTAGTAAACACCTAGCTTCTGTTCCAGGAACACCCTTTATGCTTGCATTTAAAGAGCCATTCCACTCACATTTCCTTAGGATTATATAATAGCCACTAGAATGATCAAGTTAAATGACTTCAGGTGGAATATGAATTCTCGGTTGTCTAATGTAACATCCAACTGGAAAGAAAACTATTATGGGGATGTTTAGTGCATGTACCCAACTTGTTAACAGTTCATAGGAACCAAGGGCTAATTGACATTTGACACTACTATTGCATTATCTGGAGAAGTTGACAGGTGACTCATAAATGACTTAGCCAATAGCCACAGAAATCTGGCATGGGAATTGACTATTCAATTAATCTTAAGAGCTGTACAAAGGAACAACGAATCTTTAGAATCAACATTTTTACTAGTACAAGTAAATGAGGAGGGAGGGAGTAATGCAAGCTGATCCACTGATGGGTGGATGCAGAGTTAACATGCAAGCTATCAAAAGGAGGGTGGTGGTATAGTCTTTGAATTTTATTCATCCAGTATATTTAGGATCATTCTAATTAATGGATACTGGCCGATGGGTATGATGTAAGTGAGGTGGAAGTTTAGCCGTCGATCAGTTAATCAAATGTCCCAAGCGTGTGCTAGTTGCAGTTTTGATGGCATCCCAATATGCAGCCTCACCCTAATTTATTTAACCTGATATGTTTGCTTGATATGCTGGAACTGACTTTATCCATTTGTTCCATTTCTATTATTGATGTATATTAATTGTGTATGAGGCAGTTCCAGAGGAGATCTTTTGTGGGTCTGATGACTTAGATATGAAGACATTGGTTTTAGAAGAGAGTCTGGGTTGATTGTTAGAGATATATTAGAGATATAAATTATTTTGTATTCCTTATTTGTCTTTTGTATTGTTTTATCTGTATATAGCATACACCCTTTGTACACCTTATATATATTGCTCATTGAGCCTCTTCAATATACACACAATATTCATAACATGAGATCAGAGCAAAGGTTAGGGTTAGAATTTTTACTGCCGCCGCTGCCTCCTAGCCTCCGGCCGCCGCTGCCCCCGGGAGGAAAATCTCCACTCCTGGGGGCGGCTACGTACTGGGGTTCAATCTGTAGCCCGGAGGTTCCCTATTTTTTCATCGCACTTGTTCATGTCCAACGGCACGAACTACGACATCACGACCATTGTCAACAACAACATGAGCACGTTCTTTGCCCTGTCCTACGGGCTCAGCTTCGTGACGATCGCGGCCACCATCACGCACGTCGGGCTATTCCACGGGAAGGATATCTACCGCCGGTTCCGCGCCTCGCAGAAGGAGAAGCCCAACGTCCTCACAAAGCTCATGAAGAAGTACGACGACGCGCTGGGCTGGTGGTTGTACGTGACGCTCACGCTGTCCGTGGTCATCTCGCTCATCCACTGCACCGTCCTCAAGGACGAGGTGCAGCTCCCATGGTGGGGCCTCCTCTTCGCCTGCGGCATGGCCTTCCTGTTCACAATGCCGATCAGCATCATCATGGCCATGACTACATGAGCATGTCGACAGGTGGAGTTCTTTGTGTCGGTGGAGTTTTCTTTCCATGTGCTGCTGCCTGATCGAATTGAGAGAACCAGAGGGGGATCGATTGGTTGCTTGCAGGTGTTGATGGTGTTGCACTTATGGGCTGCCATCACGTCGTGTGGGCTGCACTTATGTACTGCTGGCCAGTTGGGATCCCTTGGTGGATCACATTGTTTGAAGCTTTGATGCTTTACTCGATTTGGCATGGCTCTCGGGACAGCTTGGCTATTGGTCGCATTGAACCATTGAGGGTAGGGATGAAAACGGATCGGATAGTTTCCGACCGATCCGGACGGAAACGGATTCGGATTGTCTCGGATCGGATTTTTCACAGATAATTTTCGGATCAGAAACAGATTCGGATTTTTTTGTCGGAAACGGAAACGAATACGGTAGGCATGCTATCCGGCGGATACGGATTATCCAGATAAGACCAAGTCCGGATATCCGGATTTCGGCCCAAAAGAAGAGAATTTCAGAAAATGAGATTTTAATTGATTTCCGAATTTCAGAAAATGCAACAAATCAAATAGCCTTTTAGAAAATAGCAAATAGAGTTACAAAATTCTAGAAAAAATCACAAAAATTCCTTAAATTATTTTGAACTTAATAAAATTAATTCCAAGTTAAAGTTGGTTTTTATTTTTGCACATAAATTATTTTTAATTCTTGAAAAATAGGAACAACCTTTTTAAAATCCAGAAAATTCAAGAAATTAATTATTATGTTTTCATTTTCACTTTAAATACAATAAAATCCCAGAAATCTCAATAAATTTTTTTTTGACGTTGAAAACAAGGAAATTAAATAATTGACTTTATTTATTTTATTTTCTTTTTAACCAAGAAAACTTTTTTAAATCTTAGAAAATCCAATAAAATAATAACTTTATTAATTTTATTTTTGGTAACATACTTTGGGATATTACAGTCATTTGTGTATAGATTAGCCATCTAGACTGATCAATATTAGTGTGAACTAAGTTTTACGTATGTGATGAACTAAGTATGAATGTGTGATGACTTGTGACTTTGTGAGTTATGACTTATAAGCTAAATATGGTAAACTAAGTATTATGTTCATGATGAACTAGTTAATGCAACTTGCTAATGCCAATGTTATGTGTGGTTGCTGAAAATATGAACAATTCATGAATGTTTGCATCAAATAAACTAGTTATATGTTTTCGTTAATTTCTAGTATACAATTTAAGGGGTTTTCATGTTCCGAAAAATATCCACGACCCTATTCGTTTCAATTCGTATTCGCTCGTATTCGTATTCGATATTATTTGTATATATATTCGTATCCGGAGTATTCGTATTCGTATTCGTATCCGGATCCGGATCCGGAAAAATATGAAAACAAATATGGCAGAACCATTATCCGTCCGTATCCGATCCGTTTTCACCCCTAATTGAGGGTGGAGATTGGGTTTTGACCGGGATTGTTTGTGGTTGTGGTGGCATCCGGTTTCACGCTGTTGCGACTTCTGGCTATCCTTTGAGTTTTTTTATTCTTTGTGTCGTTTTTTCTTCCACTGTGTCCATCCAAATCCGTACCACTTTATATTTTAGTTTGTCTAAGCCATGTGAGTCCACAAATTTATTGTCAGTCATAGAAGTATAGGAATTCTTTTTGCATGACAGCAGCTGTCGCTCTTTTCTTCGAGCTGCTGCAGATCGTCGTTATGATGCCGCTGCTCTCTCTTAGCCGCCGCCCCGAGCATTTAAGGCTGGTGTTTCTTCCACACTGCGTTTTCGTTGTACTTCTCGTGCATTACGCCGTACTTCTTCTGCACTGCGCCTCTGTTGCGCTTCTTGTGCATTGCATTGCGCTTCTTTTGCATTGTGCATTCGTTGTGCTTCTTGTGCACTGCACTGCCGTCGTCTTGGGCTACGATCTGCGCCGCCATGCTTCTATCTATTCCTATTCGGCTTGATTTGACAGATTTCTTTATTTGTCGGTTTCATCATTTTCTTCGTCATGTTGTTATGGCCGACTTTGCTCCCGCACCTTGTGCTTTATGGGCTATCGCACGACCCTGGATAGAAGGAGATCTTTTATCGATATATTTTCCAAGAGCTGCATGCTACGACGACATTATCAAGACTCAGATTTTTTATTTTTTATTTTTCATATTTTAGTGTCAACTCCTTCCAAATACAATGCTATTACATGCACCTTGCATTTGAGGGGAGGTGTTAGAGATATATTAGAGATAGGAATTATTTTATATTCCTTATCTGTCTTATGTATTGTCTTATCTGTATATACCATACACTCTTTGTACACCTTATATATATTGTTCATTGAGCCTCTTCAATATACACACAATATTCATAACATTGATGAGATCAACGGACTGCTTAACGCAACAAGTTATATTGAAGCTTGTAAAACTATCGGCGTGGATTGTGAATGGAAACCTAATTTTGAGAAAGGTAGCAGACCTAATAAGGTAAGTGATGCCTCAATTTGAATTGATGTTAGTTTCCATGTTTGGTTAGGTTTTCACTTCTTCTGGTATAATTATATTTATAATCCTTTCCCCAATTTATTGTAAACTTATGATGCAATATTATAGCGACATATTATGGCTGAATAAAAATCCTACTCCACTGTTCTTCCTCAAAAAAGTATCGCTGAATAAAATAGGCTAAATAGTTGTTTTGTGTATCATGTGAGCAGTTTATTGGTTCCGGTATTCATCTTTCCATGTCATTCTTGTATCCAAGGTGCATCTGGGTGCTAATTATTTTACCATGTTATTATATTGGAACTACTATTTCATCTTTGAGTTTCCATGATATTTTTAGTTTCACTGTCGAGTTTTCCATCCTTAATTTGTCCGCATATTTGTTCTTCAATTGATTGATTTCAGCTCTATGGTTAGGTCCCTATCATCCAAATTGCATCAGATAATAAAGCTTTCATCTTCGATCTGATTAAGCTATATGAAGATGATCCGAAAGTATTGGACAGCTGCTTCAGGCGAATTATGTGTTCATCTAACATACTAAAGCTGGGTACTATTTGATCAAATACTTCTGTCTTCCGCATGCTCATGTTTTACTTAAAAGAGCATTTCCTTATTGTGTGTCTTGTTAGAAAAGATCTAACTTGTTGCACGTTGCAAATCAAAGGCTATAACCTGCAATGTGATCTGCATCAACTGTCACAATCCTATGGAGAATTGGAATGCTTCCAGTCCTATGAAATGCTGCTTGATATCCAGAAACTGTTCAAAGGAGCTACTGGTGGTCTCTCTGGGTTATCAAAGGTATTCAACATATCACAAATAGGCCCCACTCAACTGATATCTAGGCCCCACTCAACTGATATCCAGTTAATGTTGACATTTTCGTTTAGCCTAGAGTATAGCTTAGAACAAGTTCTCTGTTCCTCCATCTTTATATATCCCACAATGTTTTCAGAAAATATTAGGAGCTGGTTTGAACAAGACACGACGAAATAGCAACTGGGAGCAGCGGCCTCTCAGCCAGAATCAGGTCTGTCACTCATCCATTATCGTATTTTTCCTGTTCCTAAAAATCAATCCTGTGAGTCCTTAATCCTTATGAGTTAGCGTCCCCTTTATTGGTATGATTGATTTATTTCTCATAATTTGGACATAGGTTTTATAACAGAGTGCTTCTTAATGCATTTTCACAAAGCTTTCCTACTCATGAGAGGTCTTAATGGATTTTTTTCAAGGCTTTCCTACTTGCTTTTACATGTAACTGTAAGTTAGTAGAACTCAAAGGTTAATAAGACTGTTTGTGAGATAAGCCACATAAGCCTTTTTTTGCTGAAAGACGAAAGTATGAGCTTGTCAGCTAGTAGTACCCTTTTTAGCACTACCACCCTTAGTTGCCTTGTCTTCTTCTCATGTATAGGCAATATTTTCTGTTTGGTTGCGGTAAGCTTATCTCAGTAAGTAGCATTAGTTTAAACTAGGTCAAACATGCTTATCTTGTAATGCAAAACTGTGAGTTTTTGGTAGGATGTCATACTGTCTGTCAAGGATGTCAAGTGCCACTGCTAAAACAGAGATTCACATGCTCCTTTTTCAGAAAGAGTATGCTGCTCTTGATGCTGTGGTCCTTGTTCATATATTCCATCACGTCAGGGGGCAACCTCAGTTTGGTGTCACTGAGGGATGCAAAGTGGAATGGAAGTCTCACATTGTAAGTCCTCATTCTGAACATTTTATTACAAAAATTCCACTGTTTACATGCTAATAATCCTAGACATCATGTGATACAGTTTAACTTTCTGTTGCAGGTTTCCCGAGTGAATAGCTCGCGTAACCATTACGTTTCTAGCATTAGGGTTGCTCAAGTTGGCTATGGGGAGTTAGTACTTCTGAGTTCTGACAGCTACAAGAACCTATCTGCTAAGTGACAGCTTCTAAGGAACCAATCTGTTGATAGTCTTTCATAGTTCTCACATCCTAGCTGATGTCAGTGGCTGTTGTTGCGACTTATTACCCATGTAATTATGAACTCTGTCGGTTCAAGCTTGCATCTTTTTGGTGGTATGAACTAGTGAGAGTGGCTATCCGATGGCATCTCAAATAGTTACTCTCCCGAACACTCTCTAAATTTTATAATTTTATAATTTTTTTGAAACAGGTCTACATATCAATTATATTAAATTAATGTATCATGTCTTGTTTTATATACACAATATGCATTAGGGCAGGGTATGCTCATATCGCCCGACCAAAATCCAATGGCTCAAACCGAAGGCAGTATATAACTGCAATAATATTTAATTCTGTAGCTGTCGTGGTAATCGACGAGCATGCACTGTAGTAGTATTAAGCAAATTGCTGCATAGGACCCGACTCTGCTACAGTGTGGCCCAATATATTCCCTACATTTTTTTTTCATAAGGTGTATTTTGGTCACGCATAAAGCTTAAGAAATTTGTAAAACTGAGATAATGGCAGAGGGAAATGACTATGATATTCCTAGTGTTAATGTCTTAGGTGTATGAGATAATGTCTTGGGGGGACCGAAAACCGGCCGAAATTTTTAAATCAAAATTGAAGCAAATTGAGCCGAATTTTTTGGGTGTTTGGATTCCTTGGTGGTGGTGTGTGGGGGGGGCGAAAATCGGAATTCTACTAGACACCTAGGTTGGTTTCTCAACGTCCCCTTTTCCATCTCTCATGTATATATTTTTGGCTAATTTTGGATGAATGTAGACACCCGAGTTTTTATTAAATGGAATTGATCTCAGCTTATAAAGGCAAATTTGGCAATTATGGGAGAGACAGATAATTGTTGAATTTCATCTTTCACTATGACGTGGCACTACGAACACCAACAATAGTTAAGGAGCGAGGGGAAAAATGATAATCGGTAGAAAAGAAAGGCACCCATTCTTTCTTTTGTATACTTCACTTTCATTGCTTTCACAATTCCTTCCTTCTTTGCGTTCGAGAATCAATTTTGAAGTAGCCTGTTGCAATCTTTCTGGCAAGGACTAGATTCGCTTTTGTGGTGAGTAGATATTCTTGTGGGTGGTCATTTCTTCTTTTGAGCAGACAAAGCTTTCTTCTTTTGAGCAGACAAAGCTGGTTAGAGATTTAGAGCAGCCAACTTGAGCTGTAGAAGGATCTCGACTTTTATGTAGGAAAAATGATTAGGCAAGCAAGCGCCTCATAAATGTATTTGGCATTAAAAAAAATCAGATGGTCTTTCTAATACGGAGATTTGTATTGCCAATTGGACATCGTCCTGTATTTTCTTAGCTCTGTCCCTGGAAATACTGAATCTCGAATTTAAGAACATCGACTAAGCTAGAGAGACAAGGTTAGAGTAGACAAGTTTGTTCTTTTTTTTTTCTTGTAACTTTTCTGTCTGAATATAATACTCCCTCTAGTAGAAATGTTTGGTCAAGGTTGTATTTTAGGAATCATGTTGACGTTTAAAACAATTTCTTTTAGTGATCGGAGAGAATATATTGCACTACGGTGTGTCTTCTTATTCTGCTATTTTATTTATAAAAAAAGTAGAAAACAAGACATAAAGAAATACTCCTGCATTTGGAGTAGTGGACTCGTCCTGTCTAAAACGTCAATTCGTCCCCCGAGTAGTGGACCCGTTCTATGTCTAAAATTTCAATATGTCCCACGATTTGGAAATAAAGAAAAAGCAAGTAACCCAGAAAGAAATGCTTCGTATCCTTTTCTTCCTCCTCTCGGTGGGGAAAAAAGAAAAAAAAAAGCTAGAAAAAGGCATGTCCACTGTCATTTTTTAGATAATATTAATTTAAAAAATAAATATAAAAATAAATTGTCAATTTTTTTACAAATATAGATGTCTGTCACCAATTGGAATGACGACAGGAGTATTGGAGTGACGACAAACTCATGTCGTCATTCCAATTGGCGGCAGGTCATTCCAACTGGCGGCAGGAACCCTGTCGCCAATTGGAACAGTGGTGAGAGATTCATGTCGCCAATAGAACTGGCGATAGGACTCTATTTTTAAAAAATCTATGTCTAGAGAATTCTACGTAAAGATTAAGTGTATTCCACAGAGTTTTTTTAGTAATATTTTGTAGTGTCCACGTAATTCGGAATTCAAAATTGGAGAAGATAACAAAATATGAAGTAGGGAGTGCAAGATCGGCGACACAATTTGAAAAGTGAGTTCGGCGGTGCAATACCACAAATAGCCCCCTTCTGAGCGGAATGAAAAAAATATTTGGGTTTCAGGTTGCTACACGCGTTGTTGTCCCGATTGTATTGTTCGTGGAACCAGTTCCTTCGAAAAAAGATTACATAATATGTAATAGTCAAAATATCTTAGAAAAGAGGTTTAAGTTTGAAAGACTTCATAATTTAATTGTGAAATATATGACATGCCCGGTTTGGTTGTGTACATTAGAAATGACAACATGCACGAATGAGCAAACCGAAATACACCTACGATACATGCACGCCTTTTTGGAATCAAGAAAAATATGGATTGTAATGAAATCGATAAGTCCTGGTGGCCTACGCTCCCTGCCCCTTGTCTCTAGACGCTATGTGGAGTTGGTCAGTCTCGAAGTCAACCATATTCTGCGAGACAGGCTGGATGATTGAATAATGTTAGGATAGCACAACGTAGGGCCAATTTAATATTTGGGATGCATACTGAACATAACTTAACTCTTCGATCCATACTGTGCCCGAGCGACAGGAAGCGCTACGACGGGCGTCAGTCTCACTAGTCTGAGCCTTGTCGGTCAGATAAGGTAGTGTCGCAGTGTGTTGTCATCTCGATTTACAAAAGCTGCAGCATGTGGCGTGACAAGGTGTAGTCTTTTCAACTTGAAAAGGGGTTGTGGCGTAGTGTGGTCTTTTCGGTCCGAAAAGGTGGTTTGGCATAGTGTTGTGTCATCTCGGTCTACTAAAGTGGTAGTGTGTGGCGTGACCCGGTGCGGTCCTTAAGGACCAAAACGAAGGGGTGTCACGATGCTGACTCCCTCATGTGGTTACCCGTGCACACAAGAACAAACAGTATCGGAACACATCACTACCATAATGTAAGTTTTACATAAAAATGTATTTACATGGTATGATTGATATTTACAACTAGTATCTACTCGCGAGTCCTCTTGGGGCATACCCCACACGTGGTTCCTGGCCTCATCCGAGGCACCTGCGGGCACTGGTACGAGTAGGTCAAAGGCTCAGGCAGTTGAGGCAACCTACCGGCGTGAGTAGTCTGAGGGGGTGTCGCGAGAGGATCTTGTGTTGGCTGCATTGCTCTGGGCGCACCGTGCAGCTGTGAAGGTCCCACGGAGACCTGACTACTCTCTCCATGTGAAGCCCACCGCCACCCAGGTCGAAATCGTAGTCCCCCAAGCGTGACTCCTCGTGCAACAACAGCTCCTCCTCCCAAAGGGGTGTGTGAGTTGTGAAACAGTTAGTTAAGCATGTAAACATGGCGGACATAATGAGATAATACATTGTGCATGCGTGTTAATAAGATAGACATACCTAGGTGCACAAAAGTAGCGGACCGCTTTGTGTACTTGTGTTGTGTGTGCGGGTGGTATTCATGACCTGTTAGAGAAAATTATCGTTAGTAACTACTGGAGTTCGAAATAAACAACCAGACATGAGTATGCCATTCTGACCTGCGAACTATGCCAGGGTACTCCCAGCACAGTGCCACAAGACCCGCCCACCATGTTGGGTGATGAGCATCCTCCTGGACAACGTCCTCCAAGGCACGAAGCCACCCCTAAACCCAAGGGAACATCCTATCCATCTAGGAGGTCGTAACATGCACTCACTTCCTAGTGTACCTGTGGAAGGACAAACGATTGTTTCGTAGGTATGTAAGGAAAATGGTACGACAAAAGTAAAACATGAACTTACCCATGGACGCTTGGCGCCACCCGCTGCCCCCAGGGGGCTAAGACTGAAGGGACACGGGTAAGCTACGCTAACTAACAATTCAAAAATTCTACCACGTAAACTAGGATGATATGCAAGTAAGAGATCATAGATCGTTACCACCAGACGCGCAGTATAGCGGAAGAAGAGTTGGAGCAGCCTGGTCCAACGAAGAGCACGTGGATGTAGTGGTCGTAGTCGACCATCCAACATAGTCAATCGTTCTCGTAGTCGATCATCTCCTCCAGCAACCAATCGAGTTCCTCGCAAGATCGTGGATCGTCCTCAAGCGCAATAGCAACCGCAGTAGCGCCTCCACGGTATCCACACATGGGGAAGGAACATTGTACGCGTGTGCTAGCACCAAGTCGCATAGAAAGGCTCCCTCAAGAAGATGGAAGCTAGGGTTTGGAGCAACTCACGTTAACTCTTGTCGTCTGTCTCGTCTGTCCACCCTCTTCCCAATAGTCTCAAGCATCTCCTTATATAGTGCCCATGATGGATCCTATTCGAACACATTTGACGAATTGTATCCATACTGATTTGTTCCAACCTGTTAAGTGTGTGACCCGTTAGGTTCATGCGTAGTTGGTTGTGACTCGAAAATGTCTTTTTGATCACGAGTCGTTAGCGGCTCCTAGTAGGACATAAAGATTCCCGAATACACACGAATGATATCGGACGAACCTTATTGCAATATGATGTACGGCCAGGTCCTTATCACTAACTACCAACTCGTATCTCTATACGACCAGATCATATTTGTCTCGACTAGTTCGTAATTCCTTACGACTAGGTTTTGACCACCCTACGACCAACTCGTATCTCTATACGATTAGATCATATTTGGTCTCGGTCGATTTTTAACTCCTTACGACCACGTTTCGACCACTTAGTGATCATGTTCGACCAGCCTACTAACAGCTCGTCTCTCCATACGACTAGTCTGTATCTGATCGAACTGGAAGACAAGCTCATGTATTCTCCCTTTACCTCATGACATCTGGTTGAACTCTAGGTGAGATATTGTGTCATCCATAGACTATTCAATACTTTCTCGATCAAGTGTCGGATAACTTCATGTGATCAGACACTTCGACCACCAATGGCATGGCCATGCACTTTCTTTATTCGACCACATCGAGGGGCCTAGAGATATCTCTCCTGTTATGTTAGGAGGGGCAAATCTTATATTTGACCAGTCACATTCCTCCGCATCTTTCATAACATACTCGAAAGCTACCTTTATGACTACCTGGTTACGAAGTAGCATTTGGTAACCCCAAAGTATACTCTTACACATGTAGGAAACCATGTTGATCTCAGGTATAAGGATTATACATCATTATTACTTGAGACCAACTCATAACACATACAATCATAACAATCTAAACAGTGTCTCAAGGTGAGTTAATCTAACACCATGTTCTCTAACATGTTCTCACATTATTGATTCGATGTCCCTATATCCATGACCGGTAAAACATGATCATCAATCAATACATGTGTTGGTCGATAGGATCACTGGTGTTCCGACTAGTGACATACGATTAGGGATACATTTAGAACGACACATCATAAGTTAAAAGAGCCTCACCAACAAGGCCCATACCCGTTAATCTTTATGTAGGACCGAAAAGGCGACTAAGGGGGGAATAGACGCTTTCTTAATTTTTGACTTTAATCAAATTCAACACGCACTTTTCTTCAATAGCTATGAAAGCCAAGAAGATCAGTAAATGCACAGAGGAAGCCTTGTGCTGAATCCGATTTCCCCCTTAAACACAAGATTCAACAATGTAGAATTGATCTCACTGGACCGGTCTGACCGTCGGCAAAATGGCGGTCTGAAAAGCTGGCGGTCCGACCGGCGGCCAACTAGCGGTCCGAATGGCTGGCGGTCTGACTGCTTCTATAAAATCGGTCGGACCGATTTAGTCCAGTAGCACTGCACAATGCCCAAATCCAAAACAAAAATTGGTCCAACTTTTGATTCAATCAATGAAACTTGACCAACCTTGGAGCACACCTCCCTAAGGATATCTGGGACCTATTCCTAGCGACGATCGTCCAGATCCACTTCAAAGAATTGATCTCTCTTGGTTTCACCAAAGAAGTGTTCAAAACCTAGAAATATGAAAAACTTGATCCAAAACTTGCTTGTGGAGGATTGAAGATTTAGATGTTCTAGGAGTATTCCCACACATCATAGCAAGGTAAATGAGGTCAAGAGACCAACAAAAAACAACCGGATCAAGGAAGCACCAAAATCATCAAAGGAGAGAAGAAAACATATGAGACTTCATCCTTGAACAACCATCCATTGATCGATTGATTCAAGATGTTACTTGTCAAAGCCACTCCCTCAAGGAGGACAAGAGCTCAATCAAAGAGCACACAAACAAATCTCTCTCTAAACCCAAGCCTCTCCTCTCCTCTCCAAACCCTAGAAAACTTAGGGTTTTCTCGAATGAATGCTTCAGGGGGTTTTTCCAACTCCCCCTTCTAGTGGGCTCCCATTAAGGCCCAATACAAATGGGACACACACACACAAATCTGTTGAAATAATCGCCTGATTCACCACGTATAGGTTGATCAGCGGCTCTCATCATGTCGGCAAGTCTCTCCCGTCCGAATCCCATCGGAACCTCCAAGGCACTTGCACCGACCCCCGCGCCGCTTGATCCAACCAGCTGCAACGAACTGCCCGTTCGAACCATCTTGTCCATTCTGCACCATGCTTGAGTCACACGACTCCACTCGGCATCCATGATCATTCTGGACCTCACCTCTCCAAGCTTAGTCCCGATCCTCCTCGCCGTTGACGTCGTTGACCTGCAAGCCACCTGCACAGCAATAGACAAAGAAATCATCTCCGGGAACAAGTTCTTCGCAACTTGACCCACATTAGCTCAACAATGCAATATGCAACAATAAAGCATTGACACTCATGCACTAGACACAATCGAAACACAACAATGCCAAAGTGGTCGAAGTTCAAGTGGAAGCCGGTCTGACTGCCATACCCACCTGTCGGACCGATTTCACGCCGGTCCGACCGATTTCATAACGCCGGTCCGACCGCTCCAAATGACTTAGCCAAATTTTCAACTTGAAAATCCGAAACTCTCTGGAATTTTCAAATGAATAGAACTTTTGACTGGGAGCTCCAAAAATTATTTGACCACATCCAGGAGACTCCCTTCTCATGGCTACACAACCTATTTTTGGCCTAGCCCCAAAATCCATCAACAACTTTGGCCGGTCGGACCGGCAATGCCTGCTGGTCGGATCGCACATCACGGCCCGATCGGGCGTGGCTTGGCCGATCGGACCAGAACTCGACAAAGATAGGAGCGTTTTCGAAAACGTGAGATTTTGTAAACCAACAACGTCATTGCCAATTAACTCATCATCCTAAGATCATGCACATATCCCCACGATATCTACAATCTCCCCCTTGATGAACACATTGGCAATTTCCCAGAAAATGTAAGTTTGTGGTTTAAAAAGTAAAAACTCGTTGTTTTCGCGCAAAGGCACAACTTGGTCCATAAGAAAGAGAAAGCCTAGAAAATGACCAAGTTGGCTTCAGAATAGCATAGGCAAGTGAGATAAGGCAACAAGAGCACAAAAAGTTTTAATTTCCAGATAATAGCCAAAAATCTCACTTCGGTCCATATGAAAGCACACTTGTTCTATTTGGCCTTTGATCATTGTGAGTTTTCTAGAATTGCCAATACAATCAGAAAAAGCAATAAGTCCAAGAGAATGCAATTTAGATGTAAGTTCCCACTCACTATGATCACCAATTTCAGAAAATTCAATTCCCCCTTTATGACTCCAAAAAGCTATAAAAACCACATTTTCTCTAATCTTTCTTCCCCTTTGACAATGAATTCATCAAGATGCAAGGAAAAACATAGAGCATGAAGGATGGCTAGTTTTTTTCAATTTTTTTTGTTTTTGAACTTTAGCAAAAGGAGCCATGAAGATTATCCATGAAGACAGTACAAGTATTACACCAAGCCATATTAAGTGAAGAGACTATTTTCAATCATGGCAAAACATGTACAGCAAAGCTAAGACCAAAATAGCAATAATCTGAGATTAAATGAATTGAAGCCATGATAAGTTGCTCAATATCATAGTTTCACCAAGGTATCCAAAAATAAGTCAAGCCATGTCTATAAGTAAAATGGAGACCAGAAACGAGAAACTGAGACATTTTGAGCATTAAGAGTTCAAATATGAAGCAATTTATTCAAGCACTTAGCATTTTGAGCATTTTGCTGAAAATGATTTTTTTATAATTTTTTTATAGCATTGTGCTAGATCTCAAGCCTTACCGCGACGATCTCAAGCATGAAGCTTAAAAGAATGGTCTAGGTCATCCAAAACTCCCCCTGAGTTCATGCCTAGTGCAATGGCAAGCAGTCTCATGAGAAAGAATTGGTGAGATCAGTTTTTTCGCACAGAAAAACTTATTCTTCATTTGCTTGACTTAAGAATTAACAAAGCTAATTTTACAGCTCAAACTCAGTTCAAATCTCAATTTAACCTATATGACATGGCATGAATCATGAGAGGATCACAAAAACAAAACTAGTCACAAGATCCAACTAAATATGATTTGATTCAATTTGCTCACAGATATAAAGCTAGCAAGGCCAAAAACTAAGCTAAACAAGAAGAGCTATAAAAGAATCCTAGCTGACTAGCACAAGACATGTCATGGTATAAAGTATGAAAACAAGCCATACAAGTATAATAATTAAAGCTCCACAAGTTTATAATACAATGCAAGATATTCGACTTTTAAAATGCATTAAGATACAATGAATGCAAAAAGAGAAAACTCCCTCTCAAAACAGCCCAAGAGGGCTAATAACCCCTAATTCTCCCCGCAAAGAGGCAAAACGAGAAGAATCAAGCTGATGAGGGCATCTCTACTACTACATCTTCCGCTCCAAGTATGCATGAGGATGCTCATGAAGCACCAACAGGTCCAATGACTAGAGCAAAAGCTAAACTAATAAATCAACAGGTGAATTTGTTCCTTAATGCCCTACCTTCTATTAATGAGACTTGGTTACTACCTCATACAAATACTTTGTGTATTCTCAGGTTTATACGTGAGGAAAAGGACGGCCGTATGCGTGACGTTTGCCATGAACGGAAGTCAACTGGAGCAAGCCGTGCTACTACACATTGCTGATGGGATGTGGAGTGGATGTTTGCATGCTGTTTAGTGCAAGGATAAAGTCACAGATTAGTAGCCTACGTGATACTTGTCACGGCCAACTCCATCATATGCATTCATGTGGCCATGTATTAGTTAGAAGTGTGCACTCATTTTAGATGAGTCCGTATGATGTATATGGCCCAAGTCTAAAGCCCATGTGCATGCAAAGAAAGTCCAAGGCAGGCATGAAAATAATGAGTCGGTTGGTTTGGCTGACATGAACCCAGCCGGCCCTAGTCGTGCGTGGCTGGTGGAGACAGCCATAAATACTCGGGTGTTCACGATTGTAAAAGGGGAACGAGATTTTTATGAATAAACACAAAATAGCAGATTGCTTTCTTCTTCTTGATGGCTCATGCATCAATAGGGGAAATTGAGAGTTCTTGTTAATTGAGATCGGTCAACCTTTCCGCTGGGAATTGGGAGCGCGATAAGGCTTCGCTTGGTGGTCGTGAAGTCTGGCGCGTGTGTTCTTGCGAATTAAAGAGTGTTTGTTCTTGCATTGGCAACGGAGGATCACTACGATTCGAGAGGCTACACGTGAGTATCTTGATCCTACGTCGAGAAGATCGGGCGACCCCGTATCATCTGGTATCAGAGCTCCGTTGACTCGGTAGGATTGCTTATCCCTAGAGTAGATTGTTTTTATTTGTTGTTCTTAATACCTAGAGTCCATAAACCGAAAATTGCTACACAAAAAATTCCAAACCCTAGTTTTTGCATCTGTTATTTCCTGTGAGTTTAGTTAGGTTTTAATCCATTAGAATTTTTGTTTAGTGCTGATCGTAGTGCTCTTTCGCGTTGCTTAATCTGCGTGTCCAATCAAAACTAAAAATAAAAAATAAAAAAATTGTTGGTCCTCAACGCGTCAAAATTCCGGATCGAGATCGCTCTGATGTTTTGTTTTTTTCCCGGAGGCGCGGAACGCCAGAGCGTCTTTGCGGCCCGATCTCGCTCTGATGTTGCGACACTACGATGAATTCGCGCAACACTCTGTTGTTTAATTTACATCTGATCGTGATTTGTGAGCAGTGCAAAAAAAATTGCTGATTTTTTTCCTTCTTCTTTCATCTTTGAGACTAGTCTTTTATAATTGCTTAGGGGCTGTTCATTGAATTATTTGCACTCGCTGAAAATTAGAACTCGTGTGAGGGAACCTTAAACTCTAGTTTCGGCAAAAAAAAAAAAGACAAGCCACAAGTCAAAAAAAAACAGTGGCTGTGAAGTAAAAAAAAAGATAAAGAAAAGAAGATATTGGCCGAAAATTGGGAAAAGGATACCCTTAGTTCATAAATTTCAGATTGTGTATTTAATTTATTTGAGCAATCTTGTGCCCTTACATTTCATATTATTGCAATTGGCTAGCGTCTCTCCTAGTACTTGGTGCAAAACAAGCTAGTTTTCATCTTAATTTCAGATTGTATCTCACTAGCTCATTCCCTTGTTTGCATTAAGTCACATTGATCTTTACGTGTGCGTTCATATACTTCACTTAAACCTTTTGGATCAGCACTTAGGCAAAATATTCTAGCTTGGATTGTTACTTAGCTTTACAACATCAAGAATTTCAGATTGCTAGGATATACACATCCATACCAAGCTCCACCAAATAACCGTTGTTGTGCAACTGTGAACACTCTTATATTCGCCTGATCATCACTTTGATATTGTAGCTTCTACCAAGTGTAAGTTTATTTTGGCCTTAATTCACTTCGGAAAGGTAAGAACCTTACTTGGGAGAGAAAAGAGAGATTGAGTGAATTTTACTAATTCATATACATTCTTGCTGTTTGTGTTTTCTTTTGCACAACCTAACCATGTCAGGTGAAGAAGATAACTATGGTGAGGAGCATGTTGTTGATCTTAATGCCCCGGTGACTCGCTTCCAACATCAGGCATTGAGAAGTACATTACAACAAGAATTTGTAGCTGGCACCACTGCAATGGGGGACCAACTCAAGGCGGACATGCGGGATCTCGCATTGAGCTCAACCAACAAATGAATGTGTTGCGTACGGGCATCGTGAGTGATGTTGTGCGGGCACTTCGTCAGCAGCAAGAAGAAGATGGTGTGCATCTACCACCTCCACGAGATGAGGAGGTCGCTGCACGAGTCGCCCAGGATGCTCGACAACGGCGAGACCGTGTGGTGGCACAAGCCATCTGCCACCTCCACCGGGAGAGGAGGAGGGGGGGCGTAAGGACCCGGGAGGGCCGTGGGCATGGTGGCCGAGGAGGGGGACCGCCTCACTTCGACGACGACGACTTGTACCACTACGATGATGGACACTACCGCCGACACCGCTACGGCAATGAACGACCTAATGAAGAGAAATTTGGTAAGCTTAAATTTACTATGCCAACATTTTCAGGTACACATGATCCGAAGATTACCTCACTTGGGAGCTCAAGGTGGACAAGGTGTTAGTGTGCACAATTATTCTGAAGAAAAGAAAATACACATGGCTGCACTTAAATTTGACAAATATGCGCTCATTTGGTGGGAACAAGTTCAAAATCAAAGGTGAGAGTACAACGAACCTCCCATCACTACGTGGGACGAGATGAAGTATCACATGAGAGCGAGGTTTGTTCCTAAACATTACAAACGTGATTTATTTGATAAATTGCAGCAAATGAAGCAAGGAACTCTCACGGTGGAGGACTATTATAAAGAGATGGAAATGGCCATGATTCGAGCTAATATCTATGAGCAAGAAGAACAAACAATGGCTCGCTTCCTTGCTGGTTTGCAACCTTCCATCAAGCGCATCACCGAATTTCAGCCGTACAACAACATGGTGGAGTTAGTGCATCAAGCAACCAAGGCTGAACGACAAGTGCAACAAGATGCGAGAGCAACAAGAACATCATCATACACACCCCGTTCAGCACCTACAGGAGGTAAACCCACACCCCGTTTCAATTCTTTTAAAACTAATCAATCTAGTGGAAGTTTTGTTCCTAGTACCGATCTTTGCACTGGGAGGGAAAAATACAACAACACCCATAGCCAAGAGAAGTCCAGCACCTTCTACTTCGTCTTCAGTGGGTTCTACAGCAAGAAGTAGTGCCATCCAATGCTTCAAATGCCTTGGACGAGGTCATATGCAAAAGGATTGTCCAAATAACAAGGTTATGTTGCTATTGGAGACGGGAGAGTATGACTCTACTAGCGAGGAGGAAGGTGAGGCCCTTGCTGATTTTGGAAGATCTGGTGTTGTACATGAGGAAGGACAAGGGGAGGAGACGAATGAAGATGGTTTTTGTGACCCCGAGGCTGGTCCTATCCTTGTGTGTACACCGACGGTGTTGAGTGTGCAAGCAAAACCCACTCATGAGCAGCGATGCAATCTTTTCCAAACAAGAGCTCAGGTGAGTAACGATGGTAAGTGTTGCAAAGTTATTATTGATGGTGGAAGTTGTCACAATTTAGCTAGTAAAGAACTTTGCTCTAAACTTGGGTTGAAATACAAGAAACATCCACATCCATATCAAATTCAATGGTTGAATAATGATGGCTCTATGAATGTTGGATACACTGTTGATGTTAGTTTTCAGATTGGGAATTACCGAGATACTGTGGAGTGTGATGTTGTTTCCATGGATGTATGTCACTTACTTTTAGGAAGACCATGGCAATATGATAGATCTGTGATTCATGATGGTAGAACAAATCAATATAAGTTCATGTGGAATAACAAAGAAATAACATTACGACCTTTGACTCCTTCTCAAATTATGCATGATAACATGCAAAAGGTTGAGGTAAAAGTAGAGAATGAGAGAGGGAATGAGCAAAGGAGTGTGATTCCACAAAAGGTGAGTAAGAGCCACAAGTTAAAACTGAATGGAAAAAGAAAGAATGAAGGAGAGAAAAAGTTAGTCATGATAGCCACTAAATCTGATTTGAGAGAGATGAGAGATGATCCCACTTTGATGCACTTTGTATTGCTGTACAAAGATGTTTTGCTTTCTACTAATGACTTAACCTCTCTTCCTAGTGTGGTTTCTCAAGTTTTGCAGGCATATGAGGATGTCTTTCCGGAGGAAGTACCCGCTGGGTTACCACCCATTCGAGGCATCGAACATCAAATTGACTTGGTACCGGGAGCTCCACTGCCTAACCGGCCGCCGTACCGCACAAACCCGGAGGAGACAAAAGAAATTCAGCGGCAAGTGCAAGTACTCATGGAAAAAGGGTATGTACGCGAAAGTCTTAGTCCTTGTGCCGTTCCTGTCATTCTTGTTCCTAAGAAAGATGGTACATGGAGAATGTGCGTAGACTGTAGAGCTATCAACAATATTACTATTCGGTATCGTCATCCTATTCCTAGGTTAGATGATATGCTTGATGAATTGAGTGGCTCTACTATCTTTTCTAAGATTGATTTGCGTAGTGGATACCATCAAATTAGAATGAAACATGGTGATGAGTGGAAAAACAGCTTTTAAAACAAAATTTGGCTTGTATGAATGGTTAGTGATGCCTTTTGGTTTATCTAATGCTCCTAGTACATTCATGCGCTTAATGAACCATGTTTTAAGACACTTCATTGGCAAATTTGTGGTAGTCTATTTTGATGACATCTTGATATATAGCCGCTCATTGGAAGAACATGTTGAACATGTTAAAAAAGTGCTAGAAGTACTAAGAACTGAACAATTGTATGCTAATCTTGAGAAGTGTACTTTTTGCACAAACAAAGTGGTGTTCTTAGGCTATGTTGTTTCAGCTCATGGAATTGAAGTAGATGACTCTAAAGTTGAAGCTATTCGAAATTGGCCTACTCCTGTCAATGTTAGTCAAATTCGTAGCTTTCATGGGCTTGCTGGTTTTTATCGACGTTTTGTGAAAGATTTTAGCACCATTTCTGCCCCATTAAATGAATTAACTAAAAAGGGCGTTGCTTTTGAATGGAGAGAATCACAAGATAAAGCCTTTGCTGAATTGAAGCGTTGTTTGACTGAAGCACCACTGCTTGTTTTACCTGATTTCACTAAAACTTTTGAGATTGAATGTGATGCTAGTGGAATAGGAATTGGTGGTGTTTTGATGCAAGAGAGAAAACCTGTTGCATACTTTAGTGAGAAACTTAGCGGAGCACAATTGAATTATCCTGTTTATGACAAAGAATTATATGCTCTTGTGCGTGCTTTAGAGACTTGGCAACATTATCTTTGGCCAAAAGAATTCATTATTCATTCTGATCATGAAGCTTTGAAATACTTAAAAGGTCAAGCTAAACTGAATCGTAGACATGCTAAGTGGGTTGAATTCATTGAGACTTTCCCATACATTGTTAAATACAAGAAAGGTAAAGAGAATGTGGTAGCTGATGCTTTGTCTAGAAAGAATGTGCTTTTAACTCAGTTGGAAGTAAAGGTACCTGGATTAGAAAGTTTGAAAGATTTATATGCTTCCGACCAAGAATTTTCCGTACCATATTCTAAATGCAAAGATGGAAAAGGATGGGATAAATACCATATTCATGATGGGTTTCTCTTTCGTGCTAACAAACTATGCGTTCCAGGTTCGTCTGTGCGTTTGTTATTGTTGCAGGAATCTCATGCAGGTGGATTGATGGGACATTTTGGGAGAGAGAAAACATACATGATGCTGGCTGATCACTTCTATTGGCCCAGGATGCGATGTGATGTCGAGAGGTTTGTCCAACGATGTATCACATGCCATAGAGCTAAATCGAAACTTAATCCACATGGTTTGTATACTCCACTTCCAGTTCCTAGTGCACCTTGGGAAGATATTAGCATGGATTTTGTGTTAGGATTGCCTAGGACTAAGAGGGGGAGGGATTCTGTTTTTGTCGTGGTGGATAGGTTTTCTAAGATGGCACACTTTATTCCTTGTCATAAGAGCGACGACGTGTCGCATGTAGCTGACTTATTTTTCAGGGAAATTGTGAGATTGCATGGCGTGCCTCGCACCATTGTTTCAGATCGTGATGTGAAGTTTATGAGCTATTTCTGGAAAACTTTGTGGGCCAAGCTTGGGACAAAGTTGCTCTTTTCGACAACTTGTCACCCACAAACCGACGGGCAAACGGAGGTGGTGAACCGTACACTCTCCATGTTGTTGCGGGCAATGATTAAAAAGAACCTAAAAGAGTGGGAGGACTGTCTACCGCATGTTGAATTCGCATATAATAGGGCGGTGCATTCTACTACACAATTGTGTCCATTTGAGGTGGTGTATGGCTTTAAACCGATCACACCTCTTAATTTGATGCCACTTCCATTACAAGAACGTGCTAATATGGAGGCTTCGACGCGTGCTGATTTTGTAAAGAAACTTCATGAAAAGACGAAAGAGGTAATTGAGGCGAAGGTACGTTCATATGCTTCTAAAGCTAACAAAACTAGAAAGAAAATGATATTTGCACCAGGTGATTTAGTCTGGGTTCATCTTCGCAAAGAACGCTTTCCAGAGAGACGTAAATCAAAATTGATGCCCCGTGGTGATGGTCCTTTTAAAGTGCTTGCCAAGATTAACGATAATGCTTACAAGATCGAGCTTAGGAGGCGACTATGCGAAGAAGTACCACTTTCAATGTTCTTTGATTTATCACCATTTTTGGACAAGGCGATCTGAGTCGAGGGCGACTCATTTTCAAGAGGGGAGGATGATGAGGGCATCTCTACTACTACTACATCTTCCGCTCCAAGTATGCATGAGGATGCTCATGAAGCACCAATGAGTCCAATGACTAGAGCAAAAGCTAAACTAATAAATCAACAGTGAATTTGTTCCTTAATGCCCTACCTTCTATTAATGAGACTTGGTTACTACCTCATACAAATACTTTGTGTATTCTCGTGTTTATACGTGAGGAAAAGGCGGTAGTATGCGTGGCGTTTGCCATGAACTAAGTCAAGCTGGAGCAAGCCGTGCTACTACACATTGCTGATGGGATGTGGAGTGGATGTTTGCATGCTGTTTAGTGCAAGGATAAAGTCACAGATTAGTAGCCTACGTGATACTTGTCACGGCAAACTCCATCATATGCATTCATGTGGCCATGTATTAGTTAGAAGTGTGCACTCATTTTAGATGAGTCAGTATGATGTATATGGCCCAAGTCTAAAGCCCATGTGCATGCAAAGAAAGTCCAAGCGAGCATGAAAATAATGAGTCGGTTGGTTTGGTGACATGAACCCGGTAGGCCCTAGTCGTGCGTGGTGGTGGAAACGACCATAAATACTCGGGTGTTCACGATTGTAAAAGGGAGCGAGATTTTTATGAATAAACACAAAATAGCAGATTGCTTTCTTCTTCTTGATGGCTCATGCATCAATAGGGGAAATTGAGAGTTCTTGTTAATTGAGATCGGTCAACCTTTCCGCTGGGAATTGGGAGTGCGATAAGGCTTCGCTTGGTGGTCGTGAAGTCTGGCGCGTGTGTTCTTGCGAATTAAAGAGTGTTCGTTCTTGCATTGGCAACGGAGGATCACTACGATTCGAGAGGCTACACGTGAGTATCTTGATCCTCGTCGAGAAGATTAGGCGCAAGTTGCTCAGACTCTACAAAGTGAAGCACAACATCACCCTTCTCAACATGGTCTCTTAGAAAATGGTATCGAATATCAATGTGCTTAGTCCTAGAATGCTGCACTGGGTTTTTAGCAATGTTTATGGCAGAAGTGTTGCCACAGAAAAGAGGAACACTCCCCAAAAATAACTCATAGTGCCGCAGCGTGGATAAGATCTCTTCCTATCCATTCTACACCTCCGCAAAATCAGCATCAAAAAATGCTCGAATAGAGAGAGAAGAAGAAGAAGAATACTAGAGTCCAAAGTCAAGATTATCTTGAAGGTACCTGAAGATGCGACGTACTGCTTAACGATGAGAAGCACGAGGGAAGCCTGAAAGCGAGCGCACAGACATGCAGTAAATTGTATGTCCGGCCTCGACACTGTGAGCTAGAGGAGGGATCCAATCATACTGCGGTACTCCTTCTGGTCCACGGGCTCTCCATCCTCATCAGGGTCCAGCACGGTGGTTGTGGCAATGGGAGTAGACATTGTCCTACTGCTTCCCACATTGAAGCGCCGAAGAAGGTCCTTTGTATACTTATTCTGGTGAATGAAGATGCATTCTTTCAGTTGTTTGACTTGAAGACCAAGGAAGAATGTCAACTCTCCCATCATGCTCATCTTGAACTCACTGCTCATAGAATCTGAAAATCTGGACACCAAAGCATGAGAAGAACCACCGAATATGATATCATCCACATAAATCTGAACCAATAAGAAATCACTGCCATGCCTGAGAGTGAACAAGGTTTTATCAACCATTCCTATTTTGAAATTATTTTCAAGCAAGAAACTCTTAAGCCTATCATACCAAGCTCTAGGAGCTTGCTTCAATCCATATAAGGCTTTGGAGAGTTTAAAAACATGGTTTGAGAACTTATGATTTTCAAAACCAGGTGGTTGCTTGACAAAGACTTCTTCTTCTATGAAACCATTTAAGAAAGCACTTTTAACATCCATTTGAAAAAGCTTGAAACCCTTGGATGTTGCAAATGCTAGTAAAATGCGAATGGCTTCCAATCAAGCTACAGGAGCAAAGGTCTCTTCAAAGTCTAAGCCTTCTACCTGGGAATAACCTTGAGCTACAAGTCTAGCCTTATTGCGAACAACCAATCCATCCTCACTTTGCTTATTTTTAAAAATCCATTTTGTTCCAATAACGTGAGAAGTAGAAGGAGGCTCAAGTAAGGTCTAGACTTTGTTTCTTTCAAAATTTTCAAGCTCTTCATGCATGGCGTTGACCCAAGAGGCATCAGATAAAGCATGAGTGATATCTCGGGGTTCAAAAGAAGTGACAAAAGTAGAATGTGCATGAGAATCAGGAGAAATAAACCTGGAGCGACTGACTCGCTCTTGAAGATCCCCAATCATCTGCTCAGGTGGATGCAGTCGCTGAATATGAAGAGGAGCTCACAGTGCGTATGGCCTCTACCTCACGAGCTGTGGAGGTAGGAACAGAGCCACTCAGGTCGTCGGTGAAGATAGGAGGAGGCTGCTCAGCTGAAACTGGAGTAGTAAAAGCAGGCTCTCCAACCCTCTCAGAAGTGACTGGAGGATGTATATGGTCCTCATCCTCAGAGTCATCATCGACGAAGATGCTTTCTTGAATTTCAGGAACCTGTGTACCTGTAGCATCGGGTTTAGTACCAGGACTAGCCTCATCAAAAGTGACTTCGCAAGTCTCAATAATTTTGTTAGTGTCAACATTAAATACACGATAGCTACGAGAATGAGCATGATAACCAAGAAATATGACATCAGAATATCTAGACTCAAATTTATCAAGGTTGCCATGTTTAAGAATGAAGCACTTGCAACCAAAAATCTTGAAATGAGATACTTTGGGTGAATGACCAAATCTAAGCTCAAAAGAAGTCTTCCCAATCACAGATCTCAAGAAAACCCTATTAGAGATATAACAAGCAGTAGAGATCGCCTCAGTCCAAAATCTCCCAGGAGTGGAGTGCTCATCTAACATGGTCCGAGCCATCTCTACAAGGGTCATGTTCTTCCTCTCTACAACATCATTCTGCTGGGGAACTCTAGGCGAAGAAAACTGGTGCTCAATTCCCATATCAGAGCAGAAGGTAGAAAAGGAAGAATTCTTGAATTCTGTCCCATTGTCACTCCTAATGGCTCTCAAAGCTCCAGGAATATCAACAGCAAATCTAAGGACCAATTCTCTAAAGAAGCCAAAAGTCTCGTCCTTAGAAACCAGAAAATAAACCCATGAATACCTGGAGAAATCATCCACAACCACAAGCACATACCATTTCCCACCAGCTGACTGAACTCTAGAAGGACCAACAGTGTCTAAGTGCAGAAGCTGTCCTGGTCCATCAGTCATCACCAAGGTAAGAGGTGGATGGGAAGCAGACACCAACTGGCGGTCCGAATGGCTGGCGGTCTGACTGCCGGTATAAAATCGGTCGGACCGATTTAGTCCAGTAGCACTGCACAATGCCCAAATCCAAAACGAAAATTGGTCCAACTTTTGATTCAACCAATGAAACTTGACCAACCTTGGAGCACACCTCCCTAATGATATCTGGGACCTATTCCTAGCGACGATCGTCCAGATACACGTCAAAGAATTGATCTCTTTAGGTTTCACCAAAGAAGTGTTCAAAACCTAGAAATATGAAAAACTTAATCCAAAACTTGCTTGCGGGGGATTGAAGATTTAGATGGTTATAGGAGTATTCCCACACATCATAGCATGGTAAATAAGGTCAAGAGACCAACAAAAAATAACCGGATCAAGGAAGCACCACAATCATCAAAAGAGAGAAGAAAACATATGGGACTTCATCATTGAACAACCATCCATAGATCGATTGATTCAAGATGTTGCTTGTCAAAGCCACTCCCTCAAGGAGGACAAAAGCTCAATCAAAGAGCACAGTCCTCCTTGAGGGAGTGGCTTTGACAAGCAACATCTTGAATCAATCGATCTATGAATGGTTATTTAAGGATGAAGTCTCATATGTTTTCTTCTCTCTTTTGATGATTTTGGTGCTTCCTTGATCCGGTTATTTTTTGTTGGTCTCTTGACCTCATTTACCATGCTATGATGTGTGGGAATACTCCTAGAACCATCTAAATCTTCAATCCCCCGCAAGCAAGTTTTGGATCAAGTTTTTCATATTTCTAGGTTTTGAACACTCCTTTGATAAAACCTAAAAAGATCAATTCTTTGTTGTGGATCTGGACGATCGTCGCTAGGGATAGGCCCCAGATATCCTTAGGGAGGTGTGCTCCAAATTTGATCAAGTTTCATCGGTTGAATCAAAAGTTGAATCAATTTTTATTTTGATTTCGAGTGGTCTGTAGTGGCTCTGGACTAAATCGGTCCGACCGATTTCTCTACGGCGGTCTGACCGCTGATCATTCTGACTGCCAATTGGTCGCCGGTCAGACCGCTAGCTCTTCGGACCGCCATTTTGCCGACGGTCAGACCGGTCCACTGAGATCAATTCTTTATGTTGAGTCTTGTGGTTAAGGGGGTAATCGGATTCAGCATAAGGCTTCCTCTGTGCATTTACTGATCTTCTTAGCTTTCATTGCTATAGGAGAAAAGTGCGTGTTGAATTTGATTAAGGCAAAAATCGAGAAAGCGTCTATTCACCCCCTCTAGTCGCCTTTCCGGTCCTACACACTTATTAAATAACACATAAACATAGACGTGATACAATCATCTCTATGATTGCCTCTAAGGCATATCACCAATAAGGACCTCCTGACGTAGACTGAATTGACGCATCACCCGGTGCACGTGGTACTCCTCCACCAAGATGTCATGAACCAAACACCTCCGTGTGTACCAGTACGCGTGGTCTCACGTGCAAAGGCTCGACAATCCTTGGGGTGCTCATGCGTACACCTTATCGGCAGTGTACGGTGTCCAGACGACGCGGTCGTCCGTCAACTGATCAAACATCGCAACGTAGTCTGGGTAGAACACATGCGTAGTGATCGAAGTGAAGGTAACCTGTCTAATGGAACAATGAAAACTTAGCACAAGAAATTGAATTACATTACAGAAAATAATGAATGTTCAGAAAACATACTCGTCGGCGACACCACACCCTACCCATGGTCGGCCGATCCACGTCGTCGTCCTCGGTGTACATGGCGACTGCGTAGGCCCAGGTTCAGCTATGGTCGTCCGATCTGGAAACACTCAAAGGACCACAGCTGAAGAAGCAGCGGGCATCCAGAGAGGACGGAGTTATCCTGAACCAGGTGGCACACGTCGCACAATTCGTGGTACGTTGGGCACATCACCGCCAGGCCCCAGGCGTTGGGCTGGATGTCCTCCACCTCGCATCCGCCAGTTGGCTTGCGTACCAGATGTAGTGGTTGTCGAAGCTGTCGTTGTGGGACCCTAGGAACATCATTCACCCGAACAACCACAACAAGTAGACCTCGAAGTGCCTCCTCACCATATGCTTGAGTGTGTCCTCTACCATACGCTCTGATTGCAAGAAGACATATACATATCAGTAAGGTGCACAAATCAATTGATGCGGGAGGACAAGAGTTACAAAGACTTACATAGAAATAGCAGATCCACCTCAGCGTCGGCCTGTGGGTGCTACTGAACTCCCTGTAGCTTCTGTCTGGCGGCAGCACCCCCTGGAACCTCGCAAGGAACTCCATGCACCACCTGATCGGGATGTCCTGCGCTGCTAGGGGGAAGCCAGTGCTGGGCAACCCAGTCAGGAAGATCACGTCCTAAAGCGTCGGCGCCATCTCCCCGCATCGGAGGTGAAATGTGTGTGTCTCCGGCCTCCACCGGTCAACCAGCGCTATCAGGAGGCACCGGTTGTACGAAAAGTACTTGGACGTACAACCACTGCCCGTGCGGTCCTGGTTGTCCTCCCACGTCGCCTCAACCATCCTCGTTAGTGGAAGGACGCCTCCCTCCCTCAAACTATGTTAAAAGTTTATGAACAAACGTTAGTCCACCCAAAGTAGTTAGGCTGCAATTGAGTACAAGAAGGTTGCAACTGCATGTACCTTGAGACCCAACGCGGGTCCACCCTCCATGCCCTCATGGCTTGCGCAGCCACAACACATCAAGCTCAAGCGTAATCTGGGTCCGCCATACTTGAAAATGAGTGCATACATTGTAAAAACTACAAAACATATACAAAAAGTAATAAAAAGTGACATACCTAATTAATACAATTTAAGTAGGTAACTTTCTACATTTATAATTTACAAAATATTTACCGTTTACAAATATTTACCATGTACAAATAGAAACAATAAATAAGTTTAGAATATTTTAATTCACATCTACATACCCTATGTACTATCTCTAGATTTCTTAGAGAATTTTTTGAGGTGTCTAGCTATTTTCCTAGTTTAAAAAGTTTTTCTGACATTAATAGAATATTTAACATACACAAATAGAAAATAAAATTAAGTTGGGATTATTTTGATTGACCTCTACTCTACACACCCTGTTTAGCTACTCTATAACTTATATATATTTTTTATAGGTATCCTGCTACTTTTCTTGTTTGGAAAGTGTCTCAAGCATTTACAAAATATTTTCCATATACAAATAAAAACAAAAAAATAAGTGCACAATATTTAAATTCAGCTTTACATACCCTATATACCTACTCTAGATTTCTTAGAGAATTTTTAGAGGTGTCTTGCTATTTTCCTAGTTCTAAAAATATTTTTGTCATTAACAAAATATCTGTCGTGCAAAAAATGGAAACAAATATTATGTTGGGATTAGCATACCATATTAAGCTACTCTGTATTTTTTTTAGAGATTTTCAATGTGTATCTTTTTTATTTTTACAAGTGTCTTCCTATTTTTTTTGGTTTAAAAAGTATTATCGTCATTAACAAAATTATCTAATGACATGGTATACACAATTAAAATGACGTACTACATCAAATAGTAATACAACTAAAATTATCTAATACATTGAATTCTATGTCGTTATTTTCATTTGCTAAGTTTTGAATTTATATACAAAGTTACAAAACATTTATCTGCAAATGAGCAACCAGATTTACTATTCCGTCTCTTCTACCCTCTCCTCCTATCTCTTCTCTTTTTCCGGAATTTAAATGACTTTTCCCCCTATTTTGGGGGGTTTGTACAACCATCTAACTGGTGACAAGAGCTCACGGTTTCTTATCGTCGGTTCTGTCGCCAACTACAAATATAGGTATCCTGTGGCAGTTGGACCGACGACAGTCAATAATTAGGTTTTTGTTGCCAATTGGAATGGTGATAGGAACCTGTCACCACTCTAATTGACGACATACATCTATATTTGTAGAAAAAATTGACTATTTATTTTTGTAATTGTATTTTAAAATAATATTATTTGAAAAAAGTTCCGTCCCTGTCTACGCCGAGGGAGACGGCGCCGTGGCCCCACGAGCCCATCCCGACCGTCCGGTTAATTCCCGTTCGCCGCGACGGATGGCCGGCGTTCCACCACGTCACCGGTAAGCGGCGACCAGACATCGGCGTGGGCCCGGACCGCGAGGACGAGCAGTTTCCACAAACCCGCGCCTGCCGTGTATGGCAAGGGCCCCCGTTTCCATGGCCCACCTGACAATGACGTCGTAGGAATGGGTTTGATGCACAAACGTGGCCTTATCTCGCCAAGCGCGGAAGCAGGTGAGGACCAAACAAATAAAGTTGTACACGCACACTCGACGACCATTGTGTGTCCATGACATCCGGCCCCACAGTGTCAGATGGTCTAACACGCCACCACTTGACTACACAGACGTTGAGGCTGCTGGTGGGTGACTGATGCGTAGGCCCCGCAGATCAGCACAGCAGCCGCACGTGCACGCCGGCGAGGAGAGCGCAGGGCACTGTGGACCAACCCGCCCAATCTGCCCACTGACACGGGGCCCCTTGGATACAATCAGGCCCACACGTCAGTGAGGATAGGCCGGCTCCCTGCGCGGTCCCCACCCCTTCCCTCGCCTCGGAGCCGGGCGGGGGCCGGGGGTGCGCACATGAGAAGAGCAGGCGAGGCGAGGCGAGGCCGTCGTGACGAAGGAAACGAAGCGAGCGAGCAGCCGAGGGAGGCAGCAGCTTAAAAATATCCCGCTCCAATGCCCACCCCTCCCGCCTCAGATCCCAAACCCTAACCCTAGGCGCCGCCTCCGCCCACCGTCGCCGGCGACGGGCGATGCGATCGGGCGCCGCCGCGGGAGCAGCCGCTGACTTCCTTGCGCCGTGCTTCTCACGCGGGAGGAGGGGGCCCTAGCCGTAGAGTCGTGCCGCAGGCGCAGATCGGGGAAGTGAGCGAGATGCCCGGGGACGTCGCGACCTCGCCGGCGCCGGCGCTGCCGTCCGCGTCTTCCTCGCAGAACCACCACGCCACCACCTCCGCCCGCGGGCTCCTCTGCCACGCCGTCGCCGGCGCCTCCGCCGGTAACATGGCCCTAGAGCTCTATCCATTTCGGCCTTGTGGTTTGTTAATTCGGTTTGGGGTCTATCTGAAGTGCTGGATTTGGGGGCTTGTGCGCAGGTGTGGTAGCGGCGACGTTCGTGTGTCCTCTCGATGTGATCAAGACGAGGTTCCAGGTGCACGGTTGGCCCAAGCTAGCCACCGGCACAATAGGAGGTGAGCATTTTCTCGGAGGAATTCTTTCGAATTTTGCTTCAATTTGTTGATCTAGTGTTAGCACACTACATGAATCTGTTAGGGGCTACAAGTTTTATGCTGGGCTTAATGAGGTATGCTGAGGATGCAGGAGAATCGATACAGGAGTGCATACACCGGTGAGAATGGAGTGTGTCTGCATGGAGGGCACGTCATGTAGTAAACCAATGTGAATTTTGTGCTTTGTTTTAGTGTGTGCCCTCTCTTGGAGCATCCAAGATTCTGGGAAGCGAGAGGAATCCGTGTTGGTAACGGAAAATCTGCTTTTAGATGCCATAATGGTTCTAATCGCTTGTTTGGACGGTTGTCTCGTCATCGGTTCGAATCGCTTGTTTGGATGGTTGTCTCATCCTCAGCCTTCTTATTGGTTCCTGTCTTGTGTAAAAGTCACTTATTACGGCTCTGCATGGGTGGAATATATTGGTGTTTCCATGCATATGGGATGCATCACGTGTTGAGGTGGGATTGTTGGGAACCTACAGAACCGTGCATGTTTAGTTGAAAAAAGCATGCAAAAAACATACTATCAGTAGCTGCGGAATTCATTCACGCACTTGAAACGCATGGAGAACACATGAACACTTGAGGAATGCCATTAGGACCTCCTGTACATGTGGGCACTATCTGCCTATAGTTTGTTTTAGATGCTGATTATGTATTGGTTTTTCTATATGGGAAATAATTGTTTCATTATGTGCATGGGTAAAATATAGCATTGCTAATATTCCCAAGCTTGGTTTTTTCTGAGATTATAAGTTGAGATGTGCTAAGCTTACATTGCCTAGAACTTATGATGACATGCGTGCTGTGAATGCAAAAATGTTTTAACTGCAAGTATGCTGACACGGATGCTATGACTATGAGCATAGCTGTGCCTAAGGATACTCTTGAAGAATGCCAGCAGCTCATCCCATGCACGTGGAAAACAGCCTGGATGCATGGACGATGTGCTTTCTTGATGCTTATTACTATTGAATTTTCATCTTTGCATCTAGAAGTTTGATGCTTAGCATATTATATGCATAACATCTGTGTACTGGACTAAAGTTGCTTTTCTACTCTTGGTTACCTTTCATAATGTCTTAGAAAACTAAGGTTTATCACATCAGTTCTATGTTCTATCATTATTAGGTAGTGTTATTATTGGGACCTTACAACAGATTGCTCAGCGGGAGGGTTTTCGGGGAATGTATCGTGGTCTCTCCCCGACTGTTCTGGCACTTTTGCCTAACTGGGCGGTGAGTATTTACCTCCTATATTTGTAGCTCCATTTCTACTAAAAGGGGGCACATAATTTTCTTAAAGAAAACATACAAGGATGCTCACAATAATTACTGTATGTTTTTTCTGTGTGCACGTGTACGTGGGTAGGTTAACTGGTGTGTTTGTACAGTTTTACCACAAATTAATCAAATGTCCATATTCTGTTGTGGAGGTAATAATTTCCTTATTAATGCGCAGGTCTACTTCACTGTGTATGAGCAGCTTAAAAGCTTGCTTTCTTCCAATGGTTAGTGCTTTACCCTGCCTATGACTTGTTAGCATACCGCTTATCAGTTCTTAAGTGGTACCATACATTTATATTGTAGACGGAAGCCATCAACTCTCTCTAGGTGCAAATGTTATTGCTGCATCATGTGCTGGAGCTGCAACTACAATTGCAACAAATCCACTTTGGGTTGTCAAGACAAGATTTCAGGTATGCTATGCTTCATACTTGTCTTGAGCAGTAGTAGACCTGAAGCAACATAATTGCAAGTAGAAAATGTCTGCTACCAAAATACTTTGATTAGCCAAAAATAACACAATTATTTCAAAAATATCTTGGCAATTCCTAGTTCCTTCACAATGTTGGCTGGGGCTGCACACGAACTGAATGCAATCCAGTTTGAAATGGAACCATCATTAGCTAGTGTGTTTCTAAATATGGTGAATTTTTTCGGGTCTTTCTTTCACCTATTTTGTATTAAGCGACCCACACCTACATTCCATACCTAGAAGTAATATTTCCAATATGATATTTGAATTCCTGTCCACAACAACAATATGTTTCTTTTTGTAGACCCAAGGAATAAGAGCTGGGGTGATCCCATACAAAGGTACACTTGCTGCATTGAGGAGAATAGCGCATGAGGAAGGCATCCGTGGACTATACAGGTAGCTTTCCATGGAAGTCTATTGTTGTAAAACATTTGACAATGTTTGATGATTTTGTGTTTTGATATACTTGCTTATATTTTTCTTTCCAAAAGTGGGCTCGTCCCTGCCTTAGCTGGTATAAGCCATGTTGCCATCCAGTTCCCTGCATACGAGAAGATGAAAGCTTATCTGGCTGAGCGAGGTATTACTGTCAAACACATTGTCTTCACATAAAGATGCATATAAATGCACATGGCCTCTACAAACCTATGACAGTATAATGCTTTAACAGATAATACTACTGTTGAAGCATTAAGTTTTGGTGATGTTGCTGTTGCTTCGTCTCTGGCAAAAGTAGCTGCGTCAACCTTGACATATCCTCATGAGGTATAAAGTCGATTCTCTGCAATTTTGATCTACTCCAGTCTTGGTTTGAATATACTGACCGTCTGACCCCGTACAGAACAATGTTCTGTGTATTTACTTCTTGGGTTGGTTATATGTAGATTTTTATCACTCACAGGTTGTTCGATCAAGGCTGCAAGAGCAGGGAGCACACTCCGAGGCAAGATACAAAGGTGTAATAGACTGCATCAAAAAGGTTCATCATAGAGATGGTGTGGCTGGCTTCTACCGCGGATGCGCCACAAATCTGTTGCGGACAACTCCTGCTGCAGTGATAACATTCACCAGCTTCGAGATGATTCATAGGTTCCTTCTCGATGTATTCCCTCCCGAGCCTGAAGAGCACCCCCAACCGCTGAAGCATTGACTGTACCATTCCTGTGTCCTATCCATGTTATCATTGTTGAGTAGAAATCCAGTAACCATCCAGCGATGCCATTTACCTTGTCAGAGGGCTCTCACAAAAGAGATTTTTTTTTGGCAATCCAACAGGTAGCTGCCATTCAAAATTCAACCATAGTGTAGGACAGGAATTAGCACGTGTATGTAATAGTTTTGATAGCTTGCATCGGCAGGGTGTATGGGGTGTGGGGAACGGTGATATGATATTGGCGGGTGTGTTGTTTGTTGATGACGATGAAAAGAAGAGAAAATGTTGTTACGAGGGTACATTAATAATTGAACTGATGAGCTGTATCTTGCGCGACTTGCTGGATTTTTTGCTTGCTGACCGCTTGGAATCTCGAGCTCTTCCAGCTCATTTCTAAAGGGGAAGGACGATCATATATCGGTCATGTATTGCTGGTTACCGATTTACCGCTTACATCATTAGGTAGAGTACAACTCCTTAAGTGAACATCTTTCGTCTTGGAACTCGCTATGCAAGAGGGTTGTTGTAACATTTCAAATTTTAGGTTTTTTTTTTTTTTAAAAAAAAAACTTTTACATAGTTTATGTTTATGAAAAATTCCACTAATTTTTCTTGAATTAATAAAGCTAATTTGTGAATTTCTGAAATGTAAATATTTAATTTCACTAATGTAAACATTCATTAAATGAAAAACAGTATTAGTTAGGTTCCTAGTGTTCGGATGAATTTGTTTGAATTTTTGAATTTATTTGCAATTTATTTTGTCTCTTTTGTATTTCAACCTTTTTTTTTTTCTTCTAAATTCTTAAATCAGTTTCTTTTCCATTTTCCTTCGGACAGAATTCCTTAGCCTATTTTCTTTTTCCACCCTTTCGGCCTAGCCCGCATCCCTTCCACAATAAAAATTACAAAGATTAATCTCAGAGTCATATACAAAGATTCTTTACAAGTTGAATAAAACAATAATCTAGTCGCTAAATTAATTACAAGAATTATTTACATCATAGCACAATAAAAATTACAAAACTTCAAGTAAAAAGATTAAAATAAAACCTTGCATGACAATTCGCAAATCCTCCTTGCAATCATATCCATATATCGTCAGCCCATTGAACCATCCCTCGATCCACATTTCCATCGTTCGTCAAAAACACATAAAACGATTAGCAAACCAAAAGTGAGAGAATAGGGTTAGAATAAAAGATATTGCCGACAGATTTCGTAAAAATTATCATGGTTCCTAGACCAATCTAAGTCAGTCGGCACCCTGATCATCAAGGTTCTCAAGCCTACCTAAGTAAATATGTACCATTTCACCTCTAGTGGGTCTTATCACCCAATATTTTTAAAATCCGATTACCCACGTATACCGACTTAGCTTAATCATAAAAATCCAGAGTATAGTAGCCGAACCACCCATTGGATGAAAGGTCCATAGCTCAATAGTTCTACGAGAGAGGGAATGCAAGAGATAAGGGCAGCCGAAGCCATCCCCTCACATAGAGGTGGGCATTGGGCTAGGCCGTGCCGGCCTACCGGCCCACCGTGCCGGCCGTGTTGTGGCGTGCCGGCTCGGCCCGGTCACCCCGTCGTGCCGTGTCGTGCCAGCCCACCTCGCCTCCGGCCAGCCGTGCACGCCCAAAGCCCATCGTCTTTGGGATCGCTGCCGCGTCTGTGCCCCAAGCCCAGCCCGAAATAACTATAGACGGTGGAGGTGGCGGTGACCGCCATCTTCATTCGTCTTGTACTCATCTCATTAAAAACTAGTTAAAATTCAATTAATTGGTAAAAACATGGGCACGTAAATATTTCGAGAAAAAATTGATTTTTTTTCTTGATATTTTACAGATACAATGTTATTGCCTCGTTAAAAACCTTACGCCCCAGAGTGGGGTCCCCGAGTAAGGAAAAGAGTACAGTAACAACATGCGTACATATTAGCTACTCATTAATGTCGAGATCGTTCATCCGTTCGAGGTCAGCGTACGCCTGCACGATCTCAAGATCCTCCAGTTGATGTTGTTGCCGCTCTTTAGCCAATTTCCAGTCCTTGGCGCATGTAATTGCCTCCACCATTCTAGGCGTGAGTGATGATCTTCTTTCTTCAATTATTCTCCCTGTCATGCTGAACGTTGCTTCTGAAGAGACAGTGGACACCGGCACCAGCAGAACATCCCGTGCGAAATATGACAACACAGGAAATATCTGCTTGTTGTTCTTCCACCACTCGAGCAAGTCCATCTTTCTACCGGAAAGATCAGGATCGATGTTTGCAAAATCATGCTCCACGTAGTGGTTTAGCTCTGAGACAGAATTCCACAAGGGGGTTGCCTGAGACTGAGAGGACGAAGAACTGGACTTGCCCTTTAGTTTCTTCCACAAGTGGGATGTCAAGCTTTTCTTTCCTTATTGTGTGTGCTGTGAGGCCTCCGATCTCACGCTGCTGCCGAATTTGTCATGATACATGTGGAAAACACGAAAAAGCCCCTCTTTGACATGTGCGAAAGCTTCCAAGTAATCAAGACCGAGGCATTCACCTATTCCCTCCATACCGATCTGCAAACCTGGCAACTTTTTTCATAGTATCAAAAATAATAGCAAAGCAATACACGTGTGAAATAGAACCGAAATATTTAATAAATTTTTCCTCCATTAGTGCGACAGCATGACCTAAAAGGGGACCCTTCCTAGATTTGGCAATCTTATCTGCAATTAACCAAATAAATTCTATAACTAAGGGAGAGATAGTGTAATAAACACCAGATAACATCTTTGTTGCTTTATAAAAAGGTTTTAAAAACTCTCAAAAATGACTAGCAATCTGCCAATCTGAATTAGTAACTACTAATTCATTGTCTTGAGAGTCAGCATTGACAAAAATGGATATGACATGTTCATACCCTTGTAACTTCTTTAACATAATATAGGTCGAGTTCCACCTCACCTTCATGTCAAGACCGAATTTTCTTGACTCCTTCCCATTGGCCGCATAGTAGTACTCCGCGAACCTAGCTGCCACTTGTGGGGAATTTGTGAGGTAGCGAACGGCGTCGCGGACACAGTTCAAAAATCTGCTAATCGATTGCATACCATCTTGAACAACAAGGTTCAAGATATGGCATACACATCTCTGGTGGAGAACATAACCACCAATATATGTCTACAATCTTGGGGTGAGGATGTTCATAGCAGTAGTGTTCGCTGATGCGTTATCAAGAGTTATAGAAGCAATATTATTATCTATCTTAAAATCATCAAGTATGCGTAGTATACGCTCGGCAATGGCCTCTCCCGTGTGTGATTCGTTAATTACCTTAAACCCTATGACTCTCGTGTTTAGCTTGTAACAGTCGTCTAAATAATGGGCTACAACACTAAGGTATGCACTTCTCTGGTGTGATGATGTCCAAATATCCGAAGTTATAGCAAAAGAGAACTGAACTTGTAGGAATAGTTCTTTTAGCTCTGCTAGTTCCTTATGATATATCCGTAAAATATCAGATGTTGTTGGACCGAAAAGGCGACTAGAGGGGGGGTGAATAGGAGCACGCTCACTTTTTCACAAATAATGGATTCAACACAAATTTCACTCCAGTAGCTATGGAAGCTATGAAGATCAGTATATCAATACAGCGAAAGACTAATATTGAATGTAATACAAACCCCTAAGCAATACTACACAAGATCCAACACAAGATAACAAATCTCAGAGATCACGGCCGAATCACTGCTCAAGGGCGGTAGGATCGATTGCTTCACGGCTCGGCCGGTGATGTCGGGCCGGTCTCGACCGGCCTCCGTAATGCATCAAATAGCCTGATGACGAAGTTGCAAAGAGATGAAACTTTTGATCCACAACTCCAAACTTGATAAAACTTGGAACACACCTTATCTATGATATCAGGAAGCTATTCCAATCGAAGATTGTGATAATTCTTGGAAGAATAAAGATCCTTTTCCATTTGATCGAAAAAGGGTTCAAAACAGGGTCAAAACGAAAACTTGATCCAAGATCTTGCTCGTGGGTGATTGATGATCAAGATGATCCTAGATAGGTTCCCACACGTCACAGCAAGCTAGCTCATGTGAAGAATTCAATCAAAAACTCGCTGATCAAAGAAATACTCAAAATCATCAAATATAGAGAAAGAACGCAATGAGACAAAACATTGATCAAACTTTTCTTTCATTGATTGATATGATATGGGCTTACAACCTCTCCATCAATGGAGGACAATGCTCAATCCAAGAGCACGAAAATCACATCAAACTATCAAGAACCCTAGTCTCCACAAAAGCTCTCCCTAAGAAAATTAGGGTTTACAAAAATAGCAAAAGAGACGAAGAGGAGGTGCAGCCACCTCCCTCCTATTTATAGTGGAGGCTTATACCTTCTAAAAGTTTGACTTAATTGAACTCCCATTAAGGCCCAAAACAAACGGGACACTTATGCACGCATTTTAATGCGCCGTCTTTAACACCCCTTGACCTAACTAGCTACACCTAGCACCATCTTGCGACTCGGATTAGCCAATAGGTCACCCTTGTCCATCTTGCACCACACTTGAGTACATTGACTCACCAAGCATCGCCGATCGCTCGACCTCGGCTCTCCAAGCCTAGTCCCGATCATCCTCGCTGCTGACCGTCGTTGACCACCAAGCAACCTGCACAACAATAGACAAGTAAACCGAATTTGGAAACAAGTTCTTCACAACTTGACCCATGTTAGTCAAAACATGCATCATGCAATATATATGCCCTGAAACTCATGACTTTGACCTAACATCGAATATCGCCGCCACGACGGGCGATTTAACCAGTGAAACCGGTCGACCGCCCTAGGGCTGGTTCGATCATTACTCGCCGGCCCGACCGCCACCTATGGGCCGATCGATCGCCACCGATTTAGCCATTTTTCCTCTCTGGAAAACCGAAACCTACTGTAATTTTCAAACCATTAGAACTTTTGACTGGAGACTCCAAAAATTATAGGACCAAGTGCAATAGAATCTCGTCTCTTGCCTACACCCTCTATTTTTGGCCCAACTCAATCCACCACTTTCTGACATTGCCGGTCCGACCGCCGCTAGCGCCGGTCAGACCGATCTTGACCGGTCGATCACGCCTCTAGCGGTCCGACCTACCGAGACCTAATACATTTCTTTTGCCAAAAACACGTGAAACGACAAACCATTAACGCCATTGCCAATTGTCACATCATCATAAGATCTGGAGCATATCCCCATGATATCCACATATGTAGTGGTTCTCCTACTAACATGTTGGTACTGTGGGCAAAAGCCACGTTGGATCATTCTTTCGAACGCGCGACTTTCACCCATCCTAATCGGTTGATCTTCCGCAACATTATATATAACAATTTCTCACACGAGTAAAGCGGTTGTATACCTAGTACTTACAGAGCCATCGGCCTCAAGTTTAGCTGCTTGTACTCCTCCCCCTCGGCTCTGCGCCCCGATCTTGCGTAAGCATGCTTTGTAGTGCCGGTTCAAGTGCCCTGTCCCTGCAGCTGTACGAGCAGATAATTTAGCTTGGCAATAATTACAGGTTGCGATATCTACCGTTTGGTCGTCTTGGATTTACTGGCTCCAGGTCATGTGCTTCCAGCAATCCGCCTTCGCCTGCACTCCGCCAATGTTGCCGCCTCAGGACGCGGAGAGAACTCGAGCCCCATTGGCTCCGGACCGCCCTGGTACTCCTCGTAGCCCTAAGTACCGTCCATATGATGGTCATCTCTGCCGTAGTCTCCCATACTTGGCGAGAACTGGCAAGCATCAATGGGAGTCGGAGTTGGAGGAGGACTAGGGGAGCAACGGCGAGAGCTTACACTAAGTCGCCCTGCTGTCCTTTTTGTGCTCCGACTCCTTGGTAGCATACTGCTCGGGAGCTCCTTGGTGCTCCGACTCCTTGGTATTATAATCTAAAGCCCTTAGATGCAGCAAATGCAAGTAGAATACGAATGGCTTCTAGTCTAGCAACAGGAGCAAAGGTCTCATCAAAATACAACCCCTCAAATTGGCTAAAACCCTGAGCTACCAACCTAGCCTTGTTTCTAATTACAGAACCATCCTCATTTTGTTTGTTTTTTAAAACCCAGTGTGTTCCTATAACATTATGGCCACTAGGAGGTTCTACTAGGTTCCAAACCATATTCCTCTCAAAATTCTCTAACTCCTCATGCATGGCATTAACCCAGCTAGAATCCGATAAAGCATGTGATATATCGCGATGTTCAAAAGAAGCAATAAATGCAGAATGGGAGTAGAGATTTGGATCATGATACCTGGAGCGAGTGACTCGCTCATGAAGATTACCAATCATCTGATCCGGAGGGTGCTGCCTTTGAATGTGAAGTGGTGCACCCGAAGAAGAAAACATCTCTTCAACCTCCGCAGATACTGCTGATGATGAAGATGCAGCAGGAGCCTCATCTGAAGGCGAAGTAGTCACAGCAGGTTCTTGTGCTGAAATAGGAGCGTCAACAGCAGCAGGTGGAATAACATCATCGAGTCCTTCATCATATTCCTCTATAAATATGCTCTCCGTCACCTCTGTATCACCTGAAATATCTAATCTAGCTCCAGGGCTAGTCTCATCAAAAGTGACGTTGCATGTCTCCTGAACAAGATTAGTTTCAGCATTAAAAACCCGAAAACCCCTCGAATGTGCAGGATAACCCAGAAATAAACCATCAAAAGTTTTTGACTCAAATTTATCTAGATTTCCTGTTTTGAGAATAAAACACTTAGATCCAAAGACTCGAAAGTGCGAGATAGAGAGTTTTCTACAAAATCGAAGCTCATAAGCAGTCTTACCCAAAGAAGGTCTCACAAAGACACGATTAGCAATATGACAAGCAGTAGCAACAGCTTCGGCCCAAAACCTCCTCGGTGTGCTATACTCATCTAGCATCGTCCTAGCCATCTCGAGCAGGGTCCTGTTCTTCCTTTCCACAACGCCATTTTGTTAAGGGATGTGTGGAGAAGAGAACTGATGCTCAATTCCACGCTCAGCACAAAAAGAAGCAAACGAGGCATTCTTGAACTCCGTGCCATTGTCACTGCGGATCACTCTCAAGGCACTCGAAAGTTCAGAAGCCAAACGCAGAACAAGATCATGATAATAATCAAAAGCTTCATCCTTCGAAGCAAGAAAGAACACCCAAGTGTATCTAGAAAAATCATCGACTATGATAAGAATGTACCATTTTCCACCAACTGACCGAACCCTAGCAGGACCAACAGTATCCATATGAAACAATTGTCCCGGTCCGTCAGTCACGACCATAGTCACTGAAGGGTGTGAGGTGATAACTTACTTGCCATGCCTACAGGGCGCACAAACAACATCTTTGACGGCTTTGAGTTTGGGCAAACCTCTCATGAGCTCAAGGTTGCTAACTCGCGTTAGATGATCAAAACCAATGTGCCCCAAACGACGGTGCCAAAGCCAGAACTCAGAAGAAGAAGATGAAATCAAGTATTTGAGAGAACTAGCAAGAGATTCAGAAAAGTCAGCTCCAAAGATCCTAGCAACTCTAGTAATTCCAAAAACAAGCTCACCAGTTGAATCAAGCACCCGACAAGCATTCTTCTTAAATCTAGTCTCATATCCATCATCAAGAAGTTGAGAGACAGAAAACAAATTAAACCTTAGCTTGTCCACAAGAGCGACGTCCTTGAGGATGAAACTATCGTTCACCATGATCGATCTCGTTCCTTCAATCCGCCCTTGTTTATCATCTCCAAAGGTGATAAAATCATCACCTGTCGACTGCGTGAAGGAGGTGAACCATCTTGAATCTTCAGTCATGTGGCGTGAACAGCCGGATTCGACGAACCACGTGTCCTTCCTCTTTCCGCGGTAATCCTGAAAATCATGGCAAAGAAGAACGATGTGTCTCAATACTGGAGTTAGTTAAACAAGACTTAGGAACCCAAAGATCGAGACGCACGCTCACGAGTAGTATGCAAAGCAGAAGTGCTATCCTTGATTTTATTTGAAGTTCTGTTATGAGCAATGGTTAAAGTAACATGAGAGCTATCCTGTCTAGGAACATGATGATGAGCATGTGACACAAATCCTAAACCAGGTTTCTTCTTTTCTATGTTACAATGTCTCATAAAAGCTCTAGGTTGATTAGATGAAATTTTACCAAAATTTTTATTATCATTTTCCAACCTACGCCAACAGAACTCAATCAAATATCCATCCTTTTTACAATAGGTGCAATGATACTGAATACCACTAGGAGAAGCACCCTTAAACTTAACAGATGGTTGGGCAATACCTGTAGATTTAAATATGGTTTTTGCAGGTTGTGTTTTGAATTCAGTTAACCTATTTTCCAAGACTTGAGTAACTTTTGGGTTAGAATTATTTTGAACATGATTGTATCCTAATCCTTGCTTCTTATAAGGAGTTTTAGACTTGTCCAGAATCATGTTTAATTGTTTATTACCTTTAGAGAATTTTTATATGGTATCCTTAAGATAATCATTTTCTTCTTTAAGATTAATACATGATTCACATGTTTTACCCTTAATGGCTCTAGCATATTTTTCCTTATATAAAGCGGTTTCAAGTTTAAGAGCTGGACATGAAGCACATGTAGAAGACTCAATATTGTTCTTAAGCTTGGCATATTTAGCTCTAGCTGCTTCTAAGATATCTTTAACTTCATGTTTGCGTTCTAAGCAGAAAGTGCAAAAGCTAGGATCAACCACACCAGAAGCAACAAACTTGCTAGACTCTAAGCATTTTTCACATGGAGCAGATTTAACCTCAACAAGCTCAGTTCTAGCATTTTCAAGTTGTTGCAAAGCAATATCATGAGCAGATTGTAGTTTAGCAAATTCAGAGTGCAAAGCATGGCAGGATGAACATTCATCAGATTCAAGAGTCTTAGCATTTTCAAGTTCTAAATTCAAATTTTCTACTTGTGACTCTAAGTTCTTATTCTTGGCCATGACAAACTCTAATGCCTTATCCTGACCCATGAGTTACTCAAACATAAATTCACATCTATCAGAAAGAACATCATAGGAAGGAGGTACCTCATCGTTGTCGTCGTCAACGGAGTCGACCATGAAGCACAAGCCGGTGAAAACCTTGGCCTTCCCTTTCTTCTTGTTTTGAGGGATCTCCTCCTCCTTGTCCTCCTCACTCCCGGAGTCAACATCGCTTAAGGATTGATCCTCAAAAGCGGCAAGCACAGTGAGCAGCCTTTGTCAGCTTGGCAGAATCAAACCTTAATTTGTTATATTGAGGCTTCTTCCAAGTTGGTTTTCCCTCCTTATGGTTGCTCTTACCTTTCATCTCGGGGTAATTTGCCCGGATATAATTTAGCTCACCACACTCATAGCAAGTCACGGGACGTCCTCAATTTCTGTTTCTCATATTGTTGTAGGCCCGTGTGACCTTTTTGACTATGAGGGCCAACTCAGTCTCAGGAAGACTCTCAAACTCTTCTTCATGAATTGCGATAAACCCGAAGTTTAAAATCCGTAAGAAGACTCAAAAGACCCATCAGAAGCTCTCTTGAGCGGGTCTGCTACCAAAGCCATGTTTTCCTTTTTAGGATGATCAATCCTTATAATCTCATGAGTCTTAAGCTTGCTATAGAGTAGCTCCAAAGTTAGATCAGAAAGATTGACATTCTCCTCAATGGCTGTGCCCTTTATCTCCCACTCCTTTGTGTTGATTGCAGCCAAGAGGTGGGTGTCATTTTCAGACCGAGAATATTCAATACCAACAGCTTTCATCTGATTAATCACTTTATTAAAGCGACTGAAAATATCATCGATGCTCTCTCTAGGACGCATCTCGAATTAGTTATATTCACGCTTATAAACTGTTTGGCGTACTTTCTTGACTTGGGACGAACCCTCATGATAGGTTTCGAGAGTGTTTCAAATCTCATGCGCAGTCTCAAGATTGCAAATCCGATCATACTACTGTCTCCCAATCCCACCATACAAGAGATTTTTAGCATTATTGTTGTTAGCCAAAAGAGCTTTTGAAGCCGGCGTAGCAACTTCGGGCACAACGAGCAGGACTCGAACAACCTCCCATATGGCGTGTCCTTCGCTCTCAAGGAAGACTCGCATGCGATTCTTCTAATAGTCATAGTCGTGCCCATCGAAAATATGCGGCTTTGTGGAGTATCTATCCATCGCCAAGTTCAGTGACCGGTTAAGATCAAGGTTGAACTAACCGGGCTCTGATACCACTCGTTGGACCGAAAAGGCGACTAAAGGGGGGTGAATAGGAGTACGCTTACTTTTTCACAAATAATGGATTCAACACAAATTTCACTCCAGTAGCAATAGAAGCTATGAAGATCAGTATATCAGTACAGCGGAAGACTAATATTGAATCCAATACAAACCCCTAAGCAATACTACACATGATCAAACACAAGATAACAAATCTCAGTGTACTACCAGTCGAACCGCTGGCTCAAGGGCGGTCAGACCGATTGCTGCACGGTCGATCACCGCCTCGTAATGATCAAAGCGGCCGATGACGAAGTTGCAAATAGATGAAACTTTTGATCTACAACTCCAAACTTGATGAAACTTGGAACACACCATCTCTATGATATCAGTAAGCTATTCCAATCGAAGATTGTGATAATTCTGGGAAGAATAAAGATCCTTTTCTGTTTGATCGAAGAAGGGTTCAAAACAGGGTTAAAATGAAAACTTGATCCAAGATCTTGCTCGTGGGTGATTGATGATCAAAATGATCCTAGATAGGTTCCCACACGTCACAGCAAGCTTGCTCACGTGAAGAATTCAATCAAAAACTAGCTGATCAAAGAAAGACTCAAAATCATCAAATATAGAGAAAGAACGCAATGAGACAAAACATTGATCAAACTTTCCTTTGATTGATTGATATGATATGGGCTTACAGACTCTCCATCAATGGAGGACAATGCTCAATACAAGAGCATGAAAATCACATTAAATTATCAAGAACCCTAGCCTCCACAAAAGCTCTCGCTAAGAAAATTAGGGTTTACAAAAATAGCAAAAGAGATGAAAAAAGGTGCAGCCACCACCCTCCTATTTATAGTGGAGGCTTAGACCTTCTAGAAGTTTGACTCAATTGGACACCCGTTAAGGCCCAAAACAAACGGGATACTTACGCACACATTTTAATGCGCCATCTTTAACACCCCTTGACCTAACTAGCTACACCTAGCGCCATCTTGCGCCTCGGATTAGCCAATAGGTCACCCTTGTCCATCTTGCACCACACTTGAGTACATTGACCTCACCCGACATCGTCGATCGTTCTGTACCTCAGCTCTCCGAGCCTAGTTCCGATCATCCTCGTCGTTGACCGTCTTTGACCACCAAGCAACCTGCACAACAATAGATAAGTAAACCGAATTTGGGAACAAGTTCTTCACAACTTGACCTATTTTAGTCAAAACATGCATCATGCAACATATATGCCTTGAAACTCATGACTTTGACCTAACAACAGAATATCGCCGCCACGACGGGCGACGAACCAAGTGAAAACCGGTCAGACCGCCCCTAGGGGCGTTCTGATCGCCCACCCTGGCCAGTCTGACTGCCACCTATGGGCTGTGATGAATCACGGCGGCCCGATCTTCCGATAGGTTCGATTTGGTTCGTCGTGAGGACGTTGACGCTTTGAGGCTTCCGACCAACAGATCGTCACCTCGCAATTCGCTACGCCCGCACGCCTGTCGTTATCGACCACGCTTGCACGCGATCGACCTTACCACGAAGGTTATTGTTCCTGCAAGCAATCGAAGCAACTCACAAGAACAAGGTAGATGCAATCAATTGTATTGCGGATATGGATGAAGTTTACAAGTGGGGTTCCTCAAACCGATAATCGGTAAACCGCAATTGGCGTAATAATCTAAGAAAATCCACCTCTAAACTATGGCGACATCGTATTTTTATAGGAGAACGTGAGGAGGTCGACCTAGGGTTGTGTAGTGGGATGAAGCGTATACAACCCGGACTCCGACCTCGTTACGCTTACAAAGTCTTATTAGTTTCCAAACGGTGACGCAAAGACCTTGTGTTGCGATTTCGTCGAAGATCTAGTCGAGGATCGGTCCTAGGGTGGTCTTGAGGAGTCCATGCTATCTTTGGTCGAGATTGTGTCCAACGAGTATCGTGCTCGCTTTTCGGTCGTAGATTGCTCCAATCGAATCAACTAGTCGAGGTCTTCTTGTAGTGGTCGAGATCTTCTTGTAGTGGTCGAGACCTTCTTGAACCTGGTCGTAGTCCTAGATTCCCGAGTACAAGTAGATCATCTCCATTAGGCAAAGATCATAGAGTTCTCAAATAATACACTCATTTCTAGAAACTACTTTACTCGATCGATTAAGTGATGTGCTCTAGTTCTTGTCATAGGACCGTAGTTCAAAGACCCAGATCTGGAGGGTCTTGTGTAGTGCGTGTATCAGAAGGAGGGATGTCCTCATCATACTCCCCTCTTGAATTGGAGTCGCCCTCCACTCAAGCTCATCTTCTTCTCCCACGATGGTTTCAAATCGAAATGTTAAATGTGGGCTAACCCCAAAATCTGCAGTAATTCTAATTGATATGCATTATCATCTATCTTCTTAATTATCTTAAACGGTCCTTCAGCTCTAGGCATCAACTTTGATTTTCTTAATTCCGGAAACCTATCCTTTCTCAAATGAATCCAAACTAAATCACCTAGTTCAAATTTGACAACTTTCCTACCTTTACTTCCAGCAACCTTATACCTTTCAGTCATATGCTCTATATTCTTTTTAGTGGTTTCATGCAACTTGAGAATAAATGCAGCACGCTTCTTAGCATCTAGATTAATTTTTTTAGAGGTCGGTAAAGGTAGTAAATCAATAGGCGCACGGGGGTTAAAACCATACACTACCTGAAATGGACTTACCTTGGTGGTGGAGTGTACCAACCTATTGTAAGCAAACTCAATATGCGGTAAACACTCTTCCCACATCTTCAAGTTCTTCTATAAAACAGCCCGCAACATGGTTGATAACGTGCGGTTGACAACCTCCGTTTGTCCATCAGTTTGGGGATGGCATGTAGTAGAGAACAGCAGCTTTGTCCCCAATTTATTCCAAAGTGATCTCCAAAAGTGGCTCAAAAACTTCGCATCACGATCCGAGACAATAGTATTGGGCACTCCATGTAAGCGAATGATTTCCCTGAAAAACATATCAGCTATGTTTGTGGCATCATCGCTCTTGTGACAAGATATAAAATGTGCCATTTTAGAAAATCGATCCACTACTACAAATATACTATCTCTCCCCCTCTTTGTCCTAGGCAATCCTAAAACAAAATCCATAGAAATATCCTCCCAAGGGGCGCTAGGAATAGGAAGAGGCATATAAAGTCCATGTGGAAGGAGACGGACTTAGCTTTGTTGCATGTAGTGCAGCGAGCTACGTAGCGCTCGACATCACTCCTCATCTTTGGCCAAAAGAAGTGGGTGGCCAAAGACTTCTTCTCTGTCTTCTTTGCTCCAAAATGCGCCATCAAACCTCCTCCATGTGCCTCCTCAGAATAACAAAAGACTAACAGAGCTAGCTGGAACGCATAGCTTGTTAGCACGATAGACCAAATCATCATTCAAAGACATAGTTATTCCATGTCTTCCTCCTTTACAATGTTCAAGCACTTCCTTAAAGTCCAAATCAGTGACATATAAACTCTTAATGGCCTGCAAACCAAAAATCTTATAGTCAAGTTGAGATAACATGGTATAAATTCTACCCAGTTAGCATGTCGTTTATTCAGTTTAGCTTGACTTCTAATATGTTTTAGCGATTCATGATCCGAATGTATAACAAATTCTTTGGGCCATAGATAATGTCGCCAAGTTTGAAGCACTCGAACTAAAGCATACAATTCCTTATCATAGGTGGAATAATTCAAACTAGGCCCATTTAGTTTTTTTGAAATATGCAATCGATTTACCTTCTTGAATCAATACACCACCTATCCCAATCCCACCGCATCACATTCAATTTCAAAAGTCTTACCAAAATCGGGGAGTTGGAGTAGGGGTGCTTGGGTGAGCTTCTCTTTCAACAAGTTGAATGCCTTCTCTTGTGCAGTCCCCATTGAAAGACACTCATTTCTTTGTCAATTCATTCAATGGTGCGGCAATGGTGCCAAATCCCACACAAAGCGCCGATAGAATCCAAAGAAGGCCATGGAAGCTCCGCACTTGTGACACAAGAGTAGGCGCCGGCCACTTTGGATGGCTACAATCTTTGTCTCATCCACCTCAATGCCCCGTGGTGTCACAACGTAACTAAGAAATGCAACTCGATCGTGCAAAAGGTGCACTTTCGAGGTTACCAAACAAACGTCGTCTCTCAAAGCATTAAAAACAAGACGATATGATTTAAGTGTTGCTCATGTGACTTGCTATAAATCAAGATATCATCAAAGTAAACCACCACAAATTTTTCAATGAAAGGACGAAACCTCGCTCATCAAACGCATAAAAGTACTAGGTGCATTAGTTAGACCGAAAGGCATCACTAACCACTCATATAATCCAAACTTAGTTTTAAAAGTAGTTTTCCATTCATCTCCTAATTTCATTCTAACTGTGGTAACCACTCCGCAAGTCAATCTTTGTGAAAATAATAGAACCACTCAATTCATCTAGCATGTCGCCTAGCCTTGGGATAGAATGACGATACCTTATAGTAATGTTATTAATGGCTCTGCAATCAACACACATACGCCAACTACCGTCTTTCTTAGGAACCAAAAGAACGGAACAACACAAGGACTAAGGCTTTCTCTTACGCACTCCACGGTCCAAAAGATCTTGGACTTGTCATTGAATTTCCTTAGTCTCCTCCGGATTGGTCCTATATGCGGCACGGTTTGGCAAAGTCGCTCTGGGATCAAATCAATTTGATGCTCAATTCCTCGAATAGGTGGTAATCCCGGGTACCTCAGTTGGCAATACATCCACTTACTCCTCGCAAAAGGTTAGCAACAATAGGAGGCAAAGAGCTAGCTATGTCCTCAGCTTAATATAAGGCATTTTTGCATATCAAAGCATAGCATGGCACTCATTATTACAAATTTCAGCAAGTTCGATTTAGTGGCAATCATAACACATCCCTTCAATTTAATTCCCTGACTTAGGACTAGACGCCACTTTCTCCCTTTTGGGTGGAAAACACGCTTTGCTACTTGCTGATTTTCGTAATCATGCTTATCGGTATTTCTTTCATTTTTAGCGCTCTTCTTCATCTTTCGTAATCTCACCGTGTCAAAGGCAACAACTTAATCTTCTTACCCTTATGTGAAAATGAGTAGGTATTAGCTCTACCATGGTGCAAAACATCATTGTCATATATCCAAGGTCTACCGAACAACAAAGAGCATGCTTGCATAGGCACGATATCAAAGTCAGAACTATCTTTGTAATTACCTGCTAAAAATTGCACTTTCACAACTTTGTGTACCTTTAATTTACCACACGAATTGAACCATTGGATGTAGTAGGGACGTGGGTGTGGTTGTGTGGTCAAGCCAAGCTTCTCGACCATCTCGGAGCTTGCAAGGTTGTTGCAGCTCCTCCATCAATGATGACTCTGCAGCCTCCGTCCTTCACGAGAAATCAGTCCAAACAAGTTGTGCCGCTGATTTTGCTCCGCCTCTCCACTTGTGCGCCAACACTCGCTATGCAACAAGGCTCACATGATACTCGGTGTCAACAAAGCAGCCTACTTGTTCCTCTACATCATCAAGATCACCGCTTCATCTCATCTCCTCCACCGCAATGTTAGCCGCAAGTACATATTCGTCCTCAATATCACTAGTACTTACATAACCACCGCCTTTGGTGGCAAGGTATGCTCACGATCAAGGCGATCCCTCATGACGTGCCCCATTCCCTTGCAACGGTGGCACACAATCCCAATGGTACGACCGGTGGAAGCAACCGACGAAGAACTCTTGGTCGGTGCTCGCACACTAGTAACTTTACTTACCTCGGGTGCATGTGATGTTGTCTGAGGTGTTCTGAACGCGCCCTACTCGTGGAGGGGACAGCAGATCGTAGTCAAGGTGGGGCTGTTTTGGCTTGCCCCAAGACCGGTCGTGGTGTAGACATGCTCCCAAAGTTGTTCCTTGGCCTCTGTTGTCGCCCCCGCAATTCTTTTTCGCCAAACATGCAAGTTGGAACAATCTAGGACGCTATCGTATTCTTTGTAATCCACTATGTCACGAATTTCACGCCTTAATCCTCTATAAAACGTCCAATTGCAGCTTCTTCATCCTCAATAATATCACAACGCAACATGCTAATTTGTAGCTCCCGATAATATTCTTCTACTGATCTATTACCTTGGTTTAAGCGCTGCAATTTATTACGCAAATCACGCTTAAAAGAAGGTGGGACAAATCATTACGCATAGCAACCTTTAAACCATCCCACGTAGTAGGCGCTAATCCTTGGTGCATACCCTATTCCACCAAATGATGGCAAAGTTTTTAAATTCACTTGTGGCTTGTCTAACTCTATGCACCGGGAACTAAGTGAGCATTCAATTTCGTTTCTACCGTCATCTCCCAATCTAGATATATTTCAAGATCATAAGCACCCGCAAAAGATAGTATAGAGAACTTAACTTTAGCATATGGATCATCATTAACACGTGCATTATGTTGTTGCACATTATTACCTCTCATACCTTGACGGTTGAAGTTCGGTTGGTTCCGCTTGTCGTGCATCAAAGGCGCCGTGGTCGTGCATCTCATTATCATTATCAAACTCATGGTCATGGGTCGCACCATGAGGTTCCACACGACCAACGCTTGGTGGTCGGCTCACCATTCTTTCGAGGCGTAGTGAGCGCCGCAATACTATCGCTGATTGAGCGTTGTAATGTGATCATGGTAGCTTGAAGCTTCCCGTCGATGTTCTCATTAACGGTAGTGTGTTGTTCATCCAATAGCGCCATGAGCTCTTCCTCAAAACACACTCTTGCGCATCCAATCCTTCACCGACATGGTTAGGAGACAAAAGACAACACAAAGGTATTATCCCTATCACTATTAGGTGATCGGAGGGTGGAATCACACACTCAAGCCGCCTTACCAAGCTCTTATGAGTTTCTTACCAAGTTGCGCAGTGGTCTAATCGGCGAAGGTGGGATGTACGATCACTACGGAGGCGAATGCGAGGATCCAACTGAGGGTCGAAAGTATGTGGAGCTCTGACAGCAATGTTTAGTAGCAAGGAATAGCAATAATGAAATCAGATTAGCAAAGTGAACCAAAGCCCACAAGATTGGCCACAGCTTGTTTGGTCTAAAAGTGCCCCTAGCCCTAGCACAACATCGATCAAACAAGGACTCGATACAAAGGAGTCCAAAGGATGCAAGGTCGAATCGGTCGAGACCAACTAGGGGTGATCGAATTGCTTCTTCTTCTTTTCTTTTGCACTTTTGCTTTTTCTTTTCTTTTGCACTTTTGCTTCCTCTTTTTTTTTGCAAACGTGATCCAAGCCCAAAATTCTTCTGTTACCTTTTCTGGATCCGATGAGATGATTGGGTCACAAACTTTTTCCGGAGAGCAGGGGTAAATGGGTAGTTAAAAGATACTCTCTCTCTCTCTCTCTGAACTTGGGCTAGTTCTCATTGCTACTACTGAATCCGACCAGGATCGAATCCGACTGTGTGGTAGTTCCCGAGTGGATGGTAGAATGGGTGTCGCTTCGAAAAGGAGGTCGTGCGTCCAAGATGGATGGTGGCACGGCGGGCGACGGTGCTGACTAGAGACCAAGAATGCTACTCTAAACCAGCAACAAAGACTCCGACTATGGACTCGAACTCAACAATGCGAAAATTGAGAACAAAATTGCGAAAGACACAAAGTGGTTTGGACAATGAATAATTACGATCTAAAACTTTTGTAGGGCGCGCTCGACTCTAGGTGAGGAACACAACTAACAAAAGGGAATAAACGAAATTACCTAACGGGCAACCTTCGCTCTGATACCACTTGATGAATCACGGTGGCCCGATCTTCCAATAGGTTCGATTTGGTTCGTCGTGAGGACGTTGATGCTTTGAGGCTTCCGACCAACAGATCGTCACCTCGCAATTCGCTACACCCGCGACGCTCGTCGTTATCGACCACGCTTGCACGCGATCGACCTTACCACGAAGGTTATTGTTCCCGCAAGCAATCAAGCAACTCACAAGAACAAGGTAGACGCAATCAATTGTATTGCGGATATGGATGAAGTTTACAAGTGGGGTTCCTCAAACCGATAATCGCTAAACCGCAATTGGCGAATAATCTAAGAAAACCCGCCTAAACTATGGCGACTCATCGATTTTATAGGGAACGTGAGGAGGTCGACCTAGGGTTGTGCGGCCGTGGGATGAAGCGTACACAACCGGACTCCACCTCGCTACGCTTACAAAGTCTTATTAGTTTCCAAACGGTGACGCATCACCTTGTGTTGCGATTTACGTCGAGGATCTAGTTGTAGGATCGGTCCTAGGGTGGTCTTGAGGAGTCCATACTATCTTTGGTCGTAGATTGTGTCCAACGAGTACTTGTGCTCGCTCGCTCGGTCGAGATTGCTCCAATCGAATCAACTAGTCGAGGTCTTCTTGTAGTGGTCGAGATTTTCTTGTAGTGGTCGAGACCTTCTTGAACCGGTCGTAGTCCTAGATTCCCGAGTACAAGTAGATCATCTCCATTAGGCAAGATCATAGAGTTCTCAAATAATACACTCAAATTTCTAGAAACGACTTTACTCGATCGATTAAGTGATGTGCTCTAGCTCTTGTCATAGGACCGTGTAGTTCAGCACCCAGATCTGGAGGGTCTTGTGTAGTGCGTGTATCCGAAGGAGGGATGTCCTCATCAGGCTGGTCAGACCGCCAGCTGGGACTTAGCCATTTTTCCTCTCTGGAAAACCGAAACCTACTGTAATTTTCAAACCAATAGAACTTTTGACTGGAGACTCCAAAAATTATGGGACCAAGTGCAATAGAATCTCGTCTCTTGCCTACACCCTCTATTTTTGGCCCAACTCAATCCACCACTTTCTGACATTGCCGGTCCGACCGCCGCTAGCGCCGGTCCGGCCGATCTTGGACCGGTCTGACCGCCGCCCTAGCCGGTCAGACCGGCTGAGACCTAACAGTTCTGTTTCTTTGCGGAAAACATGTGAAACGACAAATCATTAACGCCATTGCCAATTGTCACATCATCCTAAGATCTGGAGCATATCCCCATGATATCCACAGATGTAGTGGTTCTCATACTAACATGTTGGTACTGTGGGCAAAAGCCACGTTGGATTATTCTTTCGAACGCGTGACTTTCACCTATCCTAATCGGTTGATCTTCCGCAACAATATATCTAACAATTTCCTCACGGGCAGAAAGTGGGTTGTATACCTAAGTACTTACAGAGCCATCGGCCTCGAAGTTTAGCTGCGTTTGTACTCCTCCCCCTCGGCTCTGCGGTCCGATCTTGCATAAGCATTCTTTGTGGTGCCGGTTCAAGTGCCCTGTCCCTGCAGCTGTACGAGCAGATAAGTTAGCTTGGCAATAATTACAAGTTGCGCTATCTACCGTTTGGCCGTCTTGGATTTCCTAGCTCCAGGTCATGTGCTTCCAGCAATTCGCCCTTCGTCTAGACCCGCCAAGTTGCGGGCCCGAGCACAGCACGATTTGCCGTGTCGCCCGACGGGCCGGCTTGCTAGGCCCAACCCGGCCCACCGTTCAGGCATGCCAGCCCGGCCTCCACGTGTCCGGCCGGCCGTGCTTCGGCCGTCTTGGGCCTACTGGCTTCAGATCGGCCGAAATGCACTACCGACCCCAACTCTACCTCACATAAGGCCATCTTTCCCTTCACTGCCACTCACAAAACCATCACCATTTCATTTCTTCTCAGCCGAAGGCAAGCAGACCACCGAAAAACCTTGAAGCCAACCAAGAGCAAAAACTCAAGCACAAGCACAACCCTTCCCAGTGCCTCCCACCAAAGCAAGAGCCCAAGCCAAGCACCCCACTGCCACCTCCATCCACACCATCACAAACCACAGAAAGCAAGGAGGAGAGGAGCGCAAGGTGAAGAGGAAGACCAAAGGGAGAGGGAACGGCGCCATCGACGGATTCGAACCGGCAAGGACCAACCGACAGGACAAAGAGGACCAACAAGAGCAAGAGGCGAGCACCAGCACACTATCGGCAATCACACCACTGCCTATCCATTCCCAGCCCAACCAAGCCAATAGAGGTAACCCCATTCATGCTCGGACCGTGCGGGCCAAGTACCGGCTGGGCGCGCAGAGAGCTGCGGGCAAGCCCGGGACGCATGGGCCAAGGCGTGACACCGGGAGAAGGCCGAGAGGAGGCGCCGGGCGCTGGGCTGGCAGCCGGCGGCCGGAGAGGTGGAGCTGGGCCGAGGGGACCGGGCGGTGGTGCCGTCGGGGGAGCAGGGCGAACCGCCACGGGCGCGCGTGCGGGCGGTGGTACCGGTGAGCCGGGGCAAGCGGGAAGCCGGACCATAGGGAGTTTCGGTCGGAGGGGAGCAAATCACCAGAGAAGATTGGAGAAGAAGAGAAATGGAAATGAGAGGAGAACGGGAAGAAAGCTAATGGATGAAATGTCCAGGGAGAAGGTTCGGCCGAATGGGAAATAGGGAGGAGAGAAAGGATTAGGTGTAGAAAATTTAGGGTAATTTTTAGTGTAGATAACTGGTAGTAGACTAGCAGTATAATTAAATATCGATATTAATAAATATCAGCGTTGTATAATTATTAGATCCAATAAATAAGTAAGCCGTGTAAGGATAAATAGCCTCGGACACACCGGTAGAAAAGGAAAGAAAAAGAAGAATAAAAATATTATAAAAAAAGGTAAAAAGGGGGAACGTAACATACCTGCGAGTTTTAGTTAAGTCGCCAGAAAAACGGATTTATAAAACCTCATACAGATAAATAACAGTAGCTATATTGGTAGAAAATAAAATTAGGAAAAACATAAAATAAATAGGAAATTGTATAAGTAAAATCGTTGGTAAAACCCAATAAATTAGAAAAATAATCTGTTGCGATATAAATAATTTAATCAAATTAGAATAATTAAAACAAACAACCCCAAATTTACTTAGAAAAATAAATAAATACGTACACACTTAAGTAAAACCAATTAAGCACATTTGCATGCATAAAATTTAAATAAACATAGTTGCATGTGAATAAGCACAATATTTTGTTTTCATGCGATAAAACATGAGATTAGGTAACCTCGATCCTAGAGCTAATAAGCTTTAGAACACTCGCAGTTGGGGAGTGCTAACCTAACGGGGCCTGAAAAATATTATTAAATTAAAATCCACTAATAAAATAAAATCCACTAACTTATGTATGCATAATATCACCCAAAAGCAACTAAGTGTTTATTTATTTATTATTCGCGCTGCCGCATAATTACAGAGGACGAACCAACACAGACCGGAGTTCGGTTGCGTTGAATCTGGTAAGGCTTACTATTCGTTAAAACGGTGTTCTACCGGGCATACGAATAGTAATCCATATACCTAAGTGTGATTACCCTCGGGGTAATGACACGGGGCGCCACACCAGCTCACCAGCGTAAGGCCCAGTTGAAACCCTAGCGCCGCACTGCTCGAGCCCACCTGCCAGCCAGCGCCGCCGCCGCCGCTCGGTGTCCGTGCCCAGCACGCCACCCGAGGCAATAAAAGCCCAGGGGCCAACCTCGCGTTGCGTGCCCCTCACCCTGCTGCTTCCGTTGCCCTAACACCGTCACCAGAGACGTTGTTGTCGCGTTGCTCGAGCTCGTCGGAGTTGAAGCTGAGCCACCATCGCCATTGAAGTCGTTCCTGAGCTCCTTGCTGCTTGCGCCATCACAGGTGAGGTGTCCTCCTTCACCCCATCTTCTCTTCCTCTATGTTCTCCAACCGCCGCCAAGCTAGAGCGGAGCCACACCGCCACAACTGCTTCGCTGCCGTCCCCGTCCTCCAGCCGATCCACCACCGTCTTGGTTTGCCCCGCCACCCTCGCGCGCTTGCCTAAGCCGCACTTGCCCTTTCCTGGACCTCACTAGAGCCACCGCCGCCGTCCCGTCATTCCCATAGGAGCTCCACCAAGTTGCCATTGACGGAGTTCCATCGGCCACGGCTCGCCGCCGTCGGCGTTGACTTGAAAGGCCACAACTTCCTCCTCTCTCCCTGTTTCTCTGACGTGCAGGCCCCACTTGTCATCTGCCATATCATCGCCACCTCGTGCCGTGTCAGCCGCCACATCCCATGCCACCTAGCCGTCACCTTACCTCCTCTCCATGACGTGTCAGCCACCTCATCGTTGTGTGGCAAGACCTAAAATCCTCTCTCTAACATGTAAATCCCACCCGTCAGCCACTCAATCCAAACCCTAGATCTTCTTCTCTCACTTACATACGGTCCCTACATGTCAGTCAACCTTGGTCAACCATAGCCGCATGGACCCGGTCCACCGTGAACTTGCACCTTCTTGTGGGCTTGGTATATAGACCGGTGGTCCTACATGTCATTCTCTTTTTTTTTTTTTTGGAATTATTTTAATTCCGAATATTCAATTATTCAAGTGGATCCCACATGTCATATACTTAGCCTTTTCCAAATTTTTTGAAATAAAATATTTCAGGAATATTCCGTGGACCCCACTAGCCAGTTTATCTGTCCTTTTTCTTTTTCAATATTTTCCTTCCCTATCAAACTTTCGAGAGCTCCTTTTTTCTCATACGAACTCCGATTGAACCTATTCAAGTTTCTAAATTCAAGACATACGTCTTAGTTCCATTCAATTTCAATTTAGTGTTTATTTGGTTCATCTTTTTGAATTTGTTTGTTTGTGTGTTTTCTCTCTCGTTAGATGTTGACGTTCCGGAATCGTTCCGAAGGAGCTAAAGGTCTAGAAAATAGAAGAATAAAGATAAAATAAGAACATCATTGCTATAGCAAGGCAAGTTGTACCTTTGACCATGTTGAACCCAGTTAAAAAAACTACTTTGATTCAAATTATTGCATTTTACTTCAAGTATTTAGTTCTTTAAATGTTTTGGGATTAGTTATTCACCCATTTGATTATATCCACTTTTTCTCATTGTATTACCAGGATCTTTTGTCATCCTACCCTGGTTAATTCTTAGTTTGCATTATCATATTATTGTGAAACTATTACTATTATTTGTTTTAAATTTTTCTTTCAATTTATTATTCATATTCAACTACAATTGTTGCTTTTATGCAAAATAATCATATATGCCATATCCCTTGGAATAAGCCATCATCTATAATTGTATTATGTGGTGCGACTTGCTGAGTACTCTATGTACTCATTCTTGCTATAAAAAATATTGTTCAGTTGGAGAAGACTACATCGGTTCATCGTTGATTAACAAGTTCCACTTCAAGTATCGTGGAGAACTAGGTCGCGCTACTCTAGTCGATTGTCTATGGACATATGGATTGACTTCACTGAAGTTATTCTATTTCCTTCCGCTGCAGCTTATTTGAGTTACTCGCCTTCTGAGGTATTAATTGTAAATTTTGACCTTAAGATCGTTAATGATAATTATGGTTGTTCGCCTATTCCTTAGTTAGCTTTGCATATGTAATGATATTTCATTGATGTTACTGTTGTGTGCACTAGCATAATCCTAGACTAATGCAGTCTGTGCAAACAACCTATATTTACATATTTTTGTTATGTCCTAGCGTTGGTAGAAATTAGTGTTTTTTTAAGAATTTAGCCCAAGGCATGGTCAAATTCTAGATCCGCCACTAGTAGTAGGGTTGGCTAGCACAAAGTAGCATGATTTGGTGTTTCGATTTTTGTTTGCTAGTTGTTAGGTTAGAGCAAGTTTTATGTATATGCATGGGTAAATCTCAGTTTGTGGGCTTTGTCCTAGTTGAATTTTAGTCCAAAATAGAGCTTACCAGGTTTATCAAATCTAAATCCGTTTTGTAGTACGATCCTTAAATAAGATGTAGGATCACATGAATATCCATGGTACCCTCAACCACGGTTGCAGTGTAGCTTTTCTTTGAGATTAGAACAAGGGCATACATTCATGCACATCCCACTCACACTACACATGGACACATATGTGTCCTGCTAGTACACGCTAGATCTCAAGTGGAAGTAATTTATGGAGCGTAGGCATATGCTTTCCCACTGAACTCACTGCTCGGTTTGTTGGAGTATAGCTTATTTGTCGGGAATCCTACTGGCTCCTATGCTTGGATTAGTAGGATCAATGCACCCATTATTAGCACTTCAACTTGGATGAAAGATCCTAACCAACCCCAAAAATCTATTGGATCGGATCAGAATGAGATCTGAAATTCTAAATTCCAAAAGGCCATGTGATATTTTTACACGAGAATGAAGAACCTCAAGGGTGAAAATGCAAGAGAACAAAGAGCCAAGAGAAGCATATGATAAAGAGAGCCAAAAACGGAAACAATGCGCAAGCCCTTCGGGTGGTGCCGCTCCCGTGCCCTTTCTTCTTTCTTCTCCTTAAACGGCAAATTAGTGTCCTATTACTCCCTCCCCCTCTCTAAAATCTAGATAATGCTCACCTTTCCAACCTCAAAAGCCCCCCACAAACCCTAAAATCCCATTGTACCAGGAATCTTCTGATCTCAAAGGAGAGGGTGGGGAAGAAGTTTGACCGGAACCCCAACAGGTATCACGTTTTCTTGCTTTGTTTTCTCCACCTATGGTGAGATACACGAGTTCTTTCTATGCGATTCTCCTGTGTTAGAAGGCTGCAAAGTTTCAAGCGGTTTTTTGTGTTTATGTGGGGATTTATTTTCTGTCATTTATTCACAGTTTCTTGTTAAATCTTCCCGTGGTAGTTTTTATTATTTTCTTGGGGGGTTTGCGAAATGGGGGTTTGCGTGAGGGACAAATGTGTAATCCCTCGCTTCATTTTTTCTGTTATTATGATAATTTTGTATATTTCTTGGCCTCTAATTTTCTGAAGATGATAAGAAGAATATAGAGTTCTTTTCCCCAGTTCGTCTCAGCCATCAGAATGAAAAACTTGATTTGATGAGCACACGTATGTGCAATGAACTAGGTTAAGGTATTTTAGTGAATTCCTTTCTTCTTTTACCTTGCTGATTTCTTCTTTGCATGTAATGGGTACAGCGTACAGAGCATTACATATCTTAGCTTGATGGTTTTACCTTTACGGAGAGGGTTCAAAAGTGCAACGGATTGAAACAGAGAGGGAAGATAGTTTATGTTATCTTGGTGATCCTAGGAGCTCAATGGAACGAATTATCGCCGTAGTGATTGTAGGAAGAAAAACTTCTGCTGGGAGCCTGGAAAGCTTTGAAGTGATAACATGCTCTCTTCTTCATACTGTTCTTCCGTGGATCACACACTTGGACATCTGAATTTTTAGGATTTAGGGACCTAAAATAGTATAGTGTTGTGCATTTCTTGTTTAGGAAGATGTGGATTAGTTATTACGTTGCCCACGTTGTTCCTAAACAGAAGCCGTGTTCCATTTCATTCCTATAATCAGTATCATGTACTACTATATGTCTAATAGGAAAATGTGCTGTTTGGGGGTAGGGGCAACACTAGTAGTCCTGGAATTCCCTAAGTTTTGTATATTCCCTAGCTATATGTGTATAAGTGATGTGCAATAATATTTGCTTCAGCACTCTCTGTCTGTCTGCCTATCTCTCTCCCCAGTATGTAGAATTGAGGTTCAATAAGGGAATAATTGTATTTTAATCCTGTCAAAACAAGTACTGGAGCTTGCCAGAAATGCTGGAAGCGGGTAAAAATGTTGACATGATAACTGTATATTAAATTCTCTACCAGATTTACAGTTGAATATTGGCAGCTAGCATTGAGCATAAATAAATATTTTCTGTCAAAGTGAAGGGGTGCATGCACCATATGATGATATGAATCTGCCTCAGGCTTTTATTTTTTTCTTGGAAAAAGTTGAATTCATGATGCTAATTTCGAATATGTGTTTTGGTACACAGGTTGGGTATGTTTATTTGAAGTATGGGCTGTTTCAAGGCAGAGACCCAGGAAGGCTGTGAAAGCAATCAACATATTGAGCAGCGGTCCATATGCTTACACTCATTTTCTGATCTGTCACATGTTTCTGCAGCTACATTTATGTATCTTTTGAAGGATTGCTACCTATATGGTATACCTATTTTCTTTAAGTTATCCCAAAATTTCCATGTATTTGTACTTTGTACTTCAGTATCTACAGTATTCCTGTGCTGAAATCTTTTTCTTCAAGCATGGCTGCAACTAGTTTTTTTGCCATGAAATCAAAATAGTGTGACATAATCTTCCAAAAAAAATGTTATAGAAAATAGATATCCTATTTTACATATTGATAGCTACAGATTTGTCCATAGTAGTTCCAATGGAATCTGACAATCTGTAATGATTGAGGTGAGGTAAACTTTATCATCACAATATAATTTCAAATTTGACTAATGCCAAACATAGGCTCTTTAATTCTTTGGCTTTGCAAACTTTTTGCAATTTATGCTTAGCGTAAGAAAAGTTGTTCTCTACTCCAACATAGATGTGCTATATGTTTTTTTTTTTTGCTTTTTAGTGTCAATCTGATCCTTGATCTTCTAGTTTTTGTACTTTTTTTAATGTTATTGTTATGCTTGTTCATACAACTGACCTTTTGTAACCTTTAATTCAGGAACCCACAAAGCAACCCCAAAGTTCAGGATCCTTCAGCAGCAGGTAAAAAGGGCATTAAACAATGGTCCTCAGCCAGGCCCGTTCACGTACATTGTTCAATGCATGTACATTATACCTTTGCTGGGGCAGACTTATGCTGAAGGGTTCAGCCATATGTTGATGTCTTCTCTAAGGCATTTGAAATCTGTGGAATCTGTACAGAAAGATTTCTTTGATGCAAAGCATCTTGCTGCCCTACTTGTTCTCGATATCCTTGCTTCTGTTGTACACCATGAGGAACGTATTCTGGTAAAGCTTCTTGAGACATTTGATATTGAGTTGAGAGATATGGCCCATGCTTTGTATGGTTCAGAGTTGGGTGATGAAGATCTAGTGAAAGCAACAGGACATCTCAAACAGTATGTGCAATCCCTTATGAAATCAGAATCCTATGTGACTGCTGTAACCATGATTACACGATTTTCCATCCAGTGTTGTGATGAGTCCTTTCTCATAAAACTGATTGAAAGTAATCAATTCAAGGCAGCCGAGAAGTGGGCAGCTTTCATGGGAAAGGAAATGATATGTTTAATCATCCAAAAGTATCTAGATCTGAAAATGATAAAGAGTGCGAACGAGTTGGTGAAACAATATGACTTTACAGAAGAGTTCCCAGATGTTAACTATTTGTATAAAGAGAGGTAACCTTCCTGTTGTTCAATGCAAAGTACTTGTAAACTATGTTGTTTACCATTCTTTTAAAATTTTGAAATCTTTTGTATTTGCAGTTTATTGAAGAAGCTGGCTGAGAAAGGTTGTTGGGATATTGCAGAAGTCCGGGCCCAGAAGGAAACAAAACTCATGGAATACCTGGTAATATGCATCCACATTGTCACAATCAACTTTTCGGTCATGTTCATTGTTTACGTACATGTCCGAGATCATGAAGGTATTTATCTCAATAAAATGGCAGATCCATTTGACCAGGGATAAAAAAACCATTACCGGACCAAATCCCGCCCGGAGACCGGGAACGGACCGGCCGGGTTTTCCCGGGAAAAACCCGGTTAAACTTCATTTGAATTTGCTTAAAAACCAACCGAAATTCGACATTTGAAATTTGAAATTGCAAAACCCAGGAAAACCGGCCGGGATTTTGAATCCCGGACCTCGGCCGGTAACCGGCGGTTACCGGACGGGAATTCTATCTCTGCATTTGACTAGACATAGATTCCTATATGCCATTACCTTCATTCACCAGATGAAATGGCTAGGAGATTGTTTTTTTTGGGTTATTTGTTGGGCATGTATGATGGTATTTTGGAAGCTGATCCTCATCTACTTTATAATGACTATTATTTGCTGATAATCCTCATGTATCAGTATCCTAAAAAATAAGCTTACCTTCTGGCACAGGTATATCTGGCTATGGAAGCAGGCTATATGGAGAAGGTTGATGAGCTTTGCCAACGATACTCTCTTGAAGGTTATGTCAATTCTTTGGGTAAGCTAACACCTAGGGGTTGAAAAACCGGATTCGGTCGGAATCCCGGCCGGCGGCCGGTTACCGGAAAAACCGGAAAAATACCGGTCAAATTTTAAAATTCAAAATTTGAATTGAAGTTTTCCCGGAACCCGGAAAAACCGGTTGAAATACCAGGAAAAACCGGAAAATAGAGAAAATTTGTAATTAGCAAGTTGAAATTTGGAATAATGCAATTTTAAAAGTCCTAAATATACTAAAAACTAATGTTTCAATACATAATCTAGTATAACAATGACTAAACCAACTGAGGAAGGACATTATAGAGTCAAAAATTTGAATTTGAATTTAAATATCCCGGCGGTTTTTCTTGGGACCGCCGAAAACTGGTTTTTGGTCGGGGCAGAATCAAGTGGTTTTTTGGCAGAGGCCGGTAACCGGCTGTTTTTTTACCTATGCTAACACCTATGATGTTATTGATCCGACATTAATCTATAGAGCTATATTCTCTTTATTTACTAGCCATTTCTCTTTATAGTAGTAAACACCTAGCTTCTGTTCCGGGAACACCCTTTATGCTTGCATTTAAAGAGCCATTCCATTCACATTTCCTTAGGATTATATAATACCCACTAGAATGATGAAGTTAAATGACTTTCAGGTGGAATATGAATTCTGGGTTGTCTAATGTAGCATCCAACTGGAAAGAAAACTATTATGGGGATGTTTAGTGCATGTACCCAACTTGTTAACAGTTCATTCGTGATGAATAAGTCACTGTACTGTGGTCTTTGTGGGGTAGGTTTATACAGCAGCTTTAAGGATAAAGATCTTGGTTGTCATAGGACAAGATCTTGACTGCCCTATGATGCAGCCTTTAAGGACAAAGATCTTGGTGTCATAGGACAAAGCAGACTTTAAGGATGAGATCTTGACTGTCATAGGACAACATCTTAGGATAGCATCTTAGCATATGTTTGGCTGGTTGACAGCCTATAAATATGTATCCCCAACCCTCGAGTTGGCATGGCATTGTGATAGAAATCCAAGAAAAAAATTGCCTCATCTCCAAGTGTCATCCTCTCCATGAGAGTAAGGATCTTGCTATCACCAACATGACAAGACTCCAATGAGTAACAAGTGGTATCGAGCCATACTATCCTCAGCCCGAGCATCTCTCGCTCATCTCCGTCTCCGGCCTCGCAGCTAGCCCCATTGTCCCCCTCGCTCCTCTCTCCGGAGACGGCAAGGCTCGTCGGCGACCCTCTCCACGCTGACAAATTTCGAAGCGCGCCATGTCCGCGAGGCAATCTCGGCCTTCGATCGCCTCGAGCACACACAGCGTCGTGAGACAGGCCGAGCTTCGCATGCGGCAGCAGCAGCATGCCAGCGAAGGGCGGCAGTGCGGCGGGCGAAGGGCGCTAAGGTCGGGTAGCGGCGGAGCAGGCGGAGAGTGGAAGGAGGCGGAAGGCGGGCGGCGGCAGCGGCGGCAGCGAGGTCAAGTTTCTGAGGTCAAGGTTTTATATGGCAAGAATAAAGCTCCATCTCTGCGATAGCAAGCGCCGACGCGGACCTTGAGCGGCCGGAGAGGAGGCGCAGAGAAGCGAAGTGGCGCAGATGGCGGCCGCACAAGACGCCACGAAGCGCGCGACAACCCAGACAGCGGATGGATGCGCCGGTGGCGCTCTGGAGGAGGCGCGCCGACGGCGGCGACGGGTCGACGGAGAGCGCGGCCTTCCAGCGACGCGCTCTCTCCCGATGACGGACCGTGGTCACCACGGTACCAGTCGTCGTCGAGGACGTCGGCCCGGCGGTGGTGGCCTACCCTTACCAAGACCAACTATGTCGAGCGGGTGCGGTGATGAGGGTAAAACTCGAGGTCCGGCATATGTGGGATGCAGTCCGGTACGGCGACGTTGACTACGACTAGGATCGACGGGCGCTGGATGCTCTCATCACCGCAGATCCGCCGAGATGCGCTTCGCTACCAACAAGCGGATCGCCAAAGAGGCTTGGGACGCCATCATTGCGGCCGACGATCGGCGGCGGCCGCGCCGCAAGTCTACATTGCGCACGCCGCGCGGAGCGGGAGCACTTGGCCTTCAAGCCGGTGAGGGCGTGGATGACTTTGTTCTCCGTCTCAACACTTTGTTGCGGTAGTGCGGTTCGGCGACGACACCTACGGCGAGGAGAGGCATGGAAAAGCTCTTCCGCTGCGCCCCGAGAAGTACAAGCGGGCGGCCCGCTCGATCAGTCTCGCCTGGACCTCTCCACGATGACGATCGAGGAGGCGCGGTCGCCTCAAGGTTGTTGATGACGATGAGCCACAACGCCTCTCGGGACCGTCTCCATTGGCGGGAAGCTCCTCCTCGCTCGGGAGCGATGGTCGCGGCCAAGGTGGCAGGAAGAAGGGAGCCTTCTTCCACGACAGCGACATAAGCATGGTAAGCGCGCAAGCCGCGCAAAGACGCCGAGCATGGGTGCGAGGACGTCGCCGAGGGTAATGATCGTGGAGGTGCCAGCGGCGCACCGGCAAGCAAAGCCAAGACGAGACGACTCTTGCCACAGCCGCGCAAGCTTGGTCATTGGGCGAGATTGTCGATACCACGACGCTGCGAGCCCACGCCGCAGCGCAGTGAGGAGGAGGAGGAAGCGGCTCTGTTCATTGCTCATGCGAGCATCGAACTACCTCCGCCGCACCGGCCGCAGCGATGGCTCTCTCCACCTTGACGAGCCAAAGCACATGCCTCCCGGCCACGGCTCGGCAACGACAAGGATCGGACGGGTGGTGCCTCGACACCGCGCCACCCATCACATGACCGGTCAGCGGAGTTCTTCGCCGAGTTTGACTCGGCGTCCGAGGCTCCGTCAAGTTTGGGGCGCCCGGCGTGGAAATCAAGGGCGTCGGTTCCGTCATCTTCACCGCCATGTCCGTGAGCACAGTACGCTCACCGGCGTACTACATCCCCGATCTGCGGAACTCCATCATCGACTTGAGCGGCTCGATGAGAACGGCTCGTGTCGAGATCGAGCACGGGTTCGCGGATTTGGGATCTTCGTCGCCGCCTTCTTGCCAAGGTAACGAGGCGCAAATCGACTCTACATGCTTCACGGCGGTGGCACAACCCTCTGTCTCGCCGCTCGTCGGGACGACGAGGCGTGGCGATGGCACGAACGCTTTGGGCACCTTTCACTTCGAGGCCACAGGCGGCTCGGTGCCATGGAAATGGTGCGAGGCCCGCCGTGCCTTGACCATGTGGAGCGATTCTGCGATGTCTGCGTGTTGACGAAGCAGGCGACTCCCTTTCCCAAAGAAAGTAGTTTAGAGCCAAGGAGAGGTTCGAGCTCGTGACGGGACTTGTGTGGCCCGGTGACACCGCCACACCGGAGAGGACGACGCTACTTCTTGCCGCTTGTCGACGATCTCTCTCGCTACATGTGGGTGATGGTCTCGGCGGCAAGGGAGTTGCGGACGCCATCAGCGCACGCAGCCGCTGCGAGGCGAGCGCGGCCGCAAGCTGCGGCGTCTTTGCTGCACAACGGCGGTGAATTCACGGCGGTGAATTCGCGTCATCTTTGCTGATGAGGGCATTCAGCGCCACTACTCGGCTACCGTCATGACCGCAGCAGAGCGGTGTCGTCGAGCGGCGCAACAGACGGTTGTAGGGATGGCTCGCCCTCCTCAGCAGAGGGATGCGGTGTCTTCGGGAGAGCGGTGGTAACGGCCGTCTACATCCTCAACCGCCGCTTACCAAGGCGCTCGATGGCGGGACGCCGACGAGGCTTGGCATGGACGCAAGCCGGCGGTCTCCACTTGCGGGTCTTCGCTCTCTCGCTCGCCAAGGAGCTTGGTCACATAGGTAAGCTCGGCAGTGAGCACTCGGAGTGTTCATCGGCCACGCGGAGGCTCGAAGGCCTACCGCATCCTCGACCTGTCACACACAAGGCCCAGATCTAGCGTGACGTTGTGTTCGACGGCGGCGAGGCGGGACGAGGGACAAGGCGGTGGGCGACGGTTCGACTTCGACTCGGGGACTTTGTTGTCGACCACGTCCATTTCGAGAGAGCCGGGAGCTAGCGGCTCGTTTTCACCGAGCTCGCCCACCTCGACACCTTGCTCGCCACCGCCCGGCGAGTGCTCTACCACCTTCGCAGACGGCCACGCCACGCTCTCCCGCACCGGCTCACCACTCTCCCGCACCGGAGGCCACACCACCGGATCGGCCCCAATAGCCGGTCCACGACGAGCAAGCGGCGCATGGTGGAGTTCGCTATCTCATTGTCTCACGACGAGGACCGCCGACGCTACCACGACGACGAGCCTCTACGCTTATCGTACCATGGACAACATCCTCGGAGCGGCCATCCTCGGATCTGGCGCAAAGACGCCTTCGACTTGGAGAGCGCTTGGCGCGGCGACGACGGCGAGCCTCGTTCTTCAGCGAGGCGGAGGGAGACGCGGCATGGCGTGTCGCGATGAAGCGAGAGATGACGCCGCCGAGCGGAACCGGACGTGGAGGTGGCGGATCTTCTGCCGGCCACCGGCGATCACCCTTAAGTGGGTGTTCGCCGAAGTGGGATGAAGCGGCGCCATCATCAAGCACAAGGCTCGCTTGGTGGCACGAGGTTTCATGCGGCAGGAGGGTCGACTTCGATGACGCGCTTGCGCCGCGCGCGCATGGAGTCCGTTCGTCTTCTCCTCGCACTTGCGGCCCGGGAGGATTGGCGCGTCCATCACATGGACGTCAAGTCCGCCTTCCTCAGCGGCAACTTGAAGGAGGAGGCCTCACGTCGTCACCGCCGGATTCGTCATCCCCGGCAGGAGGGCAGGTTCTCCGCTGCGCGCAAGGCCTCTATGGCTTGCAGCAGCACCACGAGCCCGAACGCTAAGTTGGACTCCACCTCAAGCAAATGGGTTTCAGCAGAGCGCACACGAGGTGCGGTCTCACGGCGGGGCAAAGCGGCAACGCCTGGCGCGGGCGTCACGTCGACGACTGCTGATCACCGGCCCAAGGAGGGCGAGGTCGAGGCGTTCAAAGCGAGATGAAGACCGCCTTCGGATGAGCGACTTGGGGCTCTCTCCTTCTACACAGGGATCGAGGTCCACCAGACGACTCCGATATCTCCTTCAACCAGACCGCCACGCCAAGCGCACCGTCGAAGTGGCGGGCTCACCGATCGCAACCCCACCCACACTCCTATGGAGGAGAGGTCCCGAGTCGTGAGAGCACGGCGGAGGAGGCGGACGCGACGCAGATCGGCAAGATCGTGGGCGACCTTCGCTACCTCGTCCACACGCGCCCAGATTTGGCGTTCGCCGTCGGCCACGTCGGTCGGTTCATCGGCGACCGACGGCGCGAGCATCGGCAAGCCGTGAAGAGGATCCTCCGCCACGTTGCGGGCACCTCCGACCACGGCTTGCACTACCCGAGGTGTCGTGGCGCGCGCTTCATCGCATAAACGACGGCGACCACGCAGCGACATCGACACCAAAGAAGAGCACAAGCGGATTCTCTTCTTCCTCGGCAAGTGCCTCGTTAGTGGCGATCGATCAAGAAAGTGGTGGCCCTGTCACCGTGAGGCCGAGTACATAGCGGCTTCCACCGCCGACTCAGCGCCTCGCTCGCTCGGCGCTTGGTGATCTCCTCGGCGGAGACATTTGGCGGTGGCGCTCGAGGTGGAAACAAGTCCGCCTGTTACGGCAAGAACCCGTTTTCCACGAACGGAGCAAGCACATCCGGGTGAAGTACCACTTCATCCGAGGCTGTTTGGATGAAGGCAGCATCAAGGCGAGCTACATCAACACCACGGATCACTTGCGGACACGCTTCACCAAGCCTCTTGGGAGGGTAAAATTCCTCGAGTTCTGCTCTAGGATCGGGATGGTTCAACTCTCCCACAAGACGACGCACAAGACTTAGGGGGAGAATGATGAATAAGTCCCTGTACTGTGGTCTTTGTGGGGTAGGTTTGTACAACAGCTTTAAGGACAACATCTTGACTGTCATAGGACAACATCTTGACTGTCCTATGACAAGCAGCCTTTAAGGACAAAGATCTTGACTGTCATAGGACAGCATCTTGACTGTCATAGGACAGCAGCTTTAAGGACAACATCTTGACTGTCATAGGACAACATCTTAGGATAGCATCTTAGCATATGCTTGGCTGGTTGGCAGCCTATAAATATGTATCCCCAACCCCTCAGGTTGGCATGGCATTGTGATAGAAATCCAAGAAAAAAAATTGCCTCATCTCCAAGTGTCATCCTCTCCATGAGAGTAAGGATCTTGCTATCACCAACAGCAAGACTCCAGCGAGTAACAATTCGAACCAAGGGCTAATTGACATTTGACACTACTATTGCATTATCTGGAGAAGTTGACAGGTGACTCATAAATGACTTAGCCAATAGCCACAGAAATCTGGCATGTGAATTGACTATTCAATTAATCTAAACTAGTTTTAAGAGCTGTACAAAGGAACAACGAATCTTTAGAATCAACATTTTTACTAGTACAAGTAAATGAGGAGGCAGAGGAGGGAGGGAGTAATGCAGGCTGACCCACTAATGGGTGGATGCAGAGTTAACATGCAAGCTATCAAAAGGAGGGTGGTGGTATAGTCTGTGAATTTTATTCATCCAGTATATTTAGGATCATACTAATTAATGGATACTGGCCGATGGGTATGATGTGAGGTGGGAGTTTAGCCGTTGATCAGTTAATCAAATGTCCCAAGCGTGTGATAGTTGCAGTTTTGATGGCATCCCAATATGCAGCCTCACCCTAATTTATTTAACCTGATATGTATGCTTGATACGCTGGAACTGACTTTATCCATTTGTTCCATTTCTATTCTTGATGTATATTAATTGTGTATGAGGCAGTTCCAGAGGAGATCTTTTGTGGGTCTGATGACTTAGATCTGAAGACAGTGGTTTTAGAAGAGATAGTCTGGGTTGATGAGATCAACGGACTGCTTAACGCAACAAGTTATATTGAAGCTTGTAAAATTATCGGCGTGGATTGTGAATGGAAACCTAATTTTGAGAAAGGTAGCAGACCTAATAAGGTAAGTGATGGCTCAATTTGAATTGATGTTAGTTTCCATGTTTGGTTAGGTTTTCACTTGTTCTGGTATAATTATATTTATAATCCTTTCCCCAATTTATTGTAAACTTATGATGCAATATTATAGCAACATATTATGGCTGAATAAAAATCCTACTCCACTGTTCTTCCTCAAAAAAGTATCGCTGAATAAAATAGGCTAAATAGTTGTTTTATGTATCATGTGAGCAGTTTATTGGTTCCGGTATTCATCTTTCCATGTCATTCTTGTATCCAAGGTGCATCTGGGTGCTAATTATTTTACCATGTTATTATATTGGAACTACTATTTCATCTTTGAGTTTCCATGATATTTTTAGTTTCACTGTCAAGAGTTTTCCATCCTTATTTGTCCACATATTTGTTCTTCAATTGATTGATTTCAGCTCTATGGTTAGGTCTCTATCATCCAAATAGCGTCAGATAAGAAAGCTTTCATCTTTGATCTGATTAAGCTATATGAAGATGATCCGAAAGTATTGGACAGCTGCTTCAGGCGAATTATGTGTTCTTCTAACATACTAAAGCTGGGTACTATTTGATCAAATACTTCTGTCTTCCACATGCTCATGTTTTCCTTAAAAGAGCATTTCCTTATTGTGTGTCTTGTTAGAAAAGATCTAACTTGTTGCACATTGCAAATCAAAGGCTATAACCTGCAATGTGATCTGCATCAACTGTCACAATCCTATGGAGAATTGGAATGCTTCCAGTCCTATGAAATGCTGCTTGATATCCAGAAACTGTTCAAAGGAGCTACTGGTGGTCTCTCTGGGTTATCAAAGGTATTCATCATATCACAAATAGGCCCCACTCAACTGATATCCAGTTAATGTTGACATTTTCGTTTAGCCTAGAGTATAGCTTAGAACAAGTTCTCTGTTCTTCCATCTTTATATATCCCACAATGCTTTCAGAAAATATTAGGAGCTGGTTTGAACAAGACACGACGAAATAGCAACTGGGAGCAGCGGCCTCTCAGCCAGAATCAGGTCTGTCACTCATCCATTATCTTATTTTTCCTGTTCCTAAAAATCAATCCTGTGAGTCCTTAATCCTTATGAGTTAGCGTCCCCTTTATTGGTATGATTGATTTATTTATCATAATTTAGACATAGGTTTTATAACAGAGTGCTTCTTAATGCATTTTCACAAAGCTTTCCTACTCATGAGAGGTCTTAATGGATTTTTTTCAAGGCTTTCCTACTTGCTTTTACATTAAGAGATAAAAAGTAAGATTTGCACATGTAAGTTAGTAGAACTCGAAGGTTAATAAGACTGTTTGTGAGATAAGCCACATAAGCCTTTTTTTGTTGAAAGACGAAAGTATGAGCTTGTTAGCTAGTACCTTTTTTAGCATTACCACCCTTAGATTGCCTTGTCTTCTTCTCATGTATAGGCGATGTTTTCTGTTTGGTTGGGTTAAGCTTATCTCAGTAAGTAGCATTAGTTTAAACTAGGTCAAACATGCTTTATCTTGTAATGCAAAACTATGAGTTTTTGGTAGGATGTCATACTGTTTGTCAAGGATGTCAAGTGCCACTGCTAAAACAGAGATTCACATGCTCCTTTTTCAGAAAGAGTATGCTGCTCTTGATGCTGTGGTCCTTGTTCATATATTCCATCACGTCAGGGGGCAACCTCAGTTTGGTGTCACTGAGGGATGCAAAGTGGAATGGAAGTCTCACATTGTAAGTCCTCATTCTAAACATTTTATTACAAAAATTCCACTGTTTACATGCTAATCCTGGACATCATGTGATACAGTTTAACTTTCTGTTGCAGGTTTCCCGAGTGAATAGCTCGCGTAATCCATTACGTTTCTAGTATTAGGGTTGCTCAAGTTGACTATGGGACTTCTGAGTTCTGATAGCTACAAGAACCTATCTGCTAAGTGACAGCTTCTAAGGAACCAATCTGTTGATAGTCTTTCATAGTTCTCACATCCTAGCTGATGTCAGCGCCTGTTGCTGCGATTTATTGCCCATGTAATTATTGCATGCTTCAGAGATTCTTTCCATGTCGTGTTCGGATTAATTATGAACTGCTGTCGGTTCAAGCCTGCATCTTTTCGGTGGTATGTGTAAGGAATAGCAACTTGTATTATCAGGAGTCAATGGGCCAATATATATACACCAGTACAGGTTACCGATAAAGAAACCAAATAATATCTAGAGTCCTACTCTAATATATATATATATATATATATCTAACATATATATCTCTAACACCCTCCTTCAAACTTATGGTGGATTAACAACACTGAGTTTGGAAAGGTATAAGCCGTGCTGTGCTCGAGTCTAGGCTTTTGTGAAGAAATCTGCTATCTGAAGCTCTGAAGGTACATATTGAAGAGCAATCACCTGATCATGCACACAAGACCTCACGAAGGAAGCATCAACACCAATATGCTTGGTGAGCTCATACTTCACAGGATCACGGGCAATACTGATAGCACCTGTACTGTCTGACAAGAGAGGAGTCGGTGTAGTAGCAGAAACACCAAAATCCGCAAGTAACCACCGTAGCTAAGTAATCTATACTGTCAAGAGAGCCATAGCTTGCAACTCAGCCTCTGCACTCGAACGGGACACTGCAGTCTGTTTCTTCGTCTTCCAGGCAATGAGAGAACCACCAAGAAAAACACAGTAAGCAGAGATAGACCGACGATCAGAGGGATCGCTGGCCCAAGTAGCATCTGAATAAGCCTGAAGCTGTAACGAGCTGGAGCGTGGAAAGAAGAGACGGCGAGAGATAGTCCCACGAAGGTATCGCAGAACTTGAAGAAGGTGGCTACAGTGGACCTGAGTGGGAGTGGAAACGAACTGACTCAGAACATAAATTGGATAAGTGATATCCGGAAGAGTAACAGCAAGGTAGACAAGACTCCCAACAAGATGACGATAGCGAGTCGGATCAGAAAGAGGCTCGCCATCAGAAGGCCGAAGATGAACGTTGAGCTCCATGGGAGTCTCAACAGTACGCTAATCAGTGAGAGAAGCGCGATCAAGAAGATCCTGAATATACTTCTCTTGGGACATAAAGAAACCATCTGGAGTGGAAGTAACCTCAATCCCAAGGAAGTAACGAAGAGGACCAAGATCCGACATAAGGAACTGCTCATTCAGACGAGCCTTGACAAAGGCAATGTACTCAGAATCATCTTCGGTGATGATCATATCATCAACATATAGAAGAAGAAGAGTCCGACCACGAGACGAAGTGTGGACAAAAAGAGCAGGATCATGATCACTAGCTGAGAAACCAGCAGCAGTGACCACAGAGGAGAAACGCTCAAACCAAGCACGAGGGGCTTGTTTAAGGCCATAGAGAGAGCGATGAAGACGACAAATCATACCCTCAGGAACAGAATACCCAGGTGGCGGATGCATGTAGACCTCCTCACGCAACTCGCCATTAAGAAAGACATTCTTTACATCAAGCTGAGAAACGGACCAATGGCGAACAGACGCCACCGAAAGAAGAGTGCGGACAGTGGTCATGTGGGCCACAGGAGCAAAAGTCTCGTCGTAGTCACGACCATGCTCCTGCTGGAAGCCACGAGCAACAAGACGCGTCTTATAGCGCTCAAGAGAGCCATCAGAGCGAGTCTTAATCTTATAGACCCACTTACACGTGATGGGACGAGTGAGATGGAAAAGGAACAAGATCCCAAGTACCAGTACGCTCGAGAGCAGCAATCTCCTCGGCCATAGCATGTTGCCACTCAGGATGAGTAACAGCATCCCGGTAGGAGACGAGCTCATGGGTAGCTGCACCAGCAAGACCAAAACGGGCAGGAGGGCGAATCGACCGACGATCGCGGAGACCGTAGCGAGGAGATGATGGCCCATCAGAGGAAGATAGAGCATCAGGAGAAGATGAAACATCAGGGGAAGATGGTTCATCTGGAAGAGCCTCAATACGAGGTCGACGAGTGTAAAAGAGAGTGGGAGGAGCCTGAGGAGCCACAGGCGACGAAGCAGGAGGCGACAACGGCGGAGAGGCCTCAGGAGATATATGTGGAGACTCAGTGGGACGGATGGACGAGGGCAAGACAGAGATGGGTGTATCTGGAAAGGTCAAAAAAGACAGGGACTCCACAGAGGAAACCGAAGGAGAGGCAGGACGTGGGTAGAAGGGACGAGACTCGTCAAAAGTCACATCCCGAGAAATCCGCATCCGTCGACCAACAGGATCCCAGCACCGATAGCCCTTGTGCTCGGCACTGTATCCCATAAAAACACACTCAACAGACTGAGCGGTCAGTTTGATGCATTCTCGAGGTGCAAGGAGAACGTAGCAAACGCAGCCAAACAGACGAAGGGTAGAGTAGTTGGAGAAAGATCACATAGACATAGCAGGGATCTCACCGAAGAGCGAGAAGAGAATTTGGATGTTAACGAGATAGGTGGCAGTGAAAACAGCCTCGGCCCAAAAGTGAGGTGGAATAGGCGGCAATCATCAGTGTACGAGCCGTCTCAAGGAGGTGACGATGCTTGCGCTCAGCGACACCATTCTGAGCATGAGCACTAACAAGAGGCGGGTGAGAGTGCTCGCTTTCGGCAAGGAAGCTGCGCAGGTAATGAGAGAGGTACTCGCCAGCAGAGTCAGCACGAAAGACTCGAGTAGGAGTGGAGAACTGTGTGCGAACCATAGTGGCAAATTATTTATAGATAGACAAAGCCTCACTACGGGAAGACATAAAGTATATCCAAGTGTGACGAGAGAAGTCATCTATAAAAATGATATAATATCGATGGCCCCCTTTCGAAAGGAAGGGAGCCGGACCCCAAACATCTGAATGAATAAGATCAAATGGTCGCTGAGACACAGATTCACTATGAGAATAGGTAAGCTGAATCTGCTTCCCTAACTTACAGCCCTGACAATATAAAGATACGTCTCTTGAGACAGACCCCAGAAGACCACGACGGACTAAAGATGACAGACGAGATCCACACAGATGACCAAGACGGTGGTGCCACTGTTGGAAAGAGCTGGTAGACGAAGTGGCGGAAGCGGAGAGACTGGTGGCGACGGTGGCAGCGGAAGGAAGGTGAAGCCAGTCAAGCTCCCAGAGACGCTGTGAGTCAAGGCGCCGAGGGCCAGAACCAACCAGAGCCCCCGTGTGGCGGTCCTGAACACAACAAGAGTCAGAGTCAAGAATGACCCGACAACCAAGGTCAGTAATCTGTCCAGCAGAAAGAAGCTGCATGGTTAGGCGAGGAACATGAGCAACAGAAGGAACATGAAAAGATGAGTTGCTAAGAGGTCCTCGACCAGAGACAGAAAGAGAGGTACCATCAGCAGTAAGCACACTGACAGGGGAATCAAGAGGTGTAACAAAAGACAGAGTGGAAGAATCGGAAGTCATGTGAAAAGATGCTCCGGAATCAAGGATCCACGGGGAGGTACCTGACTGTGTAGGAGGTGGTTTCTCAGTGCCCGAAGAGTCAGTCGCAGAACCTGCAGAACCTGTCGAGGAAGAACCTGAAGCGGCAAGCAGGCGTCGAAGTCTGGCTATCTCCTGCTCAGTGAGAGAAACTGCGGAAGTAGTCGATGCAGACGTCGATGTAGAAGTACCGGTGCCAGTGCTAGGAGAAGAACGACGTGAAAGATGCCGCTGCTTCTTGTAGCACTGGGACTCAATGTGGCCAACCTTGTCGCAGTAGGAGCAGCGAGGACGGCCACCGCCAGATGGAGGGCGGCCACCACCACCTGTGGCAGCCGCTGGAGGAGGCAGTGTACTGAAGCGTGAAGCAGTCGGTGTAGCAGGTGGACGGGCGGCGAGCACGGAGGGGAGTGGCATCAGACCAGCACCACTCAGACGAGTCTCCTCTGCACGTATCTCGGTAAGGGCCTCCAGAAGAGTGACACGAGGGTGGCGTGCAAGAAGCTGGGCACGCCTCTGCTCGAACTCAGGACGAAGGCGAGTAAGAAACTCGTAGATCTGGCTGAAACTCAGTCGGCATGTACAGCGAGCAACACGAGCAGAGCGACAACCGGCGGTCGCGAAGAGAGTCGGTGACGCCAAACAATGAACTCGGCGTAGAAGGCGTCAACGGTAGCATCACCTGCAAGAGAGTGCTCTGGCTAACCAGCGGCGGTGAGAGCATCTCCGGAGGGTTCGTAAGCGCGCGAAGGTGAGTCCACACGGGCGGTAGAAGGAGTCCCACAACCTCAGAAGAAAACTGAGGCTGGACACTGGCGATGAAGACAGCAGTAGCTCGAGCGTCGTCGTCACACCACTGAGTGTAGGCGGTCAACCGATTCATGTAGGAATCCAGAGCCTCTTGGTAGGCAGAGGCAGCCTTCTCATCAGCAAGGCCAGCAGCCTCGACAGCAGCCTTGTTAGCTGTCGGGGGAAGCGCAACAGACGTAGGCTCCGTTGGAGGAGTAGGGCAAGGCGGGCAGGTGACATCGCCAGAGAGGACGCCCCAGAGACGAAGACCACGCATGTGGATGCGCATGTGAGACACGAAGTCGGTGTAATTGACACCATCGAAGATCACCGGCAGCGAGGGAGGGAAACGGTGCCCATTGGTAGGCGGCGGCGCGGCAACCAAGGTAACATAGTCTAATAAGCGGCGATGCGGCGATAGATGTTTTTTTCTTTTTGGGCATGTTTTGCCTTTTCGGCCCGACTCAAAATGCCACGCCCGGCCCGGCCTACTTATAAAGAAACGACTGGAGGACTAGGGTTCCTCCAGCGATTTCTTCGGCTGGGGCGGCGGCGGCCGGGGCTTTGGAGGCAGCGGCGGCGGGAGCTGCGGAGGCAACGACGACAGCATGCGGAGGACGAGGCCGAGCGCAACAGCCTTCAGAAGCGGCTTGGAGATAGCGACTTCGGCGTCGGCCTTTGAGGCGGCGGCCGAGAGGCGCAGCGCCTTCGGAGGCGGTGGCTTACGAAGTGGCGTCGGCGGCGTCCGGGAGGCGACGACGGCGGCTCGCGGAGAAGACTTCAGATCTCGATAGCGGCGTCCGGAGGCAATGACGGCGGCTCGCGCGGAGATGACGACGGCGGCCGTGATTCGGGGCTGCGGCGGACGGAGAAGGAAGCCGGCAGCGGCTACTGTAGACTCGTGCGGAGGCGACGGCGGGGGCCCACGCGGAGGAGTCGATGCAGCGCGACAGGGAGAAGGAAGCCGGCGGGCGACTAGACTCGGAGGGAGGCCGACTGAAGCGGCAAGCCAGCGGTGGCGGCGGCTAGGTCAGATGAGGAGAAGACGAGTTGCACGTCCGGGAGAGAGGTAACCCTAGGGCTCTGATACTATGTTAGGAATAGCAACTTGTATTATCAGGGGGCCAATGAGCCAGTATATATACACCAGTACAGGTTACAGATAAGGAAACCAAATAATATTTAGAGTCCTACTCTAACACATATATATCTCTAACAGTATGAACTAGTGATAGAGTGGTTATCCGAGGGCATCTCCAATAGTTAGAGACAATTTTGTCTCTAACATATGCTACATCATCTTTGGAGATGTTTTCAATAGTTAGAGATAATTTTGTTTTTAACATATGCTACATCATTTTTAGAGACAACATCTTCAATAGTCTCTGTAACACTCTCTAAAATTTAAATTTTAAAATTTTTCTTTGAAACAGATCTATATATCAATTAGAGTAGATTAATGTATCATGTCTAGTGGTGGCACCAGCAATCGGGCAAGGCTGGGCGGCGGCCCAAGGTAGCCGGCGCCGGCGACCCCCCCTCCCTCAGTGACTCAGTCCCAGGCGCCGGCCACTGCTACCCTTGCTTTTTCGATCCAGAGGCCAGCCGCTAGCGCCATCATCCCTCTTTCCACTCCAGTCTCTAGAGTAGAAAGGAGAAGGCGGGAGGCCACAGCCCAAAGAAGGCCTACGGCCCATGCCCGGCCTAGCTAAGCCCATCTGCATCTCATTACATCTCCCCGTTCACTTCTTCCCCGGTTCCCCAAATCCCCAATCCAATTTGCAAAACTCCAAATCTCCAACCTTAGGCGGCAGTGGCAGGGTGAAGGCACGGCCGACAAAGAGCGACGGGGAGGAGCCGACCACCAGAGTGTGCAGAGTGCTGTGTCGGGCGGAGGTGGCACCGGGAGGAGCTCCAGCCGGAGCTGGAGCCGGAGCCGGAGCCGAGCGGGTGGCTTGGGAATCGGGGAGGAGCTCCAGTCGGAGCCAGGAGCGTGTGGCGCCGGGAGGAGCTCCAGCCGAAGCCAGGAGCGCGTGGCGCTGGGCCGGAGGCGGCGCCGGGAGGAGCTCCACCAGGCCGCGCGGGGGAACTAGGGAGTAGAAGGCATGAACGCACGGGGCCAGGTGGCGACAGGGAGGAGGAGCCGTGAGGTGAGGGCGTGAGGTTGTGGCCCGTGAGGACTAAGGTGGGGAGTAGAAGGGGCCAAGGGGGCGCGCGTGGGCGTGGCTGCCTATAAGCCCAGCCGGCCAAACCCCAGATTTGAGAGTTGAGATTTGTGATTTGTGAATGCCAGAGAGGTAGAAAATAGAAATCAAGATTCAAGATGGCTCCTCCTAAGTCGAAAGGAAAAGGTAAGAATTGGATTGTGAATGCTTGAATGGTGATTGATGAATACAGTGAATTTGTGATGTGTTATGTGTGATACAGTGATTATAATTTATAAATGTATAAATGATTATTGATGAATGAATATGATGATGTGTGAGTTTGATAGTGTCATGGTGAATCGGTGACACTGTCACACTGATGTATAATTGACGGTGAATTAGATTATAATTGGTTGGTTACTTGATTTGCTAGATTTGAAGAGCTATTTTACCATTGTGCCGTCGTCGAGTGGGTCGATCCCAAGAACCGGTGCAAGCATGAATGCTGTGGTAGCTACAGAAGAGCAAGTACTACCGGTTGAAGCTGTCTATATTGAAGATGCACAAGTAGCACAATAACCACAACCGCAGGAATAAACTAAAGGTATTAAGGATTTTAACCCGGATGTTCATATTGTTGCCGATCCAGCACTTTGTATACCAATTGAGGAATTCCATCCGGATATTAGAGATCAAGTGAGAAGAGCTTATTTGTTGAAGGGTCCGACTCAACCTTTTGGTCACAATTTTTCTTGCAAACAATATGGAAAAGGGTTTTAGGTGTTAAGAGGCACAACTGGTTGGAATATAGTGTAGAAAAGGATGTTCTTTATTGCTTCTATTGCTTTCTTTTTAGGTAGCAATCCTTAGATGAAAAATTTGGCCATAATGTCTTCACTAAATTAGGGTACAACAACTGGAAGAATGCATATACATCACTACCTCTTCATGTTGGTGGGGTTAATAGTATTCACAACAATGCAAGGAGATGTAGTGATGTTTTTAAGAATCAACGGGCAAGTGTATCTCATAAGATGGAGTCTCACAGCAAAGATTTTGAAATAAAATATGAAACCTGTTTGACTACTTCTTTAAATTGTGCAAGATATCTATTAATGCAAGGTCACTCATTCCGTGGACATAACAAATCTTCATCCATAAACAAAGGCAATTTCTAGAGTTGATTGATTGGTACAAAGAAATGAAGGAAGAAGTGAGGGTTGCATTTGAGGAGTTATGTCTATTAAATGCCCAAATGTGTTCACCAAAGATTCAAAAGGATCTTGTAAGATATTGTGCATAGATGGTCACCAAGGTGATTTTGGATGAGATTGGAGGTAGTCTTTTCTCCGTTCTTATTGATGAATCTCGTGATATGTCAATCAAAGAGCAAATGGTCGTGATTGTAAGGTTAGTTATTAATTATGTGTTCTATTTTTATCTCAACTAATTGTACCATGTATCTCAACAAGTTGTATCATGATTCCTACAGGTTTGTGAACAACAAAGGGAAAGTCATTGAAAGATTTTTGGGTCTTAAACATGTCAAAGATACAACTGCAGATGCATTGAAGGGAGCTTTGGTTACTATGTGTGGATATCATGAGGATATGCTCATGATCTTAGGATGATATTACAATTGGCAATAGTTTTAAAGGTTTGTCGAATCACGCGTTTTCGGCAAAATCCCAGTGTTGTCAGGCCTCGGTGATCGGCCCGAGCGGCCGGTCGAGCGATGGTGGTCCGACCGCCACCAGCGATCAGCCGGTTAGAAGCGGTCCGACCGACCATAGGCGGCGGTCGGACCGGCCAATACAAAAGTTTGAGTTTAGAGCTGGGCCAAAAATAGAGGGTGTAGGCAAGAGAGGGGATTCTCATACACTTGGTCTCATAATTTTTGGAGCTTCCAGTCAAAAGATCTATTCGTTTGAAATTTCCAGTAAGGTTTCAGATTTCAAGTGCTGAAAATTGGTTAAGTCTCTGGCTGGGCGGTCTAACCGGCCATGGGGGCGGTCAGACCGACCATTGAGTGGCGGTTTGATCGATTTTCACTTATATCGTCGGCACTCGTAGCGGCGATGTTTGTTTGTTGAGTAAGTTCATGAGTTTCAGTGCATATATGTTGCATGATGCATGTTTTGACTAATGTGGGTCAAGTTGCGAAGAACTTGTTCTCGGAATCGATTTCTTGGTCTACTGTTGTGCAGGTTGCTTGGAGGTCAACGGCGGTCAACGGCGAGGATGATTGGGACAAGGCTTGGAAAGCTGAGGTTCAGAACGATCGACGATGTCGGATGAAGTCTATGGATTCAAGCATGGCGCAAAATGGACAAGGATGACCGAACGAGAAGTTCGGTGCGACGGGTTGCATCAAGCGGCGCGGGGGTCGGTGCAAGTGCCATTGTAACATCCAAATTTTGAGAGTTTTTGAAAAAAAATTCAAAAATAAAAATAACCATTTGCTTTTATCGCTAAAAGCTTAATTGAGACTTTCAGAAAATCAAAAGCAGTTCAATTTGAATTAATCAAACTTTAATTAAATAAAAATTGTCTTATTTGATTTTCTGATTTTTCGATTTTCCTTTTTCTTTTCATCCGGTTGTTTTCCCGTGGAGTTCTTTTTATTTCTTTTCAGCTTGCTCGCATTTCAGAGTTATTTTAAAGCGTTAAAAAATATAAACCATTTTCTTTTCCTTGATCAAATGTAAAGCTTAAATTGAAATTTCAAAGTGAAAAATATTTAAATGATTGAATCAAACTTTAATTAAATTCTAAAATGAGTTTATTGGATTTGCCGTGTTTTTGGATTTTATTCAAGTGGGTGCTGTTTCTTGCAACCCGGTCTGTTTTATTTCTTTTCTGTCAACCCAAAAATTATTTTACTTGTTGTAAAATTTAATTTAAAGTATTTAATTTAAATTGGTGGCCTATTTTGAAGCTTGAAAAATAAAAATAATCGTTCGGTTTTTCTCGGTTTAATTTAAAGCTTAAAATTGAATTTCTAAAGGAAAAATATTTTAATTGACTAAAATAAACTTCAAAAAAAATGCAAAACAATTTTATTTGATCTATTCAAGTCCCAAAGTATTTCAAAACTCTTTCTCTCTCCTCCCATTACTGTTCTTCTTCCCAGCGCCTGCTGCAGCTGAAAGATCTAGACCCGCCATTATGAGTTAATGGAGTGTTTTGGTGATTAATGACAAACCCAAATATGAGACTAATTCTCTTGTCAAATATTATCTTTGTGTAGTCTCATTTGGATATAAAGGTGAAACACAACGAGGTATGCAATTGACATCTTAATCTTATATATTGTTGCATTCCTCGGATCCAAAATATAGGATTGAACTCAACCATAAGTCAAACTTGAATATGTGCATATGATCTTATTACACATTTGTGTATGCACACATTTAGAGGGAGTTTTATCCTATACTTTGTGGTTTCATTAGTATTGATCCATATTCCATTCTCCACAAATATTTGGGATCTTTACTTTGAAACAAATCCGTTTGAGTATACAAAACTTGCGTAGTTCTTGCATACTCAAGTTATGAGTATATAGAACTTGTGTAGTTCTTGTATACTCAAGTTAGAGTATATATATAATTTGTGTAGTTGATATATACTCAAGTTGTTCTCTCATTTATCATCATTCAATTTATGAGTAATTAAGTGGTTATCATCAATTACCAAAGAGGGAAAGAGTGAGGTATCTTGTCCCACCATTATGAGTTAATGGTATGGTGTGGTAATTAATGATAATCATATTGTGGAACTAACATTTTTCATGAGTTGGATATATAGGTTATGTTCCAGGAGGATGAAGACTTGGGATGATCATGAGTTGATCATCAAGTCGAGATTCAAGTGAAGGATGCATTATGTGTTGATGCACATCAAGTTAAGAGAAGACCCATCATGTGTTGATGGAGGTCAAGTGAAGGAATGTATCATGCGTTGATGCATGAGAAGACTCGGGATGAAGAAATCATCATGTGTTGATGATGTTCAAGACAAGATCCCGAAGTGAAGGAATCTTCAAGTGTTGATGATTGTCAAAGTCAAGGACCCGGACTTGAAGTGTTGATGTGCGTCATCAAGCTTCAAGAAGATGCAAGGCAAAGGTATGACTAGCTAGGGCTAAGGATGTGTTCCTAGTCTTTTACCGGTCTCGGTGTTTGGTTGATAGACCGGATTGCTAGTTTAGGATTGCCGTACTATTAAGAGGGGTCTTGACTAGTAGCATGAGTTAGTCATGTGTTGATAGCTCATTGTGTTTGCTCTAGCTCATCTATGCATGGAGCTATTATTTGCGAATGTGTTTTGCAAATAGCCGAGGCTCATTCATTTAATCTTTGTAGCATGTGACTATACTTTGCAAATGTGTTTTTGCAAATGGTTGAAGTCCATGCGCCTTAGCCTTGTAGCATGATGCTGTTATTTGCGAATGTGTTTTGCAAATAGTTGATGCTCATGTTTGATTTCTTGTAGCATGTGACTTAAGTTTGCAAATGTATTTTGCAAATGGTGTAAGTCCATGTACCTTTTTCCTTGTGGTATGATTCTAAAAGTTTGCAAATATATTTTGCAACTTGTTGGGAATCTTGCTTGTGATCCTTGTTGGCATGGTTTATCAATTGACAAATGTGTTTTGCAATTGAAGTTGTTGAAAAAGCCATTGCTGTTTTCTGTCAGGATAATCGGAAGTTCCGGTCGTATAACTGCGGAAGTTCCGCAGGCCGGACGGTCCGATTTCCAGCGGAATATTTTTTTTCCAGAGAGCACCCTTTTTAGGGACTTAGCCGATTTCTCAAAGTGCGGAAGTTCGACCATGATACGAGCGGAAGTTCCGATTATCGGTTGCTCCGAAATTCTTGCGGTTCGTTTTTTCCAGAGAAGCACCATTTTGGGACTTAGCCAAAATTTGGATGTGCGGTAGTTCCGCTATGTGTTGTGCGGAACTTCCGAAGATAGGAACTTCCGCAATTTGGTTGGCGGTAGTTCCGCACTAAAAATCAAACAGCTAGTTTCTCGTCTGACATAGCATTCTTTGTGCTTTTCTCTCAAAGTGTAGTTCCGCCTATACATGGCGGAACTTCCGATTTCCCGATTTTTAGGGTTTGTCTCCCAACGGCTAGTTTTTGTGTGTGGGCTATATATAGCCACCTTGGCCGGTTGGGAGAGGTTGCTGAAGTTGCTGGTACTATTGTGAACTCTTTGTGAGCCTCTTGAGCTAAGAGCAAACCCTCTCTTCTCTTGTGTGCATGTGTTGCACTTGGTGAGAATTGAGAGCAAACCCTAAGTGCATGTGTTGCCTTAGGTAGTGGATTGTGTATCCGCTGAGCTTAGACACTTGATTAGTTCAAGTGAGAGTTGAGATTTGTTACTCTTGGTGTTTGCCGACACCTAGACGGCGTGGAGGCATCGTGCGCTGTGATCTTCTCAAGAAGCTTGTGAGAAGACCCGGCGATTTGTGAGTGGTTTGGTGCTCACCATCTCCGGAGTGGAGGAAGAGCAACCATAGTTGAGTGAGGTGTTGGTTCGGTTAGGAACCGGTCCAAGTGTTTGGACTTACCTCGGAGGTATTGGCTTAATTAGTGGAGCCGATCCAATTTGTTTGGGCTAACCTCAACGTGGATTAGGGGAGACTGGCAAGTCTCCGAACACCACGGTAAAACATAATCGTGTCATCTTGTTTTTACTTGTGCTTTACTTTGAGCAATTTACATTCTTGCTTTAATTGCTTATATATCTTGTATGATTGCTCATATTGTATTGTGTTCATATTGTTGGTGCACTTAGTTGAGCCTAGTTGATTTAGGTTTTAATTGTGCAAAACTAATTCGCTATTAGCTTCCGCATTTATATATTGGTTTAGCGCGAAAGATTTTTAAAACCGCCTATTCACCCCCTCTAGTCGGCCACCTCGATCTTACAAGTGGTATCAGAGCTTGGTCTCTCATTTATTAGACTTAACCGTCTAGAGAGTAAAGGATGGCAACTAGAGATTTAGTGCACCTAGGTGAAGCACCTATTTTTGATGGCACAAATTATGCCTATTGGAAAATCCGCATGATTTATTATTTTAAGGCCATGGGCCTAAATATATGGCGGATTGTAGATGCGGGCTTTTCTCCTCCAAAGGATCCTCTTGCTCCAACCAATGAGGAAGAAAAATGCTCGCATCTCGATGCTCAAGCTACTAACGTTTTATTTAGTGCTTTGAGTATAGATATTTTTGATGCCATATGCAATCTCAAGAGCGCTCATGAGATGTGGACCAAAATTCAAGATAAATATGAAATGTCCACATCTACTAGTGAAGATTGCACACAGGAATGGATGTCGGATGAAGAATGCTCAACTTCTAGCTCCGACAATGACGAGTCCTCAACTCCATCTTCATCAACTCAATGTTTTATGGCTAAAGGTAATAATGAGGTAAATGATAATGATGAGCCTTCATATGATGAGTTGATGGATATGCTAGAAGAGCTCAATGAATATTTAGGAAAGGAGAAATTAAAATTCAAAGTTTTGAAGAAAGAGTATGTCTCGCTTCAAAATGATTATGATGCTTTAAAAGGTAAACATGAAGCTCTCCTCCTAAATAATCTAAATAGCTCTAAGGTGGATATAGGCATTGAATGTAATTTATTAGATGATATGCCATGCTTAGCTCCTACTTCATGCATTTCATCTAAGGTTAGTGTATCCACCTCATGTGAGGATTTAATTGATATGCCTTGTTGCTCAAAATTAGATGCTCCCATTTCCTCTATGCTTGTCAATACTAACATTGTAGAGGAAACCAATGAGCTCAAGGCCCAAGTCAAAAATTTGAAGAATGACTTGGAAAGAAGCCTAAAAGGGAAGGCCACTCTTGACGAAATATTGAGCAAGCAAAAACGCTTGCAAGATAAGAGTGGAATCGGCTTCACTCCTAAGAAAAAGGAGAATAGCAAGACAATGCACAATGCGAGACATACGAAGAAATACGTCAAGTGCCATGGATGCACCGAAAAGGGCCACTATGATTCGGTGTGCCCTAATCAAAAGGATGTCAAGACAAGACATTCAAAACCTAGGCAAGCCGGCAAGAAGCAAGAGATAAAGACAAGCAAGGGAAGCAAAGTCCCAACTTGCTACAATTGCCGGGAAAAGGGACATCTTAGTAAGGATTGTCCCAAATGTATCTCTCCTAAGCCATTTGTTTATAATGATCGTTATTTGCTTAGAAAGGATAAAAATGGCAATGTGTTTGCTAGAACAGTTAGTTCACATAAAACTAATGCTAGGGCCATTTGGGTGCCCAAATCTATTGTGACTAACATTCGTGGACTCAACCAAGTTTTGGGGTACCAAAATGCGCTTTAATGCTTAATAGGTACTTGGAGAGGCATTGGAGGTTTGGCTCACATAAAGAGGTGGATGGATCACCACATGCCAAATTGGTGCCAAGCCTAAGGATTATCACTTCATATCAAGAACCAATGCCCTTACGGTAACAAGTACTTATATTGAAGTATCTAGCCCCTTACGCCTTGTGTAGGTTGCATTTCATGAAAATCATTTTAAAAGGGGTGTTCTTGCTCTATGTTCATAATGTTCATTATTAATATCTTGAGCAAGATGGTAGTGGCACATTAAGGGGGAGTGCTAAATCATCATCATGTATATCACATCCCTATGTGTGCCCCAATAAATTAAGTGCTAGTATTGTTTGTCAAAAATAAGCCTTTTAGCCAAAAGTCAAAAATTTCATAATTATTAGTAATTCTTTGAAAAACTAGTTGCAAAAGGTATACAAATGCTTTTCAAAGATTTACCAAAGTTGGCTTTAGAAAAACCTATTTTAAGTGAAAATGAGTTTCTAGCCAAAATCCTACATTAGTGTATCTTGTTTTTGACCAAAACTAGATTTTTATGTAAAATCTATTCTAAAAGGAATTTAAAAATCTTGACAAAAGTAAAGTCCTAGAGTTGGTTATTCTAAACATTTCTGGTATTCAAAAGATTTCCAAAAGACCAACCTAGAAAAAGTTATTTGATTTTGAAATTCGTCCAAAATCCTCTTTGACCAAAGTGATCACTTTCTAGCACTTAAGTGAGTTTTTCCATATGAACCAAATGCTCATTTTAGTTTGTTTTGAATAATTTCATGAAAATGAAGCTTCATTTGCAAAATCAAAACTTAATTCATAAAAATTTATTTTCTTAGATAGACATTAGTCTCTTCAATGCATAATGATCCTGAATGACATTTATTTGAGTGCAAAACTTGGGATCATTTGAAAAAATTTCAATTTCAGATCTCTTCCTGAAGTGTCAGGATAATCGGAACTACCGGCCTTCCAGGCGCGGAACTTCCGATTTCTGGAGCTTCCACTGTTGAATTGCGGAACTTTCGTTTTCCGGCAGCTGAGAGGTTTTAATTTCCCTGCGGTTCCTCCGCGTCTCACTCTCTCTCCAGCCACCGCACCTCTCTCCCGAGCGCTCCTCTTCTCTCCCAAAACTCCACCGAAAAATTTGATTTTTCTTTGGCATTTCTTCAATCTCGTCCGATCATTTGCATCTCCAGGGTTCATTCTCTTCCTTCCTCAAGGTATAATCAATCCCCTTCGGATTTATTCCTCTCATGAACCCTAGTTTTGAATATTTGGGGGAAATGCAAATGTAGATGAAATCTGTGAAAAATTCTTGGGCAAATAGGTTTATTCAGTATTGTATGATGTATATACATCGATTTCATGGACTCAATCCATCAAAAATACTGAAAATCCAAAAATCTTGTTCCTCTAGAATCGGCCCAGGATAATCGGAACTTCCGCCGTTGAAAAACGCGGAACTTCCGCCTGCGGTAGTTCCGGCGTTCAAAGTTGCGGAGCTTCCGATTGTCCTGACAGAAACTGAATTTTCATCTCCTTTTTGAATCTACCTTTGACACTTCATTCATTCTTGTTTTTGAAGATGCCTAAGACAAAGGATACTATCAAGAAGCACTATTCAGATGCCGGTCAATCATCTTCGAGAACTCCTCCCTTAGGGCAAGAGGAAGAGATGAAAGCTTTTGAGGATCAAAGGGAATCCTCTGAAAATTCAGATGCTGAGGAAAGTGCATCGGGTGAGGGCTCTCAGTCAGAATCTGATGATGAGTTGGGAGAGCCTGAAGAGCTTGAGATTGATCTTAAGTCACTGACAGCTGATGATTACACTCTTCTTCGGCTTAAGAATCAGTATACACTTCCTCGCAATTGTGATGATCCTCGTTTTTATACCAATTTTCAGAGACAAGTCTATGAACTATTCTATGACCCAACAAGCTCTTTGCCGACCATAAGTGCATAAATTGGTCATATCTTAACGGGTTGGACAAGTATGACGGCACTTACAGACTCTTTCAGCGAGCAGGGATCCATAACTTTGTGGCACTCAAATGCAAATACAATGATGAAATCATCCGCCAATTTTATGCCACAATGCACATTCCCTCAGATTTCTCTGAACTCACCTGGATGACTGGGACAGTCAGATACTCCTGCTCAAAACGTGCTTTTGAGAATGCATTGGATATTGAGTCAAGCAGATTTGAGCAGATTTATGATATACCAGTTCTTCCTCTGTCATCTTAGACTGAGTTTTATGACACTACTCAAAGGTTTATCCCTGGTAAGATAACCGGTCTTCTCCCTATTCCTAGCTTGGTAAATCGGATAATCAATCATACCATATTACCAAAAAGCGGGAATTATGATGCAATAAGGGGCCATGTTTGGAGCATTTTGGACTGCATCATGCATGGGAGGAAATCTGATGTAGTTGATGTCATTATAAGGGAGATAGCATCCACCAAGAATGATCGGGTTAAGAGGATAAACTTTGCTCCATATATTATGGCCCTGATTATTCGACAGACTGATTATAATGGAGCTACACCTTCACATCACAAATTCTATAAGCCAAGAGAAGGTCCTCCAATTCCAGTGAGCCACCACCTCCACTTAAGAACACAGGCGATCCTCGCCTCCCTTCTTTGCTCCTCCACAAGGCCAAGCCACCATGGATCAAATTTATGCGACTTTGTTGGAGATGAAGGCATCTCAGGAGGCCTTCCAGGCAGCGACCTCCTCCCGTCTGGATGCTTCCTCTGCCAGACTAGATGCTTTTGAGGCGGCCACCACCTCCAGACTTGACGCCAACACTGTCAGACTCGACACGCTATCAGCTAGATTTGCAGAGCAGTTTCCTCCTCCGGTCCGGTTTGGGCGCCGCCGCTCTCTCCTCTGGTGGTCCTCCTTGTGATCCTCCTATTGTTCCTCCGAGTGATCCTCCACAAGACCCTCCTGTAGAAGCAAGAGCTTTGGTTTTATTTAGGTCATTAGACCTTGTAATGGAAAACAATTGTAATATCTTTCTGAATGCTTGGTTGTATGACTTTAATCTTGGCTATGCTATCTTGCTACTCTGTGTGAGAATGTGGATCTTTATGTTATGATTTGTCTTTGCATGATATGTGGATGAGATATGATTGTGATTGAATGATCTTTTATATTATTGTTTGATCATATCTTATTTGTCTTCTGTCGTGGATTCCCTATTTACAAGAGAAATTCTGCCAAATTTTTATGAAAATCTCTCACAAGCATAGATCTTAATGTTCATCTCAACATGGTTTGTGAAAATTGTTAAAATGAGAGATTATCTAAATTTCTTTCAAAAAGGGAGGTTAGTTGAATGAGTTTCAACTATCATTTCAAGTGATATCATTTCAAGTGGTTCTCAATGTTTTGATTTAAAAATAGGAGAATGTTATGATCAATAGGTTTGTAACCTATCTTTGTTTCTCCTCTCATATCTTGAGAACAAAATTCTCCCTTGGTCATATAAGTTCAATTCAAAACAATGATTGTGTGTAGAGAGAGTGGAATAATAGAGTTTCCTGAGCAGTGGAATGATAATTGATAGAACCCTTCTGATGAAGTATATGAACGTGCGTGTTAAGAATTCTGAGTTGTTGTTCTTGGAAATTGGAGGTAATGTCATTGTGTGGGACCTATTCTGTGTTGCTTTGAACGCCTTCTATCAAATCAATTTTGGTTAGTAGAACGAGTTATTTAGAGTATTCGGTGGATTCAATATAGCCTCTCCACAATGGTGTGTATGATGTATTTCAATTTGAGCATAATTTGAGGATGTTTAACTAAGAGGTTTAAGCTCATGTGGTAGGCAGTGAATTCGAATTTCGAGGTTCGAGAGAAATTTTATTACTAGAAGCGAGGAACTGTGGCAAAGGATGATTCGTGGGATAATGAGGCGTTTTCTTGATTCTCGTTTGAGTTTTGTGTCGTTGACTTGTGTTTTCCGCAATTTGAGTTGGCGCTGTGTTGGCGTGTTGATTCTTTCCAAAATCAGACAAACCGCAAGTATTTGGTTTGGGCGTTCGAGTGATTTCTCCTTTGGTCGTCGTGGTGTTCATTTGTAAACTGCTTATTTGGAAAATTGATTTGTTTTCGAGATGATTGTCAAATTTAGAATCTAACCTTTTGGTGGAGAGTTAGCATTGCGTGGATGCGATGAGGACTCTCTATTTCTAGTTGGATTCTCTTCGTTTTTGAAAGTTGTAGAAATGAGAACGTTGGCTTATCGCGTTGACCGTCTCGGGTCCTTATGCGAAGTACGCATCGTCTGGTGTGCTCGAGTGTTAAGCGGGTATCTGAGCAATTCCAAGCTTGGAATATCGCTGTTTCATTCCAGTCGTAGTTTCCTTACGATTAGATTGGCGTGCAGATTCGAGGTCGAATCCTGTTAAGGGGGGTAGAATGTAATACCCCGGATTCGGATCGGGTATTAAGAAAAGCAGCTGGGTAGGGAAAAGGCAAACAAGAACTGAAATTTCCTGAATCGGCGGGGGGTTTTCAGCGATCTTCCGACAACCTGGGCCTGGGCCGCAGCCCAGGAGGGGCCCATGAGAGGGGCTAGCCAGGGGGGGGGTGTTTCCTCCCCCCAAACCCTAGCCTCTCCCCTCTCTCTCCCCACTCCACTCCCCAAGCCGCCACCCCCTCCTCCCCTCTCCAACCGGCCGCCACCCTCCTCCCTGTCGTGCGCTAGATTTGTTCGTCAGATTTGGGTAAGTTCCGTACGTTTTCTGATCTTCTCACCTGTTAGAAAGTTGTATCCCTTGATCTTAGCTTTATTTAGGCACCGAGATCATCTGATTTGGAGTTACGGTTTAGGAGATATGGTAGTTTTACCGAGACTGTCCAGGACAGCTGACGTGTTTTGGCAGATTTTCTTGTCGGACCATTATGAATTACTTAGAGGCCGAATCTCGGATTTTCGTCTGCTAGAGTTATGTTCCTGGTTTCCTTAGCTTTCTTTTGGCACTGAGAGCACGAGATTCCGCTCTGTGGTTTAGGAGATATGAATTTTTAACCGCACACTACTCTGTCTGTCAGAGATTTTGGAGACTGTCGGTTGCTCCTCGGTTTTGATCTATTTATAGTCAGATTCAGAACTGCCACCCAAATAGGTTATTTTAGCCCTTTAAAGTATCTTTCCAAGTTGATAAAGATCACCTCCATTGGATCAGTATAATAAAAGTTACATCATTTTCTTCACCACTGTTCTGAAATCTGGGCACATATCTGTTAGTATTTTCAACTGTTGTTTAGTCCACTGTTTTGGCCGAATCAAAGGATTTCACCAACTAGAGTTTTGTAGCCTGGTGCGTTAAGATTATTTGAGCACTGGTTTCAATTAATTATGAGTTACGGATATTTAATTACGATTTTTCTCGTACCGCTGATCAGAAGGGCTGAAATCTGGGTGAATAGTTTGTTTTCAAGTCGGGTCTGTGCGGTATATTGGGTAGTTAGAAGGTATTGTAGAACACCGGTAGCAATTTAATATCGTTGTTCTTATTTCGGGAACATATTTGTGTAGGCGGCGAAGCATCGCATGTGGGAACACCTTCGTTGCCTACTAACGCGTCTCAACACGAAAGGCAAGTACTGTTTGTTAATTTGTGTTATTTTCAAAGGAATGCATGATGATGTGTCGAATATATGATTGTTCTTGCGTTGTGCTCATGATGTGGATAGATTTCAATATTTATGTTTCTTGTGATACATGATTCATTCCATTCATGCATGCTTCGTTTCTGTCCACGGGAGTGGAAATTTGATTAAGTCCCATCAATTCCAAAATGGGCACGTAAGACCCACCATTCCAATGTGGGCAATGTTGGACACCCGTATGAAACGTTCTTCATACGGTATTTGAGGTCCCCGTACTTTGTTAAGTACGGGCTTAAGTGAATTTCTCGACGGTGTGTCACTCACTATCCAGTATAAGTTGTGAGCGATCCATTCCTTCATTGCATTATTCTATTAGTGCATTTTTCATAAATGTTGGAGAAGTGTTTACAAGTGGATTGTGATTACCTTGTTCTCTTGATGTTTCGGTTATTCGTTAAATGTACTTGCTGAGTCTTTGGCTCATCCTTGCTTTGTTTGTTTTATTTAGGTAAATGAGGAAGAAGGCAAGACCTTTTGTGGGGTAGTCCAGCACGCTGCACAACACCTTTATCAAACCATAATAACTAATGTTATCTTTCAGTCATGTCAACTATTTGATAAATTTCGGATGGTAATAATTCAATTTTGGTAATACTTATCTGACGTCGCTTTACGATTGTTTCCATTCCTTCCATGAAAGCTATTAATCGTTTATCGTCGTTCCTTATGGGATATTGATGATTGAGCCTGATTAACCTGGTAATGTTGTGTACTATTAGTATCTTTGTTAGATTTGTGTGACATCTTGGCTTCCGAATAGCCAGGGTGTTACAGTTGGTATCAGAGCGGGCTTTAGGTCCGTGGTTAGTAGAAAAGTATTAAAATGACACACTCGTGCATGATGGGTGGGGTTTGGAAATCCATTGCTTCTGCATTTCTAGTGATTTGGTTCATTATGTAGTACTGTGTAGAATTGTTTATGTACTATCTCTCATGTTGTTAATCTGTGACATGATGTGGTATCCTATATCTATGAATTATTCTATGATTGTCATGAGATGATCCTATATATTCATAATTGATTGCATTAGCTATGCGTGATCGGTAGCGGACGTTGAGCGCTTGAGTTCGTGGTTGTTATCCCGGTTTTGCTGTGCTACACCTCGCTCGTGGTATGAGAGTAGAGAAGTTCTTACCTGCTCCATAATTACGTGTTGAGCCTGAGCTCATTGTTGAAGTTGTTGTCTTTCTCAAATTTGTATCTGGTTTCCTGGTTGTAGTTTCTTGTAGTTCGTGAATTTCTTTTGAAAGGAGGGTTATAATGAGGAGGGCAAGCTCCAGTAGGTTTCTGATCGTTCTTTGAAACAGTTATTGTACTTTCGACTATTGTGATATTACTGCTCCGCGTGAGCATAGTTAAATTGCAAGATTTATCTTTTCACGGAAGTTATGCTTTACCCCTGTTGGAAAATTTAACTTATTTGTTTGCTTGGAATTTCGGGCGTTGGAAGATTTCTTTTGCAAAGTTCTTTATTAAGTGTGCATTGGCCTTGCATATTTCTTGTGGATTACTTTAGAAAGTCGTTCTCTTCCTTGAATTCTGAATTTAACAAGCTCCTGTCCGGTGGTGGTTGATAAATTTCTCTTGGGTTCATGATGCATGGTAGATGAGTTTCATTCGGTCTTTAATTGTTCCCTGAAAACACTATTGTTTTTTATTGTTGAGTTGCTTTTACCACTAGTGATCTTCGACAATTGGCAATATTGCTATCTCCATGGTTGTTCCGTCTTTCTTATTGAAAAAAAAACGACTCATTTACTCGTTTGATAGTTTTAATAACGAGAGTTTTCTGTTGCAAGTTCGTTGACACAAGAAAGCATTGGCTCCATGTATTTCTTTTAGATCATTCCGCTTGTTGAAGTTTAATGCGTCTCTTTTCTGAAGAAAAGTGTTAAAACCCTTTGGTGGTGTTGTGTTGTGATTAATTCGGAGGTTGTACTCAAACAAAAATTATGGGCTAGGGGTTTCTATTGGTCCCTATTTGTTTCTCAAAATAATTTTTTTTGTCTTCCTGACTGCTGAGCTCTCTTTACTATTTGTAAACGTTATTAATGACAATATCATTCTCTTTTATGATAGTCCTATCTTTCTTGCTGGTAAAGGTAACCTGGTTATCCGTTTGGTATTTTGGAGAATATGAATTACCTTTCACAAAGTTCATTGAATAAATTTTTTATTCAACTCATTCCTTTTTGAGTAGTTGGAGTGTTCTCCTCGTAAACATCTACTTGCTGATCTTACATAAGTACTAGCTCCACCTATTTTCTTGGCATGCTAATATTGATGAAACCTTATGCCTTTGCCGCATTGAAATTTCTAACTTTCAAAGCCAGTACCTTCTTCTGATTTGAAGTTTGATTTTCTCCTCGTGCCTCAACTGTGGACTTCAGATATGTTTTCGTAACTCTTCGCCTAATTGGTTTTCCCCTTGGTCCTGTATTCAGTGCGAGTGGTAAATGATTTTTCTAGTTGGCGAAAATCATTTTCATGTGCCTCTTCTTTTGAGAAAGACTCGACCCACTCTTTTCGCATGAGTCTTTCTAGGTGTTTTCTAATTGTAGTTGTGAGATTGATGTTAATACTTGAAGTAAATTGACCGCCACTGGTGAAATCGCTTAAATGAGAATACTTCAAGTTTCGTTTCTGTGATCGTTTGGAGCTCAAGAATATTCTGGTAGCTAAAATTATTTTAAATAAAATGGTGTATGGGAAAGTCCTATTGCTTCTTAAGAGTTTCGTGCGATTTGGTCTTAAATGCTCTTTGGTTTGAGTTCGCAAAGTAAGGTTGCAATCAAAGAAAACTTTTGTTGATTTCTTCAAGAGGAAATTAATCCGTTTGCTTTCCGTGAAATCCTGTAACTGAAAATGTTTCGAGTTTTGTTGCTGAGATAATTTGGATCTCATGTTTCATGGGTAGATGAACTGTTCCGAGCAAATTTGGCGTGTCGAAGAATTTTATTGGTTCTTAAATAGTTCTATGGATTGGACTAAAGAACTTACCTTGTTCATTGTGGCAAGTGTTGTTAGTTCAAGGACCAGTTATTGTGTTAAAGAAAAGAGTGCGAGAAGCATTTGATAATTTGAATCAAGTTTTGTAACTTTGTGGTTGATCGAATCATGCCTAAATTTTCTGCTCTTTCCACTCAAGAGATGTCGAGTTTCAATCGGAATGTCATTTTTTTTATCTTTGTTACTTGCTATTTCCTTTTGAGGAATGTGTGCCCTCAACCGTGAATTCAACTTTTGTTTTCCAAGATCCTCGTTACCACATTATTTCTTTGGTTTCGTGCTCATCGCGAGGAGTAATTTTTTTTACGTGTGTGAAATTCGTCCTTGTTCGCCGCTTTCTTTTGGAAAGGAATCAATAATTTTATGTTACCAAGTTTTGCAAAGTATAAATTGGCAACTGTTTGGTAATGGTGAGATTTTGCTACCAAACTATTGGAGGAGTAGTAGAAAATGAATTGGTTTTGATCTGTACCTCTTGGAGGGAAAATAATTCACATGGAATGTTTGGCTTCGAAGTAAGTTTGAATAGTGTTACGATTGAGTAGAACCTATGGTATAGAGAAATTCCAGAACTTCAGTTCATGTTAAAAGGTTGAGGATTATCGAAGGTATGTAGACCTTGATTAATTTTATAGAGTAACGCAATTGGATAAGATTGCGAGATTATGTGGGTAATTTTTGAGGATGTCAATAAGTGAGTATGTTAGAATTGTGGGAATATTGTAGATTCAATCCATTGATTTACCTATCTGTTGTAATTACAATTTGTAGTAGAAGTCTTGGAGGTTAAATCTGGCCTTTGCATTTTCATGCTAGACCTTTGGTCACTCAATGATTGTGTGCAGAGAGAGTGGAATAATAGAGTTTCCTGAGCAGTGGAATGATAATTGATAGAACCCTTCTGATGAAGTATATGAACGTGCGTGTTAAGAATTCTGAGTTGTTGTTCTTGGAAATTGGAGGTAATGTCATTGTGTGGGACCTATTCTGTGTTGCTTTGAACGCCTTCTATCAAATCAATTTTGGTTAGTAGAACGAGTTATTTAGAGTATTCGGTGGATTCAATATAGCCTCTCCACAATGGTGTGTATGATGTATTTCAATTTGAGCATAAGTTGAGGATGTTTAACTAAGAGGTTTAAGCTCATGTGGTAGGCAGTGAATTCGAATTTCGAGGTTCGAGAGAAATTTTATTACTAGAAGCGAGGAACTGTGGCAAAGGATGATTCGTGGGATAATGAGGCGTTTTCTTGATTCTCGTTTGAGTTTTGTGTCGTTGACTTGTGTTTTCCATAATTTGAGTTGGTATTTGTGTTGGCGTGTTGATTCTTTCCAAAATTAGACAAACCGCAAGTATTTGGTTTGTGCGTTCGAGTGATTTCTCCTTTGGTTGTCGTGGTGTTCATTTGTAAACTGTTTATTTGGAAAATTGATTTGTTTTCGAGATGATTGTCAAATTTGGAATCTAACCTTTTGGTGGAGAGTTAGCATTGCGTGGATGCGATGAGGACTCTCTATTTCTAGTTGGATTCTCTTCGTTTTTGAAAGTTGTAGAAATGAGAACGTTGGCTTATCGCGTTGACCGTCTCGGGTTCTTATGCGAAGTACGCATCGTCTGGTGTGCTCGAGTGTTAAGCGGGTATCTGAGCAATTCCAAGCTTGGAATATCACTGTTTCATTCCAGTCGTAGTTTCCTTACGATTAGATTGGCGTGCAGATTCGAGGTCGAATCCTGTTAAGGGGGGTAGAATGTAATACCCCGGATTCGGATTGGGTAATTAGAAAAGCAGCTGGGGAGGGAAAAGGCAAACAAGAACTGAAATTTCCTGAATCGGCTGGGGGTTTTCAGCGATCTTCCGACAACCTGGGCCTAGGCCGCAGCCCAGGAGGGGCCCATGAGAGGGGCTAGCCCAGGGGGGGTTTTTCCTCCCCCCAAACCCTAGCCTCTCCCCTCTCTCTCCCCACTCCCCTCCCCAAGCCGCCACCCCCTCCTCCCCCTCTCCAACCGGCCGCCACCCTCCTCCCTGTCGTGCGCCAGATTTTTCGTCAGATTTGGGTAAGTTCCGTACGTTTTCTGATCTTCCCACCTGTTAGAAAGTTGTGGCCCTTGATCTTAGCTTTCTGTAGGCACCGAGATCATCTGATTTGGAGTTACGGTTTAGGAGATATGGTAGTTTTACCGAGACTGTCCAGGACAGCTGACGTATTTTGGCAAATTTTCTTGTCGGAGCATTATGAATTACTTAGAGGTCTAATCTCGGGTTTTCGTCTGCTAGAGTTATGTTCCTGGTTTCCTTAGATTTGTTTTGGCACTGAGATCACGAGATTCCGCTCTGTGGTTTAGGAGATATGAATTTTTAACCGCACACTACTCTGTCTGTGAGAGATTTTGGAGACTGTCGGTTGCTCCTCGGTTTTGATCTATTTACAGTCCGATTCAGAACTGCCACCCAAATCGGTTATTGTAGCCCTTTAAAGTATCTTTCTATGTTGATAAATATCACCTCCATTGGATCAGTATAATAAAAGTTACATCATTTTCTTCACCACTGTTCTGAAATCTGGGCAGATATCTGTTAGTGTTTTCAACTGTTATTTAGGCCACTGTTTTGGCCGAATCAAAGGATTCCACCAACTAGAGTTTTGTAGCCTGGTGTGTTAAGATTATTTGAGCACTGGTTTCAATTAATTATGAGTTACGGATATTTAATTACGATTTTTCTCGTACCGCTGATCAGAAAGGCTGAAATCTGGCTGAATAGTTTGTTTTCAAGTCGGGTCTGTGCGGTATATTGGGTAGTTAGAAGGTATTGTAGAACACCGGTAGCAATATAATATCGTTATTCTTATTTCGGGAACATATTTGTGTAGGCGGCGAAGCATCGCATGTGGGAACACCTTCGTTGCCTACTAACGTGTTGCAACGCGAAAGGCAATTACTGTTTGTTAATTTGTGTTGTTTTCAAAGGAATGCATGATGATGTGTCGAATATATGATTGTTCTTGCGTTGTGCTCATGATGTGGATAGATTTCAATATTTATGTTTCTTGTGATACATGATTCATTCCATTCATGCATGCTTCGTTTCCGTCCACGGGAGTGGAAATTTGATTAAGTCCCATCAATTCCAGAATGGGCACGTAAGACCCACCATTCCAATGTGGGCAATGTTGGACACCCGTATGAAACGTTCTTCATACGGTATTTGAAGTCCCCGTACTTTGTTAAGTACGGGCTTAAGTGAACACCGACGGGTGTGTCACTCACTATACCGGTATAAGTTGTGAGCAGTCCATTCCTTCATTGCATAATTTCATTCCGTGCATTTTTCATAAATGTTCAGAGAAGTGTTTACAAGTGGATTGTGATTACCTTGTTCTCTTGATGTTTCGGTTATTCGTTAAATGTACTTGCTGAGTCTTTGGCTCATCCTTGCTTTGTTTGTTTTATTTAGGTAAATGAGGAAGAAGGCAAGACCTTTTATGGGGTAGTCCAGCACGCTGCACAACACCTTTATCAAACCATAATAACTAATGTTATCTTTCAGTCATGTCAACTATTTGATAAATTTCCAGATGGTAATAATCCAATTTTGGTAATGCTTACTGTACGTCGTTTTACGACTGTTTTCCATTCCTTCCCATGAAACTGTTAATCGTTTATCGTCATTCCTTATGGGATATTGATGATTGAGCCTGATTAACCTGGTAATGTTGTGTACTATTAGTATCTTTGTTAGATTTGTGTGACATCTTGGCTTCCGAATAACCAGGGTGTTACACTTTACTTTGAAACAAATCCGTTTGAGTATACAAAACTTGCGTAGTTCTTGCATACTCAAGTTATGAGTATATAGAACTTGTGTAGTTCTTGTATACTCAAGTTAGAGTATATATATAACTTGTGTAGTTGATATATACTCAAGTTATTCTCTCATTTATCATCATTCAATTTATGAGTAATTAAGTGGTTATCATCAATTACCAAAGAGGGAAAGAGTGAGGTATTTTGTCCCACCTTTATGAGTTAATGGTATGGTGTGGTAATTAATGATAATCATATTGTGGAACTAACATTTTCCATGAGTTGGATATATAGGTTATGTTCCAGGAGGATGAAGACTTGGGATGATCATGAGTTGATCATCAAGTCGAGATTCAAGTGAAGGATGCATTATGTGTTGATGCACATCAAGTCAAGAGAAGACCCATCATGTGTTGATGGAGGTCAAGTGAAGGAATGTATCATGCGTTGATGCATGAGAAGACTCGGGATGAAGAAATCATCATGTGTTGATGATGTTCAAGACAAGATCCCGAAGTGAAGGAATCTTCAAGTGTTGATGATTGTCAAAGTCAAGGACCCGGACTTGAAGTGTTGATGTGCGTCATCAAGCTTCAAGAAGATGCAAGGCAAAGGTATGACTAGCTAGGGCTAAGGATGTGTTCCTAGTCTTTTACCGGTCTCGGTGTTTGGTTGATAGACCGGATTGCTAGTTTAGGATTGTCGTACTATTAAGAGGGGTCTTGACTAGTAGCATGAGTTAGTCATGTGTTGATAGCTCATTGTGTTTGCTCTAGCTCATCTATGCATGGAGCTATTATTTGCGAATGTGTTTTGCAAATAGCCGAGGCTCATTCATTTAATCTTTGTAGCATGGGACTATACTTTGCAAATGTGTTTTGCAAATGGTTGAAGTCCATGCGCCTTAGCCTTGTAGCATGATGCTGTTATTTGCGAATGCGTTTTGCAAATAGTTGATGCTCATGTTTGATTTCTTGTAGCATGTGACTTAAGTTTGCAAATGTGTTTTGCAAATGGTGTAAGTGCATGTACCTTTTTCCTTGTGGTATGATTCTAAAAGTTTGCAAATATATTTTGCAACTTGTTGGGAATCTTGCTTGTGATCCTTGTTGGCATGGTTTATCAATTGGCAAATGTGTTTTGCAATTGAAGTTGTTGAAAAAGCCATTGTTGTTTTCTGTCAGGATAATCGGAAGTTCCGGTTGTATAACTGCGGAAGTTCCGCAGGCCGGACGGTCCGATTTCCAGCGGAACGTTTTTTTCCAGAGAGCACCCTTTTTAGGGACTTAGCCGATTTCTCAAAGTGCGGAAGTTCCGCCATGATACGAGCGGAAGTTCCGATTATCGGTTGCTCCGAAATTCTTGCGGTTCATTTTTTCCAGAGAAGCACCATTTTGGGACTTAGCCAAAATTTGGATGTGCGGTAGTTCCGCTATGTGTTGTGCGGAACTTCCGAAGATCGAAACTTCCGCAACTTGGTTGGCGGTAGTTCCGCATTAAAAATCAAACGGCTAGTTTCTCGTCGACATAGCCGTTCTTGTGCTTTTCTCAAAGTGCGATTCGGCCTATACATGGCGGAACTTCCGATTTCGATTTTTAGGGTTTGTCTCCCAACGGCTAGTTTTTGTGTGTGGGCTATATATAGCCACCTTGGCCGGTTGGGAGAGGTTGCTGAAGTTGCTGGTACTATTGTGAACTCTTTGTGAGCCTCTTGAGCTAAGAGCAAACCCTCTCTTCTCTTGTGTGCATGTGTTGCGCTTGGTGAGAATTGAGAGCAAACCCTAAGTGCATGTGTTGCCTTGGGTAGTGGATTGTGTATCCGCTGAGCTTAGACACTTGATTAGTTCAAGTGAGAGTTGAGATTTGTTACTCTTGGTGTTTGCCGACACCTAGCGGCGTGAGGCGTCGGCGCGTGATCTTCTCAAGAAGCTTGTGAGAAGACCCGGCGATTTGTGAGTGGTTTGGTGCTCACCATCTCCGAAGTGGAGGAAGAGCAACCATAGTTGAGTGATGTGTTGGTTCGGTTAGGAACCGGTCCAAGTGTTTGGACTTACCTCGGAGGTATTGGCTTAATTAGTGGAGCCGGTCCAATTTGTTTGGGCTAACCTCAACGTGGATTAGAGGAGACCGGCAAGTCTCCGAACACCACGGTAAAATATAATCGTGTCATCTTGTTTTTACTTGTGCTTTACTTTGAGCAATTTACATTCTTGTTTTAATTGCTTATATATCTTGTATGATTGCTCGTATTGTATTGTGTTCATATTGTTGGTGCACTTAGTTGAGCCTAGTTGATTTAGGTTTTAATTGTGCAAAATCAATTCTCTATTAGCTTCCGCATTTATATATTGGTTTAGCGCGAAAGATTTTTAAAACCGCCTATTCGCCCCCCTCTAGTCGGCCACCTCAATCTTACAGCAGCCGGCATGCTTGCCCTCCCGTGACCTTCCCCGAGCCTTGTGCCCTGCCCCAGTGCCTCGAGCCGTGAGCGCCCGGCTCTGCTCTGCTGCCTCGAGCCTCGTGTCCTGCTGCTCCCGTGAGCTCCCTCCTCCACTCTCTCTTTCTTCTCCAGCTCCCCTGCCGAGCTTTCTTCCTCCTCCCTTCCTCCAAAACCGAGCAGCCCAGCATCCTTCCTCACACTGCATGACCCAGAGCCCCGTGTTCTTCTTTGCTGGCCAAGCTCTCTTGCCAGAGCCCGTGGCCCGCTTCCCGCCTTGCGCGGCCGGCCGACCTCTTCTTTGTCGGCCCAGAGCATCCGTGCAGCTCCTTCCTTCTTCTACAAAGTCGTGACCAAGCCAAGGTCTTGCTCTCCCTATTCTATTCCCATCTGCCGAGCTCACTTCTTCCCAACCAAGCTCCACCGCGAGCAAGCATAGCGACTTCTTCTCCGGTGGCCTCCTCCTGGTCGCAAGTCTTGTCTTTGCCAGCATGCCCCCTGACTGACGCCCAGGCCTCCCTCCCTCCTCCTCCCCTCCTCCTTCTTCCTCCCCAAGCTGCCGAGCTCTCCTCCCACCCGTAGCTCCTCTCTTCTTCCTCCAAAGCCGAAGCTCCCTCCTGCATGTGCGTGTGTGGCTAATGCATGCACTCATGCACCTCACGCCACCCCCATTCCCTCCCAGTCGAGCTCTCTCTCCTCCAGCGCAAACCAGCAGCAGCCCCCACCGAAGAAAGCAGCTAGCTCCTCCATCCCTCCCCACTGCCGATCTCCAGCCTTCCCTGGTGCTGCTGCTACTGCCGGCCTTGCTCCCCTGCTGCTGCTGCTGCCCTGCCGAAGCTCCCTTGTGTGCTCCCTCTCCCTCTCTGCAAAAATCAGTAGCAAGCGCCTCCACTTCCTTCCCTCTCCTCCCCTTTCATTCTTCCAAACCGAGCTCCCATGCATGTGCATGTATGTATGAAGCTAATGCAACTCAACTAGTTATGCATGGATTCGTACGTGTACATGCACGTGAAAAACAAAGAAATCAGCAAACATTTCTCCACCTCCGTTCTCTCTCTCGGGTCGTCCATTCTCCGCACCAACTGCGTCGCCGCGTGCCCCTCGACTTCCTCTTCCTATCCATAGAATTAGCCACTCTCTTTTTACCGTGACCAAAAAAATTTCCACGAGCGGTTGAACCACTTTCTGTTTCCTTTTCGGCGTCGTCTTTGATCCCCCGACGATATCGTTACTACCGTTAGCTTCACCTCGCGAAGCTCTACGTTGTGCTACCTTCCGTTTCTCTGAATCATCGTCGGGTCACCGGTGTCACTATTCCCTATGCACTGTTTTGCGCGTCGCCACCACACCGGATCTCCGCCGGCGACGCGGCCTCCACCATTATGTCTGCCTCGCTCCTGGGAATCTATTTTGCTTGTTCGCCGGTCGTTCCTCCATTTCCCTCACCGGCGCTATCGCTTTAAACCCAGTCTGCATTATTCATGTCTGAATTTTCTATATTTTATGTGAAGGAAACTTCCGAATATTCGTTCTCCTTCATACGAAATCCGATTCCGCCGATTCTTGGTTCTAAATTCATCTAAATTCAGCCCCTTCATTTCGCTACTAATTTTGTAATTTTTGGATTTTATTGGATTTGTTGTATTTATTTGGCTCTTTTTGCACGTGTAGATTCCGGTGTTTCGGAAGATTTCTTCGACCCGACGACCGAAGTCCCACTCCTCGTCAACGAAGGAAAATCATAGGCCTTTGACCATATTGTACCCATTTTGCAAAAGTATATTGTTTTAAATTAACATGCATGGATAATTTTATAAAAATGGCTTTGGGAGTAGTTAATTACCGAATTGACATTATTCCTCCTTGATAAATTGAGAATGAAATGTCCCCTCGAATGACATAAATCCATGGACACCTTAGGATGGTTGATTACTAGTTGGATATTTTGTATTACCAGCATGGGTGCGTATTATTTGTTAGACATGCTTTAGTTACAGCGGGACTCACGATCTCACGATCAAAGAATGATTGAACTTGACTAATGACATTATGGAACTGTGGTGTGAGGCCACTTTTATTAACAGATGTGGAACCATGGTTGGGATTGCCATTTGGTCGGGTTGAACCAAAAATGATTTATGCTCGGGCTTCTGGGCGGTGGTGAAGGTGGGTGCGTGAGGCACATTGGGATGCGGAAAGTCTCGTATGAGCAGCCAACTAAGGACTTAACCTTGTACGCTATTGATCTGGGTCACACCGTGCAACCACAAGTCCGGTATGGGACGGATCTGGCCAACTAATTAGGGAAGTTTTGAGTCGGTTCTGTTTTGGATGGGAAAGGCGCAAGAGAGGGCCGTGAGGGCGAAACCTTAGCGAGCAGAACCGAGGCAAAATAGAACTTTGTAAAGGCCTTGTGATAATCACTTAGTCGCACACCTTCGGAAGTGTGTAGTGATTTATCTCTTGTGGGGAAAGCTGTACAACCTCTGCAGAGTGTTAAAATCTATTCGAATAGTCGTGTCCCCGATTATGGACATACCCGGGTCTTTCACGCAAGGGGTAGAATTTTTTAAAAAATATGGGAATGGTTCGATGGAATGGTTTGGTTGGGAAGTGAACGGGAAGTTCACTTTTTATTTCAAAGAACTTGATTATTTATGTATTAATCTTTAAAAACTTTGCTTTACAATTGCAAATGTCGCATTTCTGTAAATTAACCATAAAACCATCCTTGTTTAAGCCTTGCATGAATACTATGTGCATATATTTCTCTAGACTTGCTGAGTACTTTAAGTACTCACGGCTTTATGCCCTTTATTGATCGGTCCCAACAGAAGAAACATGGAACATCGAGTTCTACCTGGAAAGGTACTTTGAGGACTTTGCGAACTAGGTCACGTCCTCCACTCGATTTACTATGGACATGTTGATTGGCCTCCATGACGTTTGGATTTCCGCTGCCAGTGCTCTTTTGTTGCTAAGCTCTGTGCGACAACTTTTGTAAAAATTTGTCCGTAAGGTCTTTTGCTGTTTTAATTAATATTACTTTGTCTGCTTCGTCAGTTACGTTGTTGTATGGTTATGATAGCATCTTTGTTGTAACTGTGCGAGCTAGCTACTGATCATGGGACTAGCTCGGTATGCACAGAGGGTCTCGGGGTTGTATGACCTCAGGGCGCCGACAGCCATGGTGGTCTCGGTGGGAGCCAGATGGGAGACACTTGCCGACATGATGAGAGCCGTTGATCAACCTACACGTGGCGAAGCATGGAACTGCTTCATGAAGATTGGACTCGGTCTTTGGAGATGGATCGAGAAGGAGTATTTTGGTAATATCACTAAAATACCGCATTGATTGCTTTTGGCTAAACTGCGGTGCAAGACGATGCAAGGAGAAGCGGTTTAGGTCAAGAGAAGATGAAGACGACGCTTTAAAATGCGTGTGTGAAGTTAAATCCGTTTGTGTGTGGGCTTAACGGGTGCCCAATAGGAAACTATTCTAGAAAGTTAGCCTCCACTATAAATATGGGAGGGTGATGTGCACCTCCTCAATCCTTTTGCTTATTTTGAAACCCTAGTTTTGTTTTTGAGATTAGGGAGTGGAGAGGTTAGGATGCTTGAAGAGGAGATTGATTGTGTGCTCATGTATTGAGTTTTGTCATCCATGTTGGAGTGGCTATAAACTAGCAACAATCACAAATAAATCTATGCAAGTTTTCTTGAGATGAGTCTCTTTGTGTTCTTACTCTCTATTTTGTGATTTTCGGGCCGTCTTTGATTATCAAGTTTTCCTTCTATTTTTGCCCTAAATCTTGCTTGCTGTGACATGTGGAAACTCATCTAGGATCATCTTGATCATCTCTAACCCACGAGCAAGGTTTTGGATCTAGTTTCGTTTTGACTCGGTTTTGAACCATCCTTCACTCAAACGGGAAAATGTCAGAACTTTGCCAAGGATCTTCACGATCTTTGATTAGAATAGGTTCCTGATATCCTAGAGAAGGTGTGTTCCAAGTTTCATCGAGTTTGGAGTTGTAGATCAAAAGTTACACCTATTTGCAGCTTTATTTTTAGGGCTGATTTCACTGTTCATCAGGCTGGAGGTCAGACCACCCAACGTGACCGGTCCGACCGCCATTGACATAGAGGTCTGACCGCCCAACACTTGGAAATCGAGTTTTAGTTGATTTTGGTTGTTTTGCTCTGGGATTTAGATTGGATTCAATACAAGACTTCTGTTGTGCTTGGATATTGATCTTTATAGCTCTCATAGCTATTGGAGTGAAAATCGTGTTGAATCCGATCTTTATGAAAAAGAGATCGAGCTCCTATTCACCCCCTCTAGTCGCTATTTCGGTTCAACACTATGCTTGGTAAGCATGATTTACCTATTGCTAGAATATGAGGGCAGGGATACGATTGCGCTTCCAATATGAGAGGTGAATTCAATGGCCTTCAAAGACAGATTTGTGACATCAACCCGTGTGCTTTCTATATCCATTGCTTTGCCCACCAGCTATACTTGGTAGTTGTTACTGTCACAAGTTGTTGTCCATCTATTATGGATTTTTTCAACTATGTGACTTTGATTGTGACCATAACTAGCGCATCTTGCAAGAGAAGGGATGTATTGACTGAGAAGCGTCGTAAGAATATTTTGGATAGGTTGGAGAGTGGTGAGATCTTTACATGAAGAGGGAAGCATCAATATACACTGTCTTGGCCAGACCTGGAGATGCTAGATGGAGCTCTCATTACACAACTTTAGTCCACATTGAGTCAATGTGGGAGGTAGTGGTGCAGGTGCTGAATATTGTGCATGAAGATGGGCGTCAACCAGGTCCAGCAGCAGGATTGATGCAGCATATGGAGAGTTTTAACTTTGTGTTCATTATGAAGATGATGTTGAAAGTATTTCACATTACAAATGAGTTATCTCTTGTATTGCAAAGAAATGATCAAAATACTGTTCAGGCCATGTCATTGCTTGTTGATGTGAAAGCACATTTGATCAGCTTGAGGAACCATGATTGGGAGCCTCTATTTGTAGAAGTCAAAATATTTTGTGATGCAAACAAGATTCCAGTACCGAATATGGATGAAGCGATACCAAGATGTGGCCGATCAAGGCTAGATGGGGTCACGGTCACTCAAGACCACCATTATCGTATTGATACTTTCTTTGCTGCTGTTGATGCTATTAATACAGAGATGGATCATTGCTTCAATGAGGTATCTTCGGAGTTGCTTGTTTGCTTTTCTTGTCTTGATCCAAGAGACTCATTCTCTAAGTTTGATATGGATAAGATTGCTCGACTTGCGGAGATCTATTATAAGGATTTCTCCATTGCTGATCGTGCAACTATAAGGGATCAAATTGAAACCTTCATTCTTCATGTCCGAAGAATCGATGATTTCATTTGTTTGTCATGATTTTGCAAGTTTGGTCATCAAGATGGTTGAAACAGAAAGACATATTATTTTTTCATTGGTCTACCGCCTCATTGAGTTAGCATTGCTCCTACCGGTGGCAACATCATCGGTTTAAAGAGTCTTTTCGGCTATGAATATTATTAAAACCGATTTGCGCAATAGACCATCCGATGAGTGGCTCAATGACTTGATGGTATACTACATCGAGCGGGAGATATTTAAAGGACTTGATCATGATAAAATTAAGAAATAATTTCAAGCCATAAAATCTCAGAGAATGAAATTGCCTCGGCCTCCTAGACGTAATTAGTACTTCAATGGTATGTCTTTCTGTCTGTTATTTTTTATATTTTTTATGATTTATGATGAATTAATCTGAATACTAACCATCCATCTACTTTTGACAGGTTGTTACTAGTGATTCAACAATTTGGTATTTTGGTGGTAAGTTGTTCTGTAAACTTCATTAATAAGATACATTTTCTACATTTGTCATGTCTTTGTATATTCGCATGATGCGGATTGTAGTTTTGAGATCCATTTAGTGTCATATGCTCTGTTGAAGTGATTGCAACATGTATTATATATGTATTGCTTTGTTATCGGATAATAGTATTAGTTCATTCCGCTCAACTTAAATTTCAATCTTGAGTCCACCACTGATCATGTCTTATTTTATGTGCACAGTATTATGCATAGGTGTGCACGGTACTGTGCATTAGGGCAGGGTACGCTCTTATCGCCGACCAAGATCCAATGGCTCAAACCGAAGGCAGTACATAACTACAATAATATTTACTTCAGTAGCTGTCGTGGTAATCAACAAGCATGCACTGTAGTAATAATAAGCAAATCGATCGCTGCAATAATTACTGCATAGGACCCGACTCCGTTACAGTGTGGCCCACTACATTCCCTACATTTTTTTTTTCATAAGGTGTATTTTGGTCACGCATAAAGCTTAAGAAATTTGTAAAACTGAGATAATGGTAGAGGGAAATGACTATGATATTCCTAGTGTTAATGTCTTGGGTGTAAGAGAGAATGGTGTCGGTGAGTGTTTACTTGTAAATGTTGTATGTACGTCTTATATTTTAAAATAAATCTGAAAAAACTACATGCCTTATATTTTGAAACAAACCTAAGAAAACTACATGCCGTATATTTTGAAACTATAGGGAGTATCAAGTGTTTACTCGTAAATGTTGTATGTATGTCTTATATTTTAAAATAAACCTGAAAAAACTACATGTCTTATATTTTGAAACAAACCTAAGAAAACTACATGCTTTATATTTTGAAACAGAGGGAGTATCATTATGTATAGAATGGCGGGGCAAAAAATTTATATCAGCTCAACAAACGGAATTTACCTATACGAATCAGCAAAATTTACACCAGGGGTGCTGCCCTCTCAAGTCTCAATTCAGATTTATGTCTTAACAATAATTGAACCGAGCATCAGCACACCATTTCTATCAGTCGAACAATGACCTGCTTGTACAACACTGAGTTGCTGCATGCCCTCAAGCCCCAACAGAACCAAACTAATCACATGCATGGACCCCAACATATGCGTCTACATGTACAATCACATGAGAGCCTGCTATGTGCCACACTAACGTAATGTCAGGATCACAGGAATTTCGCTGGATTTTTTTTAGGAATTATTTTCTATTTTCCTTACTTTGCAGTGGTATAAATTAAATTTCTTGTCATGGATTCGCATTTTCTTATGGTAAGAATTTGTTATTCCATAGAAGTATAATTTTAAAAAAATTATGTTGGCATACAAAGAGTTACATCATTTCCCCCACGTTAACTAGTACTCCCTCTGGTCTTTTTTACTTGTCTTTTTTATTATCAAAATCTACCTTGCAATCAACAAGTTTTACTAAAAATTTACATAATTTTTTTAGATTTGCCATATGAATGTCGATGGATTTGTTGTCAAAGGTACTTATGTATTGTTGTATATTTAATAAATAATTAGGAAAAGTAATGGTCAACGAGATGTACTAGAGATGGTACAAGTAAAAGATTTTATGTAGTACCATTTTGAGTCATGACACCAGGGTTTTCGCTAGCCATTTTTTTCGCGTTAACACCGGTTTGGCCGCAAATTGAAAAAAGACCGAAATTTTCAAATCAAAACTGAAGCAAATCGATTTTTTTTTTTTGGAGCGGTTTGGATAGTATGGCCGATTTTCGATCGAAAATCAGAATCCTACTAGACACCTAGGTTGGTTTCTCAACGTCCCCTTTTCCATCTCTCTCTCTCATATATATATTTTTTGGCTAATTTTGGATGAATGTAGACACCCGAGTTTTTATTAAATGGAATTGATCTCAGCTTATAAAGGCAAATTTGGCCATTATGGGAGACAGACAGATAATTGTTGAATTATTACGAACACCAACAATAGTTAAGGAGCGAGGGAAAAAAAATGATAATCGGTAGAAAAGAAAGGCACCCATTCTTTCTTTTGTATACTTCACTTTCATTGCTTTCACAATTCCTTCCCTCTTTGCGTTCGAGAATCAATTTTGAAGTTGCCTGTTGCAATCTTTCTGGCAAGGATTGTATTCGCTTTTGTGGTGAGTAGATATTCTTGTGGGTGGTCATTTCTTCTTTTGAGCAGACAAACCTGGTCTGAGATTTAGAGCAGCCAGCTTGAGCTGTAGAAGGATCTCGACTTTTATGTAGGAAAAATGATTAGGCAAGCAAGCGCTTCATAGCTCTATCCTTGGAAATACTGAATCTCGAATTTAAGAACATCGACATTCTGTGGTAAGATAAAAACACGTTACTGAACTAAGCCACACGGACAAGGTTAGAGTAGACAAGTTTGTTCTTTTTTTAATTCTTATAACTTTTCTGTCTGAATATAATACTCCCTCTAGGAGAAATGTTTGGTCAGGGTTGTATTTTAGGTATCATGTCGACGTTTAAAACATTTTTTTTTGGGGTGATCGGAGAGAATATATTGCACTACGGTGTGTCTTCTTATTCTGCTATTTTATTTATATAAAAAAGTAGAAAACAAGACATAAAGAAATACTCCTGGATTTGGAGTAGTGGACTCGTTCTGTCTAAATTCTGTCTAAAACGTCAATTAGTCCCCGAGTAGTGGACCCGTTCTATGTCTAAAATTTCAATATGTCCCACGATTTGGAAATAAAGAAAAAGCAAGTAACCCATAAAGAAATGCTTCCTATCCTTTTCTTTCTCCTCTCGCCGGGAAAAAAGAAAAGAAAAGTCAGAAAAGGACATGTCCACTATCATTTTTTTTGCAATAATATTAATTTTAAAAATAATTATAAAAATAAATAGTTAATTTTTTTAAACAAATATAGGTGCCTGTCACCGATTGGAGTGACGACAGACTCCTATCATCATTCCAATTGGCGGCAGGTCATTCCAATTGGCGACAGGAACCTTGTCGCCAGTTGGAACAGTGGGGAGAGGTTCTTGTCACCAATAGAACTGGTGACAGGGCCCTATATTTGTAGTGTCTGTGTAATTCAGAATTCAAAATTGGAGAAGATAACGAAATATGAAGTAGGGAGTGCGAGATCGGCGACGCAATTTGGAAAGTGAGTTCAGCGGTGCAATAACACAAATAGCCCCCTTCGGAGCGGAATGAAAAAAAAATATTTGGGTTTCAGGTTGCTACACATGTTGTTGTCCCGAATGTATTATTCGTGGAACCAATTCATTCGAAAAAAGATTACATAATATGTAATAGTCAAAATATCTTGGAAAAGAGATTTAAGTTCGAAAGACTTCATAATTTAATTGTGAAATATATGACGTGCTCGGTTTGGTTGCGTACATTAGAAACGACGACATGCACGAATGAGCAAACCGAAATACACCTACGATACATGCACACCTTTTTGGAATTAAGAAAAAAATATGGATTGGAACAAAATCGATGAGTCCTAGTGGCCTACGCTCCCTCTCCCTTGTCTCTAGACGCTCTGTGGAGTTGGCCAGTCTCGAAGTCAACCATGTTCTGCGAGACAGGCTGGACGATTGTGTAATATCCCGCTTAAACATCAACAATTTGGAATTAATAAATTTGAGTGTAGTAGTTAAAATTCAGAATTTTGAGAGAGTTTTGGGCTGCCAACCCATAGTCACGGGGGAAAGAGCTGGCCTTAGAGGCCCATGGCCCATTGGAGGCTGGTAGCCCACTTGAAGGCAAGGGAGGGGGAATCAACCCACAAAACCCTAATATGCTGCAGTGTCTCCACACCTGCTACAGTGCTGCCGCCACTGCTATAGTACCCTCACTGCTACAGTAGCTGCGCCCTATGGCCCTTGCTGCCATCTCCTCCGAGGCGCAGCCCTGCCGTTCCTGTGTGCTGCCGGCCAAGCAACAAGAGGAAGGAAGAAGAGAGGGAGGGAAAGGAGGGAGAAGAGAAGGGGAGGGATCGCAGCCCGGGTTCACGTTCTTCAGCGGTTCATCAAGGGTAACCTCGATCCCCATTCGATTGGTGGCGTATTTGATTAGTTTGGCGACGTCGGAAATAGTTCTGTTTAGGACAGTCAGTATTGGCCAACATTGTTGAGGTAGATAAGTGCAGCTCCTGGTCTGGACGTTCCTAGAAAGTTGTGGGCGACATCGCTAGCTTTCCGTAGAGTATTGGATCAAGTTGTTTGGATGAGCGGATTGGGAGATATAATTTTTGAAGCGCTGCTGTTCTGCAGTTCTGTTTTAATTCTGACAGATATTGGTAATCGGTCGTTAGCGATTAGTTAATGGAAGAATTAGAGGATCTCACCATAACTAATGTTGTAGATATTTTTACAAGCTTTCCAAAAAGCTAAAGACCATAATATTTGACCTTGTGAACTGAAAGTTACGTTGGGTTTAGTGCTGCTTTCTAGAAACTCTGACGAGAATTATATGTTCTGTTAATTAGTTTGGTAATATGGAAATCTCACCAACTAGGTTTAGGTAGGGAATACAATAATCTTTCTAGAGGGTTCAAGAACACCTCATTTGGACTTCTGATAAATAAGTTATGAATTTTTTAGTATGACTGTCTGTTGAGGGGACAGATCGGTCTGCTGGGTTAAAAACGGAGGGTTATGTGGTTTTATTAGAAGTCTTAGTAATTTAAGAAAATATAGGGAATTTTATGAAGAATCCAGAACTGGGCGGTTTGCCATGATCGAACTTTTGAGTCACAGGTTGCGCTCGTTTTAGTACCAGAGCAGCAAAGGGGTAACTGTTCGGTACCGGGGAAGCGTGGTAGACTTGGAGACGTGTAGGAGCGATGTCGATTGATGAATGTTCTTTTGTTGCTGTAGCTTGTATTGAAATTTGAGTATTTATTGTAGGAGAGACGTCATGCTTGTTGCCTTCTTCTAGCCAAATCGTGCGTCGCAACTAGTAAAGACAAGTGCATGGTAGACAACGATCAATGACGATCACTGTGATTCTTTATCTTTCAGTACCATTATTGTTGTGCTTTTATTTTTATTTAATTGCGAGCAATGAAATAGTATGATTTTATCTTGTTGACGAACATGAGGAAAATTGGATATGATGAATATGATGAAGTTTTGTATTTTTGCATTCATAAGCATCTTTGCATATGAGAAGGTGATCATGATTGATCACAACTCCACGGGAGTGGAGAAGGTCCCGATCCTTGAGGAGGAACGGGCTTGAGAGTGAATGTTGTCGCGAGCATTCACTCATGCTATACCGGTATATGCGAAAAGAAGTGCATGTGGACATGTAAAGCAGAGTTGCATTGATATGAGATGAATGTATGTGAAAACAAAGTGAAGAGAATAGCATGAGAATTTTAATAGAAGTGCATGTGATGATAATGAAGTTATTGAATACCGTTGATTCATTATTGTTCGTTGTATATTGATGTATTTGCTGAGTCGTGGACTCACCTTTACTCTTCTGTTGTTTTTAGGTGATCTTCGAGGGCGCCATGTTTGAGAGCGAATAGGGCACATGGGATAGTTTCCTACTTCAGACACATGATTAATTGTCATGAGAATATTTTATTACTTATTGCTGGATTACTCTAGGATTTGTTAGACATTGAATAAAATTTAGGTCAATATTCTGGACTAGTCTATTTTGTTTCAATGCTTCGAATTCATTAGTTTGGTGCTGTTTTGGATTGCTTACCTGGTTATGTTTCCTTTGCCTAGTTGTTCATGCTTGATCAATCTTTACTCAGGTTTTGTTGAGACCCGTGGACGGGTTCTATTGTTGTTTTGCTTGCTGAAATTTTCTAGTGTGTTGATGATTATTGGACATTTAAGGGTAGTTTAGTGGCATTCTAGGCTCAGTGTTGGGCTAGGGTGTTACAGTTGGTATCAGAGCGGGATTTAGGTCCGTGGTAAATAGATTAATAACTTAGGTAAACTAAGAATTGTTAAAAATTTGTTTTAGGATTAGTAAATCAACTAAAATTTGTTAATGGTTAAATAATCTAAAATTTGACACACTAGTGCACGGTAGGTTAGAGGGTGGTACGGATACCGTTTTTACGCTTCCGTTATGTTGTTTACTGATGCATGACTTGATTTTGACCTTTGAACTTATTATATATTATTGATTGTGGTTGATAGCTATGTCGAGGGATAGATGACGTGGTCGTGGTGGCCGCGGTCGTGGAGGTCGGGGCCGCGGGCGTGGTTCCGTGGGGCCACCTCCTGAGGCAGTTGAGGTCATGGTTGTGGCCCTAGGCTTTACCAGGTTACACCACCATTCGTGGTATGGGAATAGAGAACTAGCTACCTGGATTACAATAGTTATAGGTGTTGTGGGTGAGTTTCTTTAGAAAAGTTGTTCTCTTCCTTGAGCTTGAATTTTGGGCAATTCTGGTTATAGTTGTGGTTGATGAATTTTTCTTGAGATAGTGTTTACAATATAGCTGGTGAGTTTTCATTGGTCTCCCTTGGTTCCATTAAGCCATTACTTGTTCTCCTGACTACTGATCTATTGTTGCTTTGTGTGAACGTCGGTTAACAGCAAGATTGATCTTTTCATGGGAGTTATGTCATTCTTATTAGAAAATATGACTTATTTATTCACTTGATATTCTGGATACTGAAAGTTTTCTATTGCAAGTTCTTTAACATGTGAAAACTTTGGCTTAATGTATTTCTTTTGGATTATTTCGAGTGTTGAAGTTTAATGCCTCTTTTTCTGAAAAGAGTTAAAATCATTTTGTGTTGCCTTGTTATGTTTAAGAGAGAGGTGGTAAACATAGAAGTTCATTGATAAGGTATGCATTATCAGGTCGGATCTGTAGCGTGATGCATGATTGATCTTAACCCAAATCCTTGGAATTGAACTTGATTAATTTGATGTTGTCATAGAGTAATTACCAGATGAGTAGTGACTAAGAGTATGTCCATACCTAATTGGAGCCATAAGAGTTATTAAGAAGTATGAAACGTTGATGAACTGGCTTGGACATTAAAATTGATTAGTTTGTTGAATTTATTGGATTGGTACCAATGGATTAATCTAATTGTGTGTAAAGGGAAACTTGAGGAGATGCTAGGTTATTGCCTTAATAGATATTATTCATGACGTTATCTTTTCTGTAGACACTTGATGATCATATTTGGTTGCTAGCTTTACATACACCTTAGTATTATTAATTGTTGGAATTGTGTACAAAAGGTTGAAGGGATTGAATACCAGTGGATCTAGAATTTACAGGAGGAGTTCTGGATAGTTCTTCTTCATAGAATGATGTGATGAATTTGATTATAGTGTTGTTGAGACTTTTGATCGAGGGAAAATTTTGATTTTTGAAGTTTTAGTGTGATTTTGCTGAAAACTAAATGTGAGGAGGAACAGCTGAATATGTGTTGGTAAATATTCAAGTGATTTGCAAAGGAAAATAGGTAGCAGCTAGACATCATAAGGAAGCTAGTTGATAACAACAATGGTTGGAGTGCAATTGTTGAGTGTTAAAGTTTGGTGTTGAGCATCACTAAGAGTTGAACTGATGTGATTTAATAGGTGGCTTATGGCTAGACAATTGTGGAATAGTCAGACAATAGCATGTCCGTGATGAAAGAGTTTTGGTAAAACCTTTTAATTTATGTAGTGGATCCCTTCTAAAATAAAGTAGTTGTTATAGTGAGGTTGTATGGTTTTGGTATACTCTTATTTTAAAGATGGGATGGTAAAGTAGTATGGAACAATTTGGTGAACTTTTGGGGGCTTATTAATGGAAGAGCTGACGATAATGAATCATGTTAAGAGTGTGTTATTCTTAATGTTAGTAAGATTGTCTGTAAGCGATTGTGGCTTCGTGTGGTGACGATTCTTTTAGAAAGAATGTAATTTGATCGTCTTTCGTAATATCAGTTAAATGAAAAGTTTGGAGTTTTGCATTCATGGCCTTTGGTAGTTCCTGAATATGTGGTAACTGAAATTTGTTGAGCAAAGTGATGTGTTGCAAAGTTCTATTTGGTTATTGAGTGATTCATGTGTTTGATCTTAAAAACTCTTTTGTTTGAGTTGGCAAAGTGAAGTTGTAACCAAAGAAATTATTATCTTTGTTAAAAGAAAGAGTGTAGTAGAAGTATTTGAGGGTGGAATCAAGTTTTATAGCTTGCAACTTTCGAGGCGTGCTCAACCTGGTTATTTGGCTGCATAAGAGTTTCTTAAGTTTCAAACACAATGTTTTATTCTAATTGGTTGAGGTTTGAAATTCTCTTCTTGTGGGACATGTGCCCGCAACTATGGTCTCGTCTTTTGTTTTTCGGGCTATGGCCAATACTGTTGCTGAGGCGTCCTGGCTACGCCAACTTCTTCAGTAGCTTTACAGCACTGCACGCCGAGCTACCTTTGTCTACTGCGATAATGTCAACACGGTCTATCTCTCAACAAATACGGTGCAACATCAGGGCACTAAACATATTGAGTTTGACCTTCACTTCGTCCGGGAATGAGTTGGTCTTGGCGATATCCGCGTTCTTCACATTCCGACAACATCTCAGTATGCTGATATCTTCACTAAAGGACTACCTACTTCTGTCTTCACCAAGTTCCAGTCTAGTTTGAACGTTCGTTCCGCCGATACTCCAATTGCGGGAGGAGGGGGGTGTTAGACTCTTCAGTTCCTATTAGACTCTTCAGTTCCTGATCCACATTTGGTGTTAGATTCTTTGGTTTCTAGTACACACTGTAACCTTTGATCTATGTATGTAACTTTTAGCTTATCAATATAATTACCTTAAATATTTCACTCTCTTATTTATATCATAATCCTAGTAATCCAGATTTACATATTTAGATCGTGAACACCCCCGGCGGCCCGCGCTGCGAGCTGATTCTGCAAATGCACCTCCAGCAGCCCAGGTCATCCATTCATAGCTAAACTTCTCTGCAGATTTTTGCTTGCAGTTTTTTTGTAAGGTAGCAGCTTGTTTGCCAACGCATCCAACGCCGGACCAATCTGGCTCGGGACGTGCTCCCCTCCTTGCGTGGGCTCCCACGTATCGATACTCTTTACTTTGAGCTCGTAACCTGCGGTCCGCGAACCCTGTTTAGGATAGAAATTCACATCTGTGTTCTGGAACAGGGCCAAATTGACCTGTCTCTCCGTCTCTAAATATATGTAATCTGAATTTTCATTCCTCCTAAATGACACGATTGGGGGAGTTTTTGTTTTTGTTTTTTTTGTTGTTTGTGCTCACTGATATAAGGACGATGTAGATGTGAGCCGAAAACTTTTCTCCCACATGTTCTTGCAGCTGTTATGTCTTGCGTGGTACTGTCTCTATTCACAAGAGTCGCATTTTGGAAATCAACTGTGGTTCTGAGAACGTAACTTTGATCACTTTTTTTCATTTTAATATATTTATAAACATAACAAAATTGTAATATTGTGAAAACATACTGTGAAGGTTAGATCTACTCATTTCATTTTCGTGTGTCCAATCTAACTATTTATAAAGATATTGATAGTCAAAGTCTATAAAGTATGTCTTCGCTTATCCCAAAACATCACTCTTCCGTGACTAGTTGGGGAGAACGAGTTGAAACTTAACAACTTTTCATTACAGCTCTTCTATATACCTGAACATTTGTTCGCTGCAATCAATCCTACGTCAGACGGGGAACACAGAAAGAAAACATGATCTTCTCCCAGGCAGCAGCAAATCTCAAAGGATTTAGGGCGATTTAGGGCATGTTAGGAGCACAGGAATTTAACAGAAACAATTCAATTCCCCTAGGATTTAGAAAAAAATCCCCACATTCCAAACGAGTCCTCGGCAATCCTAGTTTTATACCATCCAAAAATCTAGCCTGCACATTTTATACGATGACAGGCCCACGTCTTGAAATCGTCAGTCAGATCTTCCATTTGTAAAAAAATCGTTAATGCCATGAAAAGTGTACCTGCAACATGAAAATAAATCCGCAAGATCTGTAAAATTGCCATACCCACAGTACATATACTGCAAACAACAAAGGACTCAAAAAAATTGTACTTTAGTTCCACATGATAACCTCTGTGTGTAGGAATGTACTTCCATGGCATTCCATCAGCACCATGAACATCAAACGGTGCAATTTTATCTGCGCAAACAAAATAAAACCCTGGTCTCAGAAAGAAAGAAAACAAGGTGCCAGCACAAAAACTTTGCTATGTCATTTATGAGAAAACAAGGCAGCTGTGGTAATTAGTTAAAATCATATAGACGTGAACCAGTGCACTTTTGGCCAGCTAAGAAAGCATGTATACCACAGTGCAAAACTGAGATCACAAATTAGCACTTATCTTTCTTTCTTCCAGGCAACAAAGGACAAGTATGTTACAGTGCAATTAGATATTGTTACTAATCAGTTTCCATCAACACTGATGCAACCGAACCATACCAAATTAACAGAGCTACGACAATAGAGATGAATCAACAACAGCATGCAATCAACAAGCTCTAGTCTAATTTAACGCTTTCAATCCAATTTCACAACTGATAATCATCCTCATTGAGCATTAATTTGAGCCCACAACAGTATTAAACCAAGTCTCTCAGTACTAGTCAAAATCACAGTATGTAATATAACTAGCACAACACACTTAGCAAGTAATGAGACACTGAAAACAGAGATCGAACTCACGGAGCAGGTGGCACTCGAAACCACCGAGTAGAACCGGGCAAGGCACGCCGAAAGGCGCTGACTCAGAAAACCAATCGCCCCGCTGTCCCGCATTGAACGGACGAGATCGTCGGAGATGCAATGCTAATTCACAATTTGGGACACACCAAAATTGCGAAGTCAGGGTACAGAGAATACTGCACAAGAGCCAACCACAGTGCACTGGCCGAATGCAGCCACGGAGCACCAATCACCAAAACAGAAAGCCTTCTCCCACTCAAGACCAAGCCAAAGCCGACAGGTTCCACCTCCAATCGGCGCAAATCGAAGCCTTCACCGACCTCAACAGAGAGAGGAAGCAAGAGGGAAAACCGAGATGCGCAAGGAGAGGGAACCAGTCCTCACCACCGACGGCACTGGGTCCAACCACAGCGGTGCAACGGCTTTCAAAGCCAAAAACCCGATGCTCAACTGGAGGAGAAGAACCACACAAAAAGAGAGGAAACTCACTTCAGGGATGAAGAAAGGAGGAGAAGTGGGCCACTTTAAGAAGAGGAGATGAGGAGGAGGCCCGGGGTGCCGCTCCAACAGTCGGCGCACGTTGCACCCAAACCGACCGCCCGCCTGAGCGCCCGCTTTGCATGCACCGCCACCAGCCAGGCCACGAAGCCGCATGCCTCTCCAACTTTATCCTCCAGTCAGCTCAATAACAGGTGGGCTCCATAATCTCTTTTTCTTTTTTCTTTTCTATTTTTTTTCAAAATAAAAAATTATCAAATAACCCTAAAAAAATACAAAAGGACTTCATCAACCGACCAGAGCTCCCGCCTGGTCCTTCTGTCTCCGTAACATGCGTCGTTCAAATGGCGCATTATTTGCTTTGTTCGGCCAGTTCGTTGCACGAGCTCACATGCGCTGCAAATTTCTGCTATCTTTTCATATGACTAAGACAACACCAGGAAGGTGGCTAGGCATAAGATTTCACCTCTCGAGGAAGCAGACTTTGGATGTTTGCTCGATGTGGTCACTGAAATACGAGATCACCATGGAACAATCTGACTCCCGGATAACCGGTTTCTAAACATGTTGTGAAGCATGCCAGCGCCTTCACATCTTCTGAATCACCTCCATTTGGGATGGTTCGCGACACCGATAGCAACACCCAGCCTGATCATTAAAGAATCCAGATAATAAACACCAATCCATGCTTCTCCTGACTGTTAGACAGGATGATGTCTCGGTTTTTTACATATGTGACGTCTTTAGTGTCTCGGTTGTTTACATATATGACGTCTTCTCTTTCGAGGGATTACGCGTTCACATGATAGTTGTACGCAGCTGTAATCTATATTTGTGTAACTCATGTACTCTGATTTAAACAATTAAATATAGCGTTACTTTCCTCGCTTACATGGTATCAGAGTGGTGCCGCTCCTGAACCGCCTCCACAGCTTCCACCGCGCCACCCCTAAGAGATGATATCATCTCCATAATTTCTCTCGGGGGCTGCGCAACCCATAATTTAAGTCGTATCACCGACCGACTACCAATTAGAGTTTTCTCGGTCATCTTCAAATCGGGTTTTCTCTATTATTTTTCCCTAGTCATAGATCGGTTTGCGTCGTCCTGCCGACCTGTCGACGTTCCTCGGCTCCGGACTTCACCGCCTCGGCTTTGACCTCTCCGGCGCCTCCTCTCTTCCGACAACATCGTGGCGTGACGTGGCGCGCTCGTCGACACGGCCCTCCCTCCACGGCCTTCCGAGGGCCCCGTCTACCGTCGTCATCATGCCAGATCATCATCACCGGACAGTCGTCGCAAGACTTCCGTCTTCACCGAATTTAGGTCCAGTCTGAATGTCCGTCTTGGCGATGTTCTGACTACGGGGGCGTGTTAGACAGGATGGTGCCTCGGCTTCCTACATGCGTGACGCCTTCTCTTCTGAGGGATCACGCGTTCACATGATAGCTGTACGCGTTCACATAATAGTTGTACGCGTTCACATGATAGCTGTAATATATATGTGTAACTCATGTACTCTAATTTAAACAATCAAAAATAGTGTTACTTTCCTCGCTTACACTAACCATGTTGACAAGGCTCCGTCGACATTGATTTTAATCCAGTTCAATTATTGTGGATGTCACGGAGATATGTTCCTAATCTCAATGTGCTGAACAATTAGCAATAGCGTCAAGGCGCTTGGCAAAACCCTTGTTTCCAGAAAAATCAGCATGTTGTTAGACCTTAGGAGGTCAGACCGGCCAAGGTGGCAGTCTGACCGACCTATACCGGCGGTCAGACCGACCAAAATAAAAAATACGAATTTTGGCAATCACCCAAAACCACGTATGGCGGTAGGTGAGAGGATGTGTTTGCACTTCATCTCATTATTTTTTGGAGTTTTGAGCCAAAAGCAAATAGAGTTTGAAAATTCTTGGGAGGGTGCAGATTTTTCGGGATGAAAATTTGACTAAGTCCTTGGGTGGTCAAATCGATGGAAGGTGGTCAGACAGACCTTGGGTAGTAGTCAGACAGACCATGGGCAGCGGTCTAACCAGCCAGGCCCTATTCATGAGCTGAGACGGTGGTGAACTTCGCGGGTTAGGCCAAAGTAATGGGTTTCATTGCATATATATTCTATGATGCATATTTTGGCTAACGTGAGTCAAGTTGCGAAAAACTTATATCTAGAATCGATTTCATGGTCTATTATTGTGCAGGTGGTTTGGAGTAAACGACGTTCAATAGCGAGGATGATCAGGACTAGGCTAGAAGTGCTTAAGTCTAGAACGATCAAGGATATCGGGTGAAGTCATTAGACTCAAGCATGACAAAAGATGGACAACGATGACCAAACGAGAGGTTTGGTGCGACGGTTTGCATCAAGTGACGCAGGGGTCGGTGCAAGTGCTATGGTGGTTCTAGTGGGACTCGGATGAGATAGACTTGCCTACATGAAGAGAGTTATTGATCAACCTACACGTGGCGAGGCATGTGATTGCTTTAGGATGATTGGACTCGGTCTTCGGAGAAGGTTCGAGAAAGGGTATTTTATTATCTTCACTAAAATACCGGATTGGTGACCTTTGGAGAAATTGCAGCGCAAGACGACGTAAGGAGATGCAGTTTAGGTCAAGTGAATATAAAGATCATGAAGAGACAGATTCGAGAAGCCCAGTTCGTCATCTGCTTTAAGAAGCATGTGTGATGTGTGGGTTTAACGAATACCCAATAAGGTTTTCTCCTAAACCTAACCTCCACTATAAAGGGGAGGTGTGCAAGATGTGCACCCTCATCCATCAAGCTTCAAGTCTAGGAAACCCTAATTTGTGACTTAGGGCTAGGAGAGGAAAGTTGATATGTTAGGTTTAGATAGAATGGATTGATTGAGTGCTTAAGTATTGATGTTTTATCCTCATGGTGGAGTGACTGTAAATAAATAATACCTTGAATCAATCAAGCAAGATTTCCTCCAAGATGAGTTCTCTCTTGTTTTTGCTCTATCTTTGACGTCTTTTGGGATTTTGTGTGTTTCTTTGGTTCCTTAGATCTTTTGTTGTGATCTAACTTGCTAGGACATGTGAGAATTCATTTAGGGTCATCTTGACCATTTTCCACCGACGAGCAAGTTTTTTGGATCAAAATTCGAATTTCCTCTATTCTTGTGCTTACTTGATCTCATCCAAGAAATTCATGGAACCTTGATTTCGATCTTCCTGATTATCGATTGTAATAGGTTTATGACCTTCTTGATGAGTTATGGTTGAAATTTCAAGGGATTTGAATCACGAATTTAGAAGTTAGGTCATTTTGTGATCTTTGCGGTCTGCTCCCAGTCAACAGGTGGCCAGACCGGCCATTGAGGCGGTCAAACCGGTTGAAGCTCAGTCAGACCGGCCAGACTTTCTCAATGTTCGTCGGTTTCAACGCAAGATTTCCACTGTGTTTGTGTTTCTGATTTTTATAGCTTCTATAGCTATTGAGGAGAAGAAGGAGTTGAAATCGGTCGGTCGAAAAAACGTAGCATTCGATTCACACCGCTAGTCGCCATTCCTGCAACAATTATCAATACTCCCAAAGAACAGGGGGTATGTCCACTTTTGTTACTCCGCACAGCCGGTTCATTTGTATCTTTGCCTAGCTTTTGCATTGTTGCGTCCATGGTCGTCGTCTTCTCGGGTGAAGAAGACTGAATTTAGGTAGTCAATCAGGAACTTGATGACTGTACATTGGATCGAGAGGCCCCCTTTGTGAGGATTGAGAAGTAATGATCAGGTTTATTATATCATGGTTTTGATTCGACCTCTAATGTTCAAGCGTAATTTTATAGGGTGATCCAAGTTGCAATTTGAGCCATGCATGGGATAGAAGTTTGCAATTTTATAGAAGTATGCCATGAGCTCTGACTCGCACTAAAGAAGTGTACTTTGGGGCAACCCCAATACCAGACACTGCATTGCAACATGCAGTGCAAACAGGATGCACAGTTTACTTTGGGACGGTTAGAATAGGACTCTAGAATAGATTTTGGTTTTCTTATCTGTAATCCTTTGTAATCCCTATATATTGCCCACTGGGCCCTATTGAATATATGCATATTATTCATAACATGGTATCAGAGCATAGGGTACTAACCTAGGTCTCATTCCGCTGCCATCCGGCCGCCGCTACCACCCCCGGCAATCGCCGCCACATCCGGCTTCGTGGCCGCCCGAGCTGCCCGTCGTCGCTGCTATGGCCCTTGCCAAGCCGCTCGTCGCCGAAGGTAGCGCCGACACAGTTGCCATCCGACGCCGCCTCTCTTGCGTCGCCCATCGTTGTCTCATCCCCGGCCGCTGTCGCCGCCGTTGGGAACTAGGGCCCCGAGCCCGTCGTTGCTGCCCTGAGCCCGTCGTCGATGCCGCCGCCCTCGCCGAGCAGCGATATCACTGGTGTGCCACTGCGTCTCCCCACCAAAGCCGCCACCGCCGCCGGGCTCTCCTCCGATCCGTCTTCGGCTCCACACCGGTGCGCAGATGTGCCTCCCCACCAGAGCCGCCACCGCCAGGCTCTCCTCCGATCGCCCGCCGCCGTTGCTGCTGCCATCGCCGCTGCACTCGCCACCGTCGCCAGGCGAGCAGCAGTAGGGGGAACCCTAGTTCCTCCACCATGCGTCGTCTCGGTAATAGGTCGGCTGTTTCGCCTGCCCATTTTAAAGAAATTGGCCCGGGTAAGTAAAAAAAGAAAAAAAAGGAGAGTATGTCGCTCTAACCGCCGCGCCGTCCAACGCCACTTGTTAGACTTCGTTGCCTTGGTCACCGCGCCGTCCAGCACCGCCTACTGATGGCTTCCGTTCCATCTGCTGCGATTCCATTCTCGGAAATAAAGCTTAATGGAACGAACTACAGGTTGTGGTCTTCACTCATGGAGGTCAATCTAGATGGTCTCTGTCTCTAGGGACATGTTACTGGTACCCGACCTTGTTCGTTGTCACTGGTTCAGCCTCCTTGCAAATAGCCTACTTCTACATCTCCTACAGATGACGGGGCCGCCAAGAAGGAGGCAGACACCGCTGCCGCTTCTGATGCTACTGATGAGGCTTGCAAGTATGCCATAGATGCTTTTGAGCACTGGTGTGTTGATGAGGCCCGTGTTCGAGCCATCCTGATGGTCAGCGTCGATGACTCCATCCAGCCAGACATTGTTTGTCTACGTGTCACCCGTCAGATCTGGGAGTGCTTGAGCGAGCGGTACCAGCAGAGCAGCGATGCGTGAGTTGGAGATGCTTTGCTAGGAGGACTCCTCTGTTGACGATTTCTTCCGAGCCCTGGCCAGTCTCTAGCCAACTGAATGAGTTGGCTTCTCTGCTCTGCCAGGCGTTCCATAAAGTGCAGAAGGCGAATCGTGATCGCCTTTGTTTTTATGATTTCGTCTGTTGTCTTCGTCCAAAGTTTGAGCCTGTCAGGGCTCAACTGCTGAGCCGTTCACCGACAGTCACCGGGGCTCTTTCGACGCTTCGTCGTGGGTTAGCAGCACAGTTTGTTCGGGTTGTGCTTGTTACCTCTTCTTCTTCGACTACACCAACGGTTTCTGGTTCGACTACCATTCCTCCTTAGGTGTCTGTTTTTGCTCTTATTTTTGCACCAACTGGTGTTTAGTGCAATTATTGTAAGAACTTGAGCACGACTATCAGCGTTGTGCGGTGAGAAAAAAGCAGAACAAGGCACGTGGAGGTCCACACTCCAAGGGAGGGCAGGGAGGCCCTTCCTCCACTAGAGGACATACTAGCACGTTAGAACATTCTCAGAGAGGTGACTCTGTTCAGCAGCTCTGTCATGCTCTACTTCAGCAGCTCTCTCACAACTCAGCAGGTTCTGCCAGTCTAACTCAGACGCCTCCTCCAGGTACCTCTTGGGTTCTAGATTTTGGTGCTTCTTTCCACGTGACAACGGATTCCACATCTCTCACTTTAGTAGGACCCCCTATTTTTCCATCTCTGTTCAGACAGCTAATGGTACTCCTTTGTCTATCAGCTGCCAGTGCACTCTTTTGTCCACTGACTTTTCTATTCCAGCTGCTTCTCATGTTCCCCAGCTTACCATGCAGCTTCTCTCGGTGGGTCAGCTCACCGATCTCGACTGTAGGGTTGGTTTTGACTCTCACACATGTTTCATTCAGGATCGACATACAGAGACGGTACTTGAAACTGGCCAGCGCCGTAGGGATCGTTAGGGCCTCTACATCCTTGATCGCCTCCATCTTCTGTCCACTCCAGTTGCTCATGTCACCTCTACGTCTACTTCCTCCGCCACTGCTGCCACCACCTCCGGCGTCTTTGCGCAGTGGCATCACCCATTAGGTCACTTGTGTGGTTCCCGCATTTCTTCATTAGTTCGTTAGAGTGTTTTTGGACGTGTTACTGTTGACACGGTCATGTTTTGTCAAGGTTGCAAGCTGGGTAAGCAGCTAGAACTTCCTTATCATTCTAGTAAGTCCTTGTCTTCTTGTCCTTTTGACTTAGTTTATTCCGATGTATGGGGACCCGCACCTATTGTCTCTAAAGGTAGACATAAATCTTATGTTATATTTATTGATGATTATTCATGTTTTACATGGATTTTCCTTATTTCTAATCGTGGTCAGTTTCTTGCGATCTATCGTAGTTTTGCAACGATGGTTCATACTCAGTTTAATTATGTCATTTGTAATTTTCGCTGCGATTTTGCTAGCGAGTACTATTCTTACGCTTTTCGACAGTTTCTTTCTAAGGAGGGCACTCTTTACCAGTCTTCTTGTCCTGGTGCTCATGCTCAAAATGGAGTTGCTGAGGCAAACATCGTCATCTAATTGAGACTGGCCACACTCTTCTTCTTTCCTCTCATGTTCGACCACAGTTCTGAGTTGAGGCTGTTTCTACGGCTGCATATCTCATCAATATGCAGCCTTCTACTGCTCTTAAGGGTGTCAGCCCTATAGAGCGTCTCTACTCTCGAGCCCCCCAGTACACTCACCTTTGTGTTTTTTGTTGTACTTATTTTGGTCTGCTGCAGCCTTGTGGGCGTACTAAACTATCGGCCCAGTCAGTTGAGTGTGCGTTTCTTGGTTATAGTTCTGAGCATAAGGGTTATCATTCTTTGGGATCATACGCTTTCGACGGATCAGGATTTCACGAGACGTTGTCTTTGACGAATCTCAACCTTTCTTCTATCGAGATTTGGCCCCTTCTCCTGTTTCCACTGTTGAGTTGATTTCATGATTGTCTCTTTCAGACTCTTCACCTATTTCTCCACAATCACAGTCTTCCCCTAGTCTGCCTCCAGTGGTTCCTTCTATACCTTCGCCTTCGGTGGTGTCTCCTACAGCACCGCCTCTAGTTCCCACAGCACCATCGTCTCGTTTCTCTGGTATTCACTACTCCAGACGTCCTCGTCCTTCACCAGTCACTTCTTCTGGTATCTTGCCGACACCCACATCTGATTCTCCTGATGATGCTCCTCCTTACATCCTTCGTGATCGGGCATCCCTTCGACCTCCTGATCGTCTTGGATTTGCTCGAATAGCTCATGCTCTCTCTGCCACTGAGCCTAGTTCTTATCGTGAGGCTGCTCCTTATTCTGAGTGGCAACTCGCTATGGCAGAAGAACTTGATGCTCTTTGACGTACGAAAACTTGGGATATTGTACCAACTCCTGTGCATGCTGGTTCGATCACGTGCAAGTGGGTGTACAAGATTAAGACCCGGTCTGATGGTACTATTGAGCTCTACAAGGCTCGCCTTGTGGCCCGCGGTTTTCAGCAGGAGTATGGTCAGGACTACGACGAGACTTTTACCCCTGTTGCCCATATGGCCACTGTTCGCACTCAGTGTTGTGGTTGCTTCTGTTCGTCGGTGGTCTATCTCTCAGCTGGATGTTAAGAACGCTTTTCTTAATGGTATTTTGCATTAGGAGGTCTACATGCAGCCACCACCTGTGTATTCTGTTCCTAATGGGCATGTCTGTCGTCTTCGTCGTGCTCTTTATGGCCTCAAATAGGCTACTCGTGCCTGGTTTGCATATTTTACCTCAGTGATTACTGCTATTGGTTTCACTGCCAGTTCCCACGATCCTGCTCTTTTTGTCCATGTCTCATCTCGAGGTAGGACACTGCTTCTTTTATATGTTGATGACATGCTCATCACTTTTGATGATTCCTCCTTCGTCACATATGTGAAGAAGCATCTCAGTGAGCAGTTTTTTATGACTGATCTTGGTTCTCTTACATACCTCCTTGGGATTGAGGTCTATTTCATGCATGAGGGCTACTATGTCTCCCAGCAGAAGTATGTCTAGGATCTTCTTGACCGGTCTGATCTGACTGATACTCGCACTGCGAAGACTCCCATGGAGCTATCCCTCCAGCTTCGTGTCACTGATGATGATCTTCTTGAGGATCTTACTCGATATCGTCATCTTGTTTGGAGTTTGGTGTACCTTGTGAGCAATCGTCCTGATATTACTTATGTTGTTCATATCTTGAGTCAGTTCATAGCCCGTCCTACCCATATTCACTACAGGCATCTCCTTCGTGTTCTTCACTACTTGCGTGGGACTATCTCTCGTCGTTTGTTTTTCCCTAGCTCCACCTCACTACAGCTTCAGGCATACTCTGATGCGACCTGGGCTAGTGATCCTTCTGATCGTCGCTCTCTTTCTGTTAACTGTGTTTTTCTTGGCTCCTCCCTGATTGCCTGGAAGACTAAGAAGCAGACTGCAGTTTCACGTTCGAGTGCAGAGGCTGAGTTGAGAGCTATGGCAGCAGTGAGAGCAGAGGTTACTTGGTTGAGGTGGCTACTTGCATATTTTAGAGTACCTGTGGTGAGACCTACGACTCTTTTGTCTAACAGTACAGGTGCTATTAGTATTGCCCGGGACTCAGTGAAGGATGAGCTCAACAAGCATATTGGTGTGGATACTTCATACACTCACTCACAGGTGTAGGAGGGAGTACTTGCTTTATAGTTTGTGCCATCAGAACTACAGGTTGCTGATTTCTTTACGAAGCCACAGACTAGGGCACAACATTTGTATTTTTTCTCCAAACTCAGTGTGTGTGATCCACCATGAGTTTGAAGGGGGTGTTAGAATATGACTCTAGAATAGATTTTTGGTTCCTTATCTGTAACCGCTTTGTAATCCCTATATATATTGCTCATTGGGCCCTACTGAATATATGCATATTATTCATAACAGGGACAACCTAGTATATGGCTCTATTCGGTAGAGCTCTAAATTCTTATTTTTAAAAATTTTGCTCCTAATTCTTTAAGAATCTACTTCTCTGAGAATTTAGAGTTGTCTCAAGAAAGTGTTTGGCAAGTAGGTTGACTCCAGAAAACATAAGAGAGAGGATTAGAGGCAAATTCATCATGCTATCTCTGGTTGTGATACTTCAACTGTATTTGTACGCAAATTATAGAATTTTTTTTCTCAACTTTTTTATGATCATATGAATGTATATATACATCTAGAAATAAAAAAACATATCATCTCAAAACATGTCACCTAATTTGAAATCCTTGTGCGGACCAATAAATGAGTATATATGTATCATATTCATTAGTACATGGTATCAACTTGACAATGAGAAGTAGATGAGGAAAATATAACTACAAATGGGCCCAACTGCAATCAAGACACACCAGGGAGGGCAAGCATTACAGATTCACACAAAACACAGGAGATCTGAAAACATTGGAGAGAAGAACATAGTAGGAACTGCGTTATCCTTTTTAGCAACTACAACTAGTAGGATGCTTCACTGGAAATTGATGAGATAAGAGTTGCGCCTTAGCTAATATGCAATTCACAATCTCCTCCGCCTTTGGAGTATGGTTCAATGTCCCACTTGGCCATCATGACCTTGACAAACTCCTAATAATTGATCTAACCATCACCATTGACATCAGCCTCACTGATCATCTCGCCAACCTCCTCATCAATTAGCTTCTCACCAAGATTTATCATGACATGATGGAGCTCAGCTGTGTATATGAAGCCATTTTGGTCCTTGTCAAACACCTGGAAGGCCTCCATGAGATCTTCCTCTGAGTCAGTGTCCTTCATCTTGCGAGCCATCAGATTGAGAAACTATGGAAAATCGATGGTGTTGTTGCCATCAACATTGACCTCATTGATCTTGTCTTGCAGCTCAGCCTCTGTTGGGTTCTGCCCCAGCGAATGCATGATAGTTCCCAGCTCCTTTGTGGTGATGCAACCTATACAAGATTGGAGGTGACTGGTGAGATCAATTTGCAATTATATTAGAGGCATTGTTTTTTCAAATTCACATTGGAGGTGACTAGTGAGGTCAATTTGCTACCCAAGCAAAGAGCAATGCAGGGAGTCCATGCCTCCAAGAATTTTTTTTTGTTGCCATCTTCAACTCAGTGGTGTGCGTCAGACAGCTTGAGATTAAGCATGTAGCATATCCTTATTGAAAAAAGAAGTATAATCTTTGCTCAACTAGTAATTCAGATATTAAAAAAATAGTAATGATTGCTAAGAATCTTTACACGAAAAAGAGACTAAGATGATTCCCACCACCAGTTACAAGAACAAAGAAGCACATCTTTATAAAATATATGACTAGTTAATTACTAACCATTGTACCCCATTCTTTTAAATTGCACACACCATTCTAAACTAGACTGATGCACTAGTCTACATTCTAAATGTGAAAATCATTCTGAAGTCCACACCCTTGCCAAATTTATCACAAGATTACATTACAAGATTAAAAAAGAATCACAATTGCCAAATACATGTTCAATGATGGAAATTGCCAAACCCCAAGATAACACCACGAGACAAGAGGGGAATAGAGACCTCGTGCTCGGTGCCTTGGCCACCGGCGTGGCAGAGATGTAATCAATCTTTTTTACTGAGGCATAGATCTAGAGATTTCCCACCATTGGTCAAGAAAATTCTCCAATCTGCATGTACGAATAAAAAATAGGGACCAAACTCTGTGCAAAACAAAGAATCGATTAAAATCTTCCTAAGCATTAAGTAAGAGGATTGTACCACAAATCTTGGGTCAAGAGGGAGGGATGACTTGTGACGAGGGAGGGGGCAGTGAGCTCGCACCTTGACAGGAGGCACAGACAAAGAGGGGGTCGAGGTTGAGGGAGTCCGGGTGCGGCGGAGATGGCCAGTGAAACCAGCGGTGTGATACTCCAGGACAGCGGTGATTGGTCCCGAGGCAGGGGAAGCTGGATCAGAGAGGGGAGGCCACACAGAGAGGGAAGGTCGGCATGGAGCGGGGAGGTCGAGTGATGCGAGAATGGGTGTCCCGATCTTTCAGTGAGAATGATAACTCGATTTCGGTGGAGACGACTCTAACAATTTGGCTACCAATCGCACACGACCAATATGCCTGGAAATCACTGAACCAACTTCGAGATCGTTATCGACCTTGCTAGAAGCACGATCGACCTGACCACGAAGGTCTATTCCTGCATGCAATCGAAGAACACGCAAGAACAAGATAATAAGCAATCTGAAATTGCAAATAAAATTGAAATATTTGATAAATTTGGAATTTTGTAGCAGTATTATGGTTGGTCTAATCAACGCAAACCAATACACGAAGTTGCAATGAAGTTAACTTTTAACTAAACAAAATCCGAGGAAACTAGAAGGGTGCGACCTCCTTATATAGGGAAGGGGAAGCCGCACATAGCTAACAAAATAGGGGGTAGCACTATTCATAGTACTGTTCACATATAAATAGTACCTCATGAACAGTACAGCCGCCTAGGGTGGCACCTTCCGTTGGGCCCAAGCATTACAAGGCTCAATTTGGCCCAAACAGGTTATACAATATTTTCTTTTAGTGACTGCGGTGTCCACAGAAATAATTTGAAGGTAAGGCTAGATCCGTTGGAAAGAGTACGAGATAAGCTTTCCATCAAGTCCTCGTGGAGCTCAAACAGACTCGGTATGTTTAAATATACAATAGACAATAGTTATTTATACCATTGTACATGCCCTTAGTCATTTAGAGATGGTATAGAGAGGTACTATAGACAATAGTTATTTATACCATTGTACATGCCCTTAGTCATTTAATATTTCCTTTATCGCATCCCTTTGTTTTGTTTTTTGGTTTTGTTGATGCTTGATGTTTGTAGTTCGATGAGCGAGCGAGCGAGATCTGGGACGATTATTCGGGGAGAGGCGCGGTTACTGATCTACAAGCAACATTGTTAGAAAAGCATGTTGAATTGTAGTTAATTTATGATTTTGGTTAAGCTGTTTTGTTCTTTTTTTGCATCATGTGTTTGTGTCAATACATGGTGCGATCAGACATGATCTATTATGTTTAAATATTCCCAAGAATCCCCAAGAAAAACTGCATATGAATGTTAGCCCTTACAATTTATTCATTGAGATTAATTGAATATTGATAGTATGTACAAATTGTTCAACCAACTCTACATTTTATTTTTGTTCACGCTATTCAAAGTTATATATATATAGCATATAAATTTTATTAATAAGATATGCATAATCTACAGATTTTTAAATGTAATTTGTATTATATATTTATATAAATTTAAGGTAAATGAACTGATTTTGGTTCTAGACTATGCAATAAAGTAGTTGCTCATCATATAGATTAACATTTTTGTTTTCCCAGTAGACTACAAGGCAAATATGCATGTGTTATATGAATGTATCAGGTTATCAACCTATGAACGAACCTACGAAATGTTTTTTTGCAAAGTACGGAATGTTGAGGTAATATATGCATTTCTGATACAAAAAGGTTGTGTTGTCTGGTTTTTATAACACAATATTTTCATTATATTTTTATTTTTGTGTAAAGTGTAGCAATCTATTTTAGAAGACGAATAATTATAACAAATCAAAACTAAATTAACATATTTTAAGTTATGTAATTTATATAATATTTAAGTGAAAATGTATGAATTGAATTGGATTTTTGTATGCAACATACGACTCATGTAGAATAAACATGTACTAGGCTACACAGTCATGGGCTTGTATTTATTCCTAGCAAATGAACGGGCAAGCCCGTTAACGGGGTGAAGGTCCTTGGGAACTAGGAACATCAGCGTAACAAAATACAACTGATAAGGAGCTACGCGCATGCAGTGCTACTAACTGCACAGCTAGAAATCTGACTCTAGTACGACTAAATCGAATGGTTAAAATTTTAAGTGCTTTGTAAAAGCAAAACACCCTAAATCTCCCTAGAAACCTCCTAAAAAATTTATGCAAGCAAGATGAAACAATCTAGTCATGGAGTTATAATCTTTATAATCAAGAATGTCCTGAATTTCACGATTCAATCCTCCCAAAAACCTAGCCATTGATGCCTCCTCATTCTCAACTAACCCACACAAGAACATACCAATTTGTAATTCCTGATAGTATTCTTCCACAGACTTTGCACCTTGTTGTAAGCGTTGTAATTTATTTAACAAATCACGAGCATAATATGAGGGAACAAATCGATGACGCATAAGCAATTTTAAAGCCTCCCAAGTGTTAGGTATGTTATTGGGATGTTGACGGCAATGTTCTTTCCACCAAATAGAAGCAAAGTCGGTAAATTCACTAGTAGCAGCCCTAACTCGTCTATTCTCGGGAAAATCATGACAAGCAAATTTTTGATCAACAGCTAGTTCCATAGCTAGTTCCCAATCTAAATAACTATCAGGGTCATATTTACCATTAAAAGAGGGCATATTGAATTTAACCTTAGCAAAAGCATCTTCGTGGTCACGTACCTCACGTCGTGGGGGTTCTCTTCGCATACCTTGTCGGTTGAAACGCAATTGGCGATGAGCTCGATCGTTGTTGTGGTTAGCTCTGCCATCTGCCTCAGAATCACCCACATATTCATCTTGTCCCTCTACCGTCACAGCAGGGGGAATAGTAGTCGAAGCTTGTACAATCTCCTCAAGTCGCGCCATAATATGTGCCAAAGAATTATTAATAATACCTTGTGCCCTCTCCATCGCAGCGAGCGTTGTGTTTGTCTCAATCTGGGTGCTCTCTAGTTGAGCAAGTCGCTCATTTGTAACTCTGACGTCCTCCTCAAGGCCCTCCGACGATGATTCATTTCGCGTGAAATGTTGTATGATTCCTTCAGACGGGATCGTGAGATGTATCTTGATCAAGAACTCTCCGAACCCGCCATTGTTAGAAAAAACACAAGAATATGTCCTAACAAGAACTAGGGTATGGTGGTTCAAAGTCGCCGCACTCAAGCCTTCTATCGAATTCTCACCAATTCTTACCAAGCACACAGGGCGATCGGTAACGATGGTGACAATATATCTTCAAGATTGGATGGAGCGATTGCTGTAAAGCTCACCTATCTGATGTAGAAAAGGTGTAGCCGGGAGGGCTCAAGTTTAGTAGCAAGGAGTAGCAATAATCAATTCGAGAAAATGCAAGTTGAAAAATCGCTCAACGCCGGTGAGTCCGCCCTAGGCTAGACCGCACTAGAGACGCGAGCCTAGAACACAAACGAAAACACCGCAGCAGAAGAAAATAGATGACGTTGCACACAGAGTTCGGGAGCTCGGAAAGGATGCCGCCTGCACGGGAACCTTAGAATCACGTGTAGAAGGGCTCACAATTTTGAGCGGTCGAGCAACTTGATTTTCTCGGTTGCGGGCCGCTTTGAGGCCCTAAACGACCTTTTTGGGGTCTGAGCTGCTGCGTGCAGTTCGTAGCTTACGCAGATCTAAAACCCGATTTCCTGCACTGCTTTTTTTCGCCTATCTTCTCATTTCCTTTCCAACGGATCAGAATCGCCTCAATCGGAGGTCGATGCAAAAGTTAGTTGTTTCTCTCCTCTTTTTTTATGCCGCTCTTTTAATGTGGTCGCTGCTGTTTTTTTTCACACGATGCGGTGAAACCTACTCCAAAACCAACTCCGAGATCGTGTCCTACTCCAAAACCAACTCCGAGATCGTGTCCTACTCGAAACCAACTAGGGCAAAGCCTCCTAGAGATCGAGTCCTCCTCCTTTTCTACCCCTCGCAGAGTTCGAATCTAATCGAACGGTGAGACCAAAACGTGAATGTAACTCAAACTCTAGAGGAACTAGACACTAGGACCAAAGAAAGAACACGACGATGCAACCGAAAGTTCAACAATGCAATGTAATTGAAAAGAAAAATTGCGAGGCTAAGACTGGTTTGGACAGATTGAACTATCGCTAAAAAAATTTGTTTTGTTTTTGTGTACTCTAGGTAAGGAAAAGTAATCTAATCTATGGTAAACTGGAAATTCTCATCGAGCAACCTTGAGCTCTGATACCACTTGATGGAAACGAGGTGTCTGATCTTTCGATTAGATTGATAACTATCGATTTTGGTGGCGGTGACTCTCACGATCCGACTACAACCGCACGACGACGCTTGCGCCTTAGCAATCGTGAACCAACTCAAGTGTTATTGACTACCGAGGCGTGATCAACTCGAACACGGTTTAATCCTCGCGAGCAATCGAAGAACTAGCAAGAATAAGACATAGTCAATCTGATATTGCGAATATGAAGGAAGCATAAATTGTATTGCGAATAGCAAAGATGGGATCCCGAAGCTGTCTTGACAGGTGGTCGTTCGACACAACTGAAGAACAAAGTTTGCACAATGGCTAAACCTAAAATCAACGAAATATGCGTCCTAGCAACGGAGGTGGCGGCTCCTTTATAGGGAGAACGACCAGGGGTGGCGTCCAATGCACGCCCTAGGGTTACAAGGCCCATGGGCCCAAGTGGGGGTGGCGCAGCACCCCTTTTGACTCGGACTCAGAAACTAATGTGGACTCTTTTGAAGATTTCGGCCGGCTCAGATGGAATTTGAAGATGAGGTTGGATCCGTTGGAAAGTAGACTTCATAAGCTTTCCATGAAGTACAAGAACGTCCCAAACGGAGTCCGTATGAGGAAGTTACGCCCATTTGAACTTGGTACCATCGCAGCAGTCCGACTCTGATTCCAGAACGTGTCCAACTCGAATTCGTGCTTGACTTGGTCCTAAAGTGACGTGGTGACCTTCATTATTCCTTCCGTGCATGTCCATGACTCCATGTCCCTTTTCTACATCCTTTCCCAAATTCCTAAGCACAATTAAATCACTTGCATTAGATAGCGGTCTATTCTCAGTAACATATGAAGCTATGTAGGACCGTAAAGGCGACTAGGGGGGTGAATAGGCGCTTTCTCAACTTTCTCGCCTAAAACAAATTCAACACGAACTTTACTTCTTTAGCTATGAAAGCTAAGAAGATCAGTAAGCGCACAGTGGAAGCCTTGTGCTGAATTCGATAACCCCGATGACCACACGACACAAAAATGGAGACTTAATCTCAAAAGGCAGATCTAGGCACAGGCGGTCTGACCGGCTACCACGGGCGGTCTGACCGACGGTCAACCAGCGGTCTGACCGGCAACTAACGGGCGGTCGGACCGGTGGAAAGCGGTTCGACCAGCGATCGGTTTGAAAACACAGCGGTCGGACCAAGGTAACACACTGGTCCGACCGGTTCGATCCGAATCGAAAAACTCAACCCAAATCCAAAACGAAATTTGATCCAACTTTTGATTCAACCAATGAAACTTGACCAAATTTCGAGCACACCTCCCTAATGATATTAGAGACCTATTTCTAGCGACGATCCTTCAGATTTTACCAAAGAAGTGCACAAACCCTAGAAATATGAAAATCTTGATTCAAGACTTGCTTGTGGGGGTTGATGATCTAGATGACTCTAGAAGTATTCCCACACATCAAAGCAAGATAAAGTAGGCCAAGAGACCAAGCATAAACCTTTGAATCAAGGAAGCACCAAAATCATCCAAAAGAGAGAAGAACACAAAGGGAACAATTGATCTTTCAATTAACCATCACAGGATTGTTTCATCACACTAGATGCTTACAAAGCCTCTCCAACAAGGAGGGCAAGAGCTCACACAAGGAGCACACTCCAAACCATAGTTCTCCTCTCCTCTCCTCCAAACCCTAGAAAAAGGAAGAAGGAGCCAAATGAATGCTTAAGAGGGTTTTCCATCTCCCCCCTTTCTATTTATACTAGAGACCTAGGGTTTCACTTTTGGGACCCAAATACACATGGGACCCACACACACATAACTATTGAAGCAATCGCCTGCTTCACCACGTGTAGGTTGATCAGTGGTTCTCATCACGTCGCCAAACCTCTCTTGTCTGAATCCCATCGGAACCTTCCAGAGACTCGTACTGATATCCGCACCACCTGATCCAACCAGTTGTACCGAACTACCCGTTCGATCCATCTTGCCCATTCTGCACCATGCTTGAGTCACACGACCTCCCAGATCCATGATCGCTCGGACCTCGGCTCTCCAAGCGTAGTCCCGATCCACTCACCGCTGACGCCGTTGACACGCAAGCCACCGCACAAAGAATAGACAAACAAACCATTTCGGGAACAAGTTCTTCACAACTTGACCCACGTCGACTCCGTAATGCAATATACATCAATAAAGCATCGGGTTCATATAATAAACACAATCAAAACACATCAATGCAAACTTGGCTAACCTCCAGTCAATGCCGGTCCGCCCGCCCCACAAGGCCGGTCGACCGATTCAGCGATCGGACCGCTCCCACAACGGCGGTCGACCGGCCAAAAGACTTAGCTAAAATTCCAGTGAAAATCCAAACCTTTCGAATTTTCAACTCAATAGAACTTTTGACTGGGACCTCCAAAAATGATGGGACCACATCCAGGAGACTCCCCTCACTTGCCTACACAACCTATTTTTTGGCTCAGCTCCAAAAACCAATTTTTAATATGGCGGTCGGACCGGCCACCATGGCCGGTCGGACTCCTCCACGGGCGGTCTGACCGCCCGACACAACCGGTCAGACCGCCTGTGGTCTGACAGCCTTGGAGCAAACCCGAAAACGCGAGATTTTGCAAACCAACAACGTCATTGCCAATTGACTCATCATCCTGAGATCGTGCACATATCCTCACGATATACACAAGCTAGGAATGAGTTCACCTGGTAATTAAGTTGACGAGCACGAGCTCGAGTAAGTGGTCCTTGCAACACTTGCTGTGGATGAGTTGTATCCATAGAAGGGATGTCCTCATCACTATGTAAGTTCCCAAATGTTTGGCACATCATTAAGTTGTGATTTGGTAGAATATGGCATGGCAATCGCATGTGATTTATGATAAGCTATGTCGTCCAAAATATACAAGAATGGAAGTGTTGCGTAAGGAAAAAATGCCATCTAACATTAATAATTAGTTGTATTTTAGTTTCTTATTTTGTAGGCAAAGTATAGTTGTAACATCCTGTCCAACACTGAGCCCGGAATACTACTAAACTACAATAACTATTAATTCAAACCACTTATTACAACAAATTCCAACATGCACATAATGAACAAAACCCGCCCACGAGTCACAAAAAACATTAAGTGCGACTCAATAAGCATAAGAAACAACATAGTAGATGACAATACTGAAATAATGAACTAATAGGTAATAAACAGTCCATAAATAGTCTAATGAATAAATAAAGTAAGTTCTCGAACCATTTATCCATAATTTATCATATCTAATGATTCCTAAAGGAAATATCATCACACTAAATTGAAAGATTCCATGACAATGTGATTCAACCAATTGTGGTGGTTGCAAGTGTGCCATGTGAGTTATTCCCTCCTATGCGAGATGTCGTCAAGATCCATATTTAGCAACAATAGAGCAAGGATGAGTCCATGACTCAGTAAGTACAAGATACAACGATAAATAAACATACTCACTAAATATTTAATGCATTATCATTATTCTCATTCTCCTCATTCTCAAATCTCATCAATATATTTCTCATGAATGTAAATGTCATGATACACATCTTTCAGCTGATACTGGTATAACAAAGTGTTCACCCGTCGGTGACACACTTTTCTCCCCCCACTTTCATTAGGGTGGTGTCCCTACCTCTTTAGGATTTTAACATGGGGCACACCGGAATAGCCATAATCATGGCAGTACTCGCCGCCATGGCCCTTATGCAAGTGAATGATACAATAGTTCACTAAGCAATATTAACCTTGCCATGTAATCCCCACGGTAATCGCATCACCAACACAATCTTATTCTTTTTATCAATATTACCATCACAAGTAAATAAAATTAACAAAAGCATAATTAAATCACATAAGAATAAGTCAAACAGACAACGGCAACCACCCGTTGTTCATCATTCTACCCAGCACTTATCTACTTAACTTCTAGGAACCGGGTGATGAAAGGCGGCAGGGTGCTTGAGGCAACACTCACTTGACAAGCAATTAAAATACATTAAAAAATATGTCATCACAACACCAATACATTGAACTAATCATCATCTCACCTATACACAAGATCAGCGCCTTTAACTTAATTTCGCCGGATGCCCTACCCGCTGTACCAGTAGGAAAATGACCCTAATTAACTCCCTCATCTGAACCCCAAACATAGCGAAATATATATATTTTTGGAAATCCCATAAAATTATCTACAACTTTCTAGCCATAGTCATGTTGCAAGTGTGCTATGTGAGCTATTCCCTCCCATGCGAGATGTCATCAACGTCCACCTATAGCAACAATAGAGTAAGGGTGAGTTCACGACTCAGCAAGTACGAGATACAACGATAAATGAACATACTCAGTAAGCATTTAATGCATTATCATTGTAACGCCCCGATTTCCAGAATCGGGGTGTTAATATTTAATTTTTCAATCTAATAAATGTTTGACCCTGTTTTAAAAATTTTCATGTGTTTGATTAAAAGGTTGTTTTAAAATCAAATCGAATTGTTTTAAAAGTTGCATAAAAATAAAAATAAAAATTATTAAATCGAATTGTTTGAAAGATTTCATTTAAATTAGATTGTAACGTTTTCTTGTTTTCACATATAATTCAAAAAAATCAAAATCATGACATGTCATTCATTCATATCGTTGCCCCCATCTCCAGTTTGACCGACGACACACGAAACACCTGCGTGCCATCCTTTCTCTCCTATTTTCTTTCCATGTCAACTCCATCCAACATACAAAAACCCTTTTCACTGTCTTTTCCCTATGCCATCTTCCCCTTCTCCCAGCCTAACCCATCCTCCCCACTACCATTTCCTCCCACCTTCCACTACCATTTCATTTCCCCAACAGAACGTGTTTGGTTCTCCTAAAACATGAACTCATTTCATCCACCTTCTCTCCTCTCAATCCTAACCAAAAACCATCACATGCATGTTATACCGCTGCGATCGTCGTCTCGAGAGCGTTCCATTTTAGCGACTAGTTCACACATTCCAAGTCGTTTGAGCAAGTTGGAAAAAGGAGGAAGAACGCAGTGTACTGTCTATCGCGGTTTGCGGCCATGAAGAAGAAGAGGAGCACAATAGTGGTGACCGTGGCTCGATGCGACCACGGCGACGTCAAGCGGGCATGTTGCGATGACGGTGCATGCATGCGTTGCACGACCGACGCGATGCATGCATGCATGCAACCGGGTCGACAACGTCAGCCTAGCGATGTCGTAGTGGCAACGGCACATGCATGCGCCGCGGCGGTGGCAAAGAGCATGGCTAAAGCCGTGCATGCATCTAGAGCGGTGCACGCAACGACATCCCAAACGATGCATGCATGCATTGCAGCACAGCCGAGAGCAAACCGATGATTGTGTGGCCCGGGCTTGCATGTTGCCGAGCCAAGCTCCGAAGCCAGCGGTGGTGCGTGCATGCATATGCAGCGGTGCACAGCGCGCTGGAGCACTAGGTCGAGCTTGAGCGTGCATGAGGCCGGTGCATGCATGCACGCGGCACGGCAGCTCCACGTGGCTGGCAGTGCGCGTAATGCGGTGTTGCAGCCCAGTGCGCGGCATGGCGCCAGCAGCCTATGGCGCATGCATGCAGCGGTGGCTTGGATGGCCAAGCGGTGCGGTGCGCGCGGCACCAAGGGCTCGGTCACTAAGCGCGACAGTTGCACACACATGCGAGCGGCGGCAGTTTGCGTGACACCGGAGTGCCGAGGTGGCGGCAAACCGGCATGTGACGACCGGCAGAGGCGCGGCCCAGCGGCGTGGCCGAGGTGGTGGCTCCGTGCATCACTAAGCGTGGTGAGGCTGAGGGCAAATGGAGTGTGTCTCAGGCAGCTCCAGGTTGCGCGGTCCGGTAGCAGCGGCGCCAAGGCAGCGCAGCTACCAAATGCTGGCGGCACGGGTGAAAACATCTAGGCCCCTAAAAATTATGTTGGTAATTAATGACAATATGTGAATATGAAACTAACATGTTTATTAAGTATTTACAAGGTTTAGTTTCAATGATGAATATAACAACCTGGAGAGGCATGCTCAAGGTCAACATGAAGATCAAATGGTTTAAAGACAAGATACAAGTAGTCTAGAATCCTTTTTATATTTACTGGTCTTAGAAGAAAAGGATGAAAGACTGGTACTGCCGTAACCCGGTCATACCTAAATCTTGTTGGCGGTACGTCTTTTACAGAGTGACACCTTTTTAACTTTGTTGCTCACCTGGTGAACGGTAGTTCTAGAGCTTACTTGGCAGAACTACCACATCGCGATATGGCCGCAAATCTTGAGCGGAACTACCGCGGCCCGGTAAGTCTGAAAAACAATCTGCGGTATGTTATTTCTAGTAAGAACCTATTTTGAACCTCAAAGTGAAGCGGTAGAAACGCCCTTGTGTTTCGGTATGACTGGTAAGTGGAACTACCGCATGATTAATGGCGGTAGTACCGCACCAAAATTTTAATGGCTCTTTCAGAGGCAGTTAATGCGTCTGCGCTAATCTAGTTATAATTCCCATTGCTTATTTATTGTCGCTTGATCCATAATTATGCATTGCTCTTTTGTGATATTCATCGTGCCTTTTGGGAAGGTGCGGTAGTACTGGCCGTTGAACGGCGTTACTACCATTTGTGCTGAAACGTTTGTGGTTTTTCCCCTAACGGTCGTATTTGTTTGTGGGGGGTATAAATACCCCTCCACCAGCTCAAGGACAGTAGAGAGTGACCTTATTTAACATCCTTGAGACAAGAACACTCTCTCCACACCTCATATACACTTATTGCATTCATTGTGAGGTTGTTGAGCAAAATTCAAGTGCATTTATTTTAGTTTGATCATTTGCACTTGATTGCCATCAAGCGAAGATTGTGGTTCATTATTCTTGGTGTTTGTTGACACCTAGACGGCTTGGTGAGAGTTCGCACGGTGATCTCTTCAAGGAGATTGTGAAGAGGCTCGGTGCCAAATTATGAGTGGTTCGGTGTTCACCATCTCCGGAGCGGAGGAAGAACAACCACTAGTGAAATCGAGGAAGCCTTAATTTGTGGAGCCGGCTTGATTAGTTCAAGTTTCCTCAACGTGGACTAGTGAAGACCGGCAAGTCATCGATACTACGGAAAAAACTTCATTATCTTCATTGCGGTTTACTCTTGTTCTTACTATTCCGCATTTACAATTCTAGTAATTCTCTTGTGCAAGATTTGCTTAGCTAGAATTGTATCTAGTATTGACATTAGTTTATATTTGTCTTAAGTAGCATAGTAGGTCTATCATATTGTTTGTGCTAGGAAGCTTTGTTAGGACTATCTTGCTTAAAATTTTAAATTAGTTGATTAGTTTTAAAAATATCCTATTCACCCCCCCCCTCTAGTCGGTTATCCTTGATCCTGCAGTGGGCTGCAGCGGCACCTGGCGGCGTCGGCGCGGCCGGTAGGGGAGGCGGCCAGATCTGGCTACCCGGTCGTAAGGAAGAAGTAGGAGGGAGAGCAAAGGAAGAGAAGGAGATGGGCTCTGGAGAAAAGAAAGAGAGAATGGGAAAAGAAAGAAGGAACAAGAAGCTGTCGACTAGGAGAAAAGAAAAGAAAGGCAACCGATTAGAAGGAAAAGAAAATGAGGGAAAGAAAAGAAAGGAAAAGAAAGAGAGAAAAATAAAATAAAATAAGAATAGAAAAGAAAGCGAGAAAAATGGCAGTACATGACATTGCATGCATGCAGTTAGGAAGAAAATCTGACGGCGGGGCCTCGCGTGAGGTCCTACTCATTAGTCGTTGATTTTATTGATGGAGGAGAAATCAACGGCTGATGGGGAGGGGTCTCATATGAGGCCCTATCCTAGCAAATTTCCTTCCATGCAGTTCACACGCCATGCATGTGTAGCAGTAACTCAATGCACATCAATGCGTTGGAGTGAAGTCTGTAGCAATAGGCTTGACTTGTCACACAACGCCTGCAGAAAAGTTCCATCATAGTTCTGACCTACTGCAGCCAGTTTGAGTCGTGCTACGCCGGCTTGGCATAGGCATGAAGAGCCTTGGGCCATGACACAGCATGTTGGTATGTCGGGCCACCATCGGGTTGTGCCAGCACGAGCACGACACACGGAGCCGAACAGGCAGAGAAGCGGTGGGCGCGAAAGAAGCTGAACCTAGGGCTCACCATCGCCACCTCCTGCCACTATGGCTCCCGCTCCGCCTCCACGTTCTGTGGGGGCTACTCCCATACCACCCATTGCTTTCCTCCACCTCCACCGGTGCAGCCCCCTCCCCGCGCATAGGAGATGGTGGGGGCGCCGGCTCCAGGTCATGGCATGGCCATCGCAGGAGGGGCACCGGCTCTGGGTTGCGGCCTACTCTCGGTCAAGGCAGCCGCAGGAGAGGGTGACAGCTCTGGGTCGCGAAGTGGGCGAGCAGGAGGCGAAGGAGCATCGGGTGCGTGGAAGAGGTGTAGGCAGAAGTGGGAGCGAAGGGGCGGTGGAGGGTGGCGAGGAGACGAGGTGGCGAAGGCGCGGTGGAAGAAACCAAACCCAGGGCTCGCTGCTGCCACCTCCTGTCGATGTCGCTCCGACTCCTGCTTTGCCTCCATGTCCTGCGGGGGCTGCTGCCACACCACCCCCTCCCTCTCCTCCACTGGTGAAGCTCCCCTCCCCGCGTGGACGAGCAGGAGGGGGCGTCGGCTCGGAGTGAGGCCTCCTCTCCGCCGCAGCTACCGCAGGAGAAGGCGGTGGAGGTGGCGAGGAGCCGAGGAGGCATGGCGAGCGATGCTATCGTGGATTTGAGCAATGGAGGGGAAAAGAAGAGGAAGGTGAAGATCAAAGAAGAAAGGGAATGATTTGTTTGGCTTCCATCTAAAGAGAGAAAGGAAAAAGGAAAAAGTGATGAATTTAAACAATTTGGCAAAATTATGGACAAGTAAATATTTTTGGGGATATCGTAAGGATATGTGCACGATCTCAGGATGATGAGTCGATTGGCAATGGCTTTGTTGGTTTGCAAAATCTCGTATTTTTGGGGTTTGCTTCAGTCTGTCGGACCACAGGCGGTCTGACCGGTTGTGTGGGGCGGTCAGACCGCCCGTGGAGAGGTCGGACCGACCGTGGTTGCCGGTCGGACCGGCCTGACCTAAAAGTGGTTTTTGGGGCAGATCCAAAAATAGGTTGTGTAGGCAGGTGAGGGGAGTCTCTTGGATGTGGTCACATCATTTTTGGAGCTCCCAGTCAAAAGTTCTATTGAGTTGAAAATTCCAGAAGGTTTCGGATTTTCACGCTGAAAATTTGGCTAAGTCTTTTCGGGCGGTCCGACCGGCCTGGAATCGGTCCGACTGGCCTTGTGGGGCGGTCAGACCGCTGATGACTTGGAGGGTAGCCAAGTTGGCATTGAGTTGATTTCAATGTGTTTTATGAATGGAGTTCAATACTTTATTGTTGCATATTGCATTGCGGAACTAACGTGGGTCAAGTTGTGAAGAACTTGTTCCCGGAAACGGTTTGTTTGTCTATTGCTGTGCAGGTGGCTTGCAGGTCAACGACGTCAACGGTGAGGTGGATCGGGACTACGCTTGGAGAGCTGAGGTCCAGAACGATCATGGATGCCGGGTGAGGTCGTGTGACTCAAGCATGGTGCAGGATGGGCAAGATGGATCGAACGGGTAGTTCGGTGCAGCTGGTTGGATCAGGTGGTGCGGAAGTCAGTACAAGTCTCTAGGAGGTTCCGATGGGATTCGGACAGGGGAGACTTGGCGACGTGATGAGAGCCGCTGATCAACCTACACGTGGTGAAGCAGGCGATTGCTTCAATGGTTGTATGTGTGTGGGTCCCACGTGTGTGTGGGTCCCAAAAGTGAAACCCTAGGCTTCTCCTATAAATAGAAAGGGGGGAGATGTAAAACCCCTTGAAGCATTCACTTGGAATTTTCTTAGCCATTTCTAGGGTTAGGGTTTGGAGAGGAGAAGAGAGGGAGAGGTTGTGGTTGCTCCTTGGTGAGCTCTTGTCCTCCTTGTTGGAGTGGCTTTGTAAGCATCTTGTGAGATCAATCAATCTTGTGATGCTTGCTTGAGAGATCATTTGTCTCCTTTGTGTTCTTCTCTCTTTTGGATGAATTTGGTGCTTCCTTGATTCAAGTGTAAAGCTTGGTCTTTTGACCCTTTTTGTCTTGCTTTGATGTGTGGGAATACTCCTAGAATCATCTAGACCATCAACCCCCACAAGCAAGTCTTGAATCAAATATTTTCATATTTCTAGGGTTTGTGCACTTCTTTGGTAAAACCTTAAGAGATCGATTCTACGCAGTGGATCTGAAGGATCGTCGCTAGAAATAGGTCTCTAATATCCTTAGGGAAGTGTGCTCGAAATTTGGTCAAGTTTCATTGGTTGAATCAAAAGTTGGATCAAATTTCGTTTTGGTTTTGGGCATTGTTTTTCAGTACTGGACAAAATCGGTCTGACCGATTTCTATACGGCGGTCCGACCGCCAGCATTCAGACCACCAGTTGAAGGACGGTCGAACCGATTTCAAACCGGTCAGACCGCCCTTGGTAGCCGGTCAGACCGCCTGTGCCCAGATCAGCCCTTTGAGATTAAGTCTCCACTTTTGTGTCGTGTGGTTGTCGGGGTATCGTATTCAGCACAAGGCTTCCTCTGTGCGCTTACTGATCTTCTTAGCTTTCATAGCTAAAGGAGTAAAGTTCGTGTTGAATTTGATTTAGGCGAGAAAGTTGAGAAAGCGCCTATTCACCCTCCCCCCCTAGTCGCCTTTACGGTCCTACAACATCCCATGCAAAGTGGCACAGCATGGGAAATATGTGATGGTTGTCCCTCCATCATTCGAGGAGCTTGACCTTCTCGCCCGAAAGGGTTTGATTTGTGGTTGAAAAGTTATGGGCGAGGTAGTGATTGAGTTTCGCATTAGGATTTCACCTTGTGATTGTGGACGACTAAGATGACGAAGAACTGGATTCCTTGCCCTTCATCCTCTTCCACATTTGGAACTTGACGCTTCCCTTGGATGGTCGCGTCGCTTGCTCCGAGGCATATGACTCCATCTCGTTGGTGCCATACTTTTTGTAGTAGAAGTTGAATTCTCAAAAGAGCTCATCTTTTTTAAAGCAGTGGAGAAATCCAGTTCAAGTGCCTCACCTATTCCCTCCATAGTAGTTCTCAATCAGTCCAACTTCTTGCGTGGATCAAAAATGGTAGCAAAACAATAGAGATGTGATATAGAACCGAAATATTTGAGAAATTTTATCTCCATCGGTGCAACGATAGGACCTAAAAATGCATCATGTCTATATGTAGCAAATGACTCCGCAATTAGCCAAATATAATCGATCACTAAGCATGAGGTAGGGTACTAAACACCGATAACTCGTTAGTTGGTTTGTAGAAACATAACAAAAATTCTCGAAAACATTTAATAGTGGCCCAATATGTATCAGTTAGTATGAAATCATTCTCTTGAGCATTAGCATTGACAAAAATAGTTATAATATTTTCATATCCTTCTAACTTTTTAGAATGATGTGTGTTGAGTTTCACCTTACCTTCATGTCAAAACCATTTTTTCTTGGTGTAGTATCATTGGCTCTGCAATACTCTACGAACCTAGTAGCCACTTGGGGGCTAGTTGAGATGAAACGAATAGCGTTGTGGATATTGTTCAAATATCCACCAATTACATCCATACCATCTTTGACAACGAGGTTGATAATGTGACATACACACCTTTGGTGGATAACATATCCACGTATATATGACTACAGTTGGGGGGTGAGGAACTGCATGGCCATCATATTCGCCAAAGCATTATCAAGAGTGGTAGAAATAATCATATTATCTATTTTAAAATCCCGAATTATGTCAAGTATGCATTCGGTGATGGCCTCTCCGGTGTGTGCGTCATCCATTAACCTAAACCCTATGACTCTATTGTTTAGGTTGTACCGTTCATCTAAGTAATGTGCAACAACACTAAGGTAGAAAGTTTTTTGGTGAGAGAAAGTCCAAATATCAGTAGTTAAAGCAAAAGAAAAGTTTACTTTAATGAAATTTTGTTTCAGAGCCTTTCTTCCACCGCGCTCTCCCCCTCACTAGTGCGTGCTTGCGCTGGCTCCGCCCGTACTCCCCCAAATTTCACCGTCTGCCCACCTTTTCGACCTCCATCACCTCCGTTAGGCTCCTCCTACCTTACCCACCCCGTTGATGGCCCTTTTTCCCACCCGGATGGAGAGAAAGACACGAGAAACCGAGCAGTTCACTTTGATCTCGTCATCATTCTCATCTTCATCTCGCTACTTGAAGCCTTCTCCTCAGTTTCAAAACACTCCCTATCTATTGGTGTTTCCATTCCACCCCTTCTCGGTAAGTTTCATCCACCAACTCGCTAAAAACACCTCGTCGTCCCGAGCTCTGGCGCCGCGCTCTGTCAAAGGAAAACCGTGTCCTGGTGAGCCAAACCCTCGACGTGCATGTCATCTTGGGCCCTTTGGCCCACTCAATCATATCCTCACTTCCCTACTCTTCGATTGCAGTATAGCGCTGCAATTGCACCTTCTTCTTCTTCAACAGCACCGAGGTATTCACGAGGGATCTCCGAGCTTGGTGAGCTCCTGTTGACTTCGTACCCAGTTTGAGCTTCACCATAGCTCACTAAACCTCCTCGCACCACCCATTTCAGCTATTGTCGCTCGCATGGAGCTGCCACCGTGAGCCTCCCTGCCTCCTCCGTCGCCGATGACCACACCTCTCCGGTGAGCTCTTGACCCCACTGAGGTAATTTCCCCATCTGTGAGTCCCCCTGAAGTTGTGCATGTGCTTCATTTCATCTTATTTCCACCGAGATGATCTTTCACCATGAAGCTTGCCACCGGCATCCCGGTTCATCACCGTCAAGCCATCTCGGTCCTTCTCCGACCTCACTAACAGCTTCCTCGTGATCATGGTAAGCTACCAGAGCATAAGCCCACTTTAATTTGGATAATGTCTGACGTTTGCACTGAATTTGTCGGTAAAGTCCATGGCGCCATCGCGGGAAGTCACCATCGGCTCGCCTCATATGACCCTAGGGCCCAGAGCCACACCCAAACCATTTGCGACAACTCCCTTAGCCAATTTGAGCCCCAAGATCACCCGGTATGGACCCCTAATGAGGCATGTAAGGTGAGCATGATGTTCTTTTTGTGGAATTTTGTTTTAAATAATCATTATTTTATTCTAAAATACGGTAATATACCTATCTTTTTTATTTTACAGAAATAATACTATGTTGCTCCCCCGTTGGGCGACTTGGACCTAGTCGCTCAACCATTAGACGACTGGTCCAAGTCGCCCAACCATCAAACTACACATAGAGTAGTCGCCTGGAGGTTGAGTGATGCGGACATCCTTAGCTATGTTGTTCCATATAGTGTTTTCAATTCATCAAGTACCTCAGAACAATATGAGCTTACTAAAAGAGTTGAAAAACAAGATAAGCTTATCCAATAGGTGAATCTGTTCTCTGAATTTCCTTTTAAATTTGTAGATAATATTATACTACCTAATATCGGGTTATCATTTGTTGTCAGGTTTCAAGGAGAAGGTTTATTGGAAGATAAAGAACACGATGCTTCTCAAGTTCACGATGATCTTCGCAGAAAATCGGAAGGATCTAGCATACACAATATATATATATATATTTAGAAAGCTTATCAAGTCTACTTTCCAATAAATCAAACGGCATGTGATTTGGAGCTTTCTATAACAAGTTATGGCTATTCGAGTACATGCTACACATTCAGACCGACCAATGCGCGAGAGTTGACAAACTTGATGATTCCGTGGCATTTATAATATCTTGGGAGGATATCAAGCTATGCCATAACTTTTCAAAGGTTCACAAGAGTCTCTTTCTCAAGTTTCATACGAATTCAAGTCGTTTCAATTAATGAAATTGAAGATATGAATATTTGGATTCAATTCGGATTCGGAATCCGCAGAACAGTCCAGAATAAAACGGTCATAACTTTCACAAACGGAGTCCGATTTGGGTGTTCTTATGCTTGTTGGAAAGATAACTTCAAGGCCGTTCCAATGGATCCTCTCTCAGTCTGAAATTCATCCTGCATCAAAAGATATGCCTGAAACAATGTGACAGTTGTAAAATCAAAGTTTCCTTTTTGTTTTAGATTGTGTCCGAATTAGAGTAGGTGTAAGGCCTCTTGGCCAGCCATGAGGTGGAGAAGGGAACTATATATTGAGGGGTGGACCCACATTGTAACCTCAGACCACGATTAAAGATTTTGATTGCTTTTTGCATCAATGCTTTATTCTTCCAAGAAGTTTGGTGAAGGCCAACGACTTGAAGGGGAATAGGACGTTTTCTTCCAAAGATCGTTCTGTCTTTCCGTTGGGAATTGAGGGATCGGTAAAACTCCACTTGGTGGTCGGGTGGAGTACACGTGAGATTAGGCGAATTAAAGAGTTGCAAGTTCATGCAATGGCATCAGGTGAGCAACTACGACTTGTCAAATCAAGCGTGCAAGTTATCTTCGATCCTACGTCGAGAAGATCGGGCACCCCATATCATCTTGGTATCAGAGCTCCGTTGACTCGGTAGGATCTTTATCAAGTTATCTAAAAAAATTTCCTATACACGAAAAAGCCATACAAAAAAATTTTCTTTCAGTTGTAGTATTTAATTTGTTATTCTAGTGAGTTTTGTTAAGTTTTTGTCCATTAGAATCAAGTTTAGTTTGCTGATCTTGAATTCTTTTATGTTGCTTTTTATTTGAGCCTAGTTTGATTTTTTTAGTCGTGTTTATAAAAACACAAAAAGAAGTGAGACACCAATTTATCCTTTGTGAACCTTTCAATCCTTTTGCGAATACTTTGAACCTATTTAAGACTAGCTAAATCGTTGCTTAGGGCTGCATATTAATATTTGTGTTCTTGCAATTGTTCAAAGATCAAAAGGTGAGAAAGAATTTTTGCTCATTTTGGTAGAACAAGAATTTTGGTCATAGTTCAAAAAAAAGGAAGGAAAAAGAGAAGAGAAAAAGAAAATGCAAAGCCGAACCATAAACTTGAGCAAAAATCCCCACTCATTCTTGATTCAATTGTTAGAATATCATTATTTTGTGCAATCTTGTGTCCTAGTTTCATTATTTGTAACTAGCTAGCGTCTTTCTTTAACTTGTGCAATACGAGCTATTTTGTTCTTCACTTATATCTTACATAGCTCATTCTTTGATTGCATTAAGTTCCAATATCTTCGCGTGTGAGTTGCTTTGTTTTTCACTTATATCTTTGTGATCGGCAACTAGGCATTGAATTCTAGTTTGGATAATTACTTGGCTTTACAATACCTTGAATTTTCAAATTAAGTAGGTATCCATACCAAGCTCCACATAACATATGTTGTCGTGCTTTGACTTGCTCTTGAAATTCGTTCATTTCTCACGTTGTTTTAACCTGTAATATCAAGTGTGAGTTTGTCACCTCAATTCACTTCGAAAATGTAAGAATGTAATTTGGTAAGACAAGTGAGTTTGAGAGATACACATACACCTACATACATATTCTTTGCTTTGCTACTAACAATGGCAGATCGTGAGTATACATATCTTCTCTTTTATGGTAGTAATGATCCAGAGGAGTATCTTGAGTGGGTACAAAATATGGAGTTTGAGCTTGAATCTCAGAAGTTCGAATCAGAAGCCAAGGAAGTGAGAGTGGCCACTATACTTTTCACGGACTATGCCTCTAGTTGGTGGCAACAACTAAGTGGAAAACGATTCATTACATCTTAGGTCTATTTAAAAAGGGCCATGAGAAGAGAATTTATTCCATCCTATTAAGAGCGGGAACTACTACGCCACGTGGAAAGCATTACACAAGGATGCAAAGTTGTCCAAGATTACTATATTGAGTTGAATCATGCAATGCGCTGTGCCAATATCACTAGTGCATATCAAGAAAAGACATACTTCAAAGCATGCTTGAATTATCAGATTGTTGCTGCACTTCAAGATGAATATTTTCGTAGTCTGCAAGATCTTGTGAAATATGCTATGAAGGCAGAAAAAAAAACTTAAAGACATGCAAGCACATCAATTAAATCTGCGCCGGCTCTTTAGTTCTTATTCACCCATTGGTGTGTCACTTGAGAAGAAGATCGAGCATCGGAATTTTTCTTCAACTGAGGTGATGAATAGTGATACCCCATCACAACCCGCAACACGTGAGGAGGTCCTGGTTGGTGGTAGTTGTGCCATTGCTGGCACACAGTCTTACAAGAATGAGATGTATCAAAACCCATGTGAGAATGAGAGCCACATAGCCAAATTGAGTGAGAGTGATAAAAAGAGTGAGCTGTGTGATTCCACCATATGCGAGGTTGAGAGCATCCCAATTGAGATTGTGAGAGATACACCAAAAGAAAAGAGAGAGATAGATTATAGGACAAGTAAGATTATTTTGAGCCTAACAACTTACCCACTATTTCTAGTGTTGTATCTCACATTGTGCAGGTGGACCAAGCAAATAAGGAGTTGGACATTTAAGAGCCCTCACCATTGGGAGAGAAAAATGAAGAGATAACCATGGTTGGAGAGGGAATGCCTACTACCCGTGGTTACATGATGACATTACGATACCCGGCACCTACATCAACTGAGGAGGACGATCAAGGTAACACTATTGGTACTAAATCGATAGATCATCAAGACAATGTGCATAAAACTGAGAACTCCATTATTGCTTTGATGATTCCAAGTTCTAAATTTGATATGCTTAATTTGCATAATATGGAATTGATTACGTATACAGAAGTTCTTACTAGAATATCCCTTAATGATTCTTTGTGTCATATCATATTCAATAAACCAAAAGAGCTAGCTAGTGTGATTAAGAATGTTCTTGAAATTTCGCACTTAAGATCACTAGTAAATAGCTACATACACACATATAAATTCAATTTGATTGGAGATGTTGGTGTAGACAACATGTTTCAAGTTTATCGAATATGCATTACCTGTGATAGTCTTCTTGATTTAAAATTACATGTTTTGCGCAAACCATCTATTGAGCAATGTCATGATCTCTTTAAGATGGGTTTAAATACAAGTGTCTATTGTTTAGAGCACAACATGATACCTACTTGTTTATCTCTTAAATGTATAACTAATCAGAGTAGCGCAGTTGAAACATGGAATAGTATCCGTTGCTTTTCACCCACTTTACTTGACTTTGGTATTGGAAAGGTGAAATTTTATCATAAGAGTCAATTGTGCAATTTGAAATGTGATTTCGAGCTATCGATTGGGCAAAACAACAAGCAAAATACAATAATTGATTCATACATATACCATGCATATGCGTTGTTTTCTTTGTCTAGCACATTTTCAGGCTATCGAAAGCCGAGGACGGCTTTTTTTGAAGAAAGGGAGGATGATGCGGACATCCTTAGCTATGTTGTTCCATACAGTGTTTTCAATTCATCAAGTACCTCAGAACAACGTGAGTTTACTAAAAGAGTTGAAAAACAGGATAAACTTATCCAACATGTGAATCTGTTCCCTGAATTTTCTTTTAAATTAGTATAGAATATTATACTACCTAATATCGGGTTATCGCTTGTTGTCATATTTCAATGAGAAGGTTTATTAGAAGATAAAGAACACCATGCTTCTCAGATTCACAATGATCTTCGCATAGGAAATAGCTCACTCTTCACAGGAATCGAGAGAAATTATCACGTTCCAAACGGGACCTAATCAGTAAGCCTTGTGCATGCAACTCTATGCCCGATCCCTCGTTGCATCGCCGCAAGCAGTGGCGAATCCAGAATGAAAATAGAGGGGGAGCTCTACTGTTGAAGCTATAACACAATATAAGTATATTAAAACTTAGAGAAGGAGCTGCTTGGATCAAGACAAGACATGCATACCAATAACTCTGAAGAAACTTCATTGAAACGATGATCCATCTCTGTCATAATGGCATCAAGAGCAACATTGAAAATATCAATACGATAATAGTGAAGGAGAGTAATCTTATGCTTCCGGCGTGTAGATTTACCCTTTACTCCGATGTGATCATTTATACTTGGCACATTAATCTCATTTGACTCACAAAAGATTTTTACTGTGTTGAACAATGGCTCCCACCCATTGTCCCTCATGTCTTGCAATCGCGTTTTCACATCCACAATCAAACCCATAACTTCAATAATATATTGATCCCTTCTTTGCAAAGAAAGTGATAACTCATGTGTAATGCTCAACAAGTCTATCAAGAAATGCATAATGAACACAAATTCAAAGCTCTCCATCTTTTGTATCAAACCTGCTGCTCTACCATGACCTGAAGGATATGCTGCATCCTTACATATAATCTCCAACACCGCAATCACTGATTAAACAAATTGGCTAATCGACTAATACCTACTGTCAATTAAATAACAATTTGTATCAATACAACAATCCCTAATTATTGTTTAATTTGCATCACAATTTGCATCGGCTAATACTTCACGGGTCACAGACTCACTGCTCAGCAGCTTAGGCCGTCAAGCGTCACGGTGGCCTCAGGCCTCACGCCCTCATTGGTCACAGCCTCACGCCGCGTCTCCGTCAGTCAGCCCGTCAATAAACACAGCCGTGACTGAGCGGTGAGCGGCCTGTGACCGAGATCGACTGACTGACCTCATTCGTCAATAAACAGCAGGCAGGCGGTAGGCCATAGGGGCGAAGCCACCGAGATAAAATGGGGATTAGGATTTAGGGGCATTAGGCGATTCCGCGATTAGCTGTTCTTCAGACTTCACCTCACCTCGTTCGGCGACGGCGTTCCTCTCCGATGCAGTGATGCGTTGATGCCGCCGCCCGCCATGCGCCAGCCTCCGCCTCGATGCGGCGATGCCGCGCCGCCGCCGCCAGCACAAGCCTCGCTGACCTCGCGAGGCCTCGCCGAGCCACCGAGTGGCCGACCGTCTTCCCCTCCGCTTCGCGCTGAGTCACCGACGGTGAGTCTCTCTCCGACTCGGTCCCTCCTTTGCTCCGTCGATTGTGTACTGTTCCGGCCGATGGCGAATCGCCTGCTCCTGTTCACCTGTGGTCGTTCCTCTTCTTCCTCATGCTTCCCACAAGCACCTACGGTGGATTCGCCCCTGGCCCGCAAGTAATCATCGTGGGCACGCAAGACTTGCACGAATTTGATCAAATGGGTGCTTGCACGAGGCGTCATATGAATAGAAAAAACTCACAAAAAGATATATATGAGTGAACTAAACTCACAAAAAGATATATACGAGTGAACTAGTTAGTGTTTTATATGCTACCAAATTGTCCACGGCTACCAGCTTGGTGTTGGAGAACCTTGGTAGCGCTGAGGGGATGTGTGAATGATCTGGATAAGCACTTCACACGGTGATTGTGTACCAACTTTTGATGTCATCCAGATTTTTTTATTTTTTTGTTTTTGCCAGCTTTTAATGCTCATGCATTTTTGGCTGCTACGAATGTACATGCTACCACTCCAGCTTTGGTATATGTTGGCCTGCGCATGACGGGAACTATATTTCTGACAGGTTATTAAGCTAATTTAGAAGAGGCCGGTGTGTGCAGGTGTGCATGGCAGGGACCGGGTTTCTTTTGGCCGGTTATTAGCCAGCTTGTGACAGTATAGACATTATTTTGATGAGATCACCCTAGCTAGCCAACTTCATGAGATCCTCCTATCGTTTGAAGCCGTCGTACACAATTGTTAACGAGAACGTAGCTGCTTCATTGCTACTGCAGGCAATGAATCACGACACAAGCCCAACACTGAACATACCTGCAACAAAAGAAAGCGAACGAAACACACAAAAAAGGTGCGGTGCAGCACAATCGCCTCGCTACAGTAAAACCAAGCAGGCTCCTCAGTAAATGAAAATTGCAAAACTAAGCAAGCACCAAAACAAACCACGGGCTTAGTTTGCCCTCCAATTCCGCTAATAATTGCACTATTCAAGGATAACTATTAAAAAAAACTAGCGCTGAAATATTTAAATGACCATCTCTGCTGAATCAGTCAGGCATATGTTTCAGTTCGTTTCACTGTTAAAAATACCTAAACCAAAGATCCAGCAGTACTAATAACAAGCGGTAAGATCCAGCAGTACTAATAACAAGTGGTAAGCACCAGCAAATGTTTCGACACAAGCAATAGTGTTAAACAAGAACAAACCAATATGTTCAAGTGAGACGGTTGAAAACTGCACAGCTACTTAAAAAGCCAACAACTCAGTAAGATTTTAGAACAAAACCGGGAAGCTATTACATTTAATTGACAAATCGCATGTTAGTCAATAATTGCATCATGGCAACTAAACATATATCGACATGAACTGTAATAGTGTAATGCTGAGTCGAAGGAAATGGCAAATTCGCTGATTTCCGCCTTAATCCCTAAGTTTTAGTTCCTTCTGGTATAAAAGCCTAGCTGGTTCTTGCTGCAAAAATGTGTGGTCATCTACAAAGGGGTCCTTTGATGAGAAAGATTAGTGACAAAACTTTGCTTTCTGTTCCTCTACAACAATGGTACAGGGACAACTAGGAAATTTTAACAGCACGCAAATCCAAGTTAGCTTTGACACGATAATCCTGCAGGGAAGACCAAGTAGATGATTCAGTTTTAGGAACAAACAGTGGTTAGAAAGCTCACATGGACTGACCACGTGAAGAGGTGAATCCCAGCCATGTATTTGTATAACTGACATAATTGCTGAACCACACAGCTAGTAAATTGTTTTACAGTTTAATAGCAGGAGGATATTCACAACACTCCTCTCAAACATGAGGAAATCATGCAACACACCAACTTGTGTTCATAATTACAAGCCACTCAACTATCAGTATACGGAAGCACGACGGCAAGACATTTCAATCATCTTTCTGATGTAAAGCACGAGGTAGACTATTACCATTCAGTGCCGCATGGTACACGCGCTTCTCCGCTAGCCCAAGATCCGAAAGAATCAAGTTCCCCTGAAAAATAAAAGTCAACAATGTTATATGGTAGTTACCATGGAACACAAAAGGTTTTAAGTGCTATGATGGATTATCAAGAAATATGGAAGGTGCGTAAGCACTTCTAAATTTAGGAAAAGGTAAATATATACCTCCACTGCCATCAATTTCCGTACATTATTTGCATAGAGCTTAGGATCGTCCTTTTCTTGCTCAGAAGGATAGTAAACAGGCAAATGGACCACTTCTAGATAATTTACACATTGACAAAGGAGCAGAAATACATGGCGTGCCTGAAAGTTTTTCATGAGAAATTCAGCAAAGTTGAGTGGAAACAAGAAACATGAGGTAGTTTTAGTAACTCACAAATGGAAAGTTATCTACATATAATTAGCAACTAATCTTATCACAGAATCAGTTGTACAACATTCTCAAAACGATTCTCATAGCACTCAAGGATCATTACAAATGTACCATACAAACATGATAACAACGCTCTAGCCATGGTTATCTCATAAATCGTGAGGTGTTGATAGTTCCTGGAGGTTTCAATGTTCTTCATGTAATTTACTAATTTTGCATCAGCCAAACCTATACAGCTACACCAATGGGCAGCATTTAGTAGAATTGTTTAAATAAAAGGAATAATCCAGAAAATAAAAGTTATGCCATAATGAATTCCCTTATCAGTTATCAATGTAAAATACAGGGGGGGGGGCGTCCAAATATTTGTAACTGTAATGTTCAAAGCTTAAGGAATAGTCAAATCCAAACATTTCAAGGTTATTTCAATATGAAAATACCATCAATTTTAGGTGAGTGTTTCATGCTATTGCTCATGCGCTCGTCTCATTATTATATGCGTTTAAACTGCCAATTTTAACTACACATAAAGTGATTAAATTGTCATTGATACTCACCCCAGACATGGAGTCCCATGCTGGACTAAATCTCTTGTAAGGATATCTTAAAATGACTGGCTGCACTGGTGCTTTCGCAAGAAAGGCTCCTGTCTTGAAAGGAAGGAGATAATCACCATTTGTAGTTGTACCCTCTGTATTAGTAGAATGTTAGGCTATTTGAAAAACAATCGAGAATTTACATAAGACGCATAAACAAAAGAGATTACATTAAAAAAGTGAGGCAAGTTTACAGAGTGGTCTATCAAATGTGTTTCAACTAGGTTGTGCATAATTTTAGTATTTTGACTGAGTAAAAATACTAAAATACTAAACAAGTTTCAATTTTGTATTGAATTTGAACCGATATAGCATGAAATACCTTTTATAAGACAAACGCATAGCTATACTCACACATAAAGTTAAAAAGGGTAAAGGCATATGGAATGGACAAGCAACAATCCAGAAGTTCATCGCCCAAAAGAAAAGCTAAAGATTGGGTTTCTGTTTGAAATACAGATACAACATTTTGGTCTCATTGTTAAGATTGCATTGCAATCCCAGTAAAGGAATCACAAGATGAAAACAGAAGATGATAATGTAATAAAGACAGGTTGAACATTCAGTGACAAGCAAAAAATATATTCCTAAAGTCAAAAAACACACCATATAATACCTACAGCCCGTGCAAATTTTGCACTTGACAAATAAACAATAAAGTAGAAAATGGTTGGCTATTATCTATAACCATATTTAACAATAAAGAAAAGGTCAAAAAAGAAAGTTATTATGAACCAACCAGGGAAGAGCAGCATCATTGGAGAATTCTTTTGTTGATGAGCCCGTTGGATTCTTTCAGTTACAGCACCTGTGTGCAGGTAAAAGAAGAAAAAAAACAAAATTGAATAATGTAAGCTACATGGTGTGAATTAATATTCATGACCACAGAAAAGCCATATATACAACAGAAAGACCAAATCTTCCCATCATAGGAATATTTTAAAGAGTAAAATTGCATCCAAGGTTCAGAACCCCAAAAAAAAAGGTGTCTCAATCTAGTCATCTGAGTTCAATCACCGTGGGTGTGACCCAGGGATCAAAAACCCAGCCGGTTACCGCCGGTAACCGGCGGTTACCGGATTTCCCGGTGCGGACCGGGATCCAAAATCCCGACGGAATCCTTCAAATTCAAAATCAAAATCCCGGCGGTTCATCCTGAATTCAAACTCCATTTGACGAAATCCAGCGGGATTTTTCCGGGATTTCCGGTTACCGGCCGGTAACGGAGAAATTGCACCGGGCGGGATTTTGCCGGTTTCGGTTTTTGGATCCTTACTGTGACCTCTTGTCACGCTATTTTGAATTTCAACCTTGTAAACATTTTACTTACTCACACCAATTTAAAGGAAATGTAATCTTTGATTGAGGACCCACTACGCTGTATCTGTTCCACCACTCTGACGTGCACATATAAGGATGCTACATGAAAGTTATGTCAAATTTAGTGGTCATGCTCATATTTTGTTAGTCTTCTTTTTTCTTAATTCGTTTCTGCACTTTTTAATTGATAAAACAAATGTTCATTATTTTTTAGTTTCCCTTCAAAATTACACTCGTAATTTTTTCTACTTTTTTTACCATTGTTCTTTTTTTCACTTTTCTTCTAGGATTTTTAACTTGTTAATGTCTTATTGGCCATGCATGAGTAGTTGCCAATGTTCAGTATAAGAATTGTCTTGACTACAAATTTCATAACAAGTGCAAGTCATATTCCAAAGGAATAAGTCAATATTACACCCTGCAACTATTACCTAAGTGCAGAAAACAATCTCCAACAGTTTTGGAGTTGCAGGTTGTTTTCTGGACTATTGCAATAGTTGAGGGCTGTAAAATCGACTTGTTCCTGGCTGTAAAATCGACTTGTTCCTATTCCAAAATTAAACTATTAACAATGAGAAAAAAAAAAAGGTTTTAGAGTGCAAGTCAAATTCCAAAATTAAGCTCTTAACGATGAGAAAAAAAATACGACCTTAAGCTAAAAGGCAAGATATGTTTGTTGACTTAAGGGTATTGACATCAGAAAATACCTGAAACACCTTTGAAATCTGAAGATTTAGATTCCCGCTGAACAAAAATGCATCCAAGGCATTTGCTGCATTAAAACAAAGTCACTTTGTCAATTCGATTTACCAAAATCAACATAAACCCAAACATTTCTCCAGTCAACCTATCCATTGCAAGGTTATTTTCTGACCAAAAAGTCTGAGTAAAGCATGAAACCAACCACAGAAGAGAATGCTAGTACCTTATGAGGCTAACCAAGGGTAATCTGGCCACTGATCTCTTCAAGAAGGATACAGTCGTGTAAAACGGCATGTCAAATAATACTTCAATACATTATAATGCCATAAATTTTTGAGAAATTATATGAACAATAACAACGTTACGACTTACGACACATCTACAGTACCTTAGCAACAAAACTTGGAAAAGAAGATGACATGTGATAAAGAATATCCACATAAGATACATGATTAGATACAATTGCCCCTGGTCTTCCCAATTCTTTAGACTGGTCCAGATGCTCGCCCTGAAAAAACAGAGCATCCAGTTGGATATACAATAGACATAAAAGCAGTGATATACAATACCCCTATTTAAAGAAGACTAAAAGTAAAGTGCTATGCAGACTATTTACCTTATATGCAAGTATTGTCGAAAAACTACAACGATTAACCATCTATATCAGCCATTGCAATGATGTAGCATTATACTGTTTTCAAAAATAGTAAAGGCAGATGTAGCATTACAGAACAAAGTCAAAGCATTCATATCCATGTCCATCTTGAATAGGAAAAAAACAATCTGTTGTGTATAGTTCAGAACTAACACTAAACATTAGTTCGCTGACTAAGAACACAAACGTCTCATTCTGTCATCATCCATCTTATTTTCACTTACTGGAGGATGGCCAAGGCCCAAGGGCATTGAATTAAGCCATGAATGGCTACTAATCCACAATTTAACAAACCACCAACAGGTCCACCACGGTATCATCACACTCTACGATAGTACTATCCCAGGAACCAATTTAAATCCCAAGATCACCAATAGTTCTCTAATATGTAGCAACATTTGCAAAAATGAACACACGACATGCATCATGTTGTGAGTGGCAAGAACAAACGAGGAAGTCTTCACATACGTATAGAGAAAGACATGCCAAGCTGTCAGGGCGTGCACATGCACAGTTGAAGTTTCAATCAGCGTGTAGGCTAGAACCGCTTTTTGATCCAGCCCGGGAAACACCTTAGGCACAACCAAACACCAACACCCAGCCCTCACCCAGAAGCACTCAAGCAGATTGCTCTCCACAGATGGGCAGCAGGGGTACCCCCATAATATGCATTTCCAACTCCAAATCGATCAGACTACAAAAGCACCACAACCGTGATCAACTCAGCCTCAGATACGATGAACTGTCACACTATCCAGCCCAGCTCTTAGATTGCAGAGGCATCAGGCATCAGGCATCAGGCAATCAAGCAACAGAATTATAGAACTAGAACGAGAATTATTTATCGTTGCTACCTCAGCATTGGGGAAGCGGCAGTCGTACTCGCGGATCCAGTAGAATCCGAAGACGAACATCATAGCGCGGGCGAGCGAGCGGCCGCACCGCACGACCACCTCCCGCCTCCACCCTTCCAGCCGCGCGTACCCTTTCCCCTCGCCCTCGCCGCCCTCCCGCTCCTCCTCCACCCGCAGCGTGCACACGCGGCAAACGAGGTAGTAGGCCACGAGCACGAGGACGCCTGCCACGACCCGGAGCGGGAGGAGCACGACCGCCGCGAGCGCCAGCCGCGCTGCCTCCACCACCCCCACGGGGCCCAGGCCCATCGGCCCGTACGCGTCCCGTCGCGCGTACGGCGCGTACCTCCGGTCCAGCTCCTCGAGGCTCTCCTGCGCCGGCGCGGCCGTGGCCGAGGAGGGGGAGGGCGCCGAGAGGAGCGGCTTCGCGGCGACCTTCTCCTCGCCGCGGATGCCGCCGCTGTCGGGTTCGGAGGGGGCGGGGGCGGGGGCGGGGGCGGGGGCGGGGGCGTCGGCGAGAGCCATGGGGGCGGAGGAGAAGGGGAAGCCCTAACCCTAGCGCTAGATCGGCATGAGGAGAAACGCCGGGACGGAGATGTGGAGAGATGGATGGGCTGGTGGTGGTCGGATCCGCATCCCGTGACTTTGCCTTCCTAGCCACCGGATCAAAAACAATTGATAAGACCGGCTACTGTAGCAAAGTACCGCGGCATGCAATCTACTAAAGCTGATCAGATGACCGTACCGTCTAGGCCATCTCGAGGCATGATACTATTGATTCGGTCTAGATACAGTCTATATTATTTATGGGTTGTGCCGCCCCACTCAACGGTTTGTGTCGTGCTTGACTGCCACTCAGACACGGTGGGTCGCCTCGGCACGGCCCATGTGGCCCGAGGGAGATGCAGCTAGTGCAAGCCGCAGACGCAGGGAAAGTCGAGAGGGAGTGCCGGGACTGGGAGGGAAGGAGGAGGAGGCGGCGCTGGCGTAGAGGAAGGAGGGAGGAGGTGGCGTCGGCGTAGAGGGAGAAGGGAGGGAAGGAGCCAGGAGGAGGCGGCGATGGCGTGGAGGAAGGGGAGAGGAGGTTGGGAGGGGTGACATGGAGGGAGGAGGAGTGGTGCGGCGAGCCGACGAGGGAGGGAAGGAGACAGGAGGAGGCGGTGCCGGTGTGGAGGAATGAGGGAGGAGGTCGAGAGGGGGCAAGCCCGGCTCAGGAAGGAGGGAGCCGTGAGGAGGAGGGGTCGGCGCCGACGTGGAGGGAGGAGGCCGATAGGGGCGGTGCTGGCGTGGAGGGCGGCACCGCGACAGCAGCAATGGCGTGAGGCTGTGCCATACTCAGGCGCACTGCTGCACACGGGTAGGAGCACGCGTAAGGGAGGAGAGGGAGGGGCGGCACAGGCAGCCGGGCAAGGCCAAGCCAAGAGGAGAAACACCCTCTGGAAAAATCTAACCAGGGAGACTGACCGTGGGGCTGGTCAAACCAGCCAACACATGGTGGTCAGACCGGTTAGTACATGCGGCTAGACCGTCAGGAGGGTTGGACCGGCACTCAGCCCAGTCAAACCCCTCAAGGACCAGTCAGATCACCCAAAGGGCTACGGTCAGACCGTCGGTTGACTTAGAAAAATAGATTTTGCATTTCACTTCAACTCAATTTGCAAAACACATTTGCCAATTGATGTGCAATGCAAACAAGGAATGAAAGTAAAATTCTCAACAAGTTGAAAAACACATTTGCCTACTTTTAGAATCATGTCAAAAGGATTAGGTACATGGACTCAAATCGTTTGTAAAATACATTCGCAAACTAAAGTCACATGCTACAAGGATTATGCATGTTGAAAAACACATTTGCCTACTTTTAGAATCATGTCAAAAGGATTAGGTACATGGACTCAAATCGTTTGTAAAATACATTCGCAAACTAAAGTCACATGCTACAAGGATTATGCATGAGCCTCAACTATTTATAAAATACATTCGCTAATACCAGCAACATGCTACGGAGAGCTAGAGCAAGCATAAAGAGCTACCAATACATGACACACTCAAACTACTAGTCAAGACCACTCTTAATAGTACAGTAATCTACACTGGCAATCATGTCTCCACACCAAACACCGAAACCATTAAAATAACTAAGAAATAAATCCTTAGTCTAAATAACTAAGAAATAAATCCTTAGTCTATGCTAGATATACATTTGCCTTGTACAATCCCTTAGAGCTGTAGGATGACAATCCACATCTTTTTCTTCACGATCGGGTTCTTGACTTGAGCATCAACATGTGACGCTACTAACTTGATTTGGTGACATTCAACACATTGATCCATCAATTTGCCTTCATCCTCTTGCGACTTAACCTATTTCATTAACTCATGAAAATGTTAGTCCACATGACGATTATCATTAATTACCAAAATACTCTATTAACACATAATAACGGGTCTAGATTATTCAATATCCCCTTTTTGGTAATTGATGACAATCATCAACAAATAAGGAATTCAAAGTTGATTTTCCAGTATACAATCAGTACAAAACAAATTGCATACTCTTGGATGAGCTTCGATAGTAATTAACTCATTTGAGTGGAATACAAAAAGATTACAAATTAATTGCTAGCAAAACCACAACATATAGATAAAACTCTCCCTCAACATGTACATATGAGATTTAAAAGAAATTCATGCACATATGTGAATTTTAAAAAAATTGGCGGAGTTTCATCTACATAATGGATCCATGGAAGCATATCATAACAAAATATAATCAAGAATTTAAATATGCATGCAACAATATAAGATCCATAAAATACATATTTCGGATAAAGATACAAATAGATAGCAAGTCATAACACAAGTGTATAAGACAAGCAAGCAATTTAATTCTACAAATGTAAATTGCAAGAAAGTAAACCACAAAAACACTTGATCTTTTTCCCATGGTGATCGAAAACTTACTGGGTTCCCCTAGTCTACGTTGAGGTAAGCCCAAAGGAATTAGACCGGCTCCACAAATTAAGCCTACACCTCGAATCCACTCGGGATTTGATACGGATCAACGTGTGTTGATGCGTAATGTGGCCAAGCTCCCCCTTCTACATACCTTTCTCTCCTCGCTCTTGGCCGAACCTAATTCTTATTTATTTCTCCATTGAAGCAAAATAGGCTCAACTTAAGGTTTAGTACATACTTGCAAATTAGATATATTTACCACCGTAGTAGATGCACCTAGGGCATCATCATCATCCCCTTCTTGAAGCAAAACTGTTCTCGGTTTTAGTGTTCTTTTTGCTGACCACCACCAAATTACTCTTGATTTCTTCATCGATCTTGGGCAACAAAGCATGGAACTCACCCTTATGCATAAAAGTATACCGGTTGGACCGTCCTTGATGTATAGCATTTAGATCAAATTGTTGGACCGAAAAGGCGACTAGAGGGGGGTGAATAGGAGCACGCTCACTTTTTCCCAAATAATGAATTCAACACAATTTCACTCCAATAGCTATTAGGAAGCTATAAAGATCAATATACCAGTACAGCGGAAGACTAGTATTGAATCCAATTAAATCCCCTAAGTAAAATAACAAAATCAACTAAGATTATCAAATCACACTGCACGGGCGGTCTGACCTCTGGACCCAACCGGTTGGACCGATTGCAGGCGGTCGACCATTATTGTCTTGGCGGTCGGACCGCTCAAAATCGATCGACCGGTGATGACGGGTGATCGGCCGTGACTCGAACCGATCAAAGCGATAAAATCGGCCAGATGCGAAGTTGCAATTAGATCAAACTTTTGATTCTCAACTCCAATCTTTACGAAACTTTGCACACACCTTCTCTATGCTATTGAGGACCTATTCCAAATGAATATTATGATAATTCTTGGATAGATCCTGAGCAATTGCCAATTGAATAACAGAGGGTCTAAAATCGGGTAAGAACGAAAACTTGATCCTAATGCTTGTTCGTGAGTGATTGATGATCAAGATGATTCTAGATAGATTCACACATATCACAGCAAGCTAATTTACGTGAAAGAATCAATCACAAACTCGCGGATCAAAGATATCACAGCAAGCTAATTTACGTGAAAGAATCAATCACAAACTCGCGGATCAAAGAAAACCCTAAAATCACGAAATTGAAAGCAAGAACGAAAAGAGACTTATCTCAAGCAAACCTTGCATAGATTAATAACGTGATCGTCGCTGGATTACACCCACACCATCATGGATCAGTGGTCAATCCAAGATCACGAAATTCACCTCAAACCATGAAAAGCCCTAGCCTCCACCTCAACTCCCCCTAAGCCAATTAGGGTTTGAAAACAACAAAAAAGGTGAAAAACAGCGAGAGAGTTAGATGGTGCAGCCACCACCTCCTCCTATTTATAGTGGAGGCCTAGAACTCCTAGGGTTTGACTCCATTGGGCTCCCGTTAAGGCCCACTAACAAACGGGTCACACACGCACGCTTCGCAAAGCGCCGTCTTTAACCTTTGACCTAAACCGCTTCACCTAGCGCCATCTTGCGGATTTGCTAATAGGTCACCCTTGTCCATCTTGCGTCACGCTTGAGTCATTAACCTCACCCGGCATCGTCGATCGTTCTGGACCTCAACTCTCCAAGTCTAGTCCCGATCCTCCTCGCCGTTGACCGTCGTTGACCACCAAGCAACCTGCACAACCATAGATAAGCAAACACGAATTCGGGAATAAGTTCTTCACAACTTGACCCATGTTAGTCAAAACATGCATCATGCAAACCATATGCCACGATACCAATGACTTTGACCTAACAAAACAACATCGCCACGAAGTTGGCCGGCGTTCAAGTCAATACGGTCGGCCGCTCCATGTGAGCGGTCGGACCGGACCGCCCCTAGGGACTTAGCGAAATTCATGCCACGAAATTCGAAACCTTCGGAAATTAAAAGCGAATAGAACTTCTTCTAGAGACTCCAAAATCATGAGACCAAGTGCATTGGGATCCTCACTTGCCTACAACACCTATTTTTGGCCCACTCGTTTTGACCACTTTTAGATCACGGTAATCGGCCATGGCGGTCCGCCACATGGCCGGTCCAACCGATTTGGGACCGGTCGGACCGCCCCTGTCCAGAATGCCTGAAGCTTTGTCGAAAACTCGTGAAACGACAAACCGTAAACACCATTGCCAATTGTCACATCATCCTAAGATCTGAAACATATCCCCATGATATCCACAATCTCCCCCTTGATGAATACATTGGCAATTATCCAGAAAATGTAAGTAAGAGGTTTGAAAACGAGTTTACTCGCAGTTTTCGCACAAAGGCACAACTTAGTCCATAAGCAAGAAAAAGCAATGTAAATGACCAAGCTGGCATCAGAATAGTATAGGCATGTGAGACATGGCAAAAGAAAGCATAAAAACTTTAATTTCCAGAAAAGAGTCATAATTCTCACATGAGGTCCATATGAAAGAACAATTGTTCAATTGACCTATGATCATTGTGAGGATAAAAGAATGCAATTCAAGTTCAGAATATACAATAAGACAATAAGAATGCAACTCAAGAACTCCCCTCACTATGATCCTCAATTTTTAAAAACTTTCAAATTTTCAGTTTCTCCCCCTTTGTAAAACAAAAAAAAATATATCTCTCTCCAAATTTCTCCCCTTTGTATAATCTTCTCCCCCAACAAAGAAATATCTTCTCATTAACACATCTTCTCCCCCTTTGACAATGGATTCATTAAGGAATCACGCCTTCCTCTCATCCAGAGATAACAAATAGAGAATAGAGAAAGAAGAAAAAACAAAAGAAGCATAAAGAGGAGTATGCATGAAGTGCAATGGAGTGGCTTCATTTTTGTATTTTTCAATTTTTGATTACAAGAAGCTTTGGAGATTACCCAAAAGAACTAGCCAGTTATTCCAATATTGCACAAATAGCATATCAAGCCTGACAACGCTAGCAAGATCATGGTAAGACATGTATATCAAAGCTAAGCACAAAGGCTCAAAAGTAAAGCAGTATATTTGATCAATTTAAGCAACGCTTCAAATTCAGCAAGTTCATCAACAAGGATCCTAAAGTGAAATTGGCCATGTCAAAATGTCAAAGTGAGATAAAAAATCTAACAAAGACCACATTAAGAGTCAATCAGGTCCTGTATTGAATCATTTTGCTCAATAATTTGTAAACGCCCATTTGTCAACATTTTTCTCATATGCATTGAATATTGAAGTTGACTAATGATCTAACTTAGTGACAAGATCCTAGACTAGGAGCCATCCACAAACTCATCCTAAGCTTCGACCAGAAGTTGATTAAAGGTATATCTTAGTAAAGAAGATCTGGACTAGGAGCCATCCACAAACTCTTTCTAAGCTTCTACCAGGCGACAAATCTTGAGGTTCATGTCATTTCGACAAGCGGTCCCCATGAGATCGTCGGTTCATCAAACTATCTCCAAGTTCATGTCATTTGACAAGCGGTCTCGTAAGAATAGTTTGGCACAATTTAAGCATAAGACAATCTTGATTTTCATTTTTCACATGGCGGTTTAGAATCTCAAGAACACAAAGCTCAAGTAATGGTCAATTTTAGATCAAAGAGCTAACAAAGCAATTACAGCAGGCCAATGTCACAAGAGGAGCACTAATTGCGCAACTCGCTAAAACATCCACAAATTGCAATTTCTTAGTTCGAGTTGTTTTAAAGTTCTAGCTCATATAGCAAAGACTTAGCTACACATGTAAAAGCATGATAATTCTAGCAAGTCAAAGAACTGGACATGACATTGAGCACAATTGAAATACTAAAGCTCCAAAGGGTAATAGGCAAAGCTTCATCAATTTTAAAAGATAAGCAGAAAGTCTTATATTTCAAATGAATCTTTTGGATTTTTCATACCACTTGTTGTATTTTTCATATGAATGCAATATGATACAATGAGATGCAATAAAAAGCCTAAAAACCTAAAAGGTTCAAAAAGATCACTAAGTTCGGAAAAAGAACAATAAAAGATCAAAAGAACAAGGAAAGATCAGAAAAGATCAAACTCCCCCTCAAACCAACCCATAGGGATAAATTACCCCTAACTCGCTTCTCAAGGTGGCAAACCTAGTTGGGTCTAAAGATTTGGAGAGGATAAAATCAAACGACAAGAGAAGAGCCTAGTGGATGACAAGCGACTGAAGTACTCTTCCTATTTAGCCGACAGCCCGCACAATCAGGATAAGAAAAAAAAAACCCCGAATGGACAAAGATAAAGAACATGAATATCAAATGCCATACAAAGAGAGTGTAATGTAAATACCTGAATATGAGCTTAAAGGCCTGGCGATGGGAAGGTCTTGGAGATGCTTGAAACCCGTCGACCGCGTGAAGGAGGTGAACCATCTTGAGTCTCCGGCAATATGACGTGAACAGTCGGAGTCGACAAAGCACGTGCCCTTCCTCTTTCCGCGGCAATCCTGAAAAATCAAGGCACAGAAGAACGATGTGTCTCGATACTGGGGTTAGTTAAACAAGACTTGGGAACCCAGTACTGAGACACACGTCTGCGAGTAGTATGCAAAGCAGAAGTGTTATCCTTGATTCTATTTGCATTCATATCATGAGTAATGGTCACAAGAACATGAGAATTATCCTGTCTAGGAGTATGATGATAAGCATGTGAAACAAATCCTAACCCAGGTTTATTCTTTTCAAAATGATCATGTCTCATAAAAGCTTTAGGTTGAGTGGATGAAATACTAGCAAAAATTTTCTTATTATTTTTCAACCTACGCCAACAAAACTCAATCAAATGCCCACTTTTCTTGCAATAAGTGCAATGGTACTTGGTACCACTAGAAGAAGCACCCTTTGAATTAACACACGGTTGGGCAAAACCTGCAGATTTAAAAGAGGTTTTTGCAGGTTGGATTTTGAATTCAATTAAACCTTTTTCCAAGACTTGAATGACTTTTGGCTTGGAATTGTCTTGAAAAGAATTGAATCCTAAACCTTGCTTCTTATAAGGAGTTTTAGACTTGTCAAGAATCATGTTTAACTGTTTCTTACCTTTAGAAAATTTCTCTAATGTATCATGAAGGTAAGCATTTTCTTTTCTCAAATTAACACAAGCATCACAAGTTTTATCCATAGATTTCTCCTTATATAAAGCATTTTCAAGCTTAAGAGCGGAACAAGAAGCACAAATAGTAGTTTCAATATTGTCCTTAAGCTTAGCATATTTGACTCTAGCAGCTTCTAAGATATCTTTGATTTCACGTTCTTTTTCTAAGCATGAAGTGCAAGAGCTAGAATCAATCACATCAGAAGCAATCAACTTGCTAGACTCTAAACATTTTTCACAGGGAGCAGATTTAATTTCAATTAGCTCAGTTCTAGCATTTTCAAGTTGTTGCAAAGCAATATTGTGAGCAGATTGCAGTTTAGCCAATTCTGAGTGCATGTCATGACAAGATAAACATTCATCAGGTTCAAGAGTCTTAACATTTGCAAGTTCTAGTTTCAGTTTACCAATTTTTGACTCTAGTTTCTTATTTTTAGTCATGACAAATTCTAGCGCTTTATCTTGACTAAGCAGTTGCTCATATATGGAATCATATCTAGCAGAAAGCTCATCATAAGAGTGGGATACCTCATTATCATCAATGTCGTCAGTGTCAGCCATGAAGCACATGCCGGTGAAGTCTTTGGCCTTCCCTTTCTTCTTGTCTTGAGGGGTCTTCTCCTCCTCGCTCCCGGAGTCCACATCGCTCACGGATTGCTCTCCAAAAGCGGCAAGGACCCGGTGAGCGGCCTTTATGAGCTTGACAGCATCATACTCAGAGTTGTTCTCATGAGGCTTCTTCCAGGCTGTCTTCTCCTCCCTGTGCTTGCCCTTACCTTTTAGCTTGGGGCAATTGGCCCGGATGTGGTAGAGCTCTCCACACTCATAGCAAGTAACAGGACCACCTCTCTTTTTATTTCTCACATTGTTGTAAGCCCGTGTGAATTTTTTAGCTAAAAGGGCTAACTCAACCTCAGGAATACTCTCAAGCTCCTCTTCATGAATAGCAGATAAGCAAGCAAATGAAAATCCAGAAGAAGATTCAAAAGAGTCATCAAAAACCTTTTTGAGAGGATCTGCTACCAAAGCTAAATTATCTTTCTTGGGATGATCAACTCTTTTAATTTCATGAGTCTTGAGTTTACTATAAAGCAATTCTAAAGTAAGACTTGAAAGATCAACATTTTCTTCTATAGCAGTAGCCTTCATCTCCCACTCCTTGGTGTTGATTGCAGTCAAGAGATGGGTGGCATTTTCAGATTGAGAATATTCAATATCAACAGCTTTCATCTCATTAATCACTTTATTAAAGCGACTGAAAATGTCATCGATGCTCTCTCCAGGACGCATCTCAAATTTGTTATAATCACGCTTATAGATTGTTTGGCGCACTTTCTTAATTTGGGACGAACCCTCATGATAGGTTTCAAGGGTGTTCCAAATCTCGTGCGCAGTCGCAAAATTACAAATCCTATCATATTCTTGTCTACCAAGCGCACCATATAAGAGATTCTTGGCCTTGTTGTTGTTAGCCAAAAGAACCACAGAAGCAGGGGTTTCAACCTCAGGAATAATGAGTGGGGATCGAACAACGTCCCATATAGCTTGTCCCTCGCTCTCAAGGAATACTCGCATACGATTCTTCCAATAGGCATAGTCGTGCCCATTAAAGATATGCGGTTTTGTAGAGAACCTATCCATCGCCAAAGTTGGTGGCGGTTAAGATCAAGAGTGAACTAACCGGGCTCTGATACCACTTGTTGGACCGAAAAGGCGACTAGAGGGGGTGAATAGGAGCACGCTCACTTTTTCCCAAATAATGAATTCAACACAATTTCACTCCAATAGCTATTAGGAAGCTATGAAGATCAATATACCGATCTGATGGAAGACTAGTATTGAATCCAATTAAATCCCTAAGCAAAATAACAAAATCAACTAAGATTATCAAATCACTCTTTGCAGGCGGTCGACCTCTGGACCCAACCGGTTGGACCGATTGTCGGGCGGTCGACCATTGTTGTCTTTGGCGGTCGGACCGCTCAAAATCGGTCGGCCGGTGATGATGGCGATCGACCCGTGAGCTCGAACCGATTTAAAGCGATAAAATCGGCCGATGATGAAGTTGCAATTAGGTCAAACTTTTGATTCTCAACTCCAATCTTTACGAAACTTTGCACACACCTTCTCTATGCTATTGAGGACCTATTCCAAATGAATATTATGATAATTCTTGGATAGATCCTGAGCAATTGCCAATTGAATAACGAGAGGTCTAAAAGCGGGTAAGAACGAAAACTTGATCCTAATGCTTGTTCGTGAGTGATTGATGATCAAGATGATTCTAGATAGATTCACACATATCACAGCAAGCTAATTTACGTGAAAGAATCAATCACAAACTCGCGGATCAAAGAAAGCCCTAAAATCACGAAATTGAAAGTAAGAACGAAAAGAGACTTATCTCAAGCAAACCTTGCATAGATTAATAACGTGATCGTCGCTGAATTACACCCACACCATCATGGATCAGTGGTCAATCCAAGATCACGAAATTCACCTCAAACCATGAAAAGCCCTAGCCTCCACCTCAACTCCCCCTAAGCCAATTAGGGTTTGAAAACAACAAAAGACGTGAAAAACAGCGAGAGAGTTAGATGGTGCAGCCACCACCTCCTCCTATTTATAGTGGAGGCCTAGAACTCCTAGGGTTTGACTCCATTGGGCTCCCGTTAAGGCCCACTAACAAGCGGGTCACACACGCACGCAGCCATAAGCGCCGTCTTTAACCTTTGACCTAAACCGCTAGCGCCATCTTGCGCCTCGGATTTGCTAATAGGTCACCCTTGTCCATCTTGTGTCACGCTTGAGTCATTGACCTCACCCGGCATCGTCGATCGTTCTGAACCTCAACTCTCCAAGTCTAGTCCCGATCCTCCTCGCCGTTGACCGTCGTTGACCACCAAACAACCTGCACAACCATAGACAAGCAAACACGAATTCGGGAACAAGTTCTTCACAACTTGACCCATATTAGTCAAAACATGCATCATGCAAACCATATGCCACGATACCAATGACTTTGACCTAACAAAACAACATCGCCACGAAGTTGGCCAACGTTCAAGTCAATACCGGTCTGACCGCTCCATGTGAGCCGGTCGGACCACTCCCTGTGAGCCGGTCGGACCGCCCATAGGGACTTAGCTGAAATTCATGCCCTGAAATTCCGAAACCTTCTGGAAATTAAAAACGAATAGAACTTCTTACTGGAGACTCCAAAAATCATGAGACCAAGTGCATTGGGATCCCCTCACTTGCCTACAACACCTATTTTTGCCCACTCGTTTTGACCACTTTTAGATCACGGTAGGTCCGACCGCGCACATGGCGGTCCGACCGATTTGGGACCGGTCGGACCGCCGTGCTAGGACCGGTCGGACCGCCCCTGTCCAGAATGCCTGAAGCTTTGTCGAAAACTCGTGAAACGACAAACCGTAAACACCATTGCCAATTGTCACATCATCCTAAGATCTGGAACATATCCCCATGATATCCACACAAATTGACATGAACGTCCCAATGGAATATGACCAGAATGCATAGGTACCATATCACACTCCACCTTATCAACATGGCCATCAATAGTAAGTAGCACTCTCACCTTATGTGTGATCTTGACTTTGCCGACGTTGTTGAGCCATTGGATGTAATATGGTTTAGAATGCCTCCATGTAGACAATGAGAGTGATTCGACCAAATCCTTTCCAATCATGTTGCTCGAACTCCCGTTATCAATAATCAGTTTACATATCTTCTCTTTGATCTAGCAATCGATTTGAAAGATATGACGTCATTGTCCCTTCCGCACAAATAACAGTGTTACCACGCTGCACCGTTTGAGCCATCAAACTAACACCTTATTTCGGATAACAAATGATTGGCTCTAGCTTCTTAGATTCATCAGAGGGCTTAGATTCATCGTTGTCACTCTCCGTTGCATAGCTATCATGTGTAAGCAATACCGTCCTCATGTTTGGACAATCGTTCTTCATATGACCTTGGCTCTTACACTTGAAGCATTCAATGTTGCTAGTTCTAGCCGTAGAGAATGCACTAGAATCAGCATATGAGACTTCTTTGCCCGCAACACTTATAGGCTTCGAAGCCTCCTTGAATGTACTCCGAACCGGTGTAATGGATGCAACTGGTTTAGCAGTTGATCCCGCATCTCCGTCATGCGAAGTTGCATGTCTCCAAGTGCTATAGTGGTTCGGTCACCCTTTGCTTGAGTGTCCTTCATCCATTGTCCAGCACGCTTCGCCTGATGAAGTAATTCTTGCACGGTGTTGTATTGCATCAAATCAACACAGTTCCGCACATCTTCACTCAGCCCCTCGAAGAACGTGTCATAGCCGCCTCCACCGACTCACGCACACTTGTACGGATCATGAGCACTTGCATCTTTTGATAGTACTTGCTCACTGTCTTAGCACCTTGAGTAGTCGTAGCTTTGTATGTAGCGTCCTTGTATATATGCCGATACAAATCATTCCCACATAGCTTGCTTCATCGTCACTCAAGTGTTATGACGTTCCCTCGCACGATTCAATTGATCCCACCAAATAATAGCGTATTCGGTGAACTCAATCAAGACATCACAAACCTTCTTCTCTTCGAAGTAGTGGTTGTTGTCAAAAATTTGAGTGACACGCATCTCCCACTCCAAATAAGCCTCCGGAGCAGATCTGCCCTGAACTCTGGTATGGTGACCTTGATTCTCCTGATACCATCGTCTTCAAGTTAATCACCTCCATTATGATGTCCACCATGTCCAACACCTCGACGATCGAAGTAATCACAACGTGGACATTATTGATATCTTCCACGATCATCGGAAAGATCCTCCTCTGAATCAACAACGTAGAAGTCATCTCCATCTCAGCGTACAACACGTTGTGCACGTCCATGTTGTGGTTGGGGCAGCACCGGTACATGAGCTCCTCGTGACGATGGTAGACTCTCCTCCAAGCGACGGATAGCAAGGTTCAGATTGATGAAACCATCCATCATACGATGTTCGTTCGCATTGACTTGCATCCCTTAGATTTGAGCTTCAAGTTGATGGCGTAACACCTTCTCGCGATGAAGAAAATAGCCGGTAGTAGCATCAAATTGAGCACGTACGTCCGGTAATAGTGTATCACCGTGCATAGGCTCCTCATCCGATCCACCATTAGAACCACGCTGACTAGTTCTTGACATGATGATCAACCTCAAAGTACCAAGAAAAAAAATTCACATACTATGATCAACCACGCTCTGATACCAAGATGATACAGACCAATGTGTGTTGATACGTAATAGCTCCCCCTTCGGCCTACCTTTCTCTCCGCGCTCTTGGCCGAAGCTAGTTCTTGTTTCTTTCTCCATTAAAGTAAAATAGGCTCAACTTGAGGTTTAGCATACACTGACAACTTAGGAATATTTACCACCGCAGTAGATGCACCTAGGGCCTCATCAGGGTTGCTCTTCCTCCACTCTGGAGATAGCGATCTCCAAACCACTCACAACTGCCCAGGTCTTCTCACAACCTTCTTTGAGAAGATCACCGACGCAACTCATCCAAGCCGTCTAGGTGTCGGCAAACACCAAGAGTAACAAGTCGGAGACGCTCACTTGAACGAATCAAGTGTCTAAGCCCAATAGATACTTAATCCAACACCTAATATAACACATGCACTAGAATTTTGCTCTCTAAGCTTACTAAGTGCAACACATGCACAAAAAAGAGAAGATGACTTGCTCTTTGCTCAAGGGGAACAAAAATGTCACCAACACTCTTCCACAACCGGCCACAGGGGGTATTTATACACCCACACAAGAAAACTAGTCATTGGAGGAGAATGTGTAGAAAAATAGGAAAACCCGGTATGACCGCTAACCAAAGGCCGGTCAGATCGCCCAAGCTCCAACGGCTATAAAAACTAGCAATTGGACCCTCAACCGGACTGACAATCCATATAAGGGCCAGTCAGACCGGACCAAATAGGTCAGACTGCCAGGGGGCGGTCAGACCGCTCCATATAGGAGCCAGGCCAGGAGGAGAAACACCCCTCTCTGGAAAAAGCTAACCGGGGAGACTGGCCGTGGGGCTAGTCAAATCGGATTCCCATTGGTCAGACCGGTCAGTACAGGCGGTCAGACCGCCAGGAGGGTTGGACCGGCACTCACCCCGGTCAAACCCCTCAAGGGTCGGTCAGATCACCCAAAGGGCTACGGTCAGGCCGCTGGTTGACTTAGAAAAACAGATTTTATATTTTACTTCAACTCAATTTGCAAAACACATTTGCCAATGATGTGTAATGCAAATAGGGGATGAAAGTAAAATTCTCAACAAGTTGCAAAACACATTTGCCTACTTTTAGAATCATGCCAAAAGGATTAGGTACATGGACTCAAACCGTTTGCAAAACACATTCATAAACTAAAGTCACATGCTACCAGGATTATGCATGAGCTTTAACTATTTGTAAAATACATTAGCAAATAACAGCAACATGCTACGGAGAGCTAGAGCAAGCATAAAGAGCTTCCAACACATGATACACTCAGGCTACTATTCAAGACCCTCTTAATAGTACGACAACTTACGCTAGCAATCCGGTCTTCACACCTAACACCTAGACCAGTAAAATGATTAAGAAACAAATCATTAGCCTATGCTAGATATATCTTTGCCTTGCACAATCCCTTAGAGCTGTTGGATGATTATCCACATCTTTTCTCCGAGAACGGGTTCTTGATTTGAGCATCAACACATGACGCCAATAACTTGATTTGATGACCTTTAACAGATTGATCCATCAATTTGTCTTCATCATCACGTGACTTAACCTATTTCACCAACTCATAAAAATATTAGTTCACATAATGATTATCATTAATTACCAAAATACTCAATTAACACGTAATAACGAATTTAAATTCTTCACCCCCCTCTGTCTGCTCGCCGTGAGGCCCCCACCACTCTCCGCACGCGTCATTTGACCGTGCAGATCGTGTTGTTCACGTGAGTCGTTTTCCTAGTGCTCACAGCCATGTGGGTGTATATTTCTTTGATTGAGCCGTGGCAGATTTGTTGATGTACATGAAGAGAACGGTGCTTATTGATGCAAATGTGAAGAACTGGGAACTAAATTTGTAAATCTTTTTGTATGCAACTTCAAGTCTGTGGTATTGAACCCAGATCAGGGGTCATTTCGTATACAAATTCAGTATCTGATAACGAAATTAGGAAGATTTTGTACATATCATATAGTTTTATTGCAGCTGGAAAATTGGTGAGTCAGCAAAGTTGTTTACCAACTAAAATCGTTGATGAAACTTGGTAATATTGTACTATATATTGAACATTCTTGCAGGTTCATAAAATGGCTGTAAATGAGCGTTTCAGTGAGTATTCATGTGCATTCAGATTCTGGTGAAATGTTCAAGTTCATGTGTCAGCCTTTTTTGCGTGCGTTGATGTTAATGCTGAAACTTGATGCGTGTGAATTTTGCTGATGTTAACTCTCAGATTGCCGTACGGTGAAGCTCAAGTATACGCATACGCATGATAGATGACATAAACTCAAGCATTGAGAGTAATTGAACAAATATTCTGGATATAAAACATACATTTCTCTCAACACATAAATTTAGTTCGAAAACAACCAAGTTCCAGAGACAAGGTGCTACAAACCTGACTATTGACAATATTTTCCATACATGGCCACTTGTCAACACTACTCAAATTTGTACAGTAAATTTAACTTCCATATTGGTATGGTCAATTGATATAAAAAAAAAATTCAGCATGGAAAACATGTGATCCACTTTTATTAGGCTACTAAGCAATTTATATTTTGCTTATGCAGAGATTAGTAACTTCCATCTTCGTACGAACTAGTGCGAAGATCAATTACCTTTGATCTTCGCTAAGAAAAAAGAGGAGACAACTAATGCAGAGATCAATTACCCGACCGAACACTGCATGCGTGTGAGGCGACAAGTCGACAACTAATGCAGAGATCCACCTCTCCGATCAATAACCAACAGCGGGATTAGTTCGAGTCATGCGTGCTTGGCAGCAGACGATCTGCACGGGCACATGACGCGTGCGGAGAGTGGTGGCGGCCTCACGTCGAGCGGCGGCCGTCCGGCGAGTGGCAGGGAACGCAGAGGGCGGCTGCATCTACAGCAAAGAGGAAGATGCCCCTGTTGTCTGTTGATGCCTTCGTTTTTTAGGTGTTGGCTGCTTAGCTGGTCGCATATGGTTTCTTTGGGCCATCGAGTGCGTCCAACTGCGGACGCTAATGTCGGGACCCGAAAATACATCTCAGGAACCCTCTGTGTATTCTGAACTAGTCCCAGATCAGTAGCTAGCTCACACAGGAAACAGTGATGGAATACCATCCATTTATTCGATTTAACTAGAAAGATCTCAAAATAACAAATAATAATAAGCTGGACCTTATGGTCAATGTTTACTTAACTTGCCACGCGAGGCTAAAGAAACAAATAAACTCTTGCGGTGAGCGAGAAACTTGGAAAGGCCAATCAACATGCTCACGAGCAATCAGTGGAGAACGCATCCTAATCCGCAAAACCTTCAACGTCTTGATTCTGAAAGAACTCCTGTGCAGCTTGATATTCTTCAACTGATCAACAAAGGCATGAGCCGTGAGTACATAAAGCACTTTCGAGCCGTAGGGAAATGTATGCAAATAGTATTCATGCAAGGCTTACCAAGCGATAGTTATATGGTTATTTTGCGAAACAGACATTTAACAAATACCATAAATAGATTGAAATGCGTAATTGAAAAGAATACTAAATAAGTAAACAAGTTCTTTGAAACAACGGTGAACTAACCATTCAGCGACCAACCAACAAATGACCGATGAACTCCCGTTCACCAATCAACAAACCACCAAGTGAATTACCCATTCACCGAACAAACATTATATTCATCAAGTGAACTTCCCATTCACACTCCGACTCATTTTGGAAGAAACTCTATCTCCGTGTGAAATTCCGAGCACGTCCATAACAGCGGACACGGCTATTGAATAGTTTTACACTCTGCGAGAGGTTGTGCGGCTTGACCCACAAGACACGACTTCTCTAGTTGGTTTGGCATCCGTCGATACCACCGCTCACTACCTTGGGTAGCGAGGCTGAAACACGTGACAAAGCCTTTACAAAGCTCCTTCTTAACCCAGTTCTGCCCGCTAAGGTTTCAACACTGAATGTCTCCATCCGACTAGACAGGGCCCCCCTCTTGCGCCGTAGTGAGCACGTACCCCGTAACTCACTCTTCCAAGACAGAACCAAAATTAAGACATTGCAAATTAATCAGCTAGGTCCCGCCCATACAGGACATGTGGTTGTACGGTTAAGGCTCAGTTCAATGGCGCACAAGATTAAGTCCTTGGCAAGTTACTCAGGCGATCTTTCCACAAACCCACAACGTGTCAAATCCACACCCTCAATCCACCATCCACTCGCCTGAGTGAAGACAATTTTGTATAAATAGAACCAATGACATCCCCTGTCATGGTAGTTTTAATAACAGTGGCTAACCACCACAATTCCATAAGTCATTAAGTCAAGATTAAATCATTAAGACACATGTGATGACAACCCATCGCAACTAAGCTTGACTAAGCAACAATACGATACCCATGTTGGTGATACAAATATGTCCAACTAAAATTATCCAAGCTAGGGTGACAAAGGATTCATGGCATTCAAATGTTCAATGGAGGCATAATGACAACAGGTAATAACTAAACCCAAAACAATTGATATAAAGATAGCATGCAATTGTATAAAACAATATACTTTTGAAATCATAGGATCAATATGATCAAAGGACTACGGCTTGCCTTGGAATAAATTTTGGGATTGATCTTGATCTTGGTGTGCTTCTCCTTGTTCAAAACTTCCCGAAGTAGCAACGTCTACTCGCAAAATAAGCAAATAGAACAAATAAATATCAAACAGAGATAAAACCAACTCCAAAAATTAAATAAAAATCATAAATAAATAGAGCTCGAATTTAGATGAATTTACAAATTTGAATGGGCTCAATCGGAGTTCGGATGCAAAAGATATGGGCTTTGGAAGATTGAAAATAAATCAAAACCCTAATTTGCATTTTAATTTAATTTCCTGATTTATTTTCAATGAAAAAGATGAATATGACGTCGGGATGACGTCAGCAGGAAATTCGGCCGATATTAAAATCAACCGACAAGTGGGTCCACATGGAGGTGACGAGGTGTACCATGGGTGAGTCCAGCGATTTGGTTTTGGTGGAAACTTGGGTGCGCCACGTGATGGTGACGAGGACTTGACGAGGCGCCACGAGGACACAACCTCGAGGTGGTACTGGTGCGCCGACAACACGATCCAAAGTAGAGAAAGCTCGGCGAGCGACTTTGCTTGCGATGGCGGCGGCGGCGGCGAGGCAACGGCGCGGAATAAGCGAAGCCGGGAGGTGGCGAAGGCGAGGGTGGTGGTAGGGTCGGGCGGCGACGGCTCACCGGTGGCGATGAAGAGATAGCGGCGGTGGCGGCGGTGTTTTGTCGGACGGCGGTGAAAAGCAGCGATGGGGCGTCGGCGACCAAAAGCGAAGGTGGTGGGTGAAGCACAGGTATTGCGATCCTATTGGTGGTGGTGGCGCGCCGAGAAGCTACGGAGGTGGAGAATGCGCGGCGAAGGAAGCGGTGACCGTCGGTGGTTCTTGATGTCTGTGGCGGGACGGAGGAAGGAGGCGTGGCAACCTTGGGGCCGAGAGGGAGGGCAGGCGAGGAGAACGAGGGCCTCGGGGTGCTTTATAGCCTCGGGAGAGGAGATCGACTTCGGAGGCAGGCGGCGGCGTGCGAAGCGAGACTTCGGACGGGAAGAGTCCGGGAGAAGACGAGTGGTGGCGATGGTGGGACCACCGGTCGATGGGAGAAAGCGGCGGGGCGTGGCCCAGCCAGCAGGGCCACCGGGCAGAGGGCGGCGGTGGCAGGTGGGCCAAGCCTTGGCCTTGGCGGCTGCAGGCTGAGAAAAAAAGCAGGCGCGGGAGTTGGGCGGAGGAGGTGGGTGGTCTGGAGCGTGATGGGCTTGACTACATTCTTATTCGGGAAAATTAATATGTTTTCTTTTTAGAAAATAGCGAGAAAATCCAAAAGGCAATTAGAAAATAGCAAATGCACTCGGAAAAATCCTAGAAAATTCTATAAAATATATCTAAGCCCATAGAATCCAAATAAAATAATTTTGATAATAGTTGATGTTGGAATTAATCATATTAAATTGTTTTTGATCTCTGAAATTTCTAATTAAGCTTTAACTTTAGTAGAAAAATTCAAATGGTTATTTTCTTTTAAAACTTTAAAACATGCCAAATTTTGGGATGTTACAAACCTCCCCTTAATAGGAATCTCGTCCCGAGATTTGGTGCAGCTAGAGAATAGGTTAAGCGCAGAGTCTAACTTAAAACTTACGAAGCGACGTTACGAACTTGTTGAGCTTCTTCTGCGGTGGCGTGATTCAATCTTCCTCTTCTTTGCGGTGGATGGGGTCCGGAAGCTTGGTTAGGAGTTTGAGGCATTCCTCTCCTGCTCTGGCATAGAAGTCTGGTAGGTAGGTCCCAAATTGAAAGGAATTGGTGTTGGCCCTTGCCTGCGGACATTTGTTGGCATAATGACTGTCTCATGGCAATGGAAACAAATAACTCTGCTGCGAGGATTGTTGGTCCTCTGAGGTGATGATTATTCTTGTTATTGAAATTGGAAATTCTGAGTTTCTGCATGCGATCTTGGGGCGGGGTTACGAATCCGCGGATGAATTGCTAGCACGAAAAGGTGATGGGTATTGGTCACGACTCTTTGTAGTGACTCGATGAACTCCATGTTGTATCATTTTCCTTTGCGAGATTCGTCCAACTCACGGCGAGAATCTTCTATAAATACGGTTTTATCCACCATGTCTTTGAAAATCAACGTAGTCATTCCGATAACTTGTACCTTCAAAGCGGGGTTGAGTCCACGCTTGAATAAACCGGCGTGCATTATCGTCGCAACATCTTACGGAGCATAGCGAGAAAGTTGAGTGAACTTGTTGAGATATTCACCCAAAGACATATTTCCTTGCTGTAGTTCACGAAATTCATTCTTCTTCATTTCCACTATACCATCTGGAACATGAGCTTGACGAAACGCCATTGAAAATTCTCCCCAAGTAATGGCTTGTGAATTCTCATGAGTGCGGTGTAGTTTTCCCACCATTCTGGTGTACCTTCCAATTGATGTGAGGCATAAAGAACTTTCTCATGATTATTGCATTGGGCAATGGCGAGCTTTTTCTCAACGGAGCGAAGCCAATCTTCTGCGTCCAAAGGTTCTGACGAATGAGAAAATGTAGGCGGACGAGTCCTCATAAATTCTGCAAACTTGGAATGATGATGAGTGACGGTGGAAGCGGTCGCTTGATTGTTACGATTATTACGATTCAACAGTGACTATTTGGTGGCGATCGACTTTCTTTGAGTCATCATATTGTTCATGTTTTGCATCATTGCGCTCATGAATTGAGTTTGGTGCTAGTAGTTGTGCCATCTTTGGGTTACGTAGTTCCAAGGGTGGTGGTGGCCACTAGTGTTGGCGTTGGCATGGGCACCATCTCGTGAGTCTGGCTCGATGTGTTGCAGTGTCAACCATCTGCGATGCCTCTCCACGAGTTTGTTAGATAAGGTAGAAAAGCTATGTAGGCGAGAGGAATAGCACGATAGATGAGATAGACAAGATATGGTAGATGGAGCGGCTTAAGTAGGGAAACAGTTAAACCCAAGACAAGAGACAAGAAAGCATAGTGAAGGGCTATGAAAGAACAAATAAACTTTTCAAATCAAAAGCTTAGTGCGATCATTGCAACATAATGCTTGGCAAAAAGCTGCTGACTCTCACTTGCACACAACCAAAATAAAGACCTATTGCAACAACGATCTAAAAGCGCTACTAAAACACTAATAGGGCGGCTCCCACTGGACTAGAGAGCGAAGACTCTTCAACCACAGTTACGAATCATTTGTAGAACACCCACGAGTTGCGAACTGCTATAGGAGACTCTGGACGAACAGCTGGCACGAAGTGGTGGAGATACTCCTGACGATTGCCGGTGATTCGACGCCTTTCTTGAGAATTTGGGTAGAGTAGGTGGCGGCGGTGAAGCTAGTGGTGGGCGGCGACTTCTTGCTCGAGGATGGTGATGCGGCGCTATTTGCATCACATACTTGCGAACCAACTTGGACAAAGCGATCCGATGCAATCTGCAAATCCTTGAGCGGCTTTGCGGGCAACTATGATCACGACATGTCCTCAAGCTTGTCGTAGCACTTCATCTTTGTGATGGCGGAGGTGGCTTCAATCCTCACAATGAAGTACACTCTTGTCTCATATCCAGTTATGTGTCCCTTCACTTTCCTTTCCTTGGTGAAGTAAGTTGCACCTCTAGTTGTTCCCAAACTTTGTAACAAGCAATGAAGAACTCCAGGCCAATCGCCTCTTTGATCGCGATACACTTGCACCATCTAGAGAAATTAACAGGATAAGACTGTCAAATTAAGATCACCAAATACCATTCTGATAAGACAAGAGACAAGATCTCTAGCACAAGATGAGGAGAAATAGAAGGTGGTAAGAATAGAATAGATTGAGATGAGATCAGAATAGAATAGATCAGAAAAGAACAACTTAAGTCAGATTCAGTTGATTTGATTTAGAAAATAAGTTTTGAAACTTTGACTAAAACGACCATGCTAACTAAGGTTGCGTTCTACAGTCGATATGGCTCTGATACCACCTCTGTCGGGACCCGAAAATACATCTCAGGAACCCTCTGTGTATTCTGAACTAGTCCCAGATCAGTAGCTAGCTCACACAGGAAACAGTGATGGAATACCATCCATTTATTCGATTTAACTAGAAAGATCTCAAAATAACAAATAATAATAACTGGACCTTATGGTCAATGTTTACTTAACTTGCCACGCAGGGCTAAAGAAACAAATAAACTCTTGCAGCGGAACGAGAAACTTGGAAAGGCCAATCAACATGCCCACGAGCAATCGAGTGGAGAACGCATCCTAATCCATAAAACCTTCAACATCTTGATTACGAAAGAACTCACATGCGACTTGATATTCTTCAAGCGATCAACAAAGGCATGAGCCGTGAGTACATAAAGCACTCAAGAGTAGTAGGAAATGTATGCAAATAGTATTCATGCAAGGCTTACCAAGCGATAGCTATATGGTTATTTTGCAGAAAACAACATTTAACAAATACCATAAATAGATTGAAATGCGTAATTGAAAAGAATACTAAATAAGTAAACAAGTTCTTTGAAACAACCAGTGAACTAACCATTCACTGACCAACCAACAAATGACCAGTGAACTCCCCGTTCACCAATCAACAAACCACCAAGTGAATTACCCATTCACCGAACAAACATTATATTCATCAAGTGAACTTCCCATTCACACTCCGACTCATTTTTGGAAGAAACTCTATCTCCCGTGTGAAATTTCGAGCACGTCCATAACCAGCGGACACGGCTATTCGAATAGTTTTACACTCTGCAGAGGTTTATGCGGACTTGACCCACAAGACACGACTTCTCTAGTTGGTTTGGCATCCGTCGATACCACTTGCTCACTACCTTGGGTAGCGGGCTAGAGCACGTGACAAAGCCTTTACAAAGCTCCTTCTTAACTTGATTACGCGCTAAGGTTTCAACACTGAATGTCTCCATCCGACTAGACAGGGCCCCCCTCTTGCGCCGTAGTGAGCACGTACCCCGTAACTCACTCTTCCAAGACAGAACCAAAATTAAGACATTGCAAATTAATCAGCTAGGTCCCGCCCATACAGGACATGTGGTTGTACGGTTAAGGCTCAGTTCAATGGCGCACAAGATTAAGTCCTTGGCAAGTTACTCAGGCGATCTTTCCACGAACCCACAGCGTGTCAAATCCACACCCTCAATCCACCATCCACTCGCCTGAGTGAAGACAATTTTGTAATAAATAGAACCAATGCCATCCCTGTCATGGTACACAAGTTTTAATAACAGTGGCTAACCACCACAATTCCATAAGTCATTAAGTCAAGATTAAATCATTAAGACACATGTGATGACAACCCATCGCAACTAAGCTTGACTAAGCAACAATACGATACCCATGTTGGTGATACAAATATGTCCAACTAAAATTATCCAAGCTAGGGTGACAAAGGATTCATGGCATTCAAATGTTCAATGGAGGCATAATGACAACAGGTAATAACTAAACCCAAAACAATTGATATAAAGATAGCATGCAATTGTATAAAACAATATACTTTTGAAATCATAGGATCAATATGATCAAAGGACTACGACTTGCCTTGGAATAAATTCAGGATTGATCTTGATCTTGGTGTGCTTCTCCTTGTTCAAAACTTCCGAAGTAGCAGCGTCTACTCGTAAAATAAGCAAATAGAACAAATAAATATCAAACAGAGATAAAACCAACTCCAAAAATTAAATAAAAATCATAAATAAATAGAGCTCGAATTTAGATGAATTTACAAATTTGAATGGGCTCAATCGGAGTTCGGATGCAAAAGATATGGGCTTTGGAAGATTGAAAATAAATCAAAACCCTAATTTGCATTTTAATTTAATTTCTGATTTATTTTCAAGCGAAAAGATGAATATGACGTCGGGATGACGTCGAGGAATTCGGCCGATATTAAAATCAGCCGGCAAGTGGGTCCCACATGGAGGTGACAGGTGTACCATGGGTGAGTCCAAGCGATTTGGTTTTGGTGGAAACTTGGAGTCCGCCACGTGATGGTGACGAGGACTTGACGAGGCGCCACGAGGGACACAACCTCGAGGTGGTACTGGTGGCCGACCGACATGATCCGATCCAGGAAAGCTTCGGCCGAGCGACTTTTTGCGATGGCGGCGGCGGCAGCGGCGGCGAGGCGGCGGAATAGAAAAGCGAAGCGGGGGAGGCGGCGGCGAGGGTGGTGGTGGTGGGTCGGGCGGCGACGGCTCACCGGTGGCGATGAAGAGATGACGGCGGTGGCGGCGGTGTTTTGTCGGACGGCGGTGAAAGCGGCGATAGAGCGTCGGCGACCAAAGCGAAGGTAGGTAGGTGAAGCACGGAGTATTGCGATCCTATTGGTGGTGGTGGCGCGGCGAGAAGCTACGGAGGTGGAGAATTGCGGCGCGAAGAAGCGGTGACCGTCGGTGGTTCTTGATGTAATGTGGCCGGGACGGAGGAAGGAGGCGTGGCAACCTTGGGGCCGAGAGGGAGGGCAGGCGAGGAGAACAGGGGCCTCGGGGTGCTTTATAGCCTCGGGAGAGGAGATCGACTTCGGAGGCAGCGGCGGCGGCGAGACTCGGACGGGAAGAGTCCCGGAGAAAACAGTGGTGGCGATGGTGGGACCACCGGTCGATGGGAGAAGCGTGAGGGCGTGGCCCAGCCAGCCAGGCCACCGGGCAGAGGCGAAGCCTTGGCGAAGGGCCGGGCAGCCTTGGCGTGGCCATGCTGCATGTGAAAAAGGCCGGGCGCGGGAGTTGGGCGGAGGAGGTGGTGGTCTGGAGCGATGATGGGCTTGACATTCTTATTCGGGAAAATTAATATGTTTTCTTTTTAGAAAATAGCAGAAAATCCAAAAAGGCAATTAGAAAATAGCAAATGCACTCAGAAAAATCCTAGAAAATTCTATAAAATATATCTAAGCCCATAGAATCCAAATAAAATAATTTTGATAATAGTTGATGTTGGAATTAATCATATTAAATTGTTTTTGATCTCTGAAATTTCTAATTAAGCTTTAACTTTAGTAGAAAAATTCAAATGGTTATTTTTCTTTTAAAACTTTAAAACATGCCAAATTTTTGGGATGTTACAGCTAAGTACACGCCGATGCCGAGCTGCTGTAAATATGGGTGAAAACGGATCGAATATGAATTAAATAGTGGTGAAATTATATTTGTATTTGTATTTTAAGCGAGTACAAATACAAATTCGAATATGCTTGATACAAATACGAATCAAATGGCATAACGAATACAAATGCGAATCGAATATCTCCTCAATTCGGTAGGATCTGGATACCATCATAACCTATGTAATATGAAGATATTAGTGACGCTTTATCCTTGTAACGTCACACTTAATCATTCGAATCAATTTATTTCACATGAAGGAACATGAATTCACATTAAATTATATTTATATATATATATATATATATATATATATATATATATATATATATATATATATATATATATATATATATATATATATATATATAACCATCTAACTAATTAGGCATACTGCAATAAAATACTTATATTGCTTCGTCAAATTCGAATACGAATAGTTAGTTCGGATAAAATAACAATTCGAATGTGAAAATTCCATACCATATTCGCATCCATATTTTTCATGCAAATATGAATATGAGAGAAGTTGTTAATCGGATGGAAAAATATATATCATATTCATATCCTATCGAATACGGCAGTCAAACAATATGGTTTTTCATCCGTGTAAATTACTGGCAATTTGGTATTCTCCCCCTCCCACTCCATCCTTTGGCTTGCTATCCCCTATTGCTTCTCTGTGCCTCGGCCGTTGGGGCATGATCAAAATGTAATTTTTCTAGAAAAATTAGTGAAATGTTTCCGGTGAAATTCATGTAAAGTTAATTTGAAACCCATGCGTTCCAAACAGCCCTACATTTGTTAGCAAGTGTTTCATGCGTATTAAACTAGCATTGCCTGAAGCTAGAATTCAATTACAGCAATCTCCGTGAAAATTGAAATCCCTGCAAGCCTGCACCTTGCTTTCTGAAAGAAAACACTCAAACGACAGTAGAGATGCAGTCTCGTCATGCAGAGCCTAGTGTCACCTCCAGAGACACCCTAGTGAAAAATCTGAAGGCCGGCCGTGACCAAGCGCGCAGGCTCAGCTAGCTGCTTGCAGCTACACCAAAACATATGGACTGCAGGTAAATGTACTCTTCTCCAGGGTTCGATCCTCTCTCTGTATTGGATACAGAGGATGAATAATACTCCACATTTGGAGCGTTTTTCAACCGCCCATTCAAATTTAATGGTTCAGATTAACACTACAGTACAGTTCTTTCACACAACACCATCACGTACTATACTACAGTGAAAGCTGTTGTCGTGCAGTAATTCTCATGTGAGACTCATGTTCTTTGACGCCCGAGACCTCTCTGCGATCTGCAGACAATCCGGATCCCTTCTACAGGGTACGAGTGAGTTTTTAGCTGATTTAACCTCTTTTTGAAACGCAATAGTAAAACTAGCCTCCTCGTGCCCAAAATAATAAAAAAGACACTCCTACGCAAAAGCACTGCAAAAAACCACATGTCACTTACCCAGTCTGTGAAGCCACGTGTCGAGCTCCTAGCCAGAGGCAGGTGGCCGCCGCGCACCCAGACATGACAGGCTCCCTGCCACGCGCTCAATCCGTGACAGGTTGGCGATGCACGACGCGACAGTCGGATGGGCGCAAAGCGGCGGCTGCTGATGCAGGTGCGTGCAGCCGCCTACCGTGGGCTGAGGAGCTCGACACGTTGCTTTTGACGGTGATTTTGTGTGGTAGATGCTATTTTTGTTATTTTGGATATAAAGAGACTAATTTTGTTGTTATGTTTCAAAAAGACGCAAAAGACTTCAAGCATGACTCCCCTTTTTATGTGGCATTGTACATCATCATCTCTTAGCCTGACAACAATGACGTCTCCGCTTTGTGTAAGTTTATTTTTAAGGCTCCGGAAAGCTTCTTGCTCATTAACATTACAGCTTCTCTTGTTTCAGGTACAAGTCCAATTAGAGCATCAACGGAGATCAAACAAAGAAAGAAAAGAACAGAACAATCCAATGTAGCCCGCACCCTACTATAATAAGGTAACACAGTTTTCCTCTCAAACATCTTCCATCGACCAAAATTTACTATACAGACACCTTTTCATGTATACATTTGTGCTTTTGCTTATGCGAGGTGAACAGCGATAGCATAACAAGGTAACGGTTAATGACTATCTTCCCCCAAGACATGCTGAATTCATTGCTTTTATTTCACTCCAAGGCTGGCGGTGCCATGAAGGGAATACAACAAAGCAGTTTCACATACGAATAGGATGAAATACAGTATACAACACTGCGTATTATTACAATGATTAAATAGCTCTCCCCTCTCCATATATGCACAATGCCATTCCAAGGACACAGTGTCCTCATTTATTCGACGTGTGAGGTTGGAATACAAGATCTTCCTCCCCTACTCTCCTGCTGCGCTCTGGGCAATGCAGGGAGATAAAACATACATAAGTACATACATACTTACGTAAATACATAACTTGATGGAACTCCTGTTGGTCTTCACAAGGTTGCAGCAATGCAGATAATTCTGCTGTGTAGTGTTCCTTGACTATGTCATGCAGCCGCTACCAGGTCGACGATCTCTCTTACAAGCTATCACCATCGAATATTGTTGAGAGCACAAGCCCACGGACAAATTCGCTCCTTTGTGCCCTCTCCTTCTGATCCTTCTCCGACAGAGATGGTTCAGGTCTGTAAGTTCACCACAGCAATTTAATCAAGATTAGACACTGAAGAATGAACTATAGTTACCCTAAAGGCAAAAAAGTTGTCATACAAGAGGCATTATGACAGCGAAATGTGCATCGATTTGAAAGGTTTGACTTTTTGGTCAGCTCGCAAATTTCACATGCCAGTTTAGAAGAGCATTGAGATGGGCTAAGCAACAATGCAATCAACCAGCTGAGCAGCAATTAAGTGTAGGTTTGAGTGTGGGATGTTATGGAGAAATAAAAACTTTTGTAAAAAAACTTTCAGCACACAATCTTTCCACTAGAAAGTAATTCTGGCTTTGCTCCTTCTGTGTTACCTATTATGCCTATCTTTGTTTTCAAGAGACTGAAGACTTATTTCAACAGCTTGTGAAAAGAAGTGGCAAGAAAACATGATGAGACATCATTTAAGTATGATGAATCCAACAGGTAAACCATAAGGGCCACAATATTAATAATCAATTAATAGACCTTCAGAGCATGATTCTTAACCTATTTATTTTAAAAGCAACCGATGCAAACAAACATAAGAATGATGATAATCAAAACAAAACACATCATAGCATCAGAAAAGAAATAAGTAATCCATTGAAAAATGAAGCATATAACAATGCCAGGTAATTTACAAATATAATTAAAAAAATAACTAGTATAACTAATTAGTGTCAAGGCTATGTAATTTTGTTCATGCTTGGGTGACAGAAATGTGTATTGGTTGACACACCATAATAAGAAGATAATTATGTTACGCACAAGGACCCCCAAAAAAAAACAATGGAATATAATGTGGAAAACTATTATCCACTGACCAGATACAGTGGTATCGTGGCAAAGAGGGAGCTGAGTGAGGCGGCAGAAAGAACAAAGCTCGAGGTGACATACCTCTCTACAATCTTTTCATCTGGGAATTTATTTAGCAAAAAGTTATTGTCAGATGGGTCGGGATGTAAATCTTTGGATGGTTCAGCCACAGGCAAACTACAAATTAAAGATGACAAAAATGGATCTGGTGCTGCAGCGGGAGGATTAGATACATAGGTTGATCCACCAAGAAAGGACTGTAAACTGCCGTCTCTGAAGTCCTTTCTCAACAAAGACAGCAAAGAACAGGACCCTGAAGATATTTTTCGGAGTCTGCGCTGGCGTTGCATGTATTATTCATTAAGGAAAGCAATGTGTAAATTGTGTTCGCAAGAAGCCCATGTATTTTCAACTGAACATATTGTAAAAATGAAAAATCACATGTGCTCATTGGCAGAAGTATAGAGTGAAGGTACAAAAAAAGGATATCTTGAAGTAGTTCCCATGCTGCATTGTCAAGTGGCCTATCAAGTCCATCCCAACCCTTGTAGCACAGATGGGACATACCTGAAAGGGTAGCTCATTAAATTCCATGAGTGCTTATTGTTTAAATTCTTTTTTTACGCGAGTTTAAATTCATTGTATAGGCAGTTAGGCATGCTCTCACTTATGCACGCAAGGTTTGAACAGCTAACACTGTTTCTATCAAGTCTTATGAAATAAGAAAAGAAGCAACTAAACTGCCAAATATTCCTAAACAGTAAGCATGACTCGTCCTGTTGTAAGTCAAAATACTTCTGTTTCCGATACCTCTTTGCAGCAATCCTAATATACTCCAGGTAACCCAGCACACCACCCCTTTAAGAATATTGCATGTGAGAATTAACAACTGAAGACCTTCTTCTCCACACGAACTTTCAAAGATAAAGGGGTTTAATGGAGTTTGAGAAACAGGAATCCCTAAGTTAAATGCCCATGCACAGCCATTTGTGAACATGCTTGAGCAAGACAATTTAAATTAATTCATTCAATCCTCCGAACAGAAGAAAGATCAACTCTACAAAGCACAAATTCAATAAAAGGAAGAGAGACTTAGCAAAACCAACTAGTTGGGAGATAACCATGAGCGCACCAGCAATAACAGAAAGGTAAAAATGACAGTGCACCAACTTTTCTCCAGCTCAACAGGCAGGGTTAGACATTTTGTATGACACTAAAAAACAATTCTGGATGGCAGAGTAGACCAAAGGAGCTAGAAAATCCTTGCTTAACGAAAGAGTAGAGATGGCTCTCAAGCACAGGGACAAGTGAGTTGATTTCAAAACGTGAAGACCACCACTCAACAATGCCTATTCGAAGCACTGACTACTATTCGTGAGATTCATGTCACATTGTCAACAAAGCTCTTTGTCAGTTTGTCAATCATGTTTTGCTGGAGTTAATCCAGGTTAGTTTTAATAGCACCAGCAAAGGCTAGTTCCATGTGAGTACCACACACTACTCTACGTCCCTACTAAAGCATTCCAGTAAGAGACATAAATCCAAACAATGAACTTTATAAATAGCAAGGCTATACCAAGATAGGTGGGTCTCATATTTGCCCATTGAGGCAAGAACTCAGTTAGGCCAAAGGCCGACACAGCAATTAGATCGAAACCCCATGCAATGCTCAAGGCCTTTCTGCTTTGAATTAAAATATTGGCTAGTTGCCTCCTAATATACAGACAAATCATTTGTATTAGCACAATAACAACAAGGTATTATGTATTAACACAGTGATCAAGTCAAAAGATTGCCTGAGTGGATTTTGTGCGAAGTTTTCAAATAAGATTATTTAATTGTTATATGGTTTTGCAGATAGGTTATTTATTGAGAAGAATGAAATATTCGATGCTACAAATTCAGATCCCAGCTTCCCCAATGGATATTTTAATTATGCTTAAAGTTGAAGTTGCAGCTAAATCAAGATGGAAGAATCTTTATTGTTTCGTGTTGATAAGAATATACATTCAATTCAGGATAGCCAAAATGATCATGATATTAACAGTATAGGATCCAGGCCCAAGTCACAGTTTCAGGAAAAGGCTATCATTGGTACATTTTAAAAGAGAAATTGACAGTATGAATAATCAATAAAAAGATGCATGAAACGACTATCTAGATAGAACAATCTGTGCAAAACTGCAAACATATCATTGCAAAAAAAAGGTATAGTACAACCGTATCAAATAAAGTGCCAAAACAAATCCTAACGCAAACCCAAAAACTATCCAGCTAGGCAGCTACACAATATTTAGATGCTTCACCACCACATAGATGTTACACATCAACACTCAACAGACTATCTTCTAAAAAAAGAACACAACAGACTAACAGACAAGCAATTTACTACCACTGACGGAGGCAGCCGTTTCCATTTCAAAATGCCAATAAGAATAACAGAGTGCCTACTCTACTGATTGATTTACAAGAACTGCTAGAAACGAACAATCCATTAAACAAGAAAGGTATCTTGGAGAGAAGGAATCTACAGAAAGTTCCTACACCAGTATCAAAACAAAATGATACCACCTAAAATTCCTTCCTCGGAAATTCAAATGTCATCATAATTTCAAATAATGAATAAAGGGCATGTCCTTCCTTTTCAGCATCCAAAATAATATGAACAATCCTAAGACAGCAATGAACCTCAGAAAAAAAAGGCAAATCAACAACCAATTCTAAAATATGACAATTTTTTCATAATCCCTATCATCCCTGCCACATAAGACAGCAACTAGAAGAGTTTTGCACATTTGTGTGATGCAAGCAAGAAAACTGGTGAAATAGTTGTTAACCAACTTGTGTAATAACTAATAAATTGTACTGTTTCTCACTGTGAATCATGGACCAATCTAGCAATCCCAAACCAGAAAGAGATCAATAACACCCTTTTCCTTCCATAGACAATTCTACTCTCAACCACCATGCACAAAATAATCAGTGTCATGCTACCTTCATTGAGTTAAAACATGTAAGAACCATAAATTCCGAAACTACATTATGAACATGGTCTAGTCCATAGTTACCAGAAACGCGGTTCGTCCGAGTCGTGGTACGGGATTCGGTTTCGTAGTTCACCACCTTTTCTTCCGATTTCCATTGCGAACATAAACCCCGTACCCTAAACCGGTTCGGGTTCGACGAATCCGGTTCGCGATTCATAGAGTTTTATAGTGAATCCGGTAACTATGGCCTAGTCTACCAGGTACACCTCAAACAATCCATCAAATCAATAATGTACACGTTACTTTAGAAGAGAAGGATACACTTTTACAATCTAGAGAGCTTAGAACTTGAATTCTGAAGAAGAAGAAAAGCAGAAAAAGGTTGGGACTTTCTACTGATTCACCAAATTGAAGAACCAGTGAGAACACATGTCACCTGAGACAAAGTACAAGACAAAAGAAAATTCCACAGTGAATTGTATTGGCTAGTAACAAAAAAAAAATCAGCTTTCCCACCTCTCCTAAACCAACATCATCAAATATAACCAGAAGGACTAAAAACACTATGTTCGAAACCAAAGCAACCAAGAAGATAGAAATTCAACTAATACATCAGATAGAAACCCCAAGTAAACCCCAAAATTAAAACCAACCACTTTGCCAACAAACATAACCACTCAGAATCACATTTCTCCAATCCAGCACACAAAGACACCTACCCAAAGCCCCATAGACCAACCCCATCCCATAATTCCAACCAACAAGGCCCTAAAAAAACTGACCTTTCCTTCCAATCCATTACAATCTGATTAGAAACCTCACCACCCTAAAAAGAAATTAAATTCTAAATTTCCAACCCATACTACGACAGAAACAAAAAAGAATTTCCCAGCAAAACATTGAAAGATCTGACATCCTTCCAGCAATCCACCACGCAACAAACCTATTCCACAGCCAAATTGCGAGAACAAGGTATATTTCCAACCACTAAAACCTGCAACTTCCATTTAACCATCTTAACTCCAAATTATCAACATCTCTACCCTCCGGCTCAGCTCCCACTCATGGCTAAATATCGCACATTTTCGGCTAAATCGCCTCAACCAGAACCCAACCAAACCAATCACAAAAACAACATGAGTGACAAGAACAGGTATCATCAGATCGGGCGAGATGGCATACCCCGCTCTTGGCCTCGACAGCGTGCTCGTCGTCGATGTGGCAGCACAGGCCTAGGAAGTCGAAGTCCTCGCCGCAGAAGGGGCAGTTGTACGCCTCCGCCCCGCGCGCCTCCACATCCTCCCCGCCGGCGTCCGCCTCGTTGAACCCCATGTACAGATCTGATGAAACACCACGACCGCCACGCAACGCATCAGCCCCGCATCGAATAAAAAACCAACAAAATCGAACGAAACCCAGCAGACCAGCCAATCGACCGTACCGTAGCGGGACTGCAGGCGCCTGGCGGCCGCGGCGGCGGAGGAGGAGGAGGAGCGGCCCCACGCGTTGCCGGCTTCCATGGCGGAATCGAAACCCTAGCTTTGCTTCTCGCTCGCTCTCCTCTCTTTTCCCCTTTTGGGGTGGCGTTCGTGAATTTCCCTGCTTTTTTCCCCCCCTCCTTTTTTTTCTCCACTGCTCCTGTGTGTTTCTGCGCGCGCGCGTGCGTGAGTGGCGTTGTTGGTTTCGCGAGTGATGAGCAAATTATGGGAGCGGAAGTTCCAGGGGTTGGGAACGGACAAGACTGGGGAGGGAGGGAGGGAGGGCGGTTGGTGGGGTGGGTGGACCTGGTTTTCGGTGAGCTGTGGGGGTGATTTAGTGGGCGGTTGTTATCAGTGAGTGTTGATGTTAAAAATAATTAAGGTCGTGGGTAGGCCGTGAGGTTTTCTGGTGCTCCTTGCCCATCAACCTCTGGTGGATTTGTTTCACCTGTGGAATCGTAGATACGCTTATGCCTTGTTTGGGAGGTGGGGGATAAATTCCCAGGGGCCAACACCCGGGAGGGGATTTTATGGGTACAACTAATCACCTCCACCGGTGGGTAAATTCCCTAGAGAAAAAATAAATCCCGACAACTATTTAGAAGAGGAGAGAGCTAAAAATCTCGATCATTAAAAAAATAGAAAAAATCAAGAAAAAAAGCAGAACTATGCGGAGAGAACTAAAAAATTCGAATATAACTTAAAAAAACCAAAAAAATTGATTCAGCCTATCACCATATTGCGAATTACAGTGAATCACAGTGAGCCGGTGGGCTGGGCTAGTCGACTTCCGGGTCACCGGTAGGAGGGAAGAGAGGAGGAGAAACAGGGCATGTCAGTAGGTGATGGAGAGCAAGTAGTAGATCCGGTCTTCCATGACTGGGATAGAGAGGAGCTGAGTAGCTTCAGGTTGCAACTTTCTTTATCTGCAGCAGCTTACCTACCTGCAATAGTTAATCACTCAGTTGCATTGGAAGTCTATAATTATTTCAAGTGTGTTTGATCTGGCAATAGTTAATCATATTTTCCATGATCATCTCCCGAAAAATCTCAACTGCCTCCATGTTGCATCCATTCCGTGCTTAAGCTACAAGGAGCGAAGTCCTGGAGAATGCATTATACCTTATTCGACAAGCCAACCTAGCTATCTCATCCACTCCACCGCATCTACCATACATGGCACCATAAGGGCAGTTCCTAAAGCAGGATCAACCTCAGTCCCCATCTTTACCAAGTAGCCATGAACTTGCTTCCCATCGGGGAGCAACTCAGTGTAAGCATGTATGAAACTGATCATTTTTATCTCTAGTCTATTGATCTGATTCCATTATTGAAATAGGACACACATTGTATTAAAAACGAAATAAAAATCCCCTCTAAGCTATATGATCTCTCTCCATTCCCATTCTTCCTCAACTCCGATCTCCTCCTCCCTCCCACACCTACCGCCACCCCTACCCACGCTGGCGACGCAAACCACCTCCCCACCCCGCCGACAGCACCACCCGTTCCGACCACCGCCCCACCCCCATGTTGTCACTGGGCAAAAGAGGTTGCGAGATTCGATGCGAGATCGGGGCGAAGATGATAGCTCCAGTGGCCGGAGGTGGAGGTGACGATTCAATGACAAGCGCACGGAGGATCTGTTGAAGGAAGCTTTGAGGCGGCGTCTTCGTGGCGATGAGCGCACTCGGTGACTTCAGTGGACGGGGGATCTAGAGACGACGATGACCATCGGTGGTGATCCTTCTGCGCGTCCTGCAGGGACTTTGGTGACGGTAGCGACGACCCCAGGTCCACATCTGCCATGTGGGCCACATAATTTTTTAATGCTTTGAATCAATGCATGATTTGGGTTCAGCTCTAGGATTATTTAGTTGGAATCGATAGCTTCAACGTATTGAATCGATTCAATGACTTCTCTCTCCTTCTTTAAAACATTGCGGATGGTTAAGGGTACGTTTAGAACGCATGTATTTTACATAAATTTTATAGGATTTCATTACGATCTTGTTAGTAGGGGATGCAAATTGCAATGAAATTTAAAGGAAATTGGGGTTTAAAAGGGAATCTTGGTATAGGATTGAGAAGAAGAAAGGGTGTACAAGGACGAGATAGAGGAGCTGGGAGGAAGGATGGCAACAGCCAAGTTCTATTCAATTTGGTTTCCTCTCCATGCAAAGCACTCCTGCTTGTTGCATAGGGGTGAAAACGGATCGGATAGTTTCTGACCGATCTGGAAGGAAACAAATTCGAATTGTCTCGGATCGGATTTTTCTCTGATAACTCTCGGATCGGAAATGGATACATACATTTTTTTGTCGGAAACGAATACGAATACAGTAGCCCTATTATCCGTCGAATACGAATACAAATACGGATTATCCAGATAATACAAAGGCTGGATATCCGGTATTTCAGCCCAACAGCCCAACTAGCCAGATGACCAGCCCATCAGTCCATCGCTCCATTAGGGTTCCTACTCGGCTACTCCAGTCTCCAGTCTTCACACCACAGCCACAGGCGTTGTCACGCCTCACGCGAGTCATGACTCACTTCCACCACTCGTTCCTCAAGCCGCGTGGCTCCAAGCCGCCCTCGCCTCCCCGCCGGCCACCTCACCGGCCTCCGTTAGCCAACTCACCTGCCTCCACCAGCTCCCCTGTGCCATCTCGCCTGCCTCCACGGGCTCCCCTGTGCCTTCGTTGGCTCCCCCTATGGCCCTAGTGCCTTCACCAGATCCCCCTCGTGACCACCTCACCTCACCGCCGACCACCTCACTGGCCTCTGCCAGCCATCTCACCTGCCTTCGTCGGCTCCCCTGCGCCATCTCGCCTACCTCTGTGGGCTCCCCTGCGCCATCTCGCCTACCTCCGCGGGCTCCCCTGCGCCTTCGTTGGCTCCCCCTCACGGCCCTAGTGCCTCCGCCGAATCCCCCTCGTGGCCACCTCATCCGCCTCAGTTGCCCCCCCCCCCCGCACCTCCGTCGGCTCCCTCGTGCCTCCACCAACTCTCCCCATGGCCCCTTTTGCGACCCGCCTCGTCAGCCGCCCACCCTGTTCCCCACCAAAGGTAAGCATGCACACTTTTCCCCCTTTGTTGTGTTGCCTGTGATCTGTGAATGCAGTGTTAGTCCCAGTCACAATGCTAAACTTGCAATAACAACTGCTAGGGTTCTATCCATTGGGACTTACAAGATTAACAAATCCTTATGAAGCTTTTGTTTGTGATCTGAAGCAGTGATAAACATGTAAATGCTAAGATCCTATAGAAAACCAATTATCTTAATTTGCTATGCTGGTAAGATTCCTAGAAGAAAAGAAGTTAATGTCTTTCACTGCAATTTCATCAACTTAGAGACTACATTCATTGTAGTTGATCAAATTGTAGTCACGCCTACTCTTATTTATTTATTTATTATTTCTTGCATGTTCTATTGTTGATTAATACACATATTCCATTGTAACAATAGTGAGTATAGTTAGTTGTATTCAGATTATCTTTGTAATTTGTAGAATATTCATACCTCGTTGATATCTTATGTATTCCCTCTACTATCTTGTGCTAGATTTGTGATGTAATCTACAACTGGAAGTAGCAGTGCAAGTGTAAGAAATACATCTCCTGCTTTGCGGTGCCACAACCACCTTCCACTACTACAAATGTTTCTGATCCAGCTTCTGGTGCATTGGTGCCAAGGAATGAAGTTGATTTGACTGGTGAGACTGGTACCGAGACCAACATTCCTGCTCATGCTAGGAAAAGAGCAAAGAAGTGCAACTCTAATGTTTGGTAGCACTGCACAAAATATGAGAAAAAGAAGAAAGGATAAGATGGCAAGATGATTATAAAATATTATGCTAAATACAACAAGTACATGTACAAATCTTGTTGTGAGTGTGAGAGGCACATCAGTCTTTTGGAATCACTTGGTGAACAAGCACCAAATCAAGGGAGGTCAGCAGCTTCTAAAATCGAAGAAGATTGGAGACGACATCAACACTGCATCTATTGAGACTTACAGGTATGATGAGGCTGACAATTTGAAAAAAAAAATATTTGGAAATTATCATGCATTAATATCTATTTAATATTGTTGAGCAGAAGTACTTTGTGGAGTTTATCAAGTCATTGTGCCCTAGTTTTCCAATTAAGAGTCATATTACTGTTAGAAAAGATACATTGAATATCTTTGTAGAGGAAAAGAAGAAGTTGTATGATTACTTCAAAACACTTGCATGTCATTTTAGTACAACTATGCACATATGGACATCAAACCAAAATAAAGGTTACAAATGCCTCACTGTGCATTAGATAGATGACAATTGGAACATGCAGAAAAGAATTGTTAAGTTTGTGCATGTAAAAGGACACCATTCGGGAAGAAACTTATGCACACAGTTTCATGATAGTGTAGTGGACTAGAATCTTGATAGGAGATTGCTTGCCCTTACTTTGGACAATGCATCGGCCAGTGATGTATGTGCTAAGGGGGTAGTACTAAAACTCAATAAGTCAGCTCCCTTGATCTTTGATGGTATCTTTTTCATGCGAGATGCTTGAATCATATTTTAAACCTTGTTGCCAAAGATGGTTTGAAGCAAATTGCACCAGCTATTGCAAATATCATAAATACAATTGCAATTGTGAAGAACTCTCTGTTGCAGTATGAGGAATTTACGAGGTATGCATTAGAATATTACTTAGATGTGACAAATGGTCTCCCCTTGGATGTTCCAACAAGGTGGAACTCCACATATCTCATGTTGAAGCAAGCTATTTACTATAGGTATGCTTTTGGTAGGCTTTTTCTGTGACATAAAAGCAAATATGTGAGATGTGCACCAACTGCTGAAAATTGGACTATGTCAAAATCTATATCTACATGTTTGAAGAGATTTTATGATGTTACTGAGATATTTTCTGGCACTAAATATCCAACAGAAAATCTAATTTTCAATACTTTTTGCAAGATTAAGCTTGTTATTGCAGACTGGTGTGATAGCACTGATCCTATTATATCTAATATGGCTCATTCCATGCAAATTAAGTATGATAAGTATTGGGAAAAGTCCAATATAGCTCTAGATGTAGCATGTTTTCTTGATCCTAGATACAAGACAAATCTGATACACTATTTTGCAGATAAGATTTACCATGACAATGTTGCGGAAGAAGTTGATAAATTCATGAGTGTTATTAACCAGTTGTTCCAAGCTTATGTGTCCAATCCACTTGTAACTTTGAAGAAGACAACAACTACAAATGTGCAAACAGTTGATTCTCAACTTTTAGACCAAGAGGTTGAGGATGAGGAGAGTGATGATGATCTTGATGCAGATCTTGAAAGGTTCTTGCATGACAGTAGTGTTGTAGGTCAAGGTATTGAAACTAAGTTGGAAGTGTAAATGGAACAACCACTAGTGGAATAGAAAACAAAAGACAAAATCTTATTTGATTATTTGTCATGGTGGAAGCTCAAGCAACCTGAGCTCCCTATTCTCTCCCGACTTGCTCGTGATGTCTTATCTATTCAAGTGTCGACTGTTGCTTCGAAGTCAGCTTTTAGTGCTAGCAGACATGTTGTTGATCCATTTCGCAGTCGCCTTGATCCTGAGGTTGTACAAGCTTTGATTTGTACCAAAGATTGGACTGCATCATCTCGAAAAGGTAATATTGAGTTCTACACTTGTGTTTGATTGGTTTATGTGTAGTATGTGAGGAAATCTTTGAGCATAATTAATCTTTTGACATGAAGGTGGACATATTGGTGGACCTATCCTCACTGAGATGGACATGGAGGACATTGAGCGATGCTTCGCAAGCTTAGCAATGGTTTGTTATTTTTTACTTAACCATCTAGCTATTTAGCTGAATTTAATGCCACCTTGATACATGATACTCATTGAATTACAACTTGTAGTTGCAGGAGAACAAGGATATGTATGATTTGGGGGAGGATGTGTTGGAGGACATAGATGAACGATCAATCACTAGGTAAATATCCAAGCTTTTAAACTCGGCCTGTTAATTTTTGCCATTCCCTTTTGATTAAACCAATACGGCGAGATAATCTTCAAATTTCGGTATACATTCACCACTATGAGATAATCTCTTATGCTTTGCAAACTATGATCACTATTGAGTGGCACATTTTCTTCCTCCATATACAATATGTATTTCGTCCAATTTTGTTGGAGAGAAAATTTAGTTGAGCTCAGCTGAAAACTAACATTATGAAAAAAAGAAGCAACTGAATGTGGGCTGGTTTGACCATCTGGAATGATCAGTTTTTTAGGTCGAGTTATGTGAAGCGATATAAGATCGGAAAAATGGTTTGGGTTCCACTAATATTGTCGTCCGTCATGAGCTTCTGTTTGTACATTTTGACTTTTAGTCACTAACTAGAATATAATATAGTGAAATGCAAATGCCAGATTTCAAAGATTTAAGATAGGAAAGGTGATTATATGGATTATGTGAGCTTGCCAATTTCTCAAAAAAGGTGTTTGTACAGTTTATTCTTCCAAAAGTCAAAATTATTTGAAGAAAAGGAAATGCAAATCCACAATTGGGAACTTTCCAAATTGAATCTACAAGTTTTGTATGGTATTTATGGTAAACATATTATATTATTTTGCGGCCTGTACATAATGCTCGCTGGGTAGTACGTAATGACGATGCCATCTTTTTTTTTACTATTGAACTCTTGATCTCTAGCATATTCTTTTGTTCTAAATGTAAAGGTTACATGCTTCTAGCTTTGCTTGTTGTCAAGTATGCTGCTCCTAGTGAGTTAGATTGTCCACTCAATTTATCATTTCTAATATAAGAAATTTGATTATCAAATTTAGGTTGCATGGACTTCAACCTTTAGTATGTGACACTTGTTCCCCCCAGTCTCACTTGTGTTTCTTCCAAAAATTGGCAACTGCACTGTTGACATTAAATGTAAGCAGCATTTTAGAAAGATATGCATTGCGTACTTATATAGAATATGCTCATAACCCTAAACCCTATTTCATGAATCGTCTCTAAGGATCATCGAGTAACAGTTCCCTTGACATTTGTTGGTTGTCAATGTTTTAAGTTAAATTGAGTTAAAATTTCTGATAAGACAATGTAATATACTAAAAAAGTTACAATCTGTTCATGATTTTGGGAGCTTGATATTGTTGCTTCACATACTTACTTTTGGTAGTTTAGTTTGCCTCAATTTATATAGTAGCTTGTTGATGTGAACATTTATATGAATGATCCTGATGATTTTTTTCATTTTTAAATTTAAGCTTCTTCGGTGCTAGTAGAAGAGAAAGATGACGAGATGCTGATGGCCTACTGCTTGTTAAGAAAACGAATATGTGATGAATTAAGTGTACTGCTATGCATATTTTTTTAGACATAACATCTTGGTATTATTGAACTATGTATGTCATGAATGAACTAGGTGTGATGAGCTAAGTGCAAACTAAGTTTTATGTATGTGATGAACTAAGTGTGAATGTGTGATGACTTGTGATTTATAAGCTAAATGTGGTAAACTAAGTGTTATGTTTGTGATGAACTAATTAATGTAGCTTGCTAGTGCTAATGTTATGTGTTGTTGTTGAAAATATAAAACAATTCATGAATGTTTGGATCAAATAAACTAGTTATATGTTTTTGTTAATTTATGGCATACAATTTAAGGGGTTTTCATGTTCTAAAATATATTAATGACCGTATTCGTTTCGATTTGTATTTGCTCCATATTTGTATTCAATATTATTCATATCCGTATTTGTATCCGCATCCGAGAAAAAAATATGAAAACAAATATGGCAGAGCCATTATCCATTCGTATTCGATCCGTTTTCACCCCTAATGTTGCAAGATTATGATGTTCCCTTAGTGTATCCAGCCTAAATCATTTACAAGCACATTGGTGGCCCAACTCCTTGTCAAGCCCAGCGGCCCATCCTGCTAATAGGGCACAAGTCCGTGACATCACAAGAAATAGTTCAGTTCCCTCAGTATTCAAAAAAATTCCCACATTCCAAAGAAATAGTTCAGTTCCCTCAGTATTCAAAAAAATTCCCACATTCCAAAGGGGCCTTTATTTAAATCATGCATGTCAGAGTCGCCGCTAGCCTAGAGCACCCCAACTATGTAGCCTCACCATCGAAGGTCATCGTTGTTACCCTCAGACTAGTCTGCCACCACTACTACAAAAAGGCTAATACTGGACGTCACATCACAGACGGATGATCAAAACCGTCTGTATTAAATACAATCACAGACGGTTTTGGTTTAGCGACCATCTGTGTTACTATCTGCACTAAAAACCATCTGTGACGAGGTAATATTATAGACGGTTCGTGTTGAAAACCGTCAATGAAGTATCACAGACTGTTCTGAACAAGATCCTTATGTGATATTACTAAATAGTTCAGAACTATCTGTGATACTTTAAAGATATTTTTCAACATGAACCGTTTATGACTTCCCATCCTCACCACAGACGGTTTGTATTAAAAACCGTATGTGATAATCTCATTTATTGCAGGCTCGACCCTCACAGATCGATCTGGGATTACCATTCCATTCCTGTAATTACAATTGCATAAGTGAGATATGATTAGGTTTACAAGGTCCTCTATTGCATATTCTTCCTACCCCTCTCCCCATACATCCTTTCCTCCACTTCGGCCAATGTTTGCTCCAAAATGAGTTCTATCTTGTTCTTACTCTCTCTTTGAAAATTTTATGTTCCTAGGGTTTTGATTGGGTATTTTGCTGTGACCTGTGGGAATTGATCTAGGGTTATCTTGACCATTTCCACCCACGAGCAAGCTTTTGGATCAAAGTTTGTTTTTTTTTCGGTTTTCTTGTATTCTTGACATCTACCAAGAAATTTATGGAACCTTGGTTTCGATCGTTCCGATTGTCGATTGAAATATGTTCATAGCCTTCTTGATGAGCTATGTTTGAAATCTGATAAGATTTAGATCTGAAAATAAAAAATTAAGCCGATTTGAGATCACTTCGGGCTACTGACCCTGCAGTCGGCGGTAGGGGTGGGAATGGGTCGATCCGAACCAATCCGGACCTGGCCCGTGTGGCCCAGAGCTTTAGTTGGAGCAAAGCGGTCGGTTCTTTTGCTGAAACTCTTTGACCCCAATGATCCACTGGGTCTTATGGGTTGCTCCCATGGAGAGATGCAAATGGTTCCTTTCACTAATCTACCTTCCACTTCATCTCATCCTTTTCAGATGAGAACTGCCACTACACATTGACCAAAAGTAAATGGTAATAGTATCCTTCTTGGTTCTTAACAAGCACAACATCAACATTATTACGGTCCTTCTTGGTTCTTAACAAGCACAACATCAACATTGAAAATCACTCAATTTTTAAGTATCAATATCCAATACATTTTCATTTACCAATGGAGAAGCTAATCCTTGGCACAACACACCATTAGTAGTTCTTCTCCCATCCTTGGTACAACACACCATTAGCGATTCATGCAAAGAGTTGTATTCTGGCATTCCCCATTCTACCAACTTATAGTTGATTGTTCAAGAAATGATAGCAAACGTGAGCCAATAGCGCATTCAGAAGTCACTACTAGCGATTCATGGAAGACACTGCATATTTAATTGTTGCGGTAGAGATGAGGGATCATGATCTAACAGTCTGGTTGCCACCCCACATCGACAGTGTCAGGCACGTACCTTCATGGGAACAGTTTAAGGTCAGTGAATCACTTTCGGTACTTGCAACTTGCGAATAAACAGGTTGACATGCTTATAAAATGAAATGTAAATTGAAGCTATCAGTCACACCGTACGAAACAAAGCCATCCATACGTAAATACAACACATGTCATGAAACAGCCCCTCCAGCTCCAATAATAATTACTCGGTTGATAGCGCGCGCTACGCCGCGCCACTAATTTATTCGTTTTCGTATTGTATTTCTTTTGTCGCATTGCACAAAACGAATGTGTGGCATATAAAAGATGTGTTTTGTTTATGGTATAGAGTTGTATGTTTGACTGTCTATAAAATTTGACACGTATGACACGGGATGATGTCAGAGTAAATTACAAATAGATGAAAATGAAACTTACAAAAATTATAATTAAAACTACACATTGAACATAATGCTCCTAGGGCCGAATTAAGACCTCAGGTATAAAAATAACAATTGCAAGCCAGCTGAGCTAACTTTCATTGCTGTGGTATTAGGACATGAGTTATATATAGTTTGTTCCACGTGTGCCGCTCCAGGCCCATAGGCACACTACTACACTACGTAATTCTAATATTACATCCATATACAAAAATCACTATTCTAATAAGCATATATTATTATGCGAAAGAAGTAGCTGCTCCTGAACAGCAGTCTCTAAATGAAGCTTAAATAATATAGATAGGCACAAGAGAAATGGGTATTACCTTCCGCTGAGTCTGTGATCTGCTCATAAAAGCCTTTGTGCTGTATAGTTTTTGGTCCTCTTGGTGAAATTTATGCATTGGCAAGCATGAGGAAGGATTAAGAACCAGATAAATCAAAATAATCACAAATAAAGGTGAACACACGCAAATATCTTGTACAGATTGATTATAGAATTAGTAGCAGATATGAATATTCAAAAATGAGTTGCAATCCTGGAAATCGGACAAACCATGTTTGGCTTAAAAATAGAGGTGAACACATGCAAATATCTTATATGGATTGATTATAGAATGAGTAGAATATTTGAACATTCAAAAATGAGTTGCAATCCTGGAAATCGGACAAACCATGTTTGTGTTAGCTAACTGTGATGTTCAGCATGATGAGGCGTCCATGCCAAGCTCCTTTGGCGCTACTCACTATCTCCACCTCTGTTGGTTATTAATTTGACTTGAAGAATGATCATTCATCTTAGTTAATCAAAAAGTTGTGATCCCATTAAATTTGCTATAGGTATGCTATTACCATTAGCCAGCAGACAAACTACTGTCTATTGACCATATAGTTGGCTGCAAATACGAAGCATTTGCTATTAGTGGAATAGTGGTATAGATTTAGCACATGTGGCTACAAATGTCATAGCACAGATCTTCACATCGAGCGCCTATCAACTTAGAAGTTAGACATAAGGTCCTGAAATACTCAACAAGTGTTCTTTCCTGATCATAATGAGCGGCCTAATCAAATCATGGCTTCAATGCATAATGGGAATTTATTCAGTAGATAAATCAAATTAGCTCCTTCCTTTTAATCAGTAAGAGGGTCTCTCTTGTGATTTTTGTGTCTATCTGGGAGGAGATGCAGCCAATAAACCTAATGGTAAAACTGAGAATTGGGAAGCGCAATTAAAAAGCTCTTGGAGAGCAAATTGCAGTATGGCATCGAAACGACGCTTTGAACACAAACAAAAAATAACAAGCTATATATGTAGTTTTACTGGATGAGTTACGAAAGAGTCAGAGAAAATAAACAATCATCCAAGACAAAGCCACATAACGTACTAATAAAGCTATCAGAAGGTGTGAAGTAAAACTTTTTTTAGGAAGAAAGAATGGGATAAAGAAGTAGCTCCTTTCTTTCAATTGCTATGTGGAAGAAAAGCTGCAAGCAGGCAGTGCTATCGAAGACTTGAAGTATTGGTAATTGCAAAAGATTCTCACAAACTAAGGGCACTGACTTGTGTGGCCACGCAAACCGACATGTAGGCACAGTAAAGTTAGGCATTTCTTTTTACAAAATAAACAAGACATTGCACTAATTCACAGAACGAACCAGGCATGGAAGATAATAATCTAATTAGGCAATAAAGGAAGCACTTTAACTAAGCAATAGGAGTTTTAAAACAATTATTGGCTCGAGCGGAGATACAACAGCTGACTTTAGTTATATTGAGTTTCCCGACCTTTGATGTCCAAGAAAGAGCCCAGACGACAGTAAAAGGGCAGTACATTATCCTGAAATGAATGCTTACAAATTATATCATAACTAAAATAGATAAGATAGAGAAACCCGATTTCACAATATCATGCAGGTGGACATTGCTGGATATTTTACACAAAAAATATTCTTGTAATATGATGGATAAATGACTGCAAGTTGACACAAGTATTTCAAGATGAATCCATTCAGACTTCAAATTCATGGTTTAGTTTTAAAAATACAAATGGTGAACACAGCATAGTGTCAAGAAATGCAACTTCCTGTCATGCAAATATGGAAGATAATAATCTAATTAGGCAATAAAGGAACCACTTTAACTAAGCAATAGGAGCCATAAAAAATTTATTGACTTGAGTGGAGATACAACAGTTGACTTCTAAGATGCAAGTGGATCAGATCAAGCATAAAAAATATTTTTTTTTATGTCTATTCAAATATGGATTGTAAATCTGCTGAGACTCAACCCAAAAAAAATCATAGCAACCTTCACATTCTTATTTCGAGCTAACAACAATGTTTGTCGCATAATCGTTTCTTTAGGAGCATATAGAGAACGACACCTTTGTAAAAGCACACAACAAATCAACAGAAGCCGAGGGCACCCACCAGCACATGAAGGATAAAGTGAGAAACCGAAACATAATGAAATGACAAAAAAATGGTTGTCTGGTGCCCCAATAAATAGCAAAGTTCATCTCTACGTATAGTGAAGCAAAAAACTATAAAGAAACTCAAAGGATGCAGGTTGGGATGACAATGAGTATTTGATCTCCTACCTATTGATTGCGATGGTTGTTACTATCTGAAGAATAGCAATACACAAGGTAGCATTGAGTATAGTCTATAGATAAAGCAACCAAAGAAAGCTATGTTTTTTTCCTTCTCTACCACTCAACGGTGCTCAGGCTACAAATTGACTCTGAATAGAGCAAAATGTCTTTGTACTTCTAAATAGATGGAGTATTTACGTTCAAACTTGCAGGTAATTAATCAGAAAAGGTGAGGCCATGGGGTTGGGCTGACCAATTCCCTTCCATGGAGCCATTATTTGTCATTGAAAAGGAGTCACACTCAAAATAATGACAAAAGGAGAAAAAAATGATATGATATTTATTTATGAACACCATTCAAAGGTAAGAATGAAATAAAACATAGACTTAATTTGAGTGTGGTGAGACATCCAACAAGCGATAATATGATATGAATTTGGACATTAAATAAATTGTTCACATGTACTCATATTCATTCTTAAACAACCTAGGATGATTCATGAATCTGTTCATTAAATTTCTTTTAGACAATTTCAGTACTGAAGAATGAATTGTAATACGTTTTCAAGCAAATATCATGAATGATCGGCCATTTGCACCTCTTAAATGTTGAACTCATACATTTGCATGAGAAATTTCTTCTGAATGTTCAAACACAAAATACTTCTATTTACTAAAGAAAAGACTGGGTGCCATGCGTATGGCTATGGCTCTGCACCTTGCAATAGCAGGAACCACCTTTCTGTGTTAACATCAAGAACTTAGCAAATACAATCTGAATCATTGCGAACAAAAAAAATTAAGGAACAGAGATTTCTAATAACTTACTTTAGCAAATAAATCTTCGAAACAAACTAACTCCAACCAAATGTAATAATATAATATGCCAAATTCTCCTTCCATAGTAGGAAATGCGCAATCTGCGCCCAAAATATCAAACACAATAACAAAAAGTTTGCATGCTCCTTCTCCGCATCATGATAATCAATCACGATATTGGCTTATTGCAATGGCATTCTCAAGCCTGCATATCACAGGAAATATCAAGTTGAGATAATCACTTATATCACTTCCAGAAATAAGATAATTTAGTTTGTGAGCACTTACCAGACATCGTGCACCAAGGTGCACCAAGGTTGCTGTTGCAGGATGAACATGTAGGGTATTACATCTGTTGTAGCAAATAAAGACTAAACAGTAAGAGAAAAGGGGACCTCCGCTACTCTCGGAGGAGCCAAAGGATCCTCGGAAAAGGGATCAGCAGTTAGTGAATATGTATTGATTGATTGCTTCTGAAAAACTGACAAAATATCTCTTTACATAGGGGGTGCTCCCCTATTGATAACCCTATATTTACATTACTATCCTACCCCTACAGGAGTGCTGTACGCGTAAGGGCTGCAGGGAATTTTTATCCCCTGCACGTAGGTCCTAGTCCACGGTAGGTCTTCATACGCTTGGTCCACCTGGCCGGTGCACCTGGTTCACCAGCGCTCGGAGTACTCCGTTGCAGGGGGTGCTTCGGGTCCCCTCCGGAAGAGAGACGTGCAGCGCGAGAAGAAGGGGAAAAAGCGGAGGGGTAGTGGCACCTGGGTGCCGTCTCGAGGGCTCCGCGAGGCAGGAGAAGGAGAGTACACGATGGCAGGGGTGAGATTCGAGCGGAGTTGCCGCAGGTGAAGGACATCCGATCCAAGGTCCATCCGATCGAACGGTTGTCGCGCGCGTGAGGCGAAGGAAATCTCTGGACACGACCGAAGGACACACGGGCGCACGTGACTGGGAGATATTCCCGGGAAACACGGGGAGACCGCGACTTGTACCGTCCCTACAGAGAGTAACATTTTAAGCTACTTATATTGATAGAGAGTAGGTCTATGCTGTGAACGGAGAACATGCATGAGCATAACAACTAGAGACAACTTTCCAGCTCTGGAGAAATCAATCATTCAACAACGCTCGGACGACACCGACCGTAATAAACGCCTGCAAACCGGTGAAGCAGCAGATTCGCCTGGCAGGCAGGTCCAGAACTTGATTCCCACCATAGAAATACTAGGTACTAACTCCATTTGGGGAATGAAGAACTAACTCCATTTGGGGAATGAAGACACTAATTATTTGGAGTATGAAGGAACTAATTAATTGGAATAAATTTGATGTCACTAAGAAAAACGAAAGTACTGCTTCGGCCAGCTCTTCTTCCTGACAAGTATAGTATACTTCTAATACACAAGATCATTAATGCCTGAAACCGCCGGCCAAGAGCAGGGTCTCTCCCCGAGGATTATGGTTGACATGAAGGATAGGAGTATGAAGCTAATTGTTGTCAACCACATTTGTTATCTTAATAATTATGTCCTGGGATAGAGGAGAGGCTTCTCTTTAATTCCGATGACACCCAAAAAAAAAAAAGTGCGAGAGGCTTTGCTTCTTTCCACTCAACTCAGCGCGATTCTACTTGAAATCAATTGGGAAAGCCTTCGTACCTTTGCGAAGAGAAGATTTCCTCCGGTGCTCTCCTGTCACGAAGGTCAACCTGCAGCAGTTAGAATGAGTACGTGAGAATGGGCTCAGAAAATGCAGATAGTAGAGGAGCATTTGCAAAATTGTTATTCAAATGGATTTGAGTAACAAAGTATAAAAATCGAAGCTTGGGAAGCTGAAACATTTCAAATTCATGATTTGGAAATTGCTATGCTTCGTTGGGATTGGGATTGGGATTGTACATCACCGAAACAAAATCAAACCCTGCATTCATAAAAACTTTGTGCAAATAGTACTTGGCAAGAGGACAGGGGATTATTACTATAGCTGAAGACCATCTTCCTCAGTGAAGTCGTAAATCGAATCTATCCTAAGTTGCCAGGCACCTATGGTTCAAAAGGAAAGAAGAATTATTACATTTCTTGTAAAGTTGAAACACTAAGGGAAATTTGAAAGATATTCTATTTAAAGTTTTACCGGATGTTCTTAGCCAATATTGTAGGCACACAAGTGCTTCAATTGTCTTGTGAGTCATTCGACTTCGAAAATCAGAGACGACTCTCTGACCGTGCTAAAACCGACTCGGATGCTACCGTTGAAGCAGGCACAACCAAAACATCCTTAGCCATTTGAGCAAGAGTGGGATATTCAAGATAATTCATTTTCCACCAGTTCAAGATATGCAAGTGACCACCTCGAGGGAGTGGGGGTTTCGTCAAATACGTCTCAAGTTCTGAGGACACCAAACTCGCTGAGTGGGCCTTAAGGCTAAGGTGATGATCCCAATCTGTCAGACGGTGGCTACCATCTGCACCCATCTCCACATCACCACTTCCTTGAGGCACGAACTTTGAGTTGTCATTATTCATTTCAGCATATGCATTGAAGAGCCATCTGAACACCTTCTTCACTTTTACAAGTTTAGATGTAGCATTACCCTCGAAAGCTTGGAGAAAACAGAACCGAGAAAGACAAACTTGAACTGTGGATCCAAAATGATTGGAATTGATAATACCATCCATGATAATTTCCAATATTTATTGGATTTTTTCTGCATGTATGTAACCATGTCGTGAATACCAGAATCCACCTTGGAACTTTCTCTCTCTAAGGCAAGCTTGACTTCTCTAATCTCATGAAACCACAAGTTTGAGGTGGGGTACTTCGACACAGAAATCACTTCTGTAGCATCTTAGAACACTTTCAATAGTCTACACAACACTTCCACCCTTTTCCAATCATCAAAAGTTGGTGTGTAGGCGTAGTTTGGATCTTGTAGCCCCAAAGAATCAAACGCTCTTCTAAATTCCATAGCTACATCAATCATATGATAGGTTGAGTTCCATTTGGTCGGAACATCAAGGCATGGGCGCAAGACTCGAGAAATGCGCTGTTGTGTAACTATCTCTTCGAATCTTTCCTTCTAAGATTGGGAACCCCGAATGTACTTTACACTCTCCCGAATCTTGTTGACAATGGGGTTGATAAATTACAGTCCTGCTTGGCATATCAAATTTAGGATATGTGCCGCGCAACGCTGATGCAAAAACCAGCCGTCGCCGAGTACCACATGCTTAGCTAACAAGTTATCCTTCAAAAACCTAGCCATTGCACCATTGTTGTTTGCATTGTCCAAAGTGACTGCAAATAACTTGTTTTCACAGTTCCACTCCTGGATGGCCTTCACGACTGTGTTGAACATAGCTATACCAGTATGAGGTGTCTCCAACATAGAATTTTATGATTCTCTTCTGTAACTTCCAATCATCATTGATGTAGTGGATGGTGATGCACATATAGCCCAAGGTTTGATTGGAGTCCATCGTCAAGGAAATCTTTGAGTTTGAATTATTGAGTACCTCCTTAAGAGATTGTTTCGCTCCTCAAATGCTTTAAGGCAATCATTCTTCAATGTTCTTCTTGATACCACCTTGAAGAGTGGATTTAGAATAGAGACAAACTTCCAAACCAATCATACTCCACAATTGAAAATGGTTACTCGTGCAACACAATCATTCTCACCAACTCTCTTCGTGGGTCTCCAATCCCTTAGATTCAATCCATCTGGTGACATAACAATGGTATTCAATTGATCCACAACTCTAAGAGTCTCTTTCCTTTCTTTGCATCTCCTTAAATGATTGCGCAAAGCACTCGTTCCCGCCCTACATTTAGCAGCAATCTTTGCATTGCAATACTTGCATTGTCCCTTTATAACAACTCCATCGACACTAACATACACATATTCTCTCCAATCCTTAGATCTGAACTTTCTTCCATTTCACACTACTGCAGAAAAGGTCATCACAGAAGGTTCAAAAACGTCATCACTGACAGTTTCGTGAGCCGTATGAGTTTATGGGTCAGTAATAACATGAGGTCATCATAAACGGTTTTGGATACAAATTCCAAGGAAAAAGAGTTGAAATTCGGAATAAAAAATAAAAGCAAAATTGCAATTTGATTTCCATACGAATTCCAACTTAAAACCACAGTTGTAGAATCCTCCTAAACTTGGGCTACCGTGGTATGAAGCAAATCACACACTTCATTGTGTCAGGTTCAATGAAGTAGGCCGTGGTTCACCTGCATGTTTAGGATGAATACCCAATGAGTGATCTAGCTAGTTGAATTCAGGCCTTAGTTACCTAACAAGGGACTACGAAATTATATAGGTATATATATACATACATACATATGTGTGTGTGTGTGTATATATATATATGTATATGTATATGTATATGTATGTATGTATATATATATGTGTGTGTGTATCACAAGTAGCCATTGCTTGGAGATTTTATAAAGAAGAGATAAGAAATGGAATGGTAGGACCCTAGGACGCAAGGGAGGAGGGGCGCCAGGTTCGGGAAAATAACTGACCAAGATAATATATAAATATGTAATTTCTGTAAGTCAATTAACCAGGATAAAATGCTCAAAAGATAAGATAATCAACCATATGAAAACAACATATTGCTCAGTTTTGAATGTTTATGATTGCTTTCAGATGTAGAGTTTCACAAGATGTAATCTTGCCTTCTCGATACTTGCCAATATTCTTTATCAATTAAATGTGATAACAATAAATCGGACTTTTGAGCTCAAATAATGCTTCAATTGAATGTCAAGAAATAACTTCTAAAATAACAGTTTTATACTTTCAGTCATCAGAAGATCATTCAACTAATAGCGTACAAAAATGTTCTATTATAAACCAACAAAAGTACTAAACACAAATTCTGTCTAGTTTCAACTGAAAACAAAAAATATCAGAACTAGCTACTTAGTACAAATTGACAATGAGAAGCAATCCAAATGGCCCAAGTCTGATATTGCTATCATGTCAATTTCATAATATGACAATTATCCTCATCAAGCAATTACCAAAGCCCAACACAATACCAAGTCTCCCAGTGCTAGTCAAGACATATTGAAATACAACTAACACAATACACTTAGTAAAGTAAATCAATTATGAAAAACAGAAATAACTCACGAAGGGATGGCAAGAACAACCAAGGATGCACTGGCCGAGTGCACCTTAGAGCAAGCGAGGAGGCACGCCGGGCTTGAGAGGAGGCGACGTGTGCTCGGGGAGGGGAGGAGGCGGGCTCGGGGAGGAGGCACGCTGGGCTCGAGGAGGCGGCGACGACGGGCTCAGGGGAGGGGAAACTTAATCGTTTGAGTGGGTGGCGCGGGCAAACCCTAGAGTCCGGATATAAATATGGTTGTATATCACAAACAGTTCTAAAGTAGAATCGTCTGTGATAAATACACACCACAGACGGTTCCAATAAATAACTATCTGTGATAATAAACATTTTCATATACATAAATGCAAATTCAGAACATATGACACATTCACATATTAGTAAAGCATTAGTTTGAGCTCAAAGTCTGATTTGTAGTTGTCATATTTAATTAGTGAAGAATATTGACAAAATGGCGAGGAATTATATCTGAATATTTGCTAAAACTATGCTAAAACTGCTAATTTTACGACAAGTAGTTCAATTACATATATACAAAGTACTTGGCGTACTCATGTCTAATCCTACAGTTGTCGCTGCAGAAGACGACATAGTCGTCCCACCCTTTCGTCATGCCGCAGCCGGTGCTCATGCACCGGTGGCCGTCCTCCGGCAACGCCAATACCCGACCTGCGGCCCAGCCATCTTCTTCCACGTCGCCTCTTGGACCGCGTCTACAGCGAGCCTCCGGCACCGCATGCACTCCTGGTTGGTCTTCTTGGCCGTCTCGCACCCACCGCCAACCGGATCACCCTCGACCTGGCTGATGTAGTGCTTCCCAACGTCGGGCGCCTCGCTAGCCGTGCAGAGGAGGAGGTCAAGCATGTAGGCCGTGGCCTTGTGGCCGACGACGACCGCCCGATCGAGGCACATGAGGCCACACTGCATGTCCTGGTGCACGAAGACGAGTGTGAGGTTGTAACATAGCTGTCTTGCTCCACGTGCTCACGATGACACACGATGATCATTCTTATAAAACAAGGAGTAACGCCGGCACACGAGATGAAGAGACGTGATCACAAGATGAAGAGACATATCGTAACATCGGCGCACGAGACAAGAGACGCATCACGCGGGAGCCGAAGCATTGAATTATCACAAATGGTTAAATTTAAAACCGTCGTGACGTCTGTAATCACAGATGGTTCTTGTTTAGAACTGTCTAAGAATTATCACAGACAGTTCTTATTAAAAACTGTCTGTGATGAGGCCTCCAGCTTGAGTTGTAAAGATAGAATTACTTTCCCTCAGAAGATAGGAAAATGAGCGTCAACTATATTTATGAAAAACAATTCCCAAAAAGACGGTGATGCTTTGGTTACCAACGATTTATTAGGAGCAGATTCTAATAAATCCTACTGCCTGCTGGACTTCCGTCTTTATTCGTTTAATATTGCCACAAGTTGTTGGCCTATAAATAACCATCAGAAGGGCAGAACGAAGAAAAAAACCACTAACAAACTTCCCATCTTTTTTACTTCCATTTCTTCTAAAAGTTCTTATCTCGATACCCTTCTAGTAAGACAAAATTCACGGAACAAATTGATTTTTCGACCATTGTGAAAAGAACAAAATCCATGGAATATAGCTTCAATTAAGGTGGTCAGAAAGTCAGTTTGGTATATGGATTTGAAGTCTTCAAGAAATTGGTAGAAGAATATCCCTACGATTAGGTGAGCACTTCACTGTCTATGATGTGTAACTTCCGATCAAGTGAAGTACTTCTGCTTTCTTCTGTTGATCGAAAGTTACACATCAAAGGCGGTGAAGTTACACATACGGAACAAGATGCAAACCGGATTACATATCTTCTGCTTTCTTCCGTTGGAGATCAATTTTGACGACTTTAAAAGATCAATGCCGAGGAACTGGTCGGAATTGACTAACCAGTTGTTTCTCATTACAGACGGTTCTAATCAATAATCGTCTGTGAATTTTGGTAATATCAAAGATAGTTCTTCAACATGAACCGTCTGTGATATTACCTCTTCACATATGGTATTTAGCATAGCTAGTAACATAGACGGTCACTAAACCAAAACCGTCTGTGATTATTTTTAATACTAACGGTTTTGGTCAACCGGTCTGTGATGAGACGTCTAGTATTAGCCTTTTGTAGTAGTATCAATAAGTGAGGTCTTAACATCAACATAATCTTCGTTGTCCTCTTCACCACTTTCTTCGTCCTCATGCATTTGGGTATCAATAGCCAGTGGCGGACCCAGGATTGGATTTTAGGTTGGGTGGAATAACACATTGCAATCACTTTCAATAGAGCATATAACACTAAAAGGATATCAAAACTACAATCCGCATCATGTGAACATACAAAGATAGGTCAAATTTAGAAAATATACATCATCAATAAAGTTTACATAACAATTTTCCACCAAAATACCAAATTATTGAATTACTAATAATAACCTGTCAAAAGTAGATGGACGGTGAATATTTAGATTAATTAATCATAAATCATAATTTTTTTGAACATGACAAACGGAAAGACATACCACTAAAGTACTAATTACGTATAGGAGGCCGAGACAATTTAATTCTCTGAGATTTCATGGCTTGAATTTTTTAATTAATTCTATCATGATCAAGTCCTTTAAATATCTCCTGCTTGATGTAGCATATCATCAAGTCATTGAGCCACTCATCGGATTGTCTATTGTGCAAATCGGTCTTAATAATATTTATAGCCTAAAAGACTCTTTCAACGGATGGTGTTGCCACTGGTAGGATTAATGCTAACTCAATGAGGCGGTATACCAATGGAAAAACAATATATCTTTCTATTTCAACCATCTTGATGTCCAAACTTGCAAAATCATGACAAACAATGAAATCATCAATTCTTCGGACATGAAGAATGAAGGTTTCAAGTTGATCCCTTATAGTTGCACGATCAGCAGTTGAGAAATTTGTATCATAGATCTCCGCAAGTCGAGCAATCTTATCCATATCAAACTTAGAGAATGAGTCTCTTGGATCAATATAAGAAAGCAAACAAGTAACTCCGAAGATACCTCATTGAAGCGATGATCCATCTCTGTATTAATAGCATCAACAACAGTAAAGAAAGTATCAACACGATAATGGTGATCTTGAGTGACCGTGACCCTATCTAGCCTTGATCGGCCCCATCTTGGTATCGTTTCATCCATATTTGGTACTAGAATCTTGTTTGCATCGCAAAATATTTTGACTTTTGCAAATAGAGGCTCCCAACCATGGTTCCTCAAGCTGATCAAACATGTTTTGACATCAACAAGCAATGACATGGCCTGAACAATATTTTGATTCTTCCTTTGCAACATAAGAGATAACTCATTTGTAATGTGAAATACTTTCAACATCATCTTCATAATAAACACAAAGTAAAAACTCTCCATATAATGCATCAATCCTGCTGCTGGACCTGGTTGACACCCATCTTCACGCACAAATTTGAGCACCTCCACCACTACCTCCCACATTGACTCAATGCAGACTAAGGTTTTGTAATGAGAGCCCCATCTAGTATCTCCAGGTCTAGCCAAGACAGTGTCATGATGCTTCCCTCTACCTTTAAAGATCTCACCACTCTCCAACCTATCCAAAATATTCTTACGATGCTTCTCGGCCAATACATCCCCCTTTTGCAAGACGCACTAGTTGTGGCACAATCAAAGTCACATAGTTGAAAAAATCCTAATAGATGAACAACAACTTGTGACAGTAACAACTACCAACTGCAGCTGATGGGCAAACCAATGGACATAGAAAGCACACAGGTTGATGTCGCGAATCTGTTTTTGAAGGCCATTGAATTCACCTCTCATATTGGAAGTTCCATCATATCCCTGCCATCGTATTCTAGCAATAGGTAAATTATGCTTACTAAGCATAGTAACCAAAGCTCTCTTCAATGCATTTGCTGTTGTATCTTTGACATGTTTAAGACCCAAAAATCTTTCAATGACTTTCCCTTTGTTGTTCACAAACCTGCAGTTTCTTGATCTCTAATATCTAGATGGAATTCCTCAATTGGTATACGAAGTGTTGGATCGGCAACAATATGAACATCCGAGTTAAAATCCTTAATACCTTCAGTTTCTTCCTACGGTTGTGGTTGTTGTGCTACTTGTGCATCTTTAACATTGACAGCTTCAAATGGTAGTACTTGCTCTTCTGTAGCTACCACAACATTCTCGCTTGCACCTGTTCTTGGGGTCGACCTACTCGACGATGCCATAGTAAAATAGCTCTTCGAATCTAGCAAATCAAGTAATCAACCAATCACCATATAATTCACCATCAATTATACATCAGTGTCACCAATTCACCATGACACTATCAAATTCACACATCATCATATTCATTCATCAATAATCAATTATACATTTATACATAACAGTGATTCAGATTCATAGTTCACTGATTCAGTGAGTATCACACATCACAAATTCACAGTATTCACCATTCAATTTAGGCATTCACAATCCAATTCTTACCTTTGCCTTTCGACTTAGGAGGAGCCATCTTGATTCTTGATTTCTATTTTCTACCTGGCTACCTGCCCTTCTCACTTTCTCTTTCTCAGCCTTCTACCTTCTAGGCTTCTGGCCGAGCCGAGCTGTCGAAGCTGACAAGCCCTCACTGCTCAGTGGCTCACGCCTCACGGCAAGGCCTCACCACACCAATGTGGAGATGTCGACGCCGCTGTCCCCCTGTTGGGACCCAAAAATATAATTCTGGACACTCTATGTATTATGCACTAGTCTCGGATCATGCTAATGCACATAGTGTCAACATAGATAAAAATAAATCTACATAAACTAAATAATAGCATAAGCGAGTAATTTGAATAGCAAATAATGGTTTTAACCTTATGGTCGAGTTTACATTTATTAAGCCTCGCAGTGCTAGCAATAGAGAAATAAGCAGCGAAACAAATAAACTCCAGCTGAATCCCATCAATTCGCCACAGGCAACCGACTGGGATCAAGACCCTAATGACCAGCACCTTCGCAGAACTCCTCCTCAAATGCAGGCGAATACTCATCCACTTCTGTTGAATGTTTGCAGTAAGCGTGAGTACACAACCATACTTGCAAGTCAAACCACGAATGCAATTTATAGATGATGGCTTATTCCAAAGGAATGGCTTCTGTGGTTATTTTTAATAAAGCAACATTTACAATTGAATACAAATAATATATTGAAAACTTAATTTTAAAACAAATAAATAATAATAGTTTAACATCTATTTTTACAAAGGACACAAAGTCTAATCAGATTCTTTCACACAACCACAGGATTAAGCCACACAACTGTCCCTTCCCAAATGTTTTATGAAAATCTAACCCTAGTGTGAAATTCCCGAGCATGTCCATGACCGCAGACGCGACTATTCGAATAGATTGATTAACACTCTGCAGAGGTTGTACACTTTACCCATACGATATAATCAGTGTAGCTAGCACTAATCATAACAAAACCTTTCAAAAACTTCATCTCAAGCATTGACACTCCCAATGTGCTTTACCGTCATTCAATTTATGCACACAGCTCATGGTACGACACACACCATTGGACAGGGAAGCGGCGAACCGTCCCATGATGTGAGTCGTTACTGAGACAGAAACACATCTCCACCCTCGCACACAGCCTAACCTATCAGCTTGAGTAATCAATGTCAAGATTCCATAACCTAATAAGTTAGGTCCATCCCATCATGCATGTGGTTGTACAGAAGGCCCAGTTCAATGATGCATAAAGTTAAGTCATTAATTGACCAAGGCAAGAATTTTAATTTCTAACTATGTCACACAGACCAATATTCTCATGCACACAGCTTCCACTATATCACACAATATCCACCACTTACCTCAGTCTAAATCTTTTCCCACCCTGTTGGTTAAGTGCAACACATGCCATCAACGAGTAATAGCACAATTCGCACACAGTTTTACACAAAGTTCCATAATCACTTAGTCACATTTATATTTGCAACTCACATGAAATGATGACTCGTAGTATGACTATACAATATACTCGTATCTAACCAACCCATGTTGGTGCTATGATAATACCAACTAGTAATGAACCAACCTAAGGTGACAAAAGATCATGACATAATAATAGACAAGGTGAATGTAACAAATTGGATTAATAACTAAACCCAAAAGTATTTAAATAAATACTTAAAGTAAAATACAATAATTTAAAAACTGGGTGCAATATGATCAAAGGTATAACTTGCCTTGGAATAGGTCTAGGTACTAGTATTGATCTTGGTGCACTCCTTCTTCAAAAGTCCCCGAAGAATTAACGTCTACTCGCAAATCAAATGAAATAAATAAATAAGAAAGACAAAACAAACTTCAAAAATTAAATAAAAATATCAAATAAATAGAGCTCAAATTAGATAAATTTAGGAATTTGAATGGGCTCAATCGGAGTTCGGATGAAGAAGATATGGCCTTTGGAAGATCAAAACTAAAGAAAATACCCTAAATTGGAATTACGAGAATTTTTGAATTATTTTTCTATTGAAAATTTGGATTATGACGTCAGCAAGGGAGTTTTGGAATTAAAATAAATCCCAGAAAAATAGCTGAGACACTGACATGTGGGGCCCAGGGTCTATAGACTCGGTCCACGGACTCAGCTCGTGGGTCTGCGGGTGCACGGGTCTATGGAACAGTCACCCAGATAGGTGGGTCCCACGAGACAGTGGCTTCGTGCATGGTGAAACAGATATACCGAGAGTTGGGTTTAGGATTTGGGTTTGGATATGTTACGCAGGCGCTGATGCGGCGGCTAACTCAGACCACGTAGGACGATACGCAAGTAAGGCCGTTGATATGGCTGCCAACGTGGACGTCCACGGCGGCCGAATGCCGTGAGACTCCAGTGAACTCGATCCGCGAACGGCGGTGGCTCGATAGTGGCGAAAGTGCGCATCTGGACAAACTCGACACAGTGAACAAGATGACGCGGTCGAGACCCGCCGGCGGTGACCAAAATGACGGCTACGACGCAATAAGCGGCGGAGCGGCGCTTGAGGAGGCAACGACAAACTAGGGTTCCTCTGGGAAGAAGAGTGATCGCATCAGGTAGCCCGTGACGCGGCAGACTCGAAGATGTGCTTGATGACTGCTGGAGCTCACCGACGGCGTGGAATCCGGCGAAGAAGCTCTAGCGGCGCTAGGGCAAAAGCTCCAATTTCGGCGAAGAGGCGGCGCTCTAAGGTTTCTGGCTTTGGGGGAAAGGTGGCGGAGGCTGAGGTGATCCTCGTGACGCGCACGCCAAGGCCTTAAATAGGCTATAGCGGCAGGCGACGGAGGTGTCCGATTTTAACACGGCGGCAGAGTTCGTATCTCAACCGACTCGGGGATGAAGAACAGGGATTTGGTGGGGTCCACAGGTCAGCAAAGGTGGCTCGGGCGAAGACGCGTAGCAACCGACGCTGGCGCGGCTTACTGGTGGGATCGGCGCGGACGTGTGGCTGAAGAGAGAGAGAGGACACTGACATGCGGGGCCCGCATGTTAGTCGAGGGGTGGAAGGCTTGAGCGGCCATGGCCGCTGATGATGAAATTTGGCGGGAATAGGGTTTGGGTTTTGGCCCAAATACTATTCTGAGATTTTAATTTAGTTTTTATTTTTAGAAAATACCAAAAATCCAAATAGCAAATGAACTCAAAAAAAATTCTAGAAAATTCTAGAAAATATATCCAAGCCCATAGAATATAAATAAAATAGTTTTGAAAATGGTTGATATTGGAATTAATCATATTAACTTTTTATGCTAAAAGTCCATATTAAGCTATAATTAAAATTAGAATAAAATCCAAATGACGAATTTTCCGACTACTAACTAATAAAAGATTTTTAAAAGCTCAGAAAATTGGTATGTTACGACCTTGCTCACAGATGCGCTGGCGTCGTCGTGCCTGCTGCCTGCCGGCGATAGAAGCACGCTGCTCAACCGCTATCCCCCCACGCCCCCCTCTGGCCTTGCTTACAGACGTGCCGGCGTCGCCATGCCTGCTTTCACCCTACCGGGCTGGCCTGCCACGGTGCCACTTGCCGAGCTACCACCTGCCGCGCTGCCGCCTGCCGGCTCGCGCCCTCACCTAGGGTTGGAGAGTGAGAGTGGAGACTTGGAGTTTGCAAATTGGGGGAAGTGAGGAATACCAAATGAGCAATCGAGCCAGCCAGTGTATTGGTGATTTGGTGAGATGGGCTTAGCTGGGCCTGGGCGTAAGCCTTCCTTTGGCTTGGCACTTGGCAGTTTGGATTTGGTTTGGGCATGGGAGACACGCTAGCGAAGACAGAAGCCGAAGAAACAAGGGAGCAGGGACCGCTGGCGTCGGGAGGTGGGGGGTCGCCGGTGCCGGCTACCTCGGACGACCACCCAGCCTCGCTCTATAGATGGGACCACCCTTGTCAATAGCAATGACTACAAAGGAACATTTGGGAAAAAGATTATTTAAAAAGACTTAGGCTTTTACTCAAAAAAGATAATGAAAAAAGATTAGAACATTGCAAGAAAAATCTAACATTGACATTAAATCCATGCTTGCTGGCAAAAAATCAGAAGATAAGCTTTCCTTTAGGCCTGGGAGACAATGCATGGGATCCATCTCTACAGTCTTAACCAGCTACATTATTCTTTTCTTACGGCAAAATCGTGAGTACTCAATCACAGTATCATGTCCAGTATGCCCATCCATTTTTTCCCTAGTTGCTAGCTCGACTACATATCTCAATAGTAGCTAAAGTGAAATTCTACGCACTTACATCATCTTTCTGTTATCAATTTATAACTGAACAGTATAACAAATGGGTAATCAGGCTGTAGAGCGTCGACTGTTTGATATCCTTGCAACATGCATTAGGTTCATAAAAGTGCTACTTACCGATTATAATGCTCTATTAATTGAAGGATCAATGCCTCTACACCAATTTGTATATCTTATTATAATGCTCTATTAATTGAAGGTAAGCCTGCGACGCACCAGCGTCTCATCGCCTTGTCTGCTGTTTCGTGCTTCACCGTCATACAATTAAAGTCGTTGTCTCGTTAAGTAGTATCGTAACTAGTAGTAGACAGCAATAATGAGTCTTATAGATGAATTTGACTAAACTAAATTGGCCTGACGATGGATTATATACATATTGTTAAAAAAAAAATTCTTCCGAAATGCACCAGCGGAGGCGACAGGTGACATGCACCGACATCCGGCGGAGAGACCAGGGCGGTGGCTGATCAACGTGAAGGAACGAGGAGCAAGGGTTGCGCCATTTTTTCCGTGCTGTGATGGTCTTCTTCGAGTGGCTTATGACGGTAATTTGCTTGAAGTTCACTGTAGAAGTGCCAGAAGCACGAGAAACTTACTTTGGCTTTTCTGTACAAAATCATACTCATTTAAGCACACTTGCGTTGGAGCAAACCAACCAAGACATAAAATTGACACGTTAGAATCCTTAGTATTGACAGTAGAAGTTAAATGAACCACCTCACAAGTTTGGCCAAACTACGCATGAATTCCTTCGATCAACACAACTTTTCATTGGCTATATTTTCAGCAATAAATAGTGCAATTGCTAACACTACTACAAAACATACTATATTAAACGCCTCATCACAGACAGTTCTAAACAATAACTTTTGCCCCCAGCCTCCACCTCAGATCGCGCACTGTCCGGTTGAACAGCTATAACTTTTGCGTACGAACTCGGATTGCGATGTTTTTGGCTCGTTGAAAAGCTAACGAAAACTCATATTAGATTAATTCACGAGGCTTAGAAGGCTCTAGACAAAGTGAAACCCCAAAAATATCGTTTAGAGCCTCAAAACAACATCCGAAGCTTCAGCACCCGTTTTCGCCATTCGTTCGCCATCCATTTTGAGTTTTCTTTCATTCCAGATTGTGTAATCAACCATATGCAGATACTCGGGTCCAACTGTCCAGTAATTGATTGGTTTGGCTCAAATTTTTTGTAATAGAAAAAACTATCACATACGGTTCTAAACAATACCCATCTGTGAAAAAAGCTATCATAAACGGTTCTGAACCGTATGTGATAGATTTTTCACAGACGATTATTGTTTAGAACCGTATGTGATAACTTTTTCACAGACAGTTAAAAAATCGTCTGTGATGTCCTTACATCATCACAGACACATAAATTTGAACGGTTCAAAAACCATCTGTGATGACGGTTTGGAATTGTCTATAATAATCCTCTCTGTAGTAGTGTAAATTCACCGTTGCTGCGTTACAATTTTTGCTATGCCTTTTACTGGGCTGTAATATTTGAGTATTGATTTGCATGTCATGATTTTTTTGCTGCAGATTTCCAAGTCTTCAGTGGTTAAAGGGTGCAAGGTAATATTTTGTTCCATTTAGAACAATTAAATCCCGCCGGCAAAAAAATTTCAGCTTCCTTCACTACACAAATTTTAGCCAGCTTCCATCACTAGCTACTGAGATTTGGTGCACCTTGTTTTCCTTGTCATTGAAACACTGCAAATGCATATCACTTTATCATTAGTGTCAAAATGTAAACGACAGTTTCAAGAAACTTGGAAATTGATTTATTTATGTTTTTATTCTTATGCAACCCATGGCTTGTATGTTTCTGTTGGCATGCTAAGACAGGTATTTTTTTATTTGTTCACAAAACAAGTTAGTTTTGTATGCTCCTGCATTTTTTATATATACATAAACTGGACTTAGACTCAATCGATGCCCCCGTCCCAATTTCACGCTCCTGCATGTAGTTTGAGTCTTTCAATTTGCATTAATTTACATTCTTTTTTTCAATATAATGCTTTTATCTGCTCATGCACCAAAAGCATCAATATTTATGCAATCCTTGCTGTCTTGCTCCTTTCTTTGGACATAAACTTGTGTGGCTAGCGCCTAGTAGATCATTGACCCAACTTACAACAACACTTGGGGTGCACATGTATAGTTTAGTCATAAGCAACACTTGAGAATGGCTAATTAATAGATGCTTATCCCATATGAAACGCTTCACTTGTGTTTGTTCGTGATCATATTTACTGTATACATGATACTAGATTTTTTTGTTTACAAGAATAATAATATTACTATTACTATATTTACGATCTTTTGTGGTCAGGGGTGTTGTCATTTCAATGGAAGACGGCGCATTAAAGTTCCTTAGCTTATCCAGAATAGCAAATGATGTTCCGTCACTGAAAGGCCATTCGTTGGAACTAAAACCCAGGGTGTTTTTACTTATCAATTGTTAGAGTATTCGACCTGGAGTTTCCATGCCTTGGAACTCACAGGTGAATGTCTGTAATCTTGTCTGGCGAAAGGTGGGAGAATTTTCTCACCAGGTAGCCCGCGGACCGTACCGTCACATAGGAGGAGTTTCGTACTGCCTTCGATGAGCCCACGCCCCGCCGGCTTGATAAAGCTGAAGAAGATATAGTTTCTTGTGCTAGAGCAAAGGCGTAAGTCAGTGACAGAGTATTTGCACGAGTTCAACCATTTGGCTCGGTATACTTCAGAAGATGTGCCCACCGACGACGCCAAGCAGGAGAAGTTCATGGTTGACTTGTCCGAGGAGCTACAGAACAAGTTGTCTATTGTTGACTTCCCTGACTTCCAGACATTGGTCAACAAGGTCATTGTCACTAAGTACAAGGGGAGAGCATTTGGCGAGTCTCGCAAGCGCAAGTAGGAGGCCCAGAGATCAACAGGGGGCAGCCTTCTCCGTCCTCGCTTCGAGCAAGTCCCGTTGCCCCGTCCTCATGCTCTAATGCCATTGAGGCCATAGACCTTTGTACCTTGCCCTCCGCAGGTCGTGTTTCAACCATATGCACCTGTGGGACAGCAAGGTGGCCTCCGCAATCCGGCTGCCGAGGTCACTTGCTTCTTCTGCAACTACAAAGGTCACTATGCGAATAGTTGCAGGCTGAAGCAGCTAGTCGCCCTAATCAAGGGCAAGTGCAAGGGCACAGACGTGGTCATCCCCAAGCTCAGAAGGTGGTCCAACAATTTCAGAAGGTTGCATGCGGTCGAGTCAACCATATCTCGACCGAGGAAGCGTAGGAGGCACCTGACGTCGTGTTGGGTACGCTTCTTGTCAACTCTCGTACTGCTACCATTTTGTTCGATTCCAGAGCTTCTCATTATTTTATATCACAATCCTTTGCTGCTCTTGGTGATATTCATATTGTTCCTATACATGACCATTTGATTATTAACTCTCTGGGGTCGGAAATGAGAGCTGAACTTGAGTGTTGGGACGTATCTATTGAAATTGAAGGAGTGAGATTTTTGGCAAATCTTATCCCCCTCAATTCACCGAGTTTGGATGTTATACTTGATATGGATTGGTTGTCCCAATACTTGGGACAAATCGATTGTGATAAAAAAATTTATCTCCCTTACGAGTACCTCGGCGTGCAAGTTGGTGTGTGACATCTCTGATGCATTCCCCGAAGAATTTCCTCGGATGCCTTGATCGACATATCGAGTTCGTCATCGAGTTGCTGCCCGGTACCGCCCCGATTTTGAAGAGGCCGTACCGGATGCATTCGAATGAATTGGATGAGTTGAAGAAGCAACTTGGTGAACTTCAAGAGAAGGGTTTCATCCGTCCAAGCTCATCACCATGGGGATATCTTGTGATCTTTGTGAAGAAGAAGAACAAGACTCTACAGATGTGCGTCGATTACTATCCACTGAATGAAGTGACGGTAAAGAACAAGTACCCGTTGCCCCGGATCGACGACCTTTTCGATCAATTGACCAGAGCCCGGGTATTCTCCAAAATTTATCTGATGTTGGGCTATCACCAAGTCAGGATCAGATATGAAGATATTTCAAGATCACTTTCTCTACTCGCTATGGACTGTAAGAGTATACCGTCATGTCTTTCGGCTTGACAAATGCTCATGTCATGTTCATGAATCTTATGAATATGGTATTCATGGAGTATTTGGGCAAGTTTGTGGTGGTATTCATTGATGATATACTTATCTACTCTAAGAATGATGAAGAGCATGTTGAACATCTGAAGCTAGTGCTGGGAAAGCTGTGTGAGCACTAGTTTTATGCGAAGTTCGGCAAATGCATGTTTTGGTTGGAAGAAGTGGCATTCTTGGGCCATGTTATTTCAGCGAGAGACATAGCCGTGGGCCCCGGCAAGGTCATCGATGTGCTCTCATGGGGTCAGCCCAAGTCGCTAATCGATGTGAGGAGTTTTCTCGGTTTAGCGGGCTACTATCGTTGCTTTATCGAGAATTTCTCTAAAATCACAAAGCCAATGACAGAGTTGCTCAAGAATGACAAGAAGTGTGGGTGGTCCCCTGATTGTGAGAAGAGTTTCAATGAGCTCAAGAAGAGGTTGAGCACAGCTCCAGTTCTCGTCCTTCCCGATATCCACTGAAGCTTTGATATCTATTGCAATGCTTCTCGTAAGGACTCGGATGTGTTCTTATGCAAGAAGACAAGATGGTGGCCTATGCATCAAGATAATTGAGACCTCATGAGCTCAATTATCCAACCCATAACTTGGAACTAGCTGCACTGGTCCATGCACTAAAGATTTAGCGAAATTAGCCCCGAGTCTACCACTGCATGCACACATAAATAATTGAGCTGAAAAAAGAGGGACGACTAATAATAGATCCATTTTCTCGACATCATATATGCTACTAATTAAAGTAGGAATCATTAAGGATTTACCACTATGAATAGGTGCAAGTACCCAGCGGTGGAAACATGACTTACAAATGGGGTGGGCCAAGTAATTAGAAAAACAAAGTTCACATAACAATATCTTTAGACTCCAACATGACTATCGTCACTAACAAACATAATACTGTATTTTCTTATTTACCAAATACAAAAGAAATTACATCTCTATTAACTTAAATTTGGGCCTACGACTACTGAGAAGATCATATATATTAATAATTTCATCACAACAGAACTTCTGTGCAATTTATTTCTCAACGTAAGCCACCATGGAATCTTGAAGGAAGTCGTCTCTCATTTTATTTCGAAGATGGGTCTTGATGAGTTTCATAGCTGAAAATCCCTGCTTAGTGGTTGCAGTTGACACAAGAAGAGTTAACACTAACCTTAGCACTCTATCAACCATTGGATGAACATAAGCTTTACCGATCTTTACTAATCCATTTGTCAAATCGGCAAGCGAGGACAGACTCTTTAGATCAGGATGACTACATGCATCAAGATGGTAATGCGGTAGTTGACACTCCAGCTGAACTCTCTCTTGGCTAAAAAAATCTACATGATTGAACTTCTCCACTGGAGTACGTATGTCTAATATGTTGAAAAAGAGAACTCTTGGATCCAAAGATACACTTTGTGACAAAAGCTCCATTGATTATACACCAAATCTTTCATTCAACTCGTGCAGCTATTGATCTATTGCGATATTGAAGACATCCAAGACATCTATTTTATAATGGTGATGAGTGTCAGTAGTATCATGCTTGTTGCGAGATTTAGTCATATCAACATATCTGTAATTTATATAAGACTTATCAGATTCATTCAACTCAGAATCAAATTCGGATTCGGAATCAGCATCAAATTCGGATTCGGAATCAGCAGGATAGTCCGGATTAAAACGGTCATAAGTTTCACAAACGGAGTCTGATTCGAGTGTTCTTTGGCTTGTTAGAAAGCTAACTTCAAGCCCAATCCAACGGATCCTCTCTCACTCTGAAATTCATCCTGTATCAAAAGATATGATCAAAATAATATGACGGTTGTAAAATTAGAGTTTCTTTTTTGTTTTAGATTGAGTCGGAATTGGAGTAGGAGTTCTAATTCCGAATTAGAATAGGAGTAGGGCCTCTTAGGCAGCCATGATGAGGAGTAGGGGCACTATATATTGAGGGGTAGACCCCCATTGTAACCTCAGACCACGTTTGAGAAAAATCAATCTACTAAAGTTTTCGAGTTTAGCTTTGCTACCGAAATTCCATAGGGAATTTGGAGTGTCTTCTTCAATCAAGATCGTTCAGCCTTTCCGTTGGGAATTGGGTGCACAATAGATCTTCGCTTGGTGGTTGGCGAAATCAACACGAGTGTGTTTTGGCGGATTAAAGAGTGTTCGTCCCTTGCACTGGCATTGGAGGATCATTACAATTCATCAAGACTCCCGTGAGTATCCATCCTACGTCGAGAAGATCGGGCGACCCCGTATCATCTTGGTATCAGAGCGCGGTTTACTCGGTAGGATCTTGTCCCTTTAAATTTTAGTTTATTACTTACTGTCCTATAGTCCATAAACCGAAAACAAAAAAATCCAAACCCTAGTTTCGCATATGTTATTTTCGTGAGTTTTATTAAGTCTTGATCCATTAGAAAATTTGTTTACGTGCTGATCTTAGTGTCCTTTGCGTAGCTCAATCTTTGCATATTATATCGTTGAAAATCCGCTAGTTGATCCTTCAATTAGCATAAAAAAAGTAGATTCAATTTACTTCTCGGAATTCGTGTTCTTGCTTCAATATTGGGGATTCTTCTTTGTGTTTGATTCGGCCGGCTGCAAGGAGTCCTAATCACCCCGAAGAATCCTAGTCGGACACATTCGGACCATCGAAAGGTTTGCGCATCTGTTGAGGGCTTCACTTAAATCCTTTGATACTTGAGACTAGTCTTTGATAATTGCATTGTGGGCTACTCTTAAATTATATATCTCGACTGAATATCATCATTTCATAGTGCATCACCCTCGGCTGAAAAAAAAAATCAAAGTTTAGAGAGAGAGAATTTTACCCCTGTGTTTTTCCAAAAAAAAAAGAGAAAAAAAGACGTAAAAAAAGGGGCCGAACTCGGGTGAGTACTCTACACCAGATATTCAGTTAGAGTATTTAATTTTTTTTGAGTAATTCTGTGCCATTATTTTCATTGCAATTGGCTAGCGTCTCTCCTAGTACTTGATGCAAACGAGCTATTGTTCCTGCTTGTTTCTATTTAGCTCATTCCTTTGTTGCATTGAGTCACATTGATCATTGCGTGTGCGTTCAGATACTTCACTTACATCTATTGGATCAGCACATAGGTAATATTTTTCTAGCTTGGATTATTACTTAATTTTACAACATCGTGAAATTCAGATTGTGTAGGATAAATACCTCCTAACCAAGCTCCACAAAATATCCTTTGCCTGGTGAGTCACTTTTAAATCCGCTTGATCATCACTCATTATTGTAGCCACCACCAAGTGGAAGTTTCTTTTGGTCTCAATTCACTTCGGAAAGGTAAGAACGTAATTTGGTAAGACAAGTGAGTTTGAGAGATACACATACAGCTACATACATATTCTTTGCTTTGCTACTAACAATGGCAGATCGAGAGTATACGTATCTTCCATTCTATAGTAGTAATGATCCAGAGGAGTATCTTGAGTGGGTACAAAACATGGAGTTCGAGCTTGAATCTCAGAAGTTCGAATCAGAAGCTAAGGAAGTGAGAGTGGCCACTATGTTTTTTTATGGACTATGCCTCTAGTTGGTGGCAACAACTAAGTGGAAAACGATTCATTACATCTTGGGTCTATTTAAAAAGGGTCATGAGAAGAGAATTTGTTCCATCCTATTATGAGCGGGAACTACTACGCCACGTGGAGAGTATTACACAAGGATGCAAAGTTGTCCAAGATAACTATATTGAGTTGAATCATGCAATGCGTCGTGCCAATATCGCTAGTGCATATCAAGAAAAGACATACTTCAAAGCAGGCTTGAATTATCAGATCGTTGCTACACTTCAAGATGAATATTTTCGTAGTCTGCAAGATCTGGTGAAATATGCTATGAAGGTGGAAAAGAGACTTAAAGACATGCAAGCACATAAATTAAATCTGATCCGGCTCTTTAGTTCCTATTCATCTACTGGTGTGTCACTTGAGAAGAAGATCAAGCATGGGAATATTTCTTCGACCGAGGTAATGAGTAGTGCTGCCCCGTCACAACCAGCAACACGTGAGGAGATTGTGGTTGGTGGTAGTTGTGTCATTACTGGCCCACGGTCTTACAAGGATGAGATGTATCAAAACTCATGTGAGAATGAGAGCCACATAGCCAAATTGAGTGAGAGTGATAAAAAGAGTGAGCTGTGTAATTCCACCATATGCGAGGTTGAGAGCATCACAATTGAGAGTATGAGAGATATATAAAAAGAAAAGACAGAGCTAGATGATAGGACAGGTAAGATTATTTTTGAACCTAACAACTTACCCTCTATTTCTAGTGTTGTATCTCACATTGTGCAGGTGGACCTAGCAAATAAGGAGTTGGACATTCAAGAGCCCTCACCATTGGAAGAGAAAGATGAAGAGATAACCATGGTTGGAGAGGGAATGCCTACTACCCCGTGGTTACATGATGACATTACGATACCCGCGATACCTACAACAACTGAGGAGGACGATCAAGGTAACACTATTGGTAGTAAATCGATAGATCATCAAGACAAGGTGCATAAAACTGAGAACTCCATTATTCCTTTGATGATTCCAAGTTCTAAATTTGATATGTTTAATTTGCATAATATGGAATTTATTACTCATACAGAAGTTCTTACTAGAATATCCCTTAATGATTCTTTCTGGCATATCATATTCGATAAACCAAAAGAGGTAGTTAGTGTTATTAAGAAGGTTCTTGAAATTTCACATTTAAGATCACTAGTAAATAGCTACATACATACATATAAATTCAATTTAATCGGAGATTTTGGTGTAGACAACAACATGTTTCAAGTTTATCGAATATGCATTACCTGTGATAATCTTGTTGATTTAAAATTATATATTTTGTGCAAACCATCTATTGAGCAATGTCACAGTCTCTTTAAGATGGGTTTAAATACAAGTGTCTATTGTTTAGAACGCAACATGATGCCTACTTGTTTATCTCTTAAATATATAACTAATCGAGTAGCCTTGATTGAAGCATGGAATGGTATCAATTGGTTTTCACCCACTTTACTTGACTTTGATATTGGGAAGGTGAAATTTTATCATATGAGTCAGTTGTGCAATTTGAAATGTGATTTCGAGCTATCAATTGTGCAAAACAACGCGAATAACACAACAATTGATTCATACATATATCACGTATATACGTTGTTCTTTTTGTTTAATACATGTTCGGCAAATCATCATGCGCTACACGGAACTTGTTTGGATGATAAATACATATACCATGCATATACGTTGTTTTCTTTGTGTAGCACATTTTCAGGCTATCAAAAGCCGAGGATGGCTTTTTTTGAAGAAAGGGAGGATGATGAGGATATCCCGACTACTTATGAACAACAGAGGCAATTGTTTCTTAACAAGTTTCTTTGTGTTTTCCATGAGAATTGGATACTACGTAAAAGCAATACTTTTTGCATTCTCAGGTTTGACAAGTTTAAAGTCTTTGGAACCAAGAGGGAGGTCGGAACCAAAGCAATAGAGGAGCACAAGGAGGAGGGTACCCGTATTTGTTGCCTGGTGATGAAGAACAAGAAGGTTGAAGCGGTTGGGAAGGAAAAAGTCGAGCAGCCCATGCGACTAATCAAGGAGAAAGGAAGCCGTGTGATGGGAGAGAAAAAGGGGAGGAAGCCTAAGAACTTAAAGCTCAAGTTTTGGATAAGATTTTCAAGCCCAAATCAGATCTCCCATAACCCTAACCGAATTCGGATTCGGAATCAACTCAGAATCAAATTCGGATTCGGAATCAGCATCAAATTCGGATTCGGAATCAGCAGGACAGTCCAGATTAAAACGGTCATAACTTTCACAAACGGAGTCCGATTCGAGTGTTCTTTGGCTTGTTAGAAAGCTAACTTCAAGCCCGATCCAACGGATCCTCTCTCACTCTGAAATTCATCCTGTATCAAAAGATATGATCGAAATAATATGACGGTTGTAAAATTAGAGTTTCTTTTTTGTTTTAGATTGAGTCGGAATTGGAGTAGGAGTTCTAATTCCGAATTAGAATAGGAGTAGGGCCTCTTGGGTAGCCATGAGGAGAAGTAGGGGCACTATATATTGAGGGGTAGACCCCCATTGTAATACCAGACCACGTTTGAGAAAAATTAATCTACTAAAGTTTTCGAGTTTAGCTTTGCTACCGAATTTCCATAAGGAATTTGGAGTGTCTTCTTCAATCAAGATCGTTCAGCCTTTTCGTTGGGAATTGGGTGCACGATAGATCTTCGCTTGGTGGTCGGCGAAATCAACACGAGTGTGTTTTGGTGGATTAAAGAGTGTTCGTCCCTTGCACTGGCATTGGAGGATCATTACAATTCATCAAGACTCCCGTGAGTATCCATCATACGTCGAGAAGATCGGGCGACCCCGTATCATTCATGGTTTACAAAAAAAAACATATAAATATTACCATCCTACGTTGCTTGCTGCTCACCAGGCGGTCGTGATGTCGATATAGCGATATCAAAAATTGAAAACTATATGGATCATGACCAATTACCAATAACACAAGACGCCAAGACCTAGATGGCCATAGAATACAGGAGATAGATGAAATGGCAACTACAGAGTCGTTCATTAGTTGTGTGTCAGAGTTTTGGACTTTGTTGGATTTTTTATTTACCAATTAAGTTAACTGGGATAGCCTACTACCCGCTAAATATTGCATCTAGTTAGTGGTTCATAAATTCGTTAGGGAGGGCCACACCCCTGGTCGCCCCCGTCCCGCCCCCGCCCGCCGTTGCAAGAACCAATTGGCTAGCATGTCTACGTAGAGTACATCAACATTTTATTAGGAAATAATGTGTACCTCTAACATATTAATCCATATATAATCCCGTTCTTACAACCAATTTGTCACTAGTTAACGAGGAGATAGAACCACTTGTCAGTGATTCGCCGATATTACTACCCAACTTGTAGTTAAGGTCTTTCTAGTGTTACCGACTAATTTACCGTTTTCCCTTTGTTTTCAAGGGAAATTTACCGTTTTTCCTTATATAAAGGAACATTGATCAAACAAGTTAGACACCATCACACGATTAGACCTGTAAATAACTTTGCAAATTGTAGCAAAATTACAGAAAATTGAGATTAACGTACAAGATTAGACAGTAGTAGTACGATTTGGTGGGCGTGACAAGCTTTACCGATCACCATTCACCAACCGGTGGTCAGATCACCGTGGCCGGCAGCCGGAGAGCGGCGACCACCCGGTCGGCGTCGCCGGCGACGGGGATGACCCCGCCGCCGGCGACGACGGACCGGTAGATCTCGACCAACACCTTCTCGTCGTACTCCCTGAGCGGCCGAGACCGGGAGAAGGGCTCGGTGCCGGGGCAGTAGGGGGCGGCGCCGTAGCCGACGGCGGCGGAGGACGCGAACCGGAGCATGGCGTTCACGTACGCGTTGCGGAGCCGCGCCAGCCACCGCTGATGCGAGAGCGCGCGGAGCAGCCCCCGCCCGAGGCCCCGGCAGCGCACGCGCCACCCGCGCCGCCGGCCGGGCTGCGCGCCGCCGCCGAGCTCTGCTGTCTGGAGGCGCGGGCGGTGCTGCGCGGAGGCGGCATCGAGGCGTTCGTACCCCCGGCGCTTCCAGTAGGCCTTGATACCGCCCTTGTAGGTGGCGCCGGCGCCGGCCATGGCTGCGCGTGTGCTACTTTCTTGGCTTCTCGGAGAGGTTGGTTTAGGCGTCGAGCTCGTGTTGCGTGACGTATAAAAATGGTGGATGTGTAATAGGAGGGAGGCGAGGAATAGCTGCACTTATAGCGGTGTCATGCACTTATAGCGGTGTCAACTCCCAATCCAATTCGTAGATACCAGCCTTTAGATCCGTTTTGACGTCACACGGACGGTACAAATTAGGAAAACTCCAAATCCAATCCCGTCGTAGATACCAGTTTTAGATCCGTTTTGCCAACTTACATCTTGACATTAAAAATATTTCAACCCTTTCACACACTCTCATTGCAGAATCAGTGTATTTAACCATTTTTAGCAGTTTTGTTCAGTGGTATTGTTTGTGTGGCACCTAATCAGCCCGGTTTTGTCCCGACAACGATGTGGCTACTAAAGGGATATGAGTAGACTATGGGCGCATTTGGCGTGGCTCTAGCTCCGGTTGGGCGAACACTCAGAACTCCAGGGTGGTGGCGGCACGAGTGGAGTTGAAGGTGTCTGTATGGAGTGTTTGGGTAGAAAAGTACTCTCGGCTCGAGAATTGTGGTTTGTCTGTGTGGATTGCCCACTTTGCCCTTGGTTGACATGAGTGGAGTTCAATGATGCGTCTGTGACATAACAAGAATACGTATGTTCTCATGTATCGCTTAGCTAAACTGTATGAATCCGAGATACAAGTCCGACAAGCATGTAAATAAATTAAAGTACCAACATATATCAAGATAATCATGTCCAACCAAATTATCCAAGATACAAGTCCATAGTTTCAAAATACAATTACATTAATTCCAAGCTAAGGCGACGGATGTAGCCAAACTATCACGAAATGAGTCCATAGTCACAAAGCTTGATTCAAGTGGATCCATCGAGGCATGTTGAGACACATCATATTTGTTGTACCTTTCCGGGATAGTAGGCACATAGTTCGGATCTCGATCGAAATTCGCAAAGTCCACATCCCCACTAGCATGCTAACCCGCGGGAATGAAAGGGTTCTTCTCCTCGAACTCCTTGCGGGACTCCTCCCTAACTGAAACAAGATCAAACCAAGGCCTAAAAAACCCCTAAAAAAGCATGGGAAAAGATATCCAGGAAACAAGGAGGATCTCACATGAAGACGAAGAAGTCATTGGGAGCCCTCTTAGGCTTGTTGGGGTCCTTCCCGCCTTCCTTCACGCCCTTGGCGAGCTTCTCCGCTTTCCTTGCTCTTCACCGCCAACTGCGGAAGAAAACCACGCCTCAGCGCATCAAAATCGAATCACTCATGGACCAAACAACACATCTGCCGCAAGAAGAGCGAATAACAATTAACGGGCAAAGGAGGACGAGATTCTTACTTGGCGTCGGCCTTGGCGGCACCCTTGGATTTGGCCCTGCGCGGGCAGTCGGAAGAAAGCCGCGCCAATCGAGGCGGGTGGGAGGAGGCGGCTCACCTCGGTGGAGCGGCGCGAGGAGAGCACAGGTGGTCGGAGGCCTGGCGGCGGCGGGTGGGGCCTTGGCGAGCCGAGGAAGGCGTGGAGCACTGGATCCGACTAGCCGAGGGATGTCGTGGCGCGGGCGGGGACGGAGGGCTTGCGCGTGTCGAGAAGGGCGCCACTAGCCGACTCCTCAAGTGCCCGCGATCATTTCCTAAAGATGCGGCGCTTCTGCCGCCCGATTCTGACTGCGGAAGAGACCAAAGGTGGGGCGCGACGGGAATGGAGGAGTGGGACGAGGCGGTGGGTAGGATAGAAAAAAGCGATTCGTTGAGGTGGGTGTGTAATCGATGGCAAAGGTGGGTAATTTCTTTGAAACTCCATGTCTAGATCTATTTCAGATGATTGTAGAGTTGGAAAATAGGTGCTCCAAGAGAATGAACTAGAGCTCCAAAAACTCTATGGAGTTAAGCTGCTCCAATTTTTTTTGGAGTTGGGGTGTTTGGCTAGTTTTACCCAGCTCTAGCCTGGAGTTGGGCTCTAGAGCCATGCCAAACACCCCCTATATTAGCTAGCAATTCAAAAATTTTACCATGTAAACTAGAAAGTCAAGCAAATAGAAGATCACATATTGTTACCACCAAACACGCAATGCAGTAGAAGAAGAGTTAAAGCAACCTAATCCAACAAAGAACGCGTCGATGTAGTGGTCGTAGTCGATCGTCCAACGTAGTCAATCGATCGTCCAGCGTCCTCATCGTCGATCCCCTCCTCCAGCAGCGTCATCGGTCGCAACAACAACCGCAACAGTGCCTCTACGGTATCCACATGTCCAGAGTAGGAATGTCATACGCCAGTGTGCTAGCACCAATTAGCACGCGAAGGCTCTCTCCAGAAGATGACGGCTAGGGTTTTGAGCAACTCACATCAACTCTTGTTGTGTGTCCTCTTATCACCTCTTATTTCCAATAGCCTCAAGTAACTGCTCATATAGTGTCCGTGACGGATTCTATCCGAACACGTTTGACGAATCGTATCCATACTGGTTTGTTCTAACCCGTTAAGTGTGTGACCCGTTAGGTTCATACGTAATCGGTTATGACTCGAAAACTCCTTTCCGATCACGAGTCGTTAGTGGCTCCTAGCAGGACATAATGATTCCAGAATATACACAAATTATATTGGACGAACCTTAATGCAATATGATCTGCGACCAGGTCCTTATCACTAACGACAAGCTCGTATCTCTATTCGACCAACTCATATTTGGTCTCGACTAGTTTGTAGCTCCTTACAACAAGGTTTCGACCAGATAGTGATCATGTTCGACCAGCCTACAACCAACTCATATCTTCATACAACTGGTTCGTATCTGATTGAACTGAAAAACTTGCTCATGTATTCTCTCTTTACCTCACGATACACTACTACAGAAAAGGTCATCACAGACGGTTCGTAACAGTCATCACAGACGGTTTTGAACGTGCGAAATGTTATATGCGAGATAACGGCGGTTATCACGAGCGGTTGAAAACCGCTCGTGATAACTCTTATCCTGACGGTTCCACTGGAACAAATGCGCGATTATAATATCACGACGGTTCGTTGTTGGAACCGTGCGTGATACTACATAATCACGACAGTTCGACCACGAACCGTCTGTGATTCTTAATATCCGCTGAGCGGTTCGTCGTTGGAACAAATGCGTGATACTCTGAATCCAGACGGTTCGTCGTTGGAACCGTGCGTGATAAAAATATCACGAGCGGTTTCAACTACAAACCGTCGTGGTTATTGATATCACGAGCGGTTCGTTGTTAGAAGCAAATGCGTGATAAGTCCTTTAACCTAATTAAAAAATTTTGTATTTTCAGCTAGCCTCAGGAATTGCTAGCCATGCCCTCTGAAAACTAGCAAGTAGAAACATGTCACAGATAATTGCTGACAACTCAAAGTGATCATTTAACTCAAAATCAATTACAAAAGAATGTTTCAAGTATATATTGTCGCTAGAGTTACAAATTGAATTACAACCAGTCAAAGTGAATTACAATATTGAATCAACTATTTCGAGGTCGTTCATCGGTGTCGACGACGTGAAACTCTCCGTTGGTGTTAACTATGTCTGCCTTGATGAAGCCACAGAGCTCCCCTCGAATGTGCGTGACCTGGTCCATCTCGAGTGCATTTAACTCTATGTTCAAGCCCTGTCGCTAGCAGGAGTAAAGTAGTAAGCATATATATTTAAATTTATAATTAGGAGATAATTATTACGAGATTGACAAACCTGGGGATCGTTCGTCCTAGAAGCAATCAATAGCTGCATATGATGGCATACGTAGAATGCGCATAGGTGATCTCGTTTTTCTTTGGCGGACCTTTGCAAAAATAGAATTACATATATATGTACAGTCAGTTCGAGACGCAATATTACGGAGTATGATATATGATTATTGTGTTGTAGCGCGTACCGGAAATCGCATCCTGTGAGTCAGTGTGGCGGTCGTTCCCTTGTATAAACCTCCCTCGGCAACATAGCCGATGAACGCCCTACATGATTCAAAAAAGTTATCCTTGTCCATTTAAAACGAAGGAAGACTACAATAGAGTTATGTGCGGAGGAAGACTACATACATCGAGTATTTCTTTAAGAATGGTGAAGTCGTGATTTTTGTTGAGTAGAGAATCAAGGTACAATACCATGTTCCTCTTTGGCACAAGAATCGGAAGAATCGATGGAACCTACTCGTGTATGTCGCTATAGTCATAAACCTATGTTGAAGCGTAATTTGTATAGCAAATATTGAAGCACTTACTTACGGTTGTAGGGTACCATTATGTACTCCACATCGTTACGAGCAAGCAATCCCATTTTATGTAATTCTCGGCGTAGGATGCGTCTTGGTTGATTGTTTGCTCGGAGACCACGTGTGGTCGAGAAACCCACGGTTCTTTGATTCGACGGGCACATTTCATAATGTATCCGTACATAAGCGATGAGTTATGATATTTATCGGTATCACGTGAGTGTAGAAATTGATTGCACACACTTACGATGTCGGCATCGTAGAAGTGAGGCGTCGAGGCGATTAGGTTGTATAAGTCAAATAAGTCTTGAAGCCCACGGCGAAGTGGCGGGCTCGTGGAGAAAATGCTCCCTCCGTGTCGGCGGTGATTCGATATGACCCCTTCGCTCGGTCTTGCGCAAGTACCAATCATGCAAAGCTTGACAAGCTACTCTTGAGCTCTTTATTTACTGCGCCGAGACCAGCGGACTTAGAGGAGTATTTCACGGGTTTGGGAGGTGCCTTAATGTTCTTCGATTTGATTTCTCCTTAACGAGGCGGTGAGGGCGTCTTCCCATGTGACGCCTCGGGGACCGATATGGTGACACGCTTTTCTTGTCCTTTGTCGTCTTCTCGGCGGAAGCGATGTGGCGGCCTTCGAAGCTTTGGTTGGCGGACTCATCGAGGTCCTATTGGAGCGAGGTCCTCTCGATATCGCGTCCTTGAAGGGTCGGTCGATGTCCTTCTTGGGCCTTTGGATAAAAGTGTGCGTGGCATCCCTAGTGTTACGATTTCTTCGTTCGGGAATCTCGGTAGGATGGCCATGAAATTGTCATGGACCATGTCCACCGCACCTGGCGTAACCTGCGCCGGTGGGCACCGTCTTTGCCTTGCCCTTCTGGTATGGATACACCATACCCCCTTGACCTCAATAGGAATCGACCCTACTATCCTCACTTGGAGCTTGCGGCGTCGGCTCCTACAAAAGCGTACACAATTAGCTAAGGCGTCCTATAGGTCTATCTTTGGAGCACTCGGAGATGTACATTACCTCGATGCCGTCGATCGGTAATTGCGTCGTCATGTCCGAATTATGTGTGGGGCGGCGCTACTCCGATGTCGGCGGACTTGCTCCCAAATTAACGAGGCGGCTTGCGCTGCATGAGTTGATTTACTTGGTTACGCAAGTTTGTTATTTGTTCTTGAAATTGTGCAATAATCACATGTTCCAACCGGCGTCGTCTTGGTCCTTGGATCTCTTCCTACTCCTATCGTGTCGGAGTTGTGTGGGAATCCATCCCTCAAGGTACGTAAACCCCAACTCCTCGCGTGCGACCGGGTGCTCCTTGTTTCCCGTGGTGAGGCGGTACATCCTTCTCCTGTCTACTTGAAGGAACCTTGGGAACATGCGAAGTCAATTCTTCTGCAAGAGAACATCATGTTATTGTAGACACCATGAAGTTATGAACTTATTAACAATTAAGTGGTTGGAAATTTACGAGACGTTGAGACCTTGCCTCGTCTGCGGGTTTGTCGAGAGAGATGTTGCCCGAAGGCGTGGTGATGCCCTCGCTCTTAACCGGGATCGGCGCTCGTCGAGATCATAACAAGCGGTCGTGCGGCGGTCTCGTCCTCCGCCGCCCTTCGCGTGGCTTTACGCGTACCCGGGTCTGCCGAGTCCGTGGGGTGAGTGTTTTGTGCTGGATAGCTCATGCGCGCACTTTGCTCCTGAAATTCAGCCGTCGTCTTCATACGCGACGGCGTCCCATGTATCCGCGACAAAAATTGATCGTCGTGAAGGCGTCCGACCCGTGTTCACGTCTTTGCGTGACAAGCGAGGCTCTTGAAGGTCCTCCACGCGTGGGACATCGCCCGGCGCGCGTGCCGCCGCTGCGTGCAGTACGCCGAGGAAAGTGAGCGAGGCGAAAGTTCGATCCTGGCCCGGTCTCTCTGTACATCCGTCGAGACTTCCGGGTTGGGGTGGTGATGAGGACCCGTTCCTTGCAAGTACCCCGAGCGGTCGGAATCTCGCGGTTGCTTTCTTGGGACTCGGCGGGATCCCGGCGTCAGCGACCTCGTGATCGTCATGCGGCCGAGGGAAATTTGGATATTCCTCGCCTTCTCGCTGCGTACCACCTTGATCGGAGATCGAGACGCATTTGGCGGCGTCGATGACGGCGGCGAAGGCGGTGCCTCGCCATCTCGCTTACTTGCTATCTATATAAGTTACGTGCGCAATTATTACATAGTATATAAAATTGAGTTTGTACTTCAAATATTAAAAATTAACTCGTTTTGATCCATAGACCAGTCTGAGACTATACGTAAGTGAGTCATGCCGGTGTACTCCGTTAGATGATATTAAAGATAGTAGTCAATATTTGAATGTCCACAAAAGCATTCGGATCTCGGGAACCATAGGACATTTGTGGGCAAGCAATGCAAAAATTGTTTCATAAAGGCATTAATCACAATAGCACCGAGTTCTACACACGCTCTTGGCATCCATGAAAAAAATCTAGATCGTGCAAATCCAAAATAGCACCAAATCCTAACAAATCGCATCCAAAATACTTTATAATATACTACGTTTTAGTCTAATTAGCAAATCCAACGTGGATCTACACCATATAAGAGAAGCGTTGATGATAAATACAATGTTATGCCCAACATTATGAAGGAGATCAACCATAAGGAGCATAATGTACATATGATTGATTATGGAGTGTGCTCTCGAGAGAGAGTTGCAAAGGAACTAGCCTTTGCCATCTCAACCCCATTGTCAATAATCTTCATAAATTGAACTAAACAACACAAATTCACAACTTGAGCTCTAAATAATGCTTAACTACTCTGTCTAAAGATAGCAAAGCCAATAGACCACTCAATAAAATTATGATTAACCGGAGATCAAGTTTGATCACGAACAATACTCAATTCTCCAACAGTTGATCACGAACAATACTCCAATTCTCCAATTCTTATAATAACGAGAAAGAATTATACTTTTATTTAAAGCAGATAATGTATGTGTTACACACAACGGGGAACATGCAACCCACACGAGAATAACATGTTAGAACAAATGAACTATCTCCAGTGATTCTATATCCAATGCATATCTTTGTGGCGCCATCAGAATGGCACAAATGAACAAGGAGATCGTATTGAAAACTCGAAGCTACCAAAGAAATGTATACATAATGAACCCCCATTACATGCTATGGATGAGACTATGTAACACTTGAAAATGAACCACTACAACCACGACATGCAATCGACAAAATACTACTACCAATGACTTTTTAAGTTTCACCAATGTCCCTGTATTTCTAGAAATAGGTGTTACAACACAATCGGTTGGGGGCACATCAAATATTTTAAATGCTACAATCAACACCCATGATCAAGCCGACCAAACTACCAGCAACTTATTGGCACACCTCGCATCCCGCACTAGAGCTCAAGTATGAAATGATTATCAGTTCAATCTCAATATTTGACCATTATCATCATTGAGCAAACCAGGCAAAGCCCACCGTACAAAATGCAATTTCTTGAGATACGAAATAAAGCAGATATTGAGAATCAACTAGCTTTGCAAATATGTATATGAAAGTACCGGTAGAAGGCAAAGCAAAACACAATACTCTTTGAGCGGTGGTAATCAAAACCACCAAGATGAAAACTGGCAAGGCGCGTCGAAGACACTCACCCAGAAAAACTATCACTCTGCAATCCCCAGCAAAAGAGTGAAGCAATCGGAGATACAATGCCACACTTCCTTCTTTGGAAGCGATCAAAGAATGAAGCCGGGGACGGAGTTAATGCCGCACAAGACAAGCAGAAGCCTTGGCCGGGTCTGGGGGGCGTTCGGAGAGGCGGCGCGGGCTCGAGGGCCGGGTCGGGGAGGAGGCGCCGGGTCGGGGAGGTGTTGGAGAGGAGGCGGCGAGAGGGCGACACCGATAGGGTTAGATCAAAACCCTATCGGTGTCGTAACCTACTATAATCAACACGCATCACGAGGCGGTTCTTGAGGGAACCGTGCGTGATGTGGAAAGCTATCCTGAGATGGTTCCCTCGAGAACCGCTCGTGATCGTAAGCTATCACTGAGCGGTTCTTGAGAAGCGAAATGCGTGATGCGTCTTTATCACGAGGCGGTTCATGAGAAACCGTGCGTAATGTTTCCACATCGAGCATACTAGAATTTTGCAAATAAGCCCTCTGTGTTTTGTGAAATTACAAAGGGTCCTTAATTTATATAATTGAGTCCTTGGGGCCAAAAATCTTTTAGATTAGACCTTAGAATTAACGCATTTTGTTCTAACACATGGAAATCCTGCAAATTAAACCCTAGAAGAGTTACGGTTTTGTTATTTAGTATTAAAGGATTTATTTAATCACTAGAATTTGTTTTTACTGCTATGGAAATTGTTTCTATGCTTAGAAAATTAGCGAGAAAATTCGCAAATTCGCATACTCATATGTTACTATTTGAGTAAATTGTTTATATGTTGTACTCGAATGTTTTGACTCATGTGTCCTATTTATGAGTCAAATGTTGTTATTTTGCATGATATAGACAACATGACTCGTGTAAGAACCATACCAACGGGGGTTCCCATAGTTGAGTCGTGGTTGCTTGACTATCTCTCTTGGGAGTTGGAAGTTAAAATCACCTCGTTGCGAGGACATGCATACCATCCTAAATAAAGATGGTATGCTTTGCAAACAAACAAGATGGAATCAATTATTCTTGGTATCAAGTGTTTTCTCATAAGTGGTATCGAGTTCGTACAAGTGGAATTAAATACTTGACAATTGTCATCAATTTAAAGATCATAAATCCATAACACATTAACACATGACAATGGAATAAATTAGTTAATTACAATGGAGTAAATTCTTAATTAAAATATAGCCCTTCATGATGATCGGCGCATATAGCTAGCTTCCTCACTTGGGTTCTTCCTCGAGCACGATGAGTCTCCGAAAGGTGGCAACTCGTCAAATTGATTGTATTCTTCCTCGTCCACTACATTCTCAACTCAGACAATCCTCCTTTTTCCATGAAGAACTACGTGGCGCTTCTTATTTGTCGGTCGGTTACATAGAAGACTTGAACAACTTGGTTGCTTGATGCGAATGGTTCGTCTTTGTATCCGACACGTTCGAGGTCCACGGTAGTGACGCCGTGCTTATCGACCTTCACTGTGGGAGATGGACCCAACGGCACGAAATAGGGGATCTTGAAAAGCACGTTGTCGATCTCCCATATCTCCTCTATTTTCCCATAGTACGAGCTCCTCGGCCCATCGGTCTTGAATGCATCTATCACGGACACCGTTGTTACGCTTTGTGCTCTTCCTATCACGAGTGCCGTATAAAATGTGTACCCATTTATGTCGTATCCTTGCCATGTGACAATTGTGGCTGTGGCCCTCTTGCCAACCATAGCGTATCATCACTTGATGACCTCCGAGTGATTCGCGCTTTAACCATTCGTTGAGCCGCGGTTGTGCTCTCTGGTGATCCAAACCTCCGACCAAGTCGGATTACATTGGCGTACCATGTCTTTGTGCTCGTCGATGTCGGGGACACTTGGGTCATGTGTTGCAAGGCCGTGAAATGGGCTTGGCGTGCGTATCGGATCGGGAGTGATTGATTTCCTTCCTATGGTCCCGATACCATCCGGTCTCCCCTCATGGCGAGATAGAGGCACACCAATCGGATCCACGAGCCATGTAGTCGGCGCAGAACTCAATGACCTCTTCCGTTGCATAACCTTCGATGATCTCGCCCTCGGTCGAGATCGATTCCGTCGTAGGACTTGAGAATTCCCATGTACCTCTCGAGCGGGTACATATGGCGTAGAAACACAGGGCGCATATCTTTATCTCTTTCACAAGGTGAACAATGAGATGGACCATGATATCGAAAAATGACGGAGGAAATACATCTCAAGATGACACGAGTCGTCACTACCTCGGCTGCGAGCATCTAGTCCTTGGGGATCGATGACCTTACGAGCAATTGAGTTGAAGAAATAACACGACCTCAAGATTGCCACTCGGACCTTGTTGGCAAGATACTCCTAATTACAACAGAAGCATTTGTGTCATCGACACCACGACAATCATGCGACTTCATACCAATTAATTTCAAATCTTGCATAGAAACAAGTTTCTTAATGTTAGCGGAGTAACGAGACGGGACTTTCACACCGTGCAAGCTCGCACGATTCATTTCTCTCGGCCTTGGGCCAGTGTAGCAATTTGGGGAAAATGCGTTAAGTCTGTATCGGTCTCTTTCGGTGCTAACTCGGTCCTTATGTTCATATCGACCAAGTCACGCCGTGCGTTAACACCATCCTTTGTTTTGCCACTAATGTTGACAAGAGACCAATCAAGCTATCACATACATTCTTCTCTACGTGCATAACGTCGATGCGATGGCGAACTTCTAAGTACTCCCAATAAGGCAAGTCCCAAAAATTGACCGCTTCTTCGGATGTTCTTCTCACGGGTTTTAATTTACGTCCCTTCCCAAGCACAACATCGATATCCTTAACCATATCATAGACCTCTTTCCCACTAAAAGCCCTTGAAGTGAACCGTCTTCCTTATTTCCGTCGAATTGTTTCTTCATCTTGCGGTATGGGTGACTCCTCGGAAGGAACCTACGGTGGCGATATATACGATTTTCTTGCGAGTTGTTCGACCATACACTCTCCGTAGCATCTAAGCAAAGGCGGGCTTTGGCTCCTTTTGTCTTTGGCTTAGATAGGTTACCAAGGCGGGAAAATCATTGATGGTGCGAGAACAACATGGCGCGTAAAGTGAAGTTCTCTCGTTTATACGCATCCCATACCTGCCCCTTCGTTCCACAGTGTCACAAGATCTTCCGGCAATGGTGCTAGGTACACATCAATATCATTCCCGGTTGCTTGGCCCTTGGATAAGTAGTGTCATCAAAATGTATTTCCACTTCATACGACCAAGGAGGAAGGTTGTACATACATAGATTCACGGGCGGTGCTATGTCGGTGCTCATGTTACCGAAAGGATTCATTCCGTCCGTACTCAACCCTAACCTTATGTTCCTCGGTTCCAGATCTTGAACTCTTGAAGCTCGATCGAAGTTTCTCCACTGGCGAGAATCGGCGAGGTGTCCGAGCTTCCCATCTTTCTTACGCTCCTCGAGTGCCAACGCATCAATCTTGCCTCCTTCGGTTCGCAAATAAGCGCTTCAAGCGTGGGATCACGAGCGAGATACCACAACATCTTAGCGAGAGGTCCTTGCTTCGCCTTAGCGTATTCTTCCGCTTGTATCGGGATGCTCTGCACAGGACATGCATGCATGTCTGCATACTCTTTCTGGTAGAGGATACAATCGTTCGGACATGCATGTATTCTTTCTACTTCCATTCCCAGCGGACAAAGAACCTTCTTAGCTTGGTAGGTCGTCTTTGGGCAACACGTTTCCCTCCGGAAGGATGTCGACTAAGAGACCTAACAACGCCAGTAAAACTCTTGTCGGATCAACCATTGCTTGCCTTCAATTTCAGCGGTTCAAGCACGGTTGACAACCTTGTGTATTCGGCTGCGACCAGGAACAAAGGTTTCCCGAGTCCTCCATTAAGCCCTCGAATTTACAAAACTCTCTCACCGTAGTTCCTTACGCATCGCGTAGCATCGATCCGATTGTCATCATGCGATCTATCCTCATCAAAAGCACATTCCATACCACGCATATCGTTGACTTCCTCGGCGATGTCGTCATTCTTGACTTCGGTATAATCTGCTCTTCACCGTGGTTGCTCCAACATGTATATCCTTTTTGAAACCTCTTCGTATTAAGTGAGCTTGATCTGCGCGGGTTGTTAAACATTTTCATATTACATAATCAATGCATGGACAGTACATATATTTTATCCCCTTCTTCAACATATCACCTTTCGTGGCTCTTCTAAAAGCAAACACGCCATTAATATACTCTTCACTCACACGGTTCTCAATGTACATCGAGTTTGGTCCATCTACACATTAGTGAGTACTCTATATTAATAAACATAAGTACCATTTATAATGACCAAACACATTAGTAGTACTCTATAGCAAATATAAAGGGTTCTGGATCGATCGTTACCCTTCTCTCCAAAGTGGCGCAATGTGGGAGGAGCGGCGGCAGAGTGCCGCAATGGGCCGGGAGGAGGAGGCAGGGTAATGACTCAAAATGGGAGAGGAGGAGGTGCGGTATGACTCAAAATGGGGAGGACGCAGCGGGAGGGTGGCGGCGGTTCAAATGGATTTAATAGAAATGGGACTATCGGCGTGAGCGCAGCAGCGAGGAGGGTGGCGGCGGTTCAAATGGATTTCATAGAAATGGGGACCGTCGGCGGGCTACTTATAATCACGATATATCACGACGGTTCTTTAAAAGAACCGTGCATGATATTGAACTATCACGAGCGGTTCGTTTAAAGAACCGTATGTGATATCTTTGTATCACGCGAGCGGTTCGTTAACGAACCGTCTGTGATACAAATATTATCACTCTTTTCATCACAGACGGTTCGTTTAACGAACCGTGCGTGATGAAAAATATCATAAACGGTTCGTTTAACGAATCGTCGCGAAATATCCGCGAGCGGTTCGTGTAAATAAGCGTGCGTGATATTTATATATCACAGACGGTTAACGAAGAACCGAAATGCGTGATAATTTATCACAGACGGTTCCTTTTGAACCGTCTGTGATGGGGTGTCTAGTATAGCATGTTCTGTAGTAGTGATATCTGGTTGACTTCCAGGTGAGATGTTATGTCATCCATAGGTGTTCAATACTTTCTTGATCACGTGTTGGATAAATTGACGTGGTTGAACTCTTGACCACTAGTGGCATAGTCATAAACTTTTTTTTATTCGACCACATCGAGGGGCCAAGAGATATCTCTCCTGTTATGTTAGGAGGTGCAAATCTCATATCCGACCAGTCATATTCCTCCGCATGTTTCACAACATACCTGAAAGTTACCTTTATAACTACCTAGTTACGGATTAGCATTTGGCAACCCCAAAGTGCACTCTTACACATGTAGAAAATCATGTTGATCTGAGGACTAAGGATTATACATCATTATTGCTTGAGACCAACTGATGACACATGAAATCATAACAATCTCAGTAGTGTCTCAAAGTGGGTCAATCCAACCCTATGTTCTCTAACATGTGTTCACATTATTAATTAGATATCCCTATATCCATGACCGGTGAAACATGGTCATCAATCAATACATGTGCTGGTCGATAGGATCACTGGTGTTCCGATCAGTGACATACGACTAGGGATACATTTAGAATGACATCATATAAGTTAAAAAAACGTCACCAACAAGTCACATACTTGTTCATCTTTATAACAAATGATTCATTCAAGGAACAAAATAACACTTATTCAATAACTCATAAACATAGACATGATACAATCATCTCTATGATTGCCTCTAGACTATATCACCAACAGTCTCCCACTTGCACTAGAGTCAATCATATAGGTATCTCATATTCATTGCTCTTGTGTGCGTCTCATGCTTATGTTGCGGAAGATACTTTGTCAACGGATCAAATCCATGTGCACTTTGCATATCTTACACAAACCCTGATTGCGATATGAAATCATACTTGTCGGTTTGGAAGCTAGTATCGGTGTAACCATTTACGACCAACTCTTCCTCACCATGCGACTAGTTCATACCTGGTCGTATCTCTATATGACTAATCTGAATCTGATCATATCATCATAAACAAGGAATACAAGCTTAGTCCTTCCCAAGTACTTAAGGATATTCTTGACTATTATCCAGTGACCTTCAACTGAATCCGACTGATATCTGCTCGTAACACTTAGAGCATACAACACATCTGGTCGTGTACATAGCATAGTTTACATGATAGATCCAATAGCCAAAGCATATGGAATTCTACTCATTTTGTCTCGCTTATTAGTAGTCGTAGGACACTGACTCTTACTAAGATTAATGTCGTGGGCCATAGGCACCAGTTTACGACCAGCTCGTATCTCCATAGGACTAGTCTGGACTCGGTCGCTTCACCATACGAGCCATGGACACCAGTCTAGATCTGGTCATATCACTATACGACTAGTCCGGACCTGGTCGTATCAATATACGACTATGTACATATACTGGCTTAATCCAATTAGCCTTTTAGATATATCTTTAATTCTTCCATTTTTGTCTTTCATTACACCTCTTGATTACCCTGTCAGTGTTCTTACTGCTGATGGTACCTCTCTTTCTGTCTCTGGTCGAGGACCTCTTAGCAACTAATCTTTTCATGTTCCTTCTGTTACTCATGTTCCTCGCCTAACCATGCAGCTTCTTTCTGCTGGTCAGATTACTGATCTTGGTTGTCGGGTCATTCTTGACTCTGATTCTTGTTGTGTTCAGGACCGCCACACGGGGCTTTGGTAGGTTCTGGCCCTCGGCGCCTTGACTCATAGCGTCTCTGGGAGCTTGACTGGCTTCACCTTCCTTCCGTTGCCTCCGTCGCCACCAGTCTTTCCGCTTCCGCCACTTCGTCTACCAGCTCTTTCCAGCAGTGGCATCACCATCTTGGTCATCTGTGTGGATCTCGTTTGTCATCTTTAGTCCGTCGTGGTCTTACGGGGGTGCATCTCGGAGGCGTGTCTTTAGATTGTCAGGGCTGTAAGTTAGGGAAACAGATTCAGCTTCCCTATTCTCATAGTGGGTCCGTGTCTCAGCGACCATTTGATCTTATTCATTCAGATGTTTGGGGTCCGGCTCCCTTCCGTTCGAAAGGGGGCCATCGATATTATATCATTTTTATAGATGATTTCTCTCGCCACACTTGGATATATTTTATGTCTTCTCGTAGTGAGGCCATGTCTATCTATAAACAATTTGCTACTATAGTTCGCACACAGTTTTCCACTCCTATTCGTGTCTTTCGTGCTGACTCTGCTGGAGAGTACCTCTCTCGTTACCTGCGCAGCTTTCTTGCTGAGCAGGGCACCCTCGCTCAGTTCTCTTGTCCTGGTGCTCATGCTCAGAATGGTGTCGCTGAGCGTAAGCATCGTCACCTCCTTGAGATGACTCGTACCTTGATGATTGCCGCCTCTATCCCACCTCAATTTTGGGCCGAGGCCGTTTCCACTGCCACCTATCTCGTCAACATTCAGTCATCTTCTGCTCTTCAAGGTGAGATCCCGGTTGAGCGTCTCTGTGATCTTACTCCAGTTACTACGCGCCTTAAATGCATTTGGTTTGCGTTTGCTACGTTCTCCTTACACCTTGAGAACGCACCAAACCCTCGATCTGTTGAGTGTGTTTTATGGGATCTGATGCGAGCACAAGGGCTATCGGTCTTTGGGATCTGTTGGTCGACGGATGCAGATTTATCGGGATGTGACTTTTGACGAGTCTCGTCCCTTCTACCCACGCCCTGCCTCTCCTTCGGTTTCCTCTGTGGAGTCCCTATCTTTTTTGACCTTTCCAGATACACCCATCTCTGTCTTGCCCTCGTCCACCCATCCCACTGAGTCTCCACATATACCTCCTGAGGCCTCTTCGCCGTTGTCGCCTCCTGCTTCGTCGCCTGCGGCTCCTTAGGCTCCTCCCACTCACTTTTACACTAGTCGACCTCGTATTGAGGCTCTTCCAGATGAACCATCTTCCTCTGATGTTTCATCTTCTCCTGATGCTCCATCTTCCCCTGATGGGCCATCATCTCCTCGCTACGATCTCTGCGATCGTCGGTCGATTCGTCCTCCTGCCCGTTTTGGTCTTGCTGGTGCAGCTACCCATGACCATGTCTCCTACCGGGATGCTGTTACTCACCCTGAGTGGCAGCATGCTATGACCGATGAGATTGCTGCTCTCGAGCGTACTGGTACTTGGGATCTTGTTCCTTTTCCATCTCACTCTCGTCCCATCACATGTAAGTGGGTCTATAAGATTAAGACTCGCTCTGATGGCTCTCTTGAGCGCTATAAGGTGCGTCTTGTTGCTCGTTGCTTCCAGCAGGAGCATGGTCGTGACTACGACGAGACTTTCGCTCCCGTGGCCCACATGACCACTGTCCGCACTCTTCTTTCGGTGGCGTCTGTTCGCCATTGGTCCGTTTCCCAGCTTGATGTCAAGAATCCCTTTCTTAATGGCGAGTTGCGTGAGGTCTACATGCATCCGCCACCTGGGTATTCTGTTCCTGAGGGTATGGTCTGTCGTCTTCGTCGCTCTCTCTATGGCCTTAAACAAGCCCCTCGTGCTTGGTTTGTGCGCTTCTCCTCTGTGGTCACTGCTGCTGGTTTCTCAGCTAGTGATCATGATCCTGCTCTTTTTGTCCACACTTCGTCTCGTGGTCGGACTCGTCTTCTTCTATATGTTGATGATATGATCATCACCGGAGATGATTCTGAATACATTGCCTTTGTCAAGGCTCGTCTGAGTGAGCAGTTCCTTATGTCGGATCTTGGTCCTCTTCGTTACTTCCTTGGGATTGAGGTTACTTCCACTCAGATGGTTTCTTTATATCCCAAGAGAAGTATATTCATGATCTTCTTGATTGCGCTTCTCTTACTGATCGTCCTGTTGAGACTCCCATGGAGCTCAACGTTCATCTCTGGCCTTCTGACGGCGAGTCTCTTTCTGATCCGATTCGCCATCATCATCTTGTTGGGAGTCTTGTCTACCTTACTGTTACTCGTCCGGATATCACTTATCCAGTCCACATTCTGAGTCCGTTCATTTATGCTCCCACTCAGGTCCACTACAGCCACCTTCTTCGAGTTCTGCGATACCTTCGTGGGACTATTTCTGTATCTCTTTTTCCACACTCCATTTCGTTCTGACTTGGGCTTATTCGGATGCTACTTGGGCCAGCGATCCCTCTGATCGTCGGTCTATCTCTGCTTACTGTGTTTTTCTTGGTGGTTCTCTCATTGCCTGGAAGATGAAGAAACAGACTGCATTATCCCGTTCGAGTGCAGAGGCTGAGTTACGAGCTATGGCTCTCTTGACAGCAGAGATTACTTGGTTACGGTGGTTACTTGAGGATTTTGGTGTTTCTGTCACTACACCGACTCCTCTCTTGTCCGACAGTACAGGTGCTATCAGTATTGCTCGTGATCCTGTGAAATATGAGCTCACCAAATATATTGGTGTTGATGCTTCCTTCATGAGGTCTTGTGTGCATGATCAGGTGATTGCTCTTCAGTATGTGCCTTCAGAGGTTCAGATAGCGGATTTCTTCACGAAGGCCCAGACTCGAGCACAGCACGGCTTCTACCTTTCCAAACTCAGTGTTGTTGATCCACCATGAGTTTGAGGGGGGTGTTAGAGATATAGATGTGTTAGAGTAGGATTCTAGATATTATTTGATTTCCTTATCTGTAACCTGTACTTGTCTATATATACTGGCCCTTTGGCCCCCCTGATAATACATAAGCGTTGTTCATAACAAGAACAAATGTTCATGACACGTATAATATTTTTAATAATCAAGACTTTCAGCTGCTACAGGTCAACGATGTTCGACTGAGAAGTGCCGGCGAGGCTTCTCAGAGAAGTACAAGAGAAGACTGGGCTGAATGGACGAGGCACTTCAGTAATCACCATCTCCAGCTTTACGCACTTGCGCAAGGCTAGTACAGCTTCAGGTGAAGTAGTTCTTTACAGTGTTCCCCTAGGCGCCCGCCTAGCCGATTTATTCCGCCTAAGTGGCAATTAGGCGTTGATCTACTACCCAACTAGCACCTAGCACCTAGGAGAATACTGGTTCTTTATAATGTGTTACTCATCCTGTAAAGTATTTTCTGACACAACTATCCAGCCTTCTGTTGGTCGCAAGTTGTTTGCTGTGGGTTTTGCAAGTTGCTGGGCCCAAATGAATGAATCAGCCCAGGAGCAACTAGTGAGAAATCTCAAAACAGCGTTCTCATCTCAAAACATACCCCCAGAAATTCTTGCTTTGCTGTTGAACTTGGTAAATTTGGTCTTGTTTTTTTTTTCATTTGCACACTTTGTTTGTCTGGTTGTTTCTTCTGTTTAATTGTTCCTTTATGTAAGTGGGCAGAGTTTATGGAACATTATGAGAAGCCCCTTCCAATTGATACTAGGCTGCTTGGTGTACTTGCTGAGAAGGTTAATTTTATTATTGCTGCTTGTGTGGCTTGGCAAATTTCAGTGATCTTGTGGAACACGCATATTTTTATTGAAACTTTTGAACTAATTTTTCAGTGTCGAGCATTTGCAAAAGCTCTCCATTATAAAGAAATGTAGTTTGAAGCTGTATGTTCCAAGAAGATGGGTGCAAATCCTGTTACTGTGGTTGAATCACTTATTCATATTAACAATCAACTACAGCAGCATAAGGTTGGTTCCTGTGTTATATGCAAAGCCTAAAAGAATTATCTGTTATAATAGTTTATTAATCCCTTTTGTTATTTCTGCAGGCAGCTATTGGGATATTGACTTACTCACAACAGCATTTAGAAGTTCAATTGAAGGAATCTTGGTATAGTTACCACATGCTTGTGATCCCTTGCCCTTGTGCAGTTGGATTAAAAAACATTTCCTTTCTCAATTTTTTTCCACGTTGTTTATGATCCCTATCTGACACTCTTTACGAATGGCTTGTAATGATAATTATGGTTGAAAATTTGCTGAAATACGATCCATCATTAGTGATGCTTTAAAATGTATTTACTAGTTTTAACAGGCCCTAAGGGCATACACCATGAAGTCATCTCAACCATCTGGCCCATTACAAAACTTGGATGCCACATTGGGTAGTTCAGTCATTACATTTTTGTTTCTTGTATTTACCCCTCCCTCCCTCAAATGCTTGCCACTTTCCCAATGATAAGACATAGTTTCATACCCCTATGAACTCATCAATCTCCCTGACTTTACCACCTCGTTATTTGTGCTTGTGGTTTTATTGGAGGGCGTTTTGGTCATATTCCGTCCAAAAAATGATTGCCTTGGTATGAGAATGGAGTGAGTATTATTTATGGCTACTAGTTCTTACAGAAATGCTGTTTCTTTTTTTGGGGCGGGGCTTTTTTAGTATATGTGACTAAGGTAGCTAAGTGAAATTCATGCTTATGTTAGGTCGAATGAGGTGTCTAGTGGCCTTGGCACGGTGGGAAGATTTAAGCGCGTTGTGCACAGAGCAATGGACTGGCGCAGAACCATCTGCTCGACTGGAAATGGCTCCAATGGTTGTGGATATATCTTATTATCCATATATGTTTCTCGTCTGGATGATGACTGGAAATGGCTCCAATGGTTGGCCCATTCTGAATTTTGATTTTTGTTTTTCCTTCGGAATTTGATCATAACTTGTGGTAACTCTGTGTTTTTGTTTATAGTATGAAGAAGCTCGTGTATATGTTGAGAGAGCTCGGCGGTGTTTGGCTGCAGAACTTGCAGCATTGGTATATAACATATAGCCATTGTATACTCTTTTTTATAATTTCATCTGATTTTCTTAGTATAAAATATTTCATTGTCTTATTCATATTTTGGAATTATTTCATATTGCTGTGATACTTGGCAAGCTAACTAACGATTATGCTGTGATTATATGAGTATCAATAACATATATTTTTCAAACTACCATGTGCCTGTTAGCTTTCTTCCGCAGTTCATCCCGGTCCCTGTACTAGCGTGCTTGTTTTGTTATATGGAGGTATCTTTTAGATGCATGAAGCATACCTGAGCGGTAAACCATTTTGTGATGCTAAACAAAACTAATATTATGCTCGAAAGGTTTCATGTTGCTAGTATGCTGATTTGACAAGCTGGTAGGGTTATTGGTTCTTGTTTCTATATTTCCGAGTTTTTGGAAGAACTGTTATAGGACCATCTGTTATCAATGAAGGCCCTGTTTGGCATTGTTGTGACTTTTCCGAAGCACTTATATTGTTCTAGTTTTGTATATATCAAATAGTTGAAAGTATATTTCTTTTTGCACATTTGCCACTAGGGTTTTTGGATTTTGTACGCTTGCCACCACAAAACGAGCTAATTATTGAGGTGCCAATGCAAAGGTGGGACCATGGGAAATAGGGTTGTTATTACTAAGAGTGTTGTATATTATCTATTCTCTCTCTTGGCCCATGTAACAATGTCTATATATACTCTCAATCAGGGAAAAGTAACCGCTGATTACTGGCTAGGGTCTGGGATCCAAAATCTCGGCCGGTTTTTCTGGGTTTTGCAAGTCCAAATTTTGAATTTTGAATTTCGGTTGGTCTAACATGGTCTTAGAGCTATTCAACCCTAACCCTATCTCTTTTTCCTAATCCACTGCCGTCGTCTTCTGCTAGCGATGTCTCTCGCTCGGGCCAGTGGGCCTAAGCCACGCCGACATCGCTCGCTCGCCCCTCGCTTCTACTTCTTCGCCCGACTGGTTTTGGCCGCCTGGCTACTCGCTTCAACTCACCCGACGGCACCCAAAGCTCGCCTGAACACTTTCTAATTCAAAATTCGTCAATTCAAAATTTGGCCGGCTTTTTCAGTAACTGGTTTTCAAAATCGGCAATTCAAATTTCAGTTTTTGAAATTCGACGACCGGGATTTCAGACGGTAGCGGTTTTTGGATCCTTGGTTCCACGTACAGCTTCGACCTACAGACGTTGTACCACTAATAGATCATTCTCGCTATCGTCAGCTTGTTGGGAGCCTTGTTTATCTCACTGTCACCAGGCCAGACATTGCTCCTGTTGCTCATGTGCTCAGTCAGTTTGTTAGTGCTTCCACCTCAGTCCATTATGGTCATGTTCTTCGTGTGCTGAGATACTTGAGGGGACTGCGTCCAGACGTCTATTCTACGCCAGTTCGAGTCAGCTCTATGTTTACCCTGACTCCACTTGGGCGAGTGATCCTGGTGATCATTGCCAATCTATCACTGGCTACTGTATCTCTCTTGGTGCTTCACTCATTGCCTGGAAGTCTAAGATGCAGATTGCGGTGTCACGCTCTAGTGCAGAGGCTTTGCTTCGGCTCTAGTCGCTACCATCTCAGATATCTGTTGGCTTCGATGGCTCTTGATTGATCTCGGTGTCTATTGTTACAATCCTACTTTCATGGTCGTAGCTCTTCTGGGCTCACACCCATGAAACCTATACCTCTATTTTGTGACAATACAAGTGACATTTAGATTGCTAGTGATCCAGTCAAGCTCATACAAAGCACAGTGGTGTTGATGCAATTGACCATGGCCCTCAAGTATGTCCCCTCAGAGCTTCAAGTTGTAGATTTCTTCACTAAAGCTCATACTCAAGAACAGCATCGGTTTTATCTACTCAAACTCAGTGCATCAGATCCTCCTGATCCACCTTGAGTTTGAAAGGGGGTGTTAAGAGTGTTGTATATTCTCCATTCTCTCTCTCTTGGCTCATGTTGCCCATGATGCCCATGTAACAATGTCTATATATACCCTCTCAATTAATAAATAAGATGCACAGTTGTGAATAGCAAAATCACTCTCCCTTTTTCTAACAGTTATGCCATTCTGACAAGGGTCAACGAGTTTAACCAAAAGACCCCCGCCAAAGGATCGAAATCCCAGTACCGACATAAATCCCAGTCGGTGGATGGTAACGGTAACCGGCCGGTTTCCAGAAAACCCAGAAAAATACCGGATGAAGTTCACGAACCAAATTTTGAATTTCAAATTTTGAAAACCGGTAACCGGAAAAACCGGCGAAAAAACCGGAGATCAATAGGTTATTCTTAATATCAAACTCTATTTAGTATACCCTCGTATCAACAACAAACCCTTGATCAAACAATCATTAAAATCATTTTTTTTGTTGAACCAACAAACCCTTGATCAAACAATCATTAAAATGAACATTAAAATGAATCCTGTCAAATGCTAATTGCTTATACATCAACAATTGACACAATAGATATCCTTCATATGAGAATACTATAATTCAACGTGCTTTCAAAGTCCAAAAAACTGCCCAAGACTTGTTAATACAATAATTTAAGCACATTTAGTTCATACAATACGTAATCTAGCACAAAAAGACCCAAACTAACATAGGAAGGGCATTATGTAGTCAAAAAATCAAATTCAAATTTAAAATTTTTCGACTAATTACTGTTCACCCGGTCCGACCGGTAACCGGGATTTTGATCCTTACCCCGCCCGCCCACCCACCCAAAAAAAGGCAAATAACAAGAATTTTCACTCATCATGCCCTTGTGTCCATTTAGCTGTTGGCCACCACCGCCGGCGACATTGGGTAGAAGAGGAGGGTGAAAATGGAATGGATAGGAGAGGAAAGAGGAAGAGGACAGAGAGTGGTGACTGATGAGTAAGAAATGGTGGAGGCAATTTTATGTGTCCCGTGAGTGGAAAAAACCTATCTCCTGTCTTTGCGATGACAAATATGAATTTAGCTCCAATGGGGCGGTAAATCTCAAATTGCAGACCTCTGAAGTAGCAAATATGCAATTATTTCTTTTTTATGGAGCCATAACAGCAAAATTTTACTAGAATTAGTAAAGATTCTCATAACTAACTAGATTCGGTATTGCACCACATAAACTACGAACTGACCTGTAGACAACTAATTTGCTTGTAGTAAAGGGTGTGTTTGGATCTTAGGCTAGGGGAGTTCTAGCCTTGCTTGGCAATGTGAGGCATTCGGTAGAGATAAAAATCTTGCTTTACATGGGAAGATTGTCTGCAACCACAATAAAATTCTTGCAGAAAGCAGAGAGCCATATCGGCACTCCCATGTGGCAAGTAAGCCTGCATCCTGTGAGGGAGCCTGAATTCATGATATTATGTGGTGATGCAACGATGTCATATGTCGCTCTTGCCCTACCGTCATTTGCCATGATCACTGCCTGCAACTCCATAAGTTTCCGTATCCACTTGCGGAGCTGCTCAGCATGGCATGGAGTTCACGTCTTGTTATCCCATCCATTTATTGATACATGCCCCGTGCAGTTCTGCATTCATATCTTTTTGTCAATTGCTGAATGGAGAGATGATTAATAGGATTTGAAGAGGCACTTATTAGCATGTTTTTACTCAAAAGCTTATCCATGTGTTACGGGAACCAAACAAGAAGCCTTGATTTTGCAAGCAAGAGCTTAACTAGGCTAGTTTGCCCTCTCGTAGGATGGAAAAATTAAGTATAGATACAAACGTTCCCAAAGCTACTATTGTCTGTCCCTGATGAGTTGAAAGGCTACTTAATGGAATGACAATAGACCAAATAAAATGCAGCATATATTGTGTCTAAATACACATGCATACATTATTTTTCAAAATGATGAGTAGTATGCTCTTGCACAGAGCACAATTGAAAGAGTAAATTGCATTGGAGCTTCTTAAACTTGTGCGATTGTCTTAATTAGCACCCTGAACTTGTATTTTACTTTGTTACCCCCCTAAACTTGTTCCTGTTTACACCACTGATCAATCTTGCTGTTCACCAATGTTACCTGTTGACATGGAGAGAGATAGGTGGGTGGTGGGGGGATTGATGACTTTTGGCCAATCTTTTGGTGAGGTTGTAATGGCAGCAACTTTTCCCTCCAGATGGCTGTGAAATTATCTAAATGTTTGATTGATCAATGGTGCAAATAGGATCAAGTTTAGGGTGGCGGCAAAGTACAATGCAAGTTCAGGGTGTTGAGTGAGACAACTGCACAAGTTTAGGGAGCTCCAATGCAATTTACTCTAGTTGAAAATATTATGTTCATTTGAATTCTCAACTATCTTATATTTTCCAAAGGCCTTGTATTAATTATTTTCTTGTTTCTTTCATGACTCCACCTCCTAAAAGGATAGCTTTCTAGTTACATGAGTTACCCTTAGGAGCTAGTATTTTTAGCAAAAATATGAAAGCTGGACTTGGTCGGCCAGTCCTGGCCAAACAAATATTTGTATATTGATACTGGTAATCATACATATGAAACCCGTGTCACTGAACAAACTGTTAGCAAATATTTTTTCGTATCTCTTAATAATCATATCGCCTACGAAATGATTTGAAGGTATAGGATTAAATAATCAATCCAATCTGAGCAAATAATGATGCAATCCAATTCTCTCATAGCTGCATGCGAGCCAAGGAGCATCTGAGCAGCACGTAGGACTTGGTTGTGCATCATTTGGGTCTTCCAAGGGCCCAAAACAAAAGTTTCTAGGGAATTGTATGTGTGTAATTTTATCAAAGGTCGGGGACTAATTTGCAAAAGACAGAATTAATCTACATGGGCCAGGTGTAGGATGAGAGGAGTTTAATTCTCTAATGAATGAAAGTTTTGCTGCTGAATTGACATTGAAGGGTTAAATAGGGAGTGCATTTAATTGATAGCATGATAATAGGAGGAGATTGTTATTTAATCAAATGGTCTAGGTTGTTTGGACTTTGGATCAGATGATCACAGAAATTCTAACCTTTGATCAAGGAAATAAAGGGTTGGCATTCGATCTTAAAGTGGATGTTTGGGGGTTGGCATTCCATCTTAAAGTGGATGTATGGCTGAAATTAGAAGTGTCTACGAAGCAATGAAAGGGAAACTTTTGGAACTCACATTTATAAGATATACAATACCTGTTTTATGAAAGGTTCCTCGTGCTTGGTTCGAGCGTTTCAGTTCTGTGATTCGAGCTACTGGTTTCACTCCGAGTGAGTATGATCATGCCTTGTTTATTCACACTTCTCAGCAGGGTCGTACTTTGCTTCTGCTATATGTAGATGATAAGCTGATCACAAGAGATGACATGGACTATGTGGCTTTTGTCAAGAATAAATTAAGTGAACAATTTATGATGTCGATTTGGGACCATTGAGCTATTTTCTTGGGATTGAGGTTCATTCTGATGGCGATTGCTACTATCTATTTCAACATCGCTTCGTCTAGGATCTGCTTGTTCGCTCTAGGATTATTGATACTCGTACTGCTACCACACCCATGGAGGTTCACTTGCAGCTTTGACCTACAGATGGTGTATCCCTGACAGATCATTGCCGCTATTATCAGCTCATTGGGTGCCTTGTGTATCGCACTGTCACTAGGTCAGACATTGCTCATGTTGTTCATATGCTCAGCTGGTTTTTCAGTCCTCCCGCGTCAGTCCACTATAGTCATATTCTTCGTGTGCTGAGATACTTGAGGGGGATTGCGTCCAGACGTTTGTTCTATGCCAGTTCGAGTCAGCTCTAGCTCTACTACGCTTACTCTAACTCCACTTGGGCAAGTGATCCTACTGATCGCCGATCTATCACTAGCTACTGTATCTCACTTCATATTTCGATCATTGCCTGGAAGTCCAAGAAACAGACCGCGGTGTCATGCTCTAGTGCTGAGGTTGAGCTTCGAGCTCTTGTCGCTACCACCTCGAGATCATTTGGCTTCGATAGCTCTTGATTGATCTAGGTGTCCATTTTGACAATCCTACACCTTTCTTTTGTGACAATACAATTGTTATTCAGATTACTAGTGATCCAATCAAGCATGAACTTGTTAGATGTATATTATTGCTTGCATATTTTCCCCATTATATAAGGGGTTACTTGCACATATGCCACACATGTACTTGTATATATATTAGCCCTTTTGAAGAATTTAGACCCGCCATTATGAGTTAATGGAGTATTTTGGTGATTAATGATAAATCTATATGTGGTATTAACACTTTTATTGATATATACCTATTGTGTTGTCTTATTTGGATAAAAAAAAGTGAAAATCATGAAAGTATGCACTCCACATCATATTCTTATATATTGGTGTATTCCTCGAATCCAAAATATATGTTGAACTTTACTAAAAGTCTAACTTGAATATATGCATATGCCTTTTTTACACATTTGTGTATGCATATATTTAGGGAGAGTTCACTCTATGTTTTGTGGTTTCATTAGTATTGATCCATATTTCGTTTTCCACATATATTAAGGATCATTACTTTGAAACATATCCTTGAGTATATAAAACTTGTGTAGTTCATATATACCAATATTTATCTACATTCAATTATTTGCAATTGAAGTGGTTATCATCAATTACCAAAGGGGAGATTGAAGTATCTTGTCCCACCATTATGAGTTAATGATATGGTGTGGTAATTAATGATAATCATATTGTGGAACTAACATTTTTCATTAGTTAGATGAATAGCTTATGTTTCATGATCATGGAGACTTTGGATGACGTCATGAGTTGGTCGTCATCAAGTCAAGACTCGGGATGAAGAAAATCATCATGTGTTGATGATGTTCAAGTCAAGATTCTGAAGTGAAGAAGATCATCATGTGTTGATGGTATTGAAGTCAAGAGCTAGGAGTAAATGATGTGTCATGTGTTGATGCGTGTCAAGATCTCGAAGAGAAGATGATCATAAGTTGATCATGAAGACCTATCATGTGTTGATGGAGATTGAGTGAAAGAGATCATCATGTGTTAATGATTATCAAAGTCAAGAACCTAGTCTTGAAGAGAATATGTGCGTCATCAAGCTTCAAGTGTATGTGCAAGGCAAAGGTATGACTAGCTACGGCTAAGGATGTGTTCCTAGTCTTGTACCGGTCTTGGTGTTTGGTTGGAGATCAGATTGCTAGTATAGGTTGTCATTCTATTAAGAGTGGTCTTAACTAGTAGCTTGAGTTAGTCATGTGTTGATAGCTCATTATGCTTGCTCTAGCTCATCTATGCATGGTGCATTTGTTTGCGAATGTGTTTTGTGAATGGTTGAAACTCATGCATCATAATATTTGTAGCATGAGACTATAATTTGTAAATGTGTTTTACAAATGGTTGAAGTTCATGAAACTACTTGTGGTATGTTGTCAATATTTGCGAATGTGTTTTGCAAATAGTCGAGGCTCATGCATAATCCTTGTAGCATATGATTTTAGCTTGTGAATGTGTTTTGCAAATGGTTTAAGTCTATGTACCTTATTCCTTGTGGCGTTGATTCTAAAAGTTGACAAATGTGTTTTACAACTATTGAGAATCTTGCCTTTAACCCTTGTTTGCATCGCCCATCAATTGGCAAATGCGTTTTGCAATTGAGTTTATTTTGAAAGCCAACTAAGCTTTTCTCATGACAGTCGGTAGTACCGATGTTGTGTTGGCGGTACTACCGCACCGCGGTATGACCAGGAAAGTCGTGCGGTACTACCGCAACCCAGTTGGACTAAAGATTAGTTAGTGTTACGTGTTTTCCAGAGAGACACCTTTTGAGCGTGGTTTGCTCTTCTGGAAAGCGGTGGTACCGGAGTTTATTGGGCAGAACTACCGCATCACGGTACGACCGCAGTGACTATTGTAGAACTACCACAACCCAGTATAACTGAGACTTATGAAGCGGTACGTTTTTTCCAGTAAATGCCATTTTCGGGCCTCAAAGGAAGCGGTAGCACCACCCTTGTGTTTCGGAACTACCGGCGAGTAGAAGTACCGCATATTCAATGGTGGTAGTATCGTGCCGTATTTCCAACGGCTCTTTCAGAGGCTTTGTTATAGCCATTACTGTGCGTCAGAGGAAGTGCGGTGGCATCGGCCGATGAACGGTGGTACTACCGCTTGTATTGATTTTTAGAATCTTTTCTCCAATGGCTAATTTTTGTGTGTGGGCTATAACTAACCACCTTGGTCTGTTGTGGGGAAGGTTGTTGGTGCCGTTACCCATTCCTTAAGCAAAGAGCAAGCCCTCTACACCCTTATGTGCATGTGTTGCACTTAGTGAGCTTAGAGAGCAAACCCTAAGTGCATGTGTTGCATTAGGTAGTGGATTGTGTATCCACTTGAGGTTAGACACTTGATTTGTTCAAGTGAGCGTCTTCGACTTGTTACTCTTGTTGTTTGCCGACACCTAAACAACTTGGAGGAGTTGCGTCGGTGATCTTTTCAAAGAAGGTTGTGAGAAGGCCCGAGCGGTTGTGAGTGGCTTGGTGCTCACCATCTCCGGAGTGGAGGAAGAGTAACCCTGAGTGGATCGAGGTGTTGGTTCGTGTTGGAGCTGGACCAAGTGGTTGGACTTACCTCGGAGATGTTGGCTAAATTCGTGGAGCCGGTCCAATTAGTTTGGGCTTACCTCAGCGTGGATTAGGGGAGACCGGCAAGCCTTCGAACACCACGGTAAAACATCATTGTGTCCTTGTGGTTTGTTTTTCTTGTGCTTTACTATATTGCAATTTACATTCCTTTTATCAATTTGCCTATATGTCTTTGTATGTGTGGATATCATGGGGATATGCTCCAGATCTTAGGATGATGTGACAATTGGCAATGGCATTTATGGTTTATCATTTCACAGGGTTTTCGACAAAGGTCAGGCTTTTTGGACAGGGGCGGTCCGACCGGTCCCAAATCGGTCGGACCGGCCATGTGCGGCGGTCGGACCGGCCGTGACCAAAGAATGGTCAGAACAAGATGGGCCAAAAATAGAGGGTGTAAGCAAGTGAGGGGATCTCAATGCACTTGGTCTCATAATTTTTGAAGCCTCCAAGCAAAAGTTCTATTCGTTTTAAATTTCCAGAAGGTTTCGGAATTTCAGGGCTTGAAATTGGCTAAGTCCTGTGGCGGTCCGACCGCTCACGAGGAGCGGTCCGGCCAAGCCATAGGCGATCCGACCGGCTCACAGTGAGCGGTCGGACCGATTTCCACTTATAAACGTTAGCCAACTTCGTGGTGATGTCATTTTGTTAGGTCAAGTTCATTGGTTTCATGGCATATGTATTGCATGATGCATGTTTTGACTAACATGGGTCAAGTTGTGAAGAACTTATTCCCGAATTCGTGTTTGCTTGTCTATGGTTGTGCAGGTTGCTTGGTGATCAACGACGGTCAACGGCGAGGATGATCGGGACTAGACTTGGAGAGTTGAGGTCCAGAAGATCGACGATGCCGGGTAAGGTCAATGACTCAAGCGTGACGCAAGATGGACAAGGGTGACCTATTAGCAAATCTGAGGCGCAAGATGGCGCTAGGTGAAGCTGTTTAGGTCAAAAGGTTAAAGACGGCGCTTTGCGAAGCATGCGTGTGTGACCCGTTTGTTAGTGGGCCTTAACAGGAGCCCAATAGAGTCAACCCTAGAAGTTCTAGGCCTCCACTATAAATAGGAGGAGGTGGTGGCTGCACCGGCTCACTCGGTTCTTTTATGTTTCAAAACCCTAATTGGCTTAGGGGGAGTTGAGGTGGAGGCTAGGGCTCTTGATGGTTTGAGGTGATTTTTGTGATCTTGGATTGACCACTGTTCCTTGATGGAGTGGGTGTAATCCAGCATCAATCACGAATTTAATCTATGCAAGGTTTGCTTGAGATAAGTCTCTTTTCGTTCTTGCTTTCAATTTCGTGATTTTAGGGTTTTCTTTTATCCACGAGTTTTTGATTGATTCTTTCACGTGAATTTGCTTGCTGTGATATGTGTGAACCTATCGAGGATCATCTTGATCATCAATCACTCACGAACAAGAATTAGGATCAAGTTTACGTTCTTGTTCGGTTTTAGACCCTCTCTTACTCAATTGACAACTGTTCAGGATCTAGCCGAGAATTATCATAATATTCGATTGGAATAGGTCCTCAATAGCATAGAGAAGGTCTGTGCAAAGTTTCATGAAGTTTGGAGTTGAGAATCAAAAGTTAGACCTAATTGCACCTTCATCATGGTACATTTCTTTGTTTGAGATGCATTGCGAGTGCCGCCGGTCCGTAGCGCCTCACCACCCGATCCGACCGATTTGAGGCGGTCGGACCGCGGTATAATGAGGTCCGACCGCCCGAATCGGTCAGACCGTCAAGTCCGAGGTCGGACCGCGATTGCCTTTGTGTTGCTTTGATCTTTGATGTTTTTGTCATATTGCTTAGGGGATTAAATTGAATTCAATACTAGTCTTCCGCTGTACTGGTATATTGATCTTCATAGCTTCCTCATAGCTATTGGAGTGAGATTGTGTTGAATTCATAATTTGTGAAAAAGTGAGCATGCTCCTATTCACCCCCCCCCCTCTAGTCGCCTTTTCGGTCCAACAATTGGTATCAGAGCCCGGTTAGTTCAATCTTGATCTTAACCGATCACTGAACTTTGGCGATGGATAAGTTTTCTACTAAACCGCATATCTTCGATGGGCACGACTATGCCTATTGGAAGAATCGTATGCGAGTCTTCCTTGAGAGCGAGGGACAAGCTATTTGAGATGTTGTTCGAGCCCCACTTGTTATTCCTGAAATTGCTACGCCGGCTTCAGCGATTCTTGTGGCAAACAACAACAAGGCCAAGAATCTTTTATATGGTGCGCTTGGTCGACAAGAATATGATCGCATTTGCAATCTTGCAACTGCGTACGAGATTTGGAACACCCTCGAAACATATCATGAGGGTTCGTCCCAAATCAAGAAAGTGTGCCAAACAGTTTACAAGCGTGAATACAACAAATTCGAGATGCGTCCTGGAGAGAGCATCGATGATATTTTCAGTCGCTTTAATAAAGTGATTAATCAGATGAAAGCTGTTGATATTGAATACTCTCAATCTGAAAATGCCACCTGTTGGCGCCCCGGGTGTCACACAACCCCGAGACCCTCTGTGCATACCGAGCTAGTCCCATGATCAGTAGCTAGCTCGCACAGTTGCAACAATGATGTTATCATAACCATTCAACAACGAACTAATGAAGCAGACAAAGTAATATTAGTTAACAGCAAAGGACCTTATGGTCAAGCTCTTACAAAAGTCGCCTCACAGGGCTTAGCAACAACAGAGTATCTGGCAGCGGAAATCTCAAAATACGTGGAGCCCAATCGACATGCCCACAGGCAATCGAGTGGAGGACGTGACTTAGTTCGCGAAGTCTTCAAAGTAGCCTTCCTCATAGTACTCAACCTGTCCTGATTCTTCTGCTGGGACTGATCAACAAAGGGCATAAAGCCGTGAGTACATAAAGTACTCAGCAAGTCGTAGAGAAATGTATGCACATAGTATTCATGTAAGGCTTAAACAATAATGGCTTTATGGCTAATTTGCAGAAAGCAAGTTTAACGGTAAATACCATAATTAGATTGCAAAGCAGGATTTTAAAAGAATAATACATAGATAACCAAGTTCTTTTGAAACAAGCGGTGAACATCCGTTCACTTCCCAACCATTCAACCAAACCTTTCCATCGAACCAAACCACATTTTTGAAAATGCTACCCTTGCGCGAAATCACGGGCATGTCCGTGCAGGGGACACGGCTATTCGAATAGATTTTTACACTCTGCAGAGGTTGTACAGCTTTACCCACAAGAGATAAATCACTTGTACTGTCCGCTCACACACTTCCGAGGTGTGCGACTAAGTGATTATCACAAGGCCTTTACAAAGGTCCATTTTGCCTCGGTTCTGCTCGCTAAGGTTTCGCCTTCACGGCCCCCTCTTGCGCCAATAATCAACCCAAACAGAACCGACTCAAAACTTCCCTAATTAGTTGGCCAGGTCCGTCCCATACCGGACTTGTGGTTGCACGAGTTGGCCCAGATCATTGACTTGCAAAGTTAAGTCCTTAGTTGGCTGCTCAGACGAGACCTTCCACATCCCAATGTGCATCACACACCCACCTTAACTCCCTACCACAAGCCCGAGTATAAATCATTTTTGTTCATTCCTGACCAAATGGCAATCCCTGCCATGGCTCAACACATTTTAATTACAGTGGCATCACACCACAATTCCATAGTTCCATTAGTCAAATTTCATTCATCATGAACATGTGATCGTGAGTCCCATGGATAACTAAAGCGAGACTAAGCAAATATACGCACCCAAGTTGGTAATACAATTATGTCCAACTAGTAATAACCAACCTAAGGTGTCCAAGGATATATGTCATTCAAGGAGACATTTCATTTTCAATTTATCAAGGAGGCATAATGGCAATTTGGTAATTATCTACTCCCAAAACCATTTTTAATAAAACTAGCCATGCATGATAATTTAAAACAATATACATTTATAAAAATGGGTTCAACATGGTCAAAGGCCTACGACTTGCCTTCGTTGACGAGGAGCGGTCTTGATCGTCGGTCGAAGAAATCTTAAAACGCCGAATCTACGTGCGAGAATAGCAACAATAAATAAAACAGACCAAATGAACTCCAAAAATTACAAAACCGAACCAAATGAAAGGGCTGAATTTATATGAATATAGAAATTTGGATCACCCAAATCGGAGTTCGGATCACGAAAGTTATGGACGAAAGAAGTTGGAAATCACATGAAATGATAGAATTAGGGTTTTTCGGATTTTCGGAATTTCGGATTTATTTTGCTCTTGGAAATCGGAAAAAATCCACGCCACGTGGCGCCAAATGGGCTGCCACGTGAGCAAGTCCGCCTACGTGGCGATGACGTGGCGCCACGCGGCGGCCACCGACTCATGAGGAGGGATGGAGAGAGAGAGAGAGGAGGTGTGCTCGGCGGACCGGAGTGAGGAGACGGCGGCGACAGCGGAGGTCGGCCGGCGACGGGAAGGGTGCACCGGGGCGGCGACGGCGCGGGAAGGCGGTGGAGGGGTCGGTGGTGCCGGAGGAGGGCCGGAGGCGGTGCACGGCGGTGGCGGAGCGTGGCGGCCGAAAGAAAAAGAGAGGGGGATAGCGGCCGAGAGAGAGAGCGGGGAAGGGAAGGAGGAGGGGGAAACGGAGGAGAGGAAGGAAGCGGAGCCGAGGCGCTCTTTAAATAGAGCGGAGGGCCATGGGCGAGGGAGCACGCCGGGGAGGTCACGGGCGGAGGAGAGAGGGAGCGAGCTCGGGCGAGAGCTTTAGGCGCGCCGTTTAGAGCGAAGAGAAAGGAGGAGCGGAGGCGAAGCGGCACCGGAGGAACGGCAGCGGCGGCGGAATCGAGGCGGGCGGCGGGAGATGCGCTGCGGCGCTCACGGGCGCGACAGAGGAGAGAGGGAGAGGCGCGGGGAAGAAGACAAACCGGGCGCCGTCCGATTTTCGATAGGACGGTCGGGGAGGAAGGGAGGCGCGGGCGACGGAGCGTCGTCCGATTTTGATCGGACGGCGGAGAATAGAGAGAAGTGCGGGCGAAGCGGCGCGGATGGAGATCAACGGCCGGGAGCGGATGCGGGCGCGGGAGATCGAGGCCGGATCGCGTCCGTGGCGGGAGCGAGGTGAGGCGTAGGCGCGAAAGTGGGCAGCGAGGCTTGGGCGGTGAAACGATGGTGGGCGAAGGATTCGGTCCACGCACAGTAGATGGAGTTTAAAAAGATTTTTGATTTTCAGAAAATCCAACAAATGAAAAGGCAATTTAGAAAATAGCAAATAGAGCCCAAAAATTCTAGAAAAATTCACAGAAATTCCTTGAATTATTCTGGACTTAATAAAAATACTTTTAACTTTAATATTTTTCTTTTTATTTTGCAAATAAAATAATTTTTAATTTCGGGTAAAATGAAAATCAATTTCTAAAACCCAATAAATCCAAGAAAACACTTAAAATAATAATTTTGATTTTAAATACCAGAAAAATCAATTAAAAAAACTTTAATTTAAATTAAAGTTTGATTAATTCATATTAACTGCAATTGATTCTGAAATTCCAAATTAAGCTTTTGGCGAATAGAAGCAAATGGTTCTCTTTTAAAATTTTGAAAATCTCTGAAAAAGCGGGATGCTACAAACCTACCCCTCTTAAAGGGAATCTCGACCCCGAGATTCAGGCTGACTAGAGAATAGGTGGGGAAACTCAGCCCTCAAGTCGTCTTCTCGTTCCCAAGTGGCTTCTTCTTCGGTGTGATTGCTCCACTGGACCTTGCAGAAACGGATGGTCTTGCTTCTTGTCACCCGCTCTGCTATTTCCAAGATCTTTGTGGGGTGCTCCTTGTAGGTGAGGTGTTCCTGCAGAGCAATTGATTCCATTGGCATCTGCTCTTCGGGCACACGCAAACACTTCTTCAGTTGAGACACGTGGAAGACATTATGCACATCTGACAGCTGAGGTGGGAGGTCCAACTGATAAGCGACTTCTCCTCTTCGGGCTAGAACTGGGAAATGTCCGATGTACCTTGGTGCAAGCTTTCGCTTACTAAAAGCAGCGCATCCCTTTGAGAGGCGACACCTTGGTACACATGATCACAGTGCAAATGTTAGATCTCGCGACGGTTATCGGCATAACTCTTACACTGATACTCATTTGTTTTAGCTTTTCCCTGATTGATCGAACTTGCTCTTCGGCTTTTTCCAAAATATTTGGTCCAAATACTTGTCTTTCACCCACTTCATTCCAATACAACGGTGTTCTGCATTTTCTTCCATAAAGAGCTTCAAATGGGGACATCTGGAGGCTTGACTGGTAACTGTTGTTATAGGAAAACTCTGCATAAGGCAGCATTTGATCCCAACTGGTCTGATTTGCTAAGGCACAAGCCCTCAACATATCTTCTAGGATTTGATTTACTCTTTCTGTCTGTCCGTCCATCTGGGGATGATAAGCTGCACTGAAATTTAGATTAGTACCCAAAACACGGTGCAACTTTTGCCAAAATCTTGAGGTGAACTGGGTTCCTCGATCTGACACGATCTTCTTTGGTACACCATGCTGGCACACTATCTTTGCCATGTACAATTCTGCCAGTCTATCACCAGAGTAAGTAGTCTTGAGTGGGAGAAAGTGAGCAACTTTGGTTAGACGATCCACAATTACCCAGATAGAATCATATCCTGACCTTGTCCTTGGCAAGCCAGTGATAAAATCCATGCCAATTTCTTCCCATTTCCATTCAGGCACTCTCAAGGGTTGTAGGAGTCCAGCAGGTCTTTGATGCTCGGCTTTTACTCGCTGACAGACATCACATTGAACTACATACTCAGCAATCTCACGCTTCATGCTAGACCACCAATACATTTCCTTAAGGTCTTGGTACATTTTTGTGCTTCCAGGGTGAATGGAGTACAAAGTTTCATGGACTTCCTTGAGTATCAATTTGTAAGCTCTTTTGATCTGGAACACAAATTAAACATCAAACCAAATGGTGCCTTGTTCATCTTCTGAAAATCTCAGGGCTTTACCCTTCTTCATGTTGCTCTTAATTTCCTTAATATTGGCATCTTCACTTTGAGCTTCCTTGATCTGATTCCGCAAGGTGGGTTGAACTTCTAGGGCAGCTAGGTAACCTTCTTCAACCAACTCTAACTTGAGCTTCTGGAATTCTTCATGTAGGGCTGGCTGACTTTCCTTGATCGCTAGGGTATTGCAGTAGACTTTTCTACTCAAGGCATCTGCCACAACATTAGCTTTGCCTGGGTGGTAATAGATTCCAATATCATAATTCTTGATTAACTCTAACCATCTTCTTTGCCTCATATTAAGATCAGCTTGAGTGAAAATGTACTTCAAGCTCTTATGGTCCGTATAGACTTCACAGCGATTACCAATAAGGTAATGACGTCATATCTTTAAGGCATGCACTACGGCAGCTAACTCCAAGTCATGAGTGGGGTAATTCACTTCATGAGGCCTCAATTGACGGGAAGCATAGGCTACTACCTTCCTTTCTTGCATCAGGACACAACCAAGTCCTTGCCGGGATGCATCACAGAAAATCTCAAAAAATTTCCGGACATCGGGCAAAATCAACACCGGAGCTGTTGTCAAACGCTTCTTCAACTCTTGAAAGCTTTGCTCACAATCTGGCGTCCAAGCAAATTTCTTCTCCTTCTTCAACAGCTGAGTGAGGGGTCTTGCTATTTTGGAGAATCCTTCTATGAATCGACGATAGTATCCTGCCATTCCAAGAAAACTTCTGACCTGAGGCACCGACTTGGGTGACTCCCAATTAAGCACATCCTTAACCTTACTAGGGTTACAGACACTCCTTCCGCAGACATAACATGTCCCAAGAAAGTAACTTCTTTCATCCAAAACTCACACTTGCTGAATTTGGCATAGAGTTGATGATCTCTAAGCTTATTCAGGACCAATCGGAGGTGCTCTTCATGCTTTTCTTCAGATGCGACAGTTCCTATGTTATCTCGAGGCAATCCTTCTATTGCGGCACAACGGGACGTGTTGCACATCTGTGACAGCTGCAGTGGTAGCTCCATTATGGGAAACTGATGCCAAACTGCGGGTTTACAACTATGTTCTGGAGTGCCAACTAAGAAGCTATCAATGTTGTCTTCCAAATTGCTGAATCCAATTCTCACTATTATTGAAATCTACCAATCCAGCATGTCATAAGGTCACCCACTTAAAATCCAATCATTTAATCGATCTCATACTTTATCGATACACCAACATGATTCACACATCCTTCTTTGGCATAAGTTTTAAATAATCCAGTAGATTCACCACTTCGACTACATGATTTCTTTTCTGCATAAATCCACGAAATCTAGTGGCCATAGTCGCATCTTCCGATCGGATAAACTCCAAGATCACGCTAAATTCTTTTTATCCTTTTTGAAACAAAATTCTTCCAAAGATTATAGTCACGTAATTGCTTCCTCCAAAATTATTGACTAAATCCACAACATTATCCACTAAATTTCCTCAAGCAAATTTATCAATTGCAACCCTCAGAATTCCCTTATATAAATTCAATATCTTTACTATAGATCCTTCCAAAAAGACCGCTTGTAATCCAAAGAATCAAATTTAACCCACCAAATTAATTTATCACCACTTATCCAACATTTATTTAGTCCAACTCCAATACCTGAAGATATTCATCAATCCAACAATTATTTTGGACCAACTCCGATATCAGTAATATATCCGTCAATCATAAATTCCAATATCCAACAATCATCTGTTTGCATAATCCAATCTCCACAAATGCGCAATTCTATAATCCGATCAAGACATATCTCTATAATCCAACAAAAACTTCTCTTCAAATCCCAATTTCTCTATTCAACCACATCCAATTGAATCCAATGTGACCAACAAACTCAATTAATTCCATTCTTCTTGATTCAACATAATCCACCACAATCATCGTCAAGAATTGGCGATCATATAATCCAAATCCTTAACAATCAGGTAATCCTTTAATCCAAATCCAATCATAATATATTCCGTAATCCATCATCTAGCAAATTATATTTCTATAACCCAAATTCCATAATCATATTTCCATAATCCAGTTAAGATCAATTTCTATAATTCATCCGAGATACCTTTCTATAATCCAATCTCCCATAATCTCATATCAATGATAATTTAATTCTACAATCTAGTAATCATGTATTTCTACAATCCAACCAAGATCCAACCAATTCTTCCAAAATTAACATCATAAATCGATATGAAAAATCCAATTCTCTTCGCATTCTACTCTGTGCCTCTTCTGCACAATTTCTCAATTCCAAATATCCAACCGACATTATAACCAGCTCAAGATTCAATTTAAATACAACGTCTCCTAATAATCAAATTGGTACTTCAGATTCTTTTATCCTTCATGATTAATCAAGATTTTCCTCCCAGATCACTTTACTCCACGATTTATATAATCCAATGTGGATTTCATGGTGATATGTCCCAGATCTTAGGATGATGTGACAATTGGCAATGGCGTTTACGGTTCGTCGTTTCACGTGTTTTCGACAAAGCTACGAGCATTACGGGCGAGGCGGTCCGACCGATCCTAGCATCGGCGGTCCGAGGTCCCAAATCGGTCGGGCCGACCGCCATGTGCGCGATCGGACCATTGTGACCTAAAGTGGTCAAACAGTGGGCCAAAAATAGGTGTTGTAGGCAAGTGAGGATCCCAATGCACTTGGTCTCATAATTTTGGAGTCTCGGTAAGAAGTTCTATTCGTTTTAATTTCCGAAGGTTTGAATTTGGGAGTTTGAATTTGGCTAAGTCCCAGGCGGTCCGACCGGCTCACGTGGAGCGGTCCGACCGCCATGGGGCGATCCGCCGCTCACTGGGCGGTCGGACCGTAATAACGAACGTCCGCCAACCGTGGCGATGTTGTTTTGTTAGGTCAAAGTCATCGGTTTCATGGCATATGATTTGCATGATGCATGTTTTGACTAACATGGGTCAAGTTGTGAAGAACTTGTTCCCGAATCGTGTTTGCTTATGCGTGGTTGTGCATGTTGCTTGGTGGTCAGCGACGGTCAGCGGCGAGGAGGATCGGGACTAGACTCGGAGAGTTGAGGTCGAGCGATTGGCGATGCGGGTGAGGTCAACGACTCAGCGTGACACAAGATGGACAAGGGTGACCTATTGGCGAATCCATGGCGCATGGTGAAGCGGTTTAGGTCAAAAGGTTAAAGACGGCGCTGCGAGCGTGCGTGTGTGACCCGTTTGTTAGTGGGCCTTAACGGGAGCCCAATTAAGTCAAACCCTAAGAGTTTTAGGCCTCCACTATAAATAGGAGGAGATGGTGGCTACACCTCTTGCTCTCTCTCGCCTTTTTATGTTTCAAAACCCTAATTGTCTTTAGGGGAGTTGAGGTGGAGGCTAGGGCTCTTGATGGTTTGTGGTGAATTTCGTGATCTTTGATTGTCCACTGATCCATGATGGTGTGGATGTAATCCAGCATCAATCACGAAATCAATCTATGCAAGGTTTGCTTGAGATAAGTCTCCTTTCGTTCTTGCTTTCAATTTCGTGTTTTTAGGGCTTCCATTGATCCGCGAGTTTGTGATTGATTCTTTCACGTGGATTAGCTTTCTGTGATATGTGTGAATCTATCTAGCATCATCTTGATCATCAATCTCTCACGAACAAGCATTGGGATCAAGTTTTCGTTCTTGCCCGGTTTTAGACCTTCTGTTAATCAATTGGCAATTGCTCAAGATCGTTCCAAGAATTATCATAATATTCGATTGGAATAGGTTCTCAATAGCATATAGAAGGTGTGTGCAAAGTTTCATAAAGATTGGGTGAGAATCAAAGTTTCACCTAATTGCAACCGTCATCGGCTGATTTCTTTGTTGCGGATCGGTTCGAGTCGGCGGTCGGACCGCGCGTCATCACCGGTCGACCGATTTTGGAGCGGTCCGACCGCAAAGACAACGCCGGTCGGACCGCGCGACAATCGGTCCGACCGGTTGGGTACAGCGGTCAGACCGCCCGTGCTGTGAGTCTTTGCAATCTTAGTTGATTTTGTTATTTTGCTTAGGGGATTTAATTGGATTCAATACTTGTCTTCCGCTGTACTGGTATATTGATCTTCATAGCTTTCTAATAGCTACTGGAGTAAAATTGTATTGAGTTCATAATTTGTGAAAAAGTGAGCGTGCTCCTATTCACCCCCCCCTCTAGTCGCCTTTACGGTCCAACATCCAACAATATGCTATTCTTTAAACCATTTATAATCAAGGCATACCCATTATCATACTCTGGTATCCACAATAACTTCTTACATATACCCAGTTAAATCTCAAAATCAGTCTTATCAAAGATCCTCCAAAGCTACCTATGTTGGCATCAAAACACATTGGTTATTTCCAGGAAGAGTAGCTTCCGAGGGACTTACGGGTTTGAACCATTTTGCAATAATTCTTCACAGGTTTCATAGATGAGAGGGAGAAAGCACAATAGGTGAGAGGGAAAAGCATTTAGATGAGTAAGAAACAAGGGAGATAGATGGATCAGCCTAATGCGGACAAAGTTGATTTTACCCAACGAACGGATAGCCGGAAAGCTATCAAGAAGAAAACAAGAAAGAGACACTCAAGCACAAAAGCCCTATTACGCGGACTAAGCGATACTAAAACTAGGGAGGGCAACTACCAATCTAGCTGATATGGAGGGTCAACTTGGATCAGGCGGTGGTTCTTGAACTTCCAAAACTTCCATTGCTTGATCTTGAAGGGCTTGATCCTAGGGATAATCCAGAGATGAGAGAGTCAATGTAAATTTGGAAAACCAAGTTTCAGAAAAGATAAGATAAAAGAACTCAAGAATGATATAAGAGGGTAAGATGATAAGAAAAGAATAGAACAAGGTGAGAAAGAACAGAATAAGATGAGAGAAGAATATCTAGTCAAGTTAATTGCTTGGTTTGGTTTAGAAAATTTCTTTTGACTTTTTGACTAAGACGACCAAGCTAACTAAAGGTTACGCCCTACAGTCGATATGGCTCTGATACCATCTCTTGTCGGCGCCCCGGGTGTCACACAACCCCGAGACCCTCTGTGCATACCGAGCTAGTCCCATGATCAGTAGCTAGCTCGCACAGTTGCAACAATGATGTTATCATAACCATTCAACAACGAACTAATGAAGCGAGACAAAGTAATATTAGTTAACGACAAAGGACCTTATGGTCAAGCTCTTACAAAAGTCGCCTCACGTGGCTTAGCAACAACAGTATCCGCGTGAAATCTCAAAATCGTGGAGCCCAATCGACATGCCCACAGGCAATCAGTGGAGGGCGTGACTTAGTTCGCGAAGTCTTCAAAGTAGCCTTCCTCATAGTACTCAACCTGTCCTGATTCTTCTGCTGGGACTGATCAACAAAGGGCATAAAGCCGTGAGTACATAAAGTACTCAGCAAGTCGTAGAGAAATGTATGCACATAGTATTCATGTAAGGCTTAAACAATAATGGCTTTATGGCTAATTTGCAGAAAGCAAGTTTAACGGTAAATACCATAATTAGATTGCAAAGCAGGATTTTAAAAGAATAATACATAGATAACCAAGTTCTTTTGAAACAAACAGTGAACATCCCGTTCACTTCCCAACCATTCCAACCAAACCTTTCCATCGAACCAAACCACATTTTTGAAAATGCTACCTTTGCGAAATCACCGTGCATGTCCAGTAGCAGGGACACGGCTATTGAATAGATTTTTACACTCTGCAGAGGTTGTGCGACTTTACCCACAAGAGATAAATCACTTGTCTTGTCCGCTCACACACTTAGAGGTGTGCGACTAAGTGATTATCACAAGGCCTTTACAAAGGTCCATTTTGCCTCGATTACGCTCGCTAAGGTTTAGCCTTCACGGCCCCTCTTGCGCCAATAATCAACCCAAGCAGAACCGACTCAAAACTTCCCTAATTAGTTGGCCAGGTCCGTCCCATACCGGACTTGTGGTTGCACGAGTTGGCCCAGATCATTGACTTGCAAAGTTAAGTCCTTAGTTGGCTGCTCAGACGAGACCTTCCACATCCCAATGTGCATCACACACCCACCTTAACTCCCTACCACAAGCCCGAGTATAAATCATTTTTGTTCATTCCTGACCAAATGGCAATCCCTGCCATGGCTCAACACATTTTAATTACAGTGGCATCACACCACAATTCCATAGTTCCATTAGTCAAATTTCATTCATCATGAACATGTGATCGTGAGTCCCATGGATAACTAAAGCGAGACTAAGCAAATATACGCACCCAAGTTGGTAATACAATTATGTCCAACTAGTAATAACCAACCTAAGGTGTCCAAGGATATATGTCATTCAAGGAGACATTTCATTTTCAATTTATCAAGGAGGCATAATGGCAATTTGGTAATTATCTACTCCCAAAACCATTTTTAATAAAACTAGCCATGCATGATAATTTAAAACAATATACATTTATAAAAATGGGTTCAACATGGTCAAAGGCCTACGACTTGCCTTCGTTGACGAGGAGCGGGTCTTCGGTCGTCGGGTCGAAGAAATCTTCCGAAACGCCAGAATCTACACGTGCGAGAATAGCAACAATAAATAAAACAGCACCAAATGAACTCCAAAAATTACAAAACCAGAACCAAATGAAAGGGCTGAATTTATATGAATATAGAAATTTGGATCACCCAAATCGGAGTTCGGATGCGAAAGTTATGGAAGAAAGAAGTTGGAAATCACATGAAATGATAGAATTAGGGTTTTTCTGGATTTTTGGGAATTTCAGGATTTATTTTGCTACTGGAAATTCGGGAAAAACAGTCAGCGGCCACGTGGCGCCAAATGGGCTGCCACGTGAGCAAGTCCGCCTACGTGGCGATGACGTGGCGCCACGCGGCGCTACGGCCGCCGGCTCGAGAGGAGGGAGAGAGAGAGAGAGAGGAGGTGTGCTCGGCTCGAGCCGGGAGAGACAATGGCACGGCGGCGGAGGGTCGGCCGGCGGCGGGAAAGGTGCACCAGGACGGCGGCGGCGCGGGAAAGACGGTGGAGGGGTTTGGCGGCCGAGGAGGCTGAGGCGGTGGTGCACGGCGGCGGGAGTGGCGGCCAAACAAAAAGAGAGGATAGCGGCGAGAGAGAGCGGGGAAGGGAAGGAGGAGGGGAAGCGGAGGAGAGGAAGGAAGCGGGCGAGGCGCTCTTTAAATAGAGCCGAGGCCATGGCGAGGGAGCACGGGGGAGGTCACAGGCGGAGGAGAGGGGAGCGCGAGCTCGGCAGAGGCTTTGGCGGCGCCGCAGAAGAGAGAAAGGGAGGGAGCGGAGGCGCGCCGACCAGGAGGAACAGCAGTGGGCGGGAATCGAGGCGGCGGCGGGAGATCTTGCTGCCACCGCACCGGCGAGAGAGAGAGAGGAGAGCGCAGGAAGAAGACAAGCGGGCGCCGTCCGATTTTCGATCAGACGGTCGGGAGGAAGGAGGCCTTGAGCGGAGGCGTCGTCCGATTCGTCGGACGGCGGAGAAGAGAGAGAAGTGCGGGCGGCGAGGGCGCCGGATGGAGATCCACGGCCGGGAGCGGAGGCGGGCGCGCGGAGATCGAGGCGGCGGATCGCGATCCGGCGGCGGGGCGAGAGTGGGCGGGCGCGAAAGTGGGCACGCGGAGGCCTTGGGCGGTTGAGGAACGATGGTGGGCGAAGGATTCGGTCCCGCCGCGAGATGGAGTTTTAAAAAGATTTTTGATTTTCAGAAAATCCAACAAATGAAAAGGCAATTTAGAAAATAGCAAATAGAGCCCAAAAATTCTAGAAAAATTCACAGAAATTCCTTGAATTATTCTTGACTTAATAAAAATACTTTTAACTTTAATTTTTTTCTTTTTCTTTTGCAAATAAAATAATTTTTAATTTCGGGTAAAATGAAAATCAATTTCTAAAACCCAATAAATCCAAGAAAACACTTAAAATAATAATTTTGATTTTAAATACCAGAAAACTCAATTAAACAAACTTTAATTTAAATTAAAGTTTGATTAATTCATATTAACTGTAATTGATTCTGAAATTCCAAATTAAGCTTTTGACGAATAGAAGCAAATGGTTCTCTTTTAAAATTTTGAAAATCTCTGAAAAAGCGGGACGCTACACCACCCATCTCTTGGCTGCAATCAACACCAAGGAGTGGGAGATGAAGGCTACTGCTATAGAGGAAAATATTGATCTTTCGAGTCTTACTTTAGAATTGCTTTATAGTAAACTCAAGACTCATGAAATTAAAAGAGTTGATCATCCCAAGAAAGACAACATGACATTGATAGCTGATCCTCTCAAAAGGTCCTCTGATGATACTCTTGAATCGTTTTCTGGTTTTTCATTTACTTGTTTATCTGCGATTCATGAGGAGCTTGAAAGTATCCCTGAGACAGAGTTAGCTCTCCTAGCTAAAAAATTTACAAAGGCCTACAACAATGTAAGAAACAAAAAGAGAGGCACCTTGTGACCTGCTACGAGTGTGGTGAGTTTAATCATATCCTGGCAAATTGCCCCAAGCTGAAAGGTAAGAGCAACCATAAGGAGGGAAAGTCAGCTTGGAAAAAGCCTCAATGGATCAAGTCAAAGCATGAGTCTGGTAAGTTGGTGAAGGCCGCTCATAGGGTTCTTGCCGCTTTTCAGGATCAATCCTTGAGCGATGTGGACTCCGATAGCGAGAAGGACAATGAGGAGGAGATTCCCAAAGACAAGAAGAAAGAGAAGGCCAAAGACTTCACCGGCATTTGCTTCATGGCTGACACTGACAATATTCATGATGATGAGGTACCTCCCTCTTATGATGACCTTTTTGCTAAATATGATTCTATAGTTGAGCAATTGCTTAGTCAAGATGAAGCGCTAGAATTTGTCACGACAAAAAATAAGAAATTAGAATCAAAGATTGGCAAACTGAAAGTAGAACTTTAAAATGCTAAGACTCTTGAACCTAATGAATGTTTATCTTGTCATGCTATGCATTCAGAAATTGCCAAATTGCAATCTGCTCATAATATTTCTGTGCAACAACTTGAGAATGCTAGATCTAAGCTAAATGAAATTAAAACTGCTCGTTGTGAAAAATGTTTCGAATCTAGCAAATTGATTACTTCTGATGTGATTGATTCTAGCCCTTGCACTTCATGCTTAGAAAAAGAACATGAAATCAAAGATATCTTAGAAGCTGCTAGAGTCAAATATGCTAAGCTTAAGGACAATATTGAAACTACTATTTGTGCTTCTTGTTCTGCTCTTAAGCTTGAAATTGCTTTATATAAGGAGAAATCTATGGATAAAACTTGTGATGCTTGTGTTAATTTGAGAAAAGAAAATGCTTACCTTCATGATACATTAGAGAAATTTTCTAAAGGTAAGAAACAGTTAAACATGATATCAAGTCTAAAACTCCTTATAAGAAGCAAGGTTTAGGATTCAATTCTTTTCAAGACAATTCAAAGCCAAAAGTCATTCAAGTCTTGGAAAAAGGTTTAATTGAATTCAAAACCCAACCTGCAAAAATATCTTTTAAATCTGCAGGTTTTGCCCAACCTTGTGTTAATTCAAAGAGTGCTTCTTCTACTGGTACCAAGTACCATTGCACTTATTGCAAGAAAAGTGGGCATTTGATTGAGTTTTGTTGGCGTAGGTTGAAAAATGATAGGAAAAATCTTGATAGAATTTCATTCATTCAACCTAGAGCTTTTATGAGACATGGTAACTTGAAAGAATAAACACAGGTTAGGATTTTCTCACATGCTAATCATTATGTTTCTAAATATCATAATTCTCATGTTCTTGGTGGCGGTCGGCCATTTGGTTGTCACGATCGGCCGGTCACTGGTCGCGGATCGACCGCCTTAACAACACCGGTCGACCGTCCTAGGCGAGTTAATCCCATGTTAATTTAAACATTGCTCATAATGAAATTTAGATAAAATCAAGGATAGTACTTACGGTTTGCATACTCCTCATGACGCGTGTCTCAAGATCTTGGGTCCCTAAATCTTGTTTATCTAACTGATGTTGAGACACATCGTTCTTCTGTTCCTTGATTTTCAGGATTACCGCGGAAAGAGGAAGAACACGTGGTTCGTCGACTCTGGGTACTCACGATACATGACCGGAAACTCAAGATGGTTCACCTCTTTCACGCGGGCAACAGGTGATGACTTCATCACCTTTGGAGATGATACACAAGGGCGAATTGAAGGAACATGATCAATTAGGGTGAACAACAAATTCATCCTAAAGGATGTCGCTCTTATGGACAAGCTTAGGTATAATCTCCTTTCTGTCTCCCAGCTTCTTGATGATGTCTATGAGACTATATTTAAGAAAAATACTTGTCGTGTGCTTGATTCTACTGGTGAGCTTGTGTTTGGAATATCTAGAGTTGGTAGAATTTTGGAGTGATTTTTAGAATCTCTTGCTGGATCCCTTAAATGTTTGCTTACATCTTCTTCTGATTTCTGGCTTTAGCACCGACGTTTGGGGCACATTGGTTTTGATCATCTGACGCGAGTTAGCAACCTTGATCTCATGAGAGGTTTGCCCAAACTCAAAGCTGTCAAGGATGCTGTATGTGAGCCCTGTAGGCATGGCAAACAAGTTGCCGCCTCACACCCTTCTGTGACTATGGTTATGACTGACGGACTAGGACAGTTGCTTCATATGGATACTGTTGGTCCTGCTAGAGTCCGGTCAGTCGGTGGAAAATGGTATATTCTTGTCATAGTCGATGATCTTTCAAGATATTCTTGGGTGTTCTTTCTTACTTCAAAAGACGAAGCTTTTGGTTATTTTCATGACCTTGTTCTTCGATTGGCTTCTGAGCTTCCTGGTGCTTTGAGAGCGATCCGCAGTGACAATGGCACGGAGTTCAAAAATGCTTCTTTTGCCTCTTTTTGTGTTGAGCACGGTATTGAGCATCAGTTCTCTTCTCCACACGTCCCTCAACAAAATAGCGTGGTGGAAATGAAGAATAGGACCTTAGTCGAAATGGCTAGGACGATGCTAGATGAGTATAGCACACCGAGGAGGTTTTGGGCCGAAGCTATTGCTACAGCTTGCCATATTGCAAATCGTGTCTTTTTTAGACCATCTTTAGGCAAGACTCCTTATGAGCTTCGTTTTGGTACAAAACCCTCTGTTTCGCACTTTCGAGTCTTTGGATCAAAGTGTTTTATTCTTAAGACAGGAAACCTAGATAAATTTGAGTCAAGAACTTTTGATGGGATATTTCTGGGTTATCCTGCACATTCGAGGGGTTTTCGGGTCCTTAATGTTGAAACTAACCTTATTCAGGAGACTTGTAATGTCACTTTTGATGAGACTAGCCAGAGCTAGATCCGTTATTCTGAGATGATTCACGGTGTGAGAGTATTTTTGTGGAGGAAGATGAGGCGAAGGCGATATCATCCTTCATCTGCTGCTTCGAGGCGCCTATTTTGGTACAAGAACACGCAGCGTCTACTTCACCTTACATTGAGGCTCCTCTTTGCATCATCATCGCCGCCAGATACTGCGGAGGTCGAAGAAACACTATCTCCCCCGGGCGCTCCACTTCACATTCAGAGGCAGCATCCTCCGGATCAGATAATAGGTAATCTACATGAGCGAGTCGCTCGCTCCAGGTATACTGATCCAAATCTCTACTCTCATTCTGCTTTTGTTGCTTCTTTTGAACCCCGCGATATATCACATGCTTTATCTGATTCTAGCTGGTAAATGCCATGCATGAGGAGTTAGAGAATTTCGAAAGAAACAAGGTTTGGAATCTAGTAGAACCTCCTAGTGGTCATAGTGTTATAGGAACCCGTTGGGTGTTCAAGAATAAACAAGGTGAGGATGGTTCTATGGTTAGAAACAAGGCTAGATTGGTAGCTCAGGGTTTCAGCCAATTTGAGGGGTTAGATTTTGATGAGACCTTTGCTCCTGTTGCTAGACTAGAAGCCATTCGCATTTTGCTCGCATTTGCTGCATCCAAGGGTTTTAAATTATATCAGATGGATGTTAAAAGTGCCTTTCTAAATGGTTTCATAGAGGAGGAAGTGTATGTTAAGCAACCCCCGGGTTTTGAGGATCCCAAGTATCCAAATCGTGTTTTCAAGTTATCCAAAACCTTGTATGGTCTTAAGCAAGCCCCTAGAGCCTGGTATGATAGACTTAAGACCTTCTTGCTTAAGAATGATTTTGAGATGGGTAAAGTGGATAAAACTCTATTCATTCTTAGGCGTGGTAATGACTTCCTGCTTGCTCAAATTTACGTGGATGATATTATATTTGGTGGTTCTTCTAATGCTCTTGTTTTGACTTTTACGAGACTATGTCCGAGGAATTTGAGATGAGTATGATGGGAGAGCTCAATTACTTTTTGGGGCTTCAAATCAAGCAATGCAAGGAAGGATCTTTATCCATCAGACAAAGTACACTAAAGATCTACTCAAACGCTTTGACATGGGTGACTGCAAGCCAATCTCCACCCATGGCAACCGATTGTTTTAGATCCGGATGAGGAAGGAGAAGTCGTGGATCACGCGAGTACTGCATGACATGATCGGCTCCTTACAGATCCGCGGCCTCGAGACCGGACATTCATTTCACGGTATGCCTTTACGCAGGTTTGAGCGTCTCCGAGAACTTCCCATCGCCAAGCCGTTAAGCGCATATTCGGTATTTACACTCTACCTTCTTATATGGCATTTGGTATTCTGCTCTTGACTTTGTCCATTAGGGTTTTGACTTATGATTTTGCGAGTGTCGGTTAGATAGGAAGAGTACCTCGCAGCTGTCACTTCCTAGGCACTTCACTTGTATCTTGGTCTTCTAGGAAGCGGTCTTACATTGCACAATCCACTTCTTTGAGCGGAGTATGTAGTCTTTGCTAGTTCTTTGTGCTTGATTTTGTGGATAATGTCCACTTTGAAAGATTATGGGTTAAAATTTGCTAGTGTTCCTCTTTTCTGTGATAACACTTCTGCTATTAATATTGCTAAAAACCCAGTGCAACATTCTAGGACTAAGCACATAGACATTCGCTTTCACTTCCTTAAAGATCATGTCGAAAAAGGGGATATTGTGATGCACTTCGTGGAGTCTGATACTCAATTGGCGGATATCCTCACCAAGCCTTTAGATCAAACAAGGTTTGCCACCTTGAGAAGCGAGTTAGGGGTAATTTATCCCTATGGGTTGGTTTGAGGGGGAGTTTGATCTTTTCTGATCTTTCCTTGTTCTTTGGATCTTTTATTGTTCTTTTTCTGAACTTATTGATCTTTTTGAACTTTTTAGGTTTTTAGGCTTTTTATTGCATCTAATTGTGTCATATTGCATTCATATGAAAAATACAACAAGTGGTATGAAAAATCCAAAAAGATGCATTGTAATATAAGATTTTCTGCTTATCTTTTAAAATTGATGAAGCTTTGCCTATTACCCTTTGGAGACTTAGTATTTCCATTCTTGCTCAATGCCATGTCTAGTTCTTTGACTTGCTAGAATTATCATGCTTTTACATGTGTAGCTAAGTCTTTACTATATGAGCTGGAACTTTAAAACAACTCGAACTAAAAATTACAATTTGTGGATGTTTTAGCGAGTTACGCAATTAGTGCTCCTTTTGTGATATTGGCCCTGTCAGAATTGCTTTGTTAGCTCTTTAATCTAAAATTGACCATTACTTGAGCTTCTAGTGTTCTTGAGATTCTAAAACTGCTCTTGTGAAACATGAAAAATCAAAAGATTGTCTTATGCTTAAATTGGGCCAAACTATTCTTACGAGACTGCTTGTCAATGACATGAACTTGGAGATAGTTTGATGAACCAGACGATCTCATGGAGACTGCTTATCAGAAATGACATGAACCTCAAGATTTGTCGCCCTGGTAGAAGCTTAGAAAGAGTTTGTGGATGGCTCCTAGTCCAGGATCTTCTTTACTAAGATATACCTTTAATCAACTTCTGGTCGAAGCTTAGCATGAGTTTGTGGATGACTACTAGTCCAGGATCTTGTCACTAAGTTAGATCATTAGTCAACTTCAATATTCAATGCATATGAGAAAACTGTTGACAAATGGGCATTTGAGAAAAACTGAGCAAAATGATTCAATACAGGACCTGATTGACTCTTAATGTGGTCTTTGTTAGATTTTTGATCTCGCTCTGACATTTTGACATGGCCAGTTTCATTTTAGGATCATGTTGATGAACTTGCTGAATTTGAAGCGTTGCTTAAATTGATCAAATCTATTACTTTACTTTTGAGCCTTCGTGCTTAGCTTTGATATATATGTCTTATCATGATCTTGTTAGCGCTGTCAGGCTTGATATGTTGTTTGTGCAATATTAAAAATATTGGCTTGCACTTTTGGGTAATCTCCAAAGCTTCTTGTAATCAATATATATATATATATATATATATATATATATATATATATACACAAAAATGAAGCCACTTCATTGCATTTCAGGCATACTCCTTCTTATGCTTCTTATGTTTTGCTTCTTTCTTTATTCTATATTTGTTATCTCTGGATGAGAGGAAGGCGTGATTCCTTGATGACTCCATTGTCAAAGGGGGAGAAGATGTGTTTAAATGTATTAATGATAAATTTTTGGAGATATATATCATTGTTTTACAAACAGGGAGATGACATATAAAAATGATAAAAAGGGGGAGAAACTGAAAATTTGAAAGTTTCTGAAATTTGAGGATCATAGTGAGGGGGAGCTCTTGAGTTGCATTCTTATTGTCTTATTGAATATTCTGAACTTGAATTGCATTCATTTATCCTCACAATGATCATAGGTCAATTGAACAATTGTTCTTTCATATGGACCTCATGTGAGAATTTTGACTCTTTTATGGAAATCAAAGTTTTTATGCTTTCTTTTACCTTATCTCACATGCCTATAATATTCTGATGCCAGCTTGGTCATTTACATTGTTTTTTCTTGCTTATGGACCAAGTTGTGCCTTTGTGCGAAAACGAAAGTATTTTACTTTTCAAACCTCCAAATTACATTTTCTAGATTATTGCCAATGTGTTCATCAAGGGGGAGATTGTGGATATCATAGGGATATGCTGCAGATCTTACGATAATGTGACAATTGGCAATGGCATTTATGGTTTGTCGTTTCACAGGGTTTTCGACAAAGGTCGGGCTTTCTGGACAGGGGCGGTCCGACCGATCCTAAATCGGTCGGACCGGCCATGTGCGGCGGTTGGACCGGCCGTGACCAAAGAATGGTCAGAACAAGCTGGGCCAAAAATAGAGGGTGTAGGCAAGTGAAGGGATCTCAATGCACTTGGTCTCATAATTTTTGGAGCCTCCAAGCAAAAGTTCTATTCATTTTAAATTTCCAGAAGGTTTCAGAATTTCAGGGCTTGAAATTCGGCTAAGTCCCTTGTGGCGGTCCGACCGGCTCACGGGGAGCGGTCCGACCGGCCAGAGGGCAGTCCGACCGGCTCACAGTGAGCGATCGGACCGATTTCCACTTATGAACGTCAGCCAACTTCGTGGTGATGTTGTTTTGTTAAGTCAAGTTCATTGGTTTCATGGCATATGTATTGCATGATGCATGTTTTGACTAACATGGGTCAAGTTGTGAAGAACTTGTTCCCGAATTCGTGGTTGCTTTGCTATGGTTGTGCGAGGTTGCTTGGTGGTCAACGACGGTCAACGGCGAGGATGATCGGGACTAGACTTGGAGAGTTGAGGTCGAGCGATCGGCGATGCGGGTAAGGTCAATGACTCAAGCGTGGCGCAAGATGGACAAGGGTGACCTATTAGCAAATCTGAGCGCAAGATGGCGCTAGGTGAAGTGTTTAGGTCAAAAGGTTAAAACGGCGCTGCGAGCGTGCGTGTGTGACCTGTTTGTTAGTGGGCCTTAACGGGAGCCCAATAGAGTCAACCCTAGAAGTTCTAGGCCTCCACTATAAATAGGAGGAGGTGGTGGCTGCACCGGCTCACTCGGTTCTTTTATGTTTCAAAACCCTAATTGGCTTAGGGGGAGTTGAGGTGGAGGCTAGGGCTCTTGATGGTTTGAGGTGATTTTCGTGATCTTGGATTGACCACTGTTCCTTGATGGAGTGGGTGTAATCCAAACATCAATCACTTAATTTAATCTATGCAAGGTTTGCTTGAGATAAGTCTCTTTTCGTTCTTACTTTCAATTTCGTGATTTTAGGGTTTTCTTTGATCCACGAGTTTTTGATTGATTCTTTCACATGAATTAGCTTGCTGTGATATGTGTGAGCCTATCGAGGATCATCTTGATCATCAATCACTCACGAACAAGCATTAGGATCAAGTTTTCGTTCTTGTCCGATTTTAGACCCTCTCTTACTCAATTGACAGCTGTTCAGGATCTAGCCAAGAATTATCATAATATTCGATTGGAATAGGTCCTCAATAGCATAGAGAAGGTATGTGCAAAGTTTCGTGAAGTTTGGAGTTGATAATCAAAAGTTAGACCTAATTGCAACTTCGTCATCGGGCCGTTTCTTGTTTGGATCTGTTGCGAGTCTGCCGGTCCGACCGCCCCTCACCACCGGTCCGACCGATTTGGAAGCGGCCCGACCGCCGGTATAACAGAGGTTCGACCGCCCGGAAATCGGTCCGACCGGTCAAGTCCAGAGGTCAGACCGCCAGTGCACTGTGTTGCTTTGATCTTTGATGTTTTTGTCATATTGCTCAGGGGATTAAATTGAATTCAATACTAGTCTTCCGCTGTACTGGTATATTGATCTTCATAGTTTCCTCATAGCTATTGGAGTGTGATTGTGTTGAATTCATAATTTGTGAAAAAGTGAGCGTGCTCCTATTCACCCCCCCCCCTCTAGTCGTCTTTTCGATCCAACAGTATGATTGCTATCACTATCAGTAGTGTTATGTTTTTGGTGCACTTAGTAATGACTAGTTGATTTAGGCTTTAATTATGCAAAACCGTATTGTTATTAGCTTATGCATTAGAAATCGGTTTTAGCCATAGAAGTTTTTATAACTGTTTATTCACCCCCTCTAGTCGGTCTCCTCGATCTTACACCATTGGTCTCATAATGAATACAAGCTATATTCATAACATGGTATCAGAGCCATAAATAGGGTTTCGTCAAGCCACCGTCTGATTTTGCTGCGGTGCCACCACCGACTGGTTTTTTTCGCCAGCCAGGTCGCCGCTGGCTCTTTCATCCGGGCGGCCTTCGTCTCGGGCCGCTCGGCTCCATCACCGTCGTACTGGACCTTTGTCTCGGGCAGCCTGGCTCCGTTGCCGTCGCTCCAGGCCGCCGCCGACGTCATCTTTGCCCGTGCGGCCGTAGGCACTACCTTGACCTGCCGCCACCTCCTTCGCTTGTCGCCCGGCCAGATCCATAGTTTGCCCGACCATCGTCGTCACTCCAGGCCATGCCTCCTCGTTGATCGTCACCCATCGCCGGTCTGCGCGGTCATCATCACTTCGGGGCGTCGCCCCCTTCGCTCTCTCCGGCCATCGCTGCTGCTGCCGCTGCTCCGGACGCCGCTGTCGCTCGCCTCCGCACGAACCTCCTCTGCCGCTTCCGCTTGGGTCGCCGTCGAGACCAAGCCGCTACTCCGGCCGCCGCTTTCGCTCATCTCCGCACGAACCTTCGCTGCCGCTTTCGCTTGGGTCGCTGCCGCCACTCGCGTCGTCGCCATGGGGGAACCCTAGGTTCCCCGTACGTGTTTTGGCTCACGAGTCGTTTGGCTCCCGGGTCGAGCAAGCGGTTCATCTTGTTTAAGTGAGTCGGCCCGAGAAAAAATAGCACAACGTTCTAACCGCCGTGCCGTCTAGCACTGCCTGTTAAACTTCGTTGTCTTGGTTGCCGCACCGTCCAGCGCCGCCTACCAATGGGCACTATTTTCGTTCCTCGTTGCCTGGTGATCTTCACTAGTCTCAATTATCGAGACTGGTTTCAGCACATGTACCTCAATATGTGTGGTCAGCATCTTTGGGATTTTCTCACCGGCGAGTTGCCTTGTCCACCTCGCCCTGTTCCACCTGTCGAGCCCATGCTCCCGAAGGGTGCTTCTGAAGATACTAGTAAAGGGATATCTGATGCTTTTGAGGATGTCATGGAGAATTTTCAGACTCGGTATGCTGCATACAAGACATTGATTGATGAGGATGCCCATACCTCTGCTATTCTGGTTGATAGCATGGAAGTGCATCTCACTAGGGATGTGGTTGGCTTGGCCTCAGCACATTTGATGTGGGAGCATCTGCACAACCGTTGTGATTCCTTGTACCTTTCTGTTATGCGTCAAGAGCAGTCGTTGTAGCAAGAGATGCCACTATGGACGAGTTCTATGCCCAGTTGTCTGCGGTATGGCGTCAGATTGACTCTTTGGGACCGGATGTTTATCACATTTGTCAGTGTTGTCAGCATCAGCAGTCTCACTTGGAGCTTCGTCGCATGTACGACTTCTTGACACGTCTTCGGGCTGAGTATGAGCAGACTCGTGCTCATTTGCAGGCACGCCACCCTCGTGTGACTTTGTTGGAGGCCCTGTAGCTGTTCATACTGAGGAGATTTTCCTTCATGTTGCAGGTCTACTGTCGTCCTAGTTGTTTCCTTCGGTTCTGGCAGCTCTTTCAGCTTCTACACCTACTACAGTTGTTCCATCATCCGTTGTGTCTTCACTAGTGACAGCTATTGTTGGTAGGGGGACTCCACTATGTCTATTGCAACAAGTATGGACATGTGAAGCAGTTCTGCTACAAGAAGAAGAGGGATTTACGTCGTGGTGACTATCCTTCGAAGGGCACTGGTGGTTCATCCTCTCAGAGGAGCTCTAGTGCTTCTGATTCTTAGTAGTTTCTCACACTACTACGCCGCATGGCTGCTTCTGCACCGTTTGGTTCTGCTGGTTCTGCTACACAGTCTTTTAGTGAGAGACCACCTTCTACTCCTTCCTCGGGTATATCACCTTGGATTCTTGACTCTGATGCTTCCTTTCATATGACATCTGATTCCAATAGCCTCACTACCATTTATCCTTTAGCTGATTATATCACTGTTTCGACAGCAGATGATACCTCTCTCTCTGTCGCAGGACGAGGCACTCTTTCGAATTCCTCTTTCCATATTCCTGATGTTTCTTATTGTTGGACCGAAAAGGCGACTAGAGGGGGGGTGAATAGGAGCACGCTCACTTTTTCAACCACGATTAGATTCAACACAAATTTCACTCCAATAGCTATAGAAGCTATGAAGATCGATATACCAGTACAGCGGAAGACTAGGATTGAATCCAATCAAAACCCCGATGCAAAACAACAAAAAACAACCAAAACTTGATTTCCTAAGTGTGGGGCGGTCTGACCTCTATTCAAGGGCGGTCCGACCGGTCCTATGGGCGGTCCGACCTCTGTAGAGGGGCGGTCCACCTCGGTAGATGAGCAGTGAAATCACCGAAAAGCGAAGTTGCAAATAGATGTAACTTTTGATCTACAACTCCAAACTTGATGAAACTTGGTACACACCTTCTCTAGGATGTCAGAACCTATTCAATCGAAGATCATGAAGATCCATGGAAAAGTTATGACCTTTTTCAGTTTGAGAGATGGATGGTTCAAACCGAGTCAAAAGCGAAAACTAGATCCAAAAACTTGCTCGTGGGTGATTGATGATCAAGATGATCTTAGATGTGTTCCCATATGTCACGCAAGCTAGATCATATAAAGAAATCAACCAAAACATGCGAATCAAAGAAAGACTCAAAATCACCAAATAGAGAAAGAAGGCAAATGAACTCATCTTAGAGAACTCTTCTTTGGATTGATTTGATAATGTATTGATTCTGATCACTCATACGGATACGCATGGACACAAGATCAAAACATCTCTCTCTCTCTAGAACCCTAACCTCCACTAAACCTTCCCTAAGCACCTAAGCCAAAACTAGGGTTTCAAGCATGAAAGGGTTGAAGGGTGCGACCACCTCCTCCTCTATTTATAGTGGAGACTTAAACCTTCTAGAAGAGTTACCCTAATGGGCTCCGTTAAGGCCCAAAACAAGCGGGTCACACACGCACCTCTCGGCGGCGTCTTCATCTCCTCTTGACCTACTCCGCTTCTCCACGCCATCTTGCGCCGCGAGTCGTCAAAAGTCACCAAGGCGGTATTTGGTATAATTACCAAAATACCCCTTCTCGATCTTTTTGCAAAGACCGAGTCCCATCTTTGTGAAGCACCTCCCATGCTTCGCCACGTGTAGGTTGATCAGCGGCTCTCAACATGTCGGCAAGTCTCTCCCATCCGGCTCCCACCAGAACCACCATGGCACTTGCACCGACCCCGCGCCGCTTGATCCAACCAGTCGCACCGAACTGCCCGTTCGGTCATCCTTGTCTATTATGCACCACACTTGAGTTCATTGACCTCACCCGGCATCGTCGATCGTTCTGGACCTCAGCTCTCCAAGCCTAGTCCCGATCATCCTCGCCGTTGACCGTCGTTGACCACCAAGCAACCTGCACAACAATAAACAAGCAAATCGAATCCGGGAACAAGTTCTTCACAACTTGACCCACGTTAGTCAAAACATGCATCATGCAACACATATGCACTGAAACCCATGACTTTGACCTAACAAAACATCATCGCCACGAAGTTGGCCGATGAACAAGTCAGAACCGGTCAGACCGCCCCTGGGGCGGTCGATCATTTAATGGCCGGCCTCGACCGCCACCACAAGGCGGTCGGACCGCGTAGAGGACTTAGCCAATTTTCAACCCCGAAAATCCGAAACCTCATCGGAAACTTTAAATCAATAGAACTTTTGCTTGGGAACTCCAAAATTATGAGACCAAGTGTATTAGGATCCCTCACTTGTCTACAATACCTATTTTGGCCCGACCCATTCGACCATTTTGTCACGGCGGTCGACCGCCGACATGGCCGGTCCGACCGATTTGGGACGGTCGGACCGCCATGCTATGGCGGTCGGACCGCCTATCGAGAATGCTGAGCAGATCTGAAACTTTGTCGAAAACCGTGAAGCGACAAACCGTTAACGCCATTGCCAATTGTCACATCATCCTAAGATCGGAGCATATCCCCATGATATCCACAATCTCCCCCTTGATGAACACATTGGCAATAATCCAGAAAATGTAATTTGAAGGTTTGAAAAGTAAAATACTTCCGTTTTCGCACAAAGGCACAACTTGGTCCATAAGCAAGAGAAAGCAATGGAAATGACCAAGCTGGCATCAGAATAGCATAGACAAGTGAGATAAGGCAAAGAAAGCATAAAAACTTTGATTTTAAAAGTCAAAAATCTCACTTAAGGTCCATATGAAAGAACAATTGTTCAATTGACCTTTGATCATTGTGAGGTGTAATAAATGCAATTCAAGTTCAGAAGAGTCAATAAGGCAATAAGAATGCAATTCAAAAACTCCCCTCACTATGATCCTCGATTTCAAAAATTTCAAATTCTCAACTTTCTCCCTTTGTATAAACTTCCCCATCATTGAAAATATCTTCTCCCCCTTTGACAATGGAGTCATCAAGGAATCACGCCTTCCTCTCATCCAGAGATAGCAATTTGCAGAATGAAGAAAGAAGCAAAAAGAAGAAGTATGCATGAAGTGCAATGGAGTGGCTTCATTTTTGTATTTTTCAAATTTTGATTACAAGAAGCTTTGGAGATTACCCAAAAGAGCAAGTCAGCATTTCTAATATTGCACAAACAACATATCAAGCCTGATAGTGCTAGCAAGATCATGGTAAGACATATATAACAAAGCTAAGCATAAAGGCTCAAAAGTAAAGCAATGGATTTGATCAATTTAAGCAAAGCTTCAAATTGACAAGTTCATCAACGAGGATCCTAAAATGAAATTGGCCATGTCAAAATGTCAAAGTAAGATCAAAAATCTAACAAAGACCACATTAAGAGTCAATCAGTCTGTATTGAATCATTTTGCTCAATATTTCTTAAAACCCATTTGTCAACAGTTTTCTCATATGCAATGAATATTGAAGTTGACTAATGATCTAACTTAGTGACAAGATCACGGACTAGGAGCCATCCACAAACTCATCCTAAGCTTGACGAGAAGTTGATTAAAGGTATATCTTAGTAAAGAAGATCCCGGACTAGGAGCCATCCACAAACTCTTTCTAAGCTTCTACCAGGCGACAAATCTTGAGGTTCATGTCATTTCGACAAGCAATCCCCATGAGATCGTCGGATCATCAAACTATCTCCAAGTTCATGTCATTTGACAAGGGTCTCGTAAGAATAGTTTGGCACATTTTAAGCATAAGACAATCTTGATTTTCATTTTTTCACAAGAGCGCTTTTAGAATCTCAAGAACACAAAAGCTCAAGTAATGGTCAATTTTAGATTCAAGAGCTCACAAAGCAATTCTGACAGGGCCAATGTCACAAAAGGAGCACTAATTGTGCAACTCGCTAAAACATCCACAAATTGCAATTTTTAGTTCGAGTTGTTTTAAAGTTCTAGCTCATATAGCAAAGACTTAGCTACACATGTAATAGCATGATAATTTTAGCAAGTCAAAGAACTAGACATGGCATTGAGCAAGAATTGAAATACTAAAGCTCCAAAGGGTAATAGGCAAAGCTTCATCAATTTTAAAAGATAAGCAGAAGATCTTATATTACAATGCATCTTTTTGGATTTTTCATACCACTTGATGTATTTTTTTTCATATGAATGCAATATGATACAATGAGATGCAATAAAAAGCTTAAAAACCTAAAAAGTTCAAAAAAAATCAATAAGTTCAGAAAAAGAACAATAAAAGATCAAAAGAACAAGGTAAGATCAGAAAAGATCGAACTCCCCCTCAAACCAACCCATAGGGATAAATTACCCCTAACTCGCTTCTCAAGGTGGCAAACCTAGTTGGGTCTAAAGGTTTGGTGAGGATATCAGCCAATTGAGCCTCGGACTCCACAAAATGCAGCACAATATCACCCTTCTCGACATGGTCTCTAAGGAAGTGATAGCGAATGTCTATGTGCTTGGTCCTAGAGTGTTGCACAGGGTTCTTAGCAATGTTAATAGCAGAAGTGTTATCACAGAAAAGAGGAACACTAGCAAAATTTAACCCAAAGTCCTTAGAGTGGACACCATCCACAAAATCGACTACTGACTAGCTAGACTACATATTCAACTTCAAAGATGGATTGTGCAATGTAAGACCGCTTCCTAGAAGACCAAGAGACAAGAGGCGTGCCTAAGAAATGACATGTACCGAAGTGCTCTTCCTATCTAGCCTCTGACCCAAAATCGAATCGAAAAACCCCGAATGGGACGAAGAAGAGCAAGAATACCAAATGCCATAATGAAGAGTAGAATGTAAATACACGAAGATGCGCTTAACGGCTTGGCGATGTGAAGTCCTCGGTGGCGCTGAAACCTCGCGCGAGGCGGACGCGAAGTGGATGTCCGGTCTTGAGGCCGTCAGTACAGAGGGAGCCGATCATCTTTGCGGTACTCGCGTTGATCCACGGCTTCCCTTCCTCATCGGATCCAGCGATCGAAGTCGCCATGGGAGTGGCGATCGCCTTGCGATCACCCATATCAAAGCGCTTGAGAAGATCCTTGGTGTACTTCGTTTGATGGATGAAGATCCCTTCCTTGCATTGCTTGATTTGCGGCCCGAAAGTAGTTGAGCTCGCCCATCATACTCATCTCAAATTCCACGGACATGGTCTCGGAAAAAGCGGAAACAAGAGCATGAGAGGAACCACCAAAGATAATATCATCAACGTAAATCTGAACAAGCAGGAAGTCATTGCCATGCCTAAGAATGAATAGAGTCTTATCAACTTTTCCCATTTTAAAATCATTCTTAAGCAGAAAGGTCTTAAGTCTATCATACCAGGCTCTAGGGGCTTGCTTAAGACCATACAAGGCTTTGGATAGCTTAAAGACACGATCGTGGTGCTTGGAATCCTCAAAGCCGGGGGTTGCCTAACATACACTTCCTCCTCTATAAAACCATTGAAAAGCACTCTTAACATCCATTTGATGCAACCTAAAACCTTTAGATGCAAATGAATGCAAGCAAGATGCGAATGGCTTCTAATCTAGCAACAGGAGCGAAGGTCTCATCAAAATCTAACCCCTCAACCTGGCTAAAACCCTGAGCTACCAACCTAGCCTTGTTTCTAACCACAGAACCATCCTCATTTTGTTTATTTTAAACACCCAGCGGGTACCAATTACATTATGACCACTAGGAGGTTCTACAAGGTTCCGGACTTTATTTCTTTCAAAGTTTTCTAACTCCTCATGCATGGCATTGACCCAACTAGCATCGATAAAGCATGTGATATATCTTTGGGTTCAAAAGACGCTACAAATGCAGAGTGAGAGAAAAGACTCGGATCATGATACAGGCGAGTGAGTCGCTCATGGAGACTACCAATCATCGATCAGAAGGGTCCGCTCGGATGTGCAAAGGAGCGCTGGGGAGATAGTATCTCCTCAACCTCCGCAGTATCTGGCGATGAAGAAGATGCGCAGAGCCTCAATTGGAGGTGAAGCGATCGTAGAGAGTTACGGAGTGGAATCGAGCATTAGCGGCAAGTGGAGGAGCATCATCAATTTCATCCTCATCTTCCTCAACAAATATGCTCTCTGTCACTGTAAGTCACGAAACATCGGATCTAGGCTGCAGGCTAGTCTCATCAAAAGTGACATTGCATGTCTCTGGACAATGTTAGTTTCAACATTAAAACCCGAAAACCCCTCGAATGAGCGGGATAACCTAGAAATAAACCATCACAAGTTCTTGATTCAAATTTATCTAGATTCCCTGTCTTGAGAATAAAACACTTCGATCCAAAGACTCGAAAGTGCTAAAGCGAGGGTTTTTCGCCAAAGCAAGCTCATAAGAAGTCTTGCCCAAAGGCGGTCTCGTAAAGACACGATTTGAAATATGGCAAGCTGTAGCAATAGCTTCGCCCAAAACCTCTCGGTGTGCTATACTCATCTAGCATCGTCCTAGCCATCGAGACTAAGGTCCTGTTCTTCCTTTCCACAACGCCATTTTGTTGAGGGCGTGTGGAGAAGAGAAGCGATGCTCAATCTGCGCTTCGGCACAAAAGAGGCAAGCGAGGCATTCTTGAACTCCGTGCCATTGTCACTGCGGATTGCTCTCAAGGCACGGGAAGTTCGAAGCCAAGCGAAGAACAAGATCATGATAATGATCAAAGACCTCATCCTTGAAGCAAGAAAGAACACCCAAGAATATCTCGAAAAATCATCGACTATGACAAGAATGTACCAATTGCCACCGATCGGCCAGAACCCTAGCGGGACCAACGGTATCCATATGAAGCAAGCGTCACGGTCGTCGGTCATGACCATAGTCAATGAAGGGTGTGGCGGCAACTTGCTTGCCATGCCTACGAGGAGCACATCTGACATCTTTGGCGACTTTGAGTTTAGGCAAGCCTCTCATGAGATCAAGGCCGCTAACTCGTGTCGGATGATCAAAACCAATGTGCCCCAAGCGTCGGTGCCAAAGCGGATATCGAAGAAGATGCAACTAAACATTTGAGAGATCCGGCAAGAGATTCAGAAAAATCAGCTCTAAATATTCTACCAACTCTAGAAATTCCAAAAATGAGCTCACCAAAAGAATCAAGCACCCGACAAGCGTTCTTCTTAAATCTAGTCTCATAGCCATCATCGAGAAGTCGTGAGACGTAAAGAAGATTGTACCTTAGCTTGGACACAAGAGCGACATCCTTGAGAATGAACACATCGTTCACCCCGATCGATCCGGTTCCTTCGATCCGCCCTTGTGAATCATCTCGAAGGTGATGAAGTCATCACCGTCGCCGCGTGAAGAAAGTGAACCATCTAGAGTCTCCGGTCATGTGGCGTGAGCAGTGAGTCGACGAGCCACGTGTTCTTCCTCCTTCCGCGACGATCCCGAAAATCAAGGCATAAAAGATCGATGTGTCTCAACATGGGGTTAGTTAAAATAGACTTGGGAACCCAAAGATCTTGAGACACATGTCTGCGAGTAGTATGCAAAGCGTAATGAGTGTCCTTGATCCTAGTTGAAGTCCTATCATGAGCAATGGTTACAAACACATGAGATGCATTCGCCTAGGAACATGATGATGATAAGCATGTGTAGTATATCCTAGACCGGGTCTCTTCTTCTTTTCATGACCATGTTTCACACAAGCTCTAGGTTGATGAAATAAAGTTCTAGCATGATTAGCATTTTTCAACCTACGCCAATGTGAGAACTCAACTAAATATCCACTCTTCTCTTAATAGGTGCAATGGTATTTTGTACCTTTGGGAGAAGCACCTTTGACTCAAAAGAAGGTTGGACAAAACCTGCAGTTTGAAAGCAATTTTCGCAGTTGGGTTTTGAATTCAACTAAGCCATTTTCCAAGACCAGAATGACCTTAGTCTTGGATTTGTTCAAGCGAGTTGTATCCTAAGCCTTGCTTCTTAGAAGGAGTTCTAGACTTGTCAAGAATCATGTTTAATTGTTTTTCTCCACTAGAGAATTTTTGCAAAGTGTGTTCTCTAGATAAACATTATCTTTCCTAAGATCAACACATGATTGACAAATTTTAGATTTATTAACCTTTGCAAGCCTCTCCTTATAATTAGCAATTTCAAGCTTAAGAGCGGGACATAAAGTACAATTAGCGTAATTAATCTGTCCTTAAGCTTGGCATATTTCTCTCTAGTCGCTTTTAAAATGTCTTTAATTTCACGTTCACGTTCTAAGCAGAGAGAGCAAGAGCGAGACTCTCTTGGTTCAGAAAAATCCAACTTGCTAGACTCTAAGCATTTAAGACATGGAGCAGATTTGACCTCAACTAGCTCGGTTCTAGCATTTTCAAGTTGATGCAAAGCAATATTAAGAGCAGATTGCGTTTAGGCGATTCGAGTGCAAAGCATGGCAAGATGAACATTCATCAACGTCTAGACTCTTAGCATTCACAAGTTCCAATGTCAAATTTTCAACTTGTGACACTAGATCCTTGTTCTTAACCATGATGAACTTTAAAGCCTTATCCTGACTAAGCAATTGCTCATACATGTTCTCGCATCTAGCAAAAAGGACATCATAAGATAGGGATACCTCATCATCATCATCGACGTCGACGGAGTAAGCCATGAAGCACATGCGGGTGAAGTCCTTGGCCTTCCCTTTCTTGTCTTGAGGTGGCTCCTCCTCCTCCTTGTCCTCCTCGCTCCCGAGTCCACATCGCTCAAGGATTGATCTCCAAAGCGGCAAGGACCCGGTGGCGACCTTCATCGACTTAGCAAACATCAAACCTTGATTTGTTCCCTTGAGGCTTCTTCCAAGCTGGCTTTCCCTCCTTATGGTTACCCTTACCCTTCAGCTTGGGGCAGTTAGCCCGAATATGGTAAAGCTCACCACACTCGTAGCAAGTCACAGGGCCACCTCTCTTTTGTTTCTCACATTGTTGTAAGCCGTGTGACTTTCTTGACTATGAGGGCTAGCTCGGGCTCGGAAAGACTCTCAAAATCCTCTTCACGAATTGTGGATAAGCAGCAAGAGAAAACCCAAGAGGACTCGGAAAAACCATCGAAGCTCTTGAAAGAGGATCACCTACCAAAGCCATGTTGTCCTTCTTAGGAAGACTACCTCTCTTGATCTCATGAGTCTTGAGCTTACTATAAAGCGGCTCCAAGGTGAGAGTAGAGATCGACGTTCTCCTCTATGGCAAGTAGCCTTCATCTCCCACTCCTTGGTGTTGATTGCAGCCAAGAGGTGAGTGGCATTCTCAGATTGAGAGTACTCAATGTCAACAGCTTTCATTTGATTGACAACCTTGTTGAAGCGAGTAAAAACGTCATCGATGCTCTCTCCAGGACGCATCTCGAATTTGTTGTACTCGCTTATAGACCGTCTCGCGCACTTGTTTAATCTGGGACGATCCTCATGGTAAGTTTCGAGGGTGTGCCAAATTTCATGTGCGGTCGTAAGATTGCAAATCCTGTCATACTCTTGTCTACCAAGCCCAGCATATAGGAGATTCTTTGCCTTGTTGTTGTTAGCCAAAAGTATTGCCGAAGCTTGCGTGGCAATCTCAGGCAAAACGATGAGCTCGAACAACCTCCCATATAGCTTGTCCTTCGCTCTCAAGGAAGACTCGCATGCGATTCTTCCAATAGGCATAGTCAAGCCCATTGAAGACATGCGGCTTTGTCGAGTACTTATCCATCGCCAAGTTCAGTGACCGGTTAAGATCAAGATTGAACTAACCGGGCTCGATACCACTTGTTGGACCGAAAAGGCGACTAGAGGGGGTGAATAGAGCACGCTCACTTTTTCAACCACGATTAGATTCAACACAATTTCACTCCAATAGCTATAGAAGCTATGAAGATCGATATACCAGTACAGCGGAAGACTAGGATTGAATCCAATCAAAACCCCAAAGCAAAACAACCAAAAACAACCAAAACTTGATTTCCTAAGTGTGGGGCGGTCTGACCTCTATTCAAGGGCGGTCCGACTCAGAGAGGGCGGTCCGACCTTCAAATTGATGAACAGTGAAATCACCAGAAAAACGGTTGCAAATAGATGTAACTTTTGATCTACAACTCCAAACTTGATGAAACTTGGTACACACCTTCTCTAGGATGTCAGGAACCTATTCCAATCGAAAATCATGAAGATCCATAGAAAAGTTATGACCTTTTTCAGTTTGAGAGATGGATGGTTCAAAACCGAGTCAAAACGAAAACTAGATCCAAAAACTTGCTCGTGGGTGATTGATGATCAAGATGATCTTAGATGTGTTCCCACATGTCACAACAAGCTAGATCATATAAAGAAATCAACCAAAACATGCGAATCAAAGAAAGACTCAAAATCACCAAATAGAGAGAAAGAAGGCAAATGAACTCATCTTAGAGAGAACTCTTCTTTGGATTGATTTGATACCGTATTGATTACAAACCACTCATACGGATACGCATGGACACAAGATCAAAACATCTCTCTCTAGAACCCTAACCTCCACTAAACCTTCCCTAAGCACCTAAGCCAAAACTAGGGTTTCAAGCATGAAAGGGTTGAAGGGTGCGACCACCTCCCTCCTCTATTTATAGTGGAGACTTAAACCTTCTAGAAGAGTTACCTAATGGGCTCCGTTAAGGCCCAAAACAAGCGGGTCACACACGCACGCCTCACGGCGCCGTATTCATCTCCTCTTGACCTACTCCGCTTCTCCACGCCATCTTGCGCCGCGAGTCGTCAAAGTCACCAAGGCGGTATTTGGTATAATTACAAAATACCCCTTCTCGATCTTTTGCAAAGACCGAGTCCCATCTTTGTGAAGCACCTCCCATGCTTCGCCACGTGTAGGTTGATCAACGGCTCTCAACATGTCGGCAAGTCTCTCCCATCCGGCTCCCACCGTAACCACCATGGCACTTGCACCGACCCGCGCCGCTTGATCCAACGATCGACCGAATCGCCTGTTCGGTCATCCTTGTCTATCTCGCACCACACTTGAGCTCATTGACCTCACCCGCATCGTCAATCGTTCGGACCTCGGCTCTCCAAGCCTAGTCCCGATCATCCTCACCGCTGACCGTCGTTGACCACCAAGCAACCCGCACAACAATAAACAAGCAAATCGAATCAGGAACAAGTTCTTCACAACTTGACCCACGTTAGTCAAAACATGCATCATGCAACACATATGCATCAAACCCATGACTTTGACCTAACAAAACATCATCACCACGAAGTTGGCCGATGAACAAGTCAGAACCGGTCAGACCGCCCCTTAGGGCCGGTCTGACCGCCACCACAAGGCGGTCGGACCACCAGGACTTAGCCAATTTTCAACCCTCAAAATCCAAAACCTCTGGAAACTTTAAACCAATAGAACTTTTGCTTGGGAACTCCAAAATTATGAGACCAAGTGTATTAGGATCCTCACTTGTCTACAATACCTATTTTGGCCCACCCATTCGACCATTTTGGTCACGGTACGGGTCGACCACCGACATGGCCGGTCCGACCGATTTGGGACCGGTCGGACCGCCATGCTATGGCCGGTCGGACCGCCCCTGTCCAGAATGCCTGAACAGATCTGAAACTTTGTTGAAAACCCGTGAAACGACAAACCGTTAACGCCATTGCCAATTGTCACATCATCCTAAGATCTGGAGCATATCCCCATGATATCCACACTTATGTTCCCAAACTAACAATACAACTCATATCTGCCGGTAAGCTCACAGATCATGGTTGTCGTGTTATTCTCGATTCTGATTCTTGTTCTGTTCAGGATCGCCGCATGGAGACTCTGGTTGGTACTAGGGATGGCAATCGGGCGCGGCGGGTACGGGTAGTGCTCGCCCATACCCGTACCCGCGACCCCGAATTCCCCCCACGGGTATACCCGCGAAGGACGATGGGCGAAAAACCTCGCCCATACCCGTCGCCTGCGGGTACCCGTCGCCCGCGGGCATACCCGTTTACCCGCGAATAATGCATCACCGCCCGTGGGTACCCATCGCCCGCGTGCATGCTCGTTACCCATGAGCAATGCATACATCAAGTTCATCATAATTCACACATCAATGGTGCATCACGCATTCAACAACTAATAAAGTTCATCACAATTTACATATCATGTTCGACAAGACAACTAATCAAGTTTAACAAATAAAATACAAATACAAATTGACATAGTTTCTTACACATGTGGGTAGATCACGGTAATCAGGCTAAGCGCAGTGCACGGTGGAGCTTACCCATGCCCATACCCGCCATCAGATGGGTAAGAAATTATGCCCGTTTTCATACCCGTGGGCAAAGAAAGACGCCCATACCCGCCTCCATTAGGGTATTCGCCCGCGGGCACACGGGTAATCGGGCACAATTGCCATCCCTAGTTGGTACTGGCCCTCACCGCTGTGACTCACGGCGTCTCTGGGAGCTTGACTGGCTTCGTCTTCCTTTTGCTGCCCCTGCCAGTATTGTCGTCTCCACCACCGCCTCCGCTTTTGCTGCATCCTCTACTGCATCTTTTGCTCAGTGGCATCATCGTTTGGGACATTTTTGTGGGTCACATCTATCTTCTTCACTTCGTCATAGTCTTTTTAGGGTTTGTGTCTGGTGATGCTTCTCTAAATTATCGAGGTTGTAAGCTTGGTAAACAGCTTCAACTTCCTTATCCTTCCAGTGAGTAAGTGTTACAACGCCCTTTTGATCTTGTTCATTCTGATGTATGGGGTCCGGCTCCTTTCATTTCGAAAGGAGGTCATCGATATTATATAATTTTTATTGATGACTTTTCTCACCACACATGGATATACTTTATGTCATTTCTGTAGTGAGGTTTTATCCATCTACAGGACTTTTGCCGCCATGATCCGTACTCAACTTGATTCTATTGTTCGTGTCTTTCGTGCTTACTCTGCTGGGGAATACTTGTCAGGAGTCCTTTGTGGTTTTTTTGCTGAGCAGGGCACTCTCTCTCTCTCTCTCTCTCTCTCTCAGTTTTCTTGCCCTAGTGCTCATGCCCAAAACAGTGTGGCTGAACAGAAGCATCACCATCTTTTTGAGATAGCATGTGCTCTTATGCTTGCTTCTACTGTCCCACCACATTTCTGGGCTAAGGTTGTTTCTATTGCCACTTTCCTGATTAATATTCAGCCTCCTTCTGCTCTTCAGGGTGTGATCCCAATTAAGCATCTCTGTGGCAAGACTCCTGACTATTCTAGTCTTCGCCTCTTTAGGTGTGTGTGATATGTTCTTCTTGCCCCTCGTGAGCGCATCAAGCTGGCCGTTCAGTCCTTTGAGTGCGTTTTTCTATGCCATAGCGCTAAGCATAAGAGATATCGTTGTTGGGATCCTGTTGGCCGACGGATACGGGTTTCTCGAGACGTCACTTTTGATTAGTCTCATCATTTCTATCCTCGTCCTTCTCCTTCCACCACTCCATCATCTCTTGTCGAGTCTCTTTCTTTTCTAACTTTTTCTGTCACTCTCATAGTCACCACACCTCCATCACAGCCTTTGGCCTCTCTGGTGCCTCCTTCACCGTCTCCTTCGCCACAATCACTCTCTTCAAAGGCTCCACCTGGCCTTGTTCCTTCTTATCTTCTCTACTACACTCGTCGTCCGCGAGTTGGGGATTCTCATGATGCGCCATCTTCTTCTGATGGGTCATCTTCTTCGATCTCTCCTCCTCCATATGCTCTTTCGTGATTGTCAGTCTATTCGGCCCCCTACGCACTTTTCTTTAGCGGCTCTTGCCGAACCAACTTCTTATCGTGATGTTGTTGTTCATTAGGAGTGGCAGCATGCAATGGCAGGGGAGATTGCTGCCCTTGAGTGTACTGGCACGTTGGATCTTGTCCCTCTTCCCATGTGTGTTACTCCTATCACGTGTAAGTGGGTATACAAGGTTAAGATCTACTCTAATGATTTTCTTAAGCGCTACAAGGCTCGTCTCGTAGCACGTGATTTTCAAAGCAGAGTATGGTCGTGATTATGATGAGACATTCGCTCCTATGGCTCACATGACCACCGTACGCACTCTTCTTGTTGTGGCGTCTGTTCGGGCATGGTTCATCTCTCAGCTTGATGTCAAGAATAGAGATAGCAATTGTGTCCGATTACTCGCGTGCCCGCGGGCGAATACCCTAATAGAGGCGGGTATATGCATCTTTTTTTACCCACGGTATAAAAGGACACAATTCCTTGCCCATCGGGTAAACGGGCATGGGCATGGGTAAGCTCCACCCGTACCCGCTTCGCCCGATTACCCGTAACCTACCCGCATGTGTAAGGAACTATGTCAGTTTGTATTTTTATTTTATTTGTTGAACTTGATTAGTTATCTTGTCGAACATGATATGTGAATTGTGATGAACTTTATTAGTTGTTGAATGTGTGATGCACCATTGATGTGTGAATTATGATGAACTTGATGTATGCATTGCTCGCGGGTAACGAGCATGCCCGCAGGCGATGGGTACACACGGGCGGCGATGCATTATTCGTGCGTAAACAGGCATGCCCACGGGCGACGGGTATGGGCGAAGTTTTTCGCCCGTCGTCCTTCGCTGGTATGCCCGTGGGGGGAATTTGAGGTCGCGGGCATGGGTATCGGCGAGCACTACCCGTACCTGCCACGTCCGATTGCCATCCCTAGTCAAGAATGTCTTTCTCAATGGTGAGCTGCGTGTAGAGGTTTATATGCAGCCACCACTGGGGTATTCTGTTCCTGAGGGTATAGCTTGTCGCCTTCGCCGATCTCTTTACGGCCTCAAGCAAGCTCCTCGTGCTTGGTTTGATCGTTTCTCTTCTGTTGTCACTACAGTTGGTTTCTCTACCAATGCTCATGATTCTGCTTTTTTTATTCACACTTCGCATCATGGTCGGGCGCTTCCCCTTTTATATGTTGATGATATGATCATTACTGAAGATGATTATCAGTACACCACTTTTGTCAAGGGGCGTCTTAATGAGCAGTTTCTCATGTCTGATCTGGGTCATCTCCGCTACTTTCTTGGGAATGAGGTTATTTCTACGCCTGAAGGCTTCTATCTACCCTAATAAAAGTATATACAGGATCTTCTTGATCGTGATTTTTTACGGATCAACACATCGTTGAGACTCTCATGGAGCTTAATGTTTATCTTTGGCCCACTGATGGTGAGCCTCTTACTAATCCTACTCACTATCGTCACCTTATTGGGAGTCTTGTTTATCTGAGTGTCACTCGTCCTGACATTTCGTACCATGTGTATATCTTAAGTCGATTTGTTTCTGCTCCCACTCAACTCCACTATAGCTGTCTTTTTCATGTTCTACGATATCTTCGTGGAATCATCACTTATCATCTTTTTTTCTCTCGTTCCAACTCTTTACAACTCCAGACATATTTTGATACCACCCGAACTAGTAATCTCTGATTATCGATCTCTTTCTATCTATTGTATTTTTCTTGGTAGTTCTCTTATTGCTTGGAAGACTAAAAAGTAGACAATAATTTCTCGTCCGAGTGCTTAGACTGAGTTGTGAATTATGACTTTGTTGACTGCGAAGGTTACTCAAACATCACCTGAACTGTTTCATCAGCCAACAAATGTACCTGAACTGTTTCATCAGCCAACAAATGTTTTCTTGCGAACTTGCGGTTGCTCCATAAATAGCCCAGAAGACCGGAAGTTACAAGGAATAGCTTGGCACAATCTAGCGACAAGTGTTCCGGATTTCTCGGGAGGGCATAATATAAAGGGAACGGATAAATGGTCAAGCTAGCACTAAGCTCTACGAAGCTGACAGCAACTTGTACAATAGTACAGGGCCACTTAGTTCGTCAAACCCGCAGTTACAACTTGGAACTAACATGATGACCAGCATCCAAGGGCAGGCAAACATTACATCAGCAGCATCGCAAGAAGCTAGGGGGCATAGCGGTCGATCAGCTAATACAACCATAACCGAATAGTTCCATATCCGTCCATGGAGCAATGCTTGAAGGAGTACTAGGATGGTAGGAGTAGCAGGAAAAGGAGGCTAGTGCCCCATTTGAAACTCTCACTGACGTCGCGGAGGCCATGAGTGGTGCCACTTGGAAAAGAATGCTGTCGGTGCGAGGGGCGTGCAGCATGGCCTTTTTGTATGTAAATTTCACCAATTCAATGAATTCTTGGACTGCTGGAGCTTTGCACTGTATGCACTTTCCAATTCCTCCTGCAAAATTACAAGGTAAAAACTGAGACTTGCGCTTTCGAAAATGACAACCACGAGAGAGAAAAGAACTAATTTCTAGTAAGCAAATACGCCATAGCAAAAGTGAATAGCTTTGAGTACAACACTAATAAATGACAGTGAAATCAATCCTTTCAGTTCAAGAAGTCGAAGAGAACTTGACTGAAACTGAACAATCCTGTCCACTTTTCAGGAGACAGATCGAATAGCACGATGGTTGCTTCCAACCATTCCATAATGAAAAGATCATCTCATGTTTGGTTACAACTTCTACTGTATTGCCTTGGATCATATGGATCAAGTAGAAGAAATTTCACAGGGTTCAAATTGTTAATACTAATGCCTATGGATGGCAAAGACCACATACCTTGCAAGCTTTCAGCATTGGTTGCAGAAAGGATGTTCTGAAAAATCTGATGGATTTCTCAAGGGATGTTCTTTCCCAATCTGTAATTCATAGCATGATTGTGAAAAGCAGTATTGAAGACAATGCCGTACGGTACTAAAATGCCATTTTGCAAGTTTTAATATGATACACTTTAACGCAAATCCCAAAAGGCACAGGTCTTTAGTCACTTGCCATTTTCAGAATCAGTCTGAAGACCAGCAGCATTGAGCTCTCCTAAAAGCTGGAGAAGTATGGTAGTATTAGCAAGTCAGGACAGCATTATGACGCTTTGAAAGAAACACATAAATTTTGCACATAATATTCTTATTCTTGGCTCTATAGACCATACCTGTGATAGAGTTGGAACAGCCGTAGGATCAAAATCATCGCAGTTATTGGGATCAATTGGAACACAAACACGACCTAGAAAAAACATAAAAGCAATTGTTAGAACTAATGCGCAACGAAATTTTCCTTCAGGCATTGTAAGAATAACACAGTTGACTTGCAGAAAGTGAGAAAAATTAGAGGCATACTAACATTCATAGTAGAAGTTTCATATGGATATGCCAAGTGTATCTCTAACCAGCTGTTTTTTGGTTCATACAACTGTGCTTTCTTATTACGCTAGAAACTAAAATAAGAAATCTATTCAATTATACCTGTCTTCGGGTGTATGCAAAAGGGGGCTTTTAGTAAATGATTCATGTGCTTCGATACCTGATATTCAATGTCAAGTTGATTAGGAAACAGAACAAACATGATATTCACTTACCGCAAACATATGATTTTTCTTTTACCTCCATGTCGAGTCTAGGATACGTGTATGAAAAGACAATCTCTTCTACACATCTGCGAAGCCCCTGTGCCTGAGACATCAACAATCATTTACCATTATTATTAAATCTACATAATAAAATGAATTACCAGATGCAATTGTAATTCAGAAACTGGAATACCTCACAATATTCTGATCAAACGATGGTATATAATACCTATTGCACTTTAATTCACAAATTGACAAACATGCAAATAAAAGAAAATGGGGCTGCAGGAGATTAAACATTAACCTTTTGTTTCCCTGACTGCAAGGTCATCTTTAATTGCTCCCATCTGGCTGCATTTACATCTTCCTTTGAAATAGAAGATCGTCTATTTCCTTGCCATTTGTCATGGAGCTCACTAGCAACATCTACAAATGTCACCACTTTAGGATGATGTTGAACACATTTAAGACTTGATGAACAAGACATGGTCAATAGCAGTGATATTTTAAAAATATTAAGCCTTTTTAATTACCTTCATCAGGGATAAGATCAAGTATCTTCTGGCATCTCTCCTCAGATGCAAAGAGTTGTTGGCTAAGTAACAGCTTATCTTCAAAGAAGCATTTCAGAACATCAGTGTATGACCGTCTGCAGGAGCATAGAGTTTCATTATAACCTATTTGGCTATCTCAGTTTGTGCTAACAGAATATACAAATAAGCAAGTAACTAAGACATACGCAAGGAAAGGATGGAGGACAGGTCCAGTCAATGACACTTTTTTCAATGTATTTTCACCGCCCTGAGAAAGATTCATACAGTTAAATAGATTCAGGGGGTAAACAGCATCTAGAGTCATGAATGAAGAAGTACCACCTTATACACACGAAAGTAGTCCACAATTGCAGCCCTTTGTTCATTGCTGAGCCTAATAGGAGAACAAAGATGCATTTTCAGGATCACTAAACTAGAAAGACAGAGAGAGAGAGAGAGAGAGAAAGATAAAGTTTTTTGTATATACTTTCTTGCTCTGCTATCACAGACCCAGCAATGGACACCACGACGACCACTATATACCCACAGTATGTGATTGAAACCAAAATCATCTGCAAACACTTACGTTCAATTATTACAAGTAAAGCAGACCAAGAAAGTAATTGACTGCTAATCTGCCATTTAAGTGAATTATATCATTAACCAGTAAAAATGGGGATGACATATATGCTTAAATTAATTGCATAACGAAACAACATGCCTCTAAGTGAGGTATCCAGGATTTTGATAGCAATGGTCATTAAGGGCCAGCAGTCCAAGCAGATATCGGCTCCAGAGCAGCAGTAGCGAACATCATCATAATCGGATATATCCTGAGAAGAATGAAAATGTTTGCAGTTTGCAGCTTGTAACAGTTCCATAAATAAAACAGAATGTGCACACACAGATGAAGATAAAAAATAAGTGCCATGTTTCTTACAATATCAAAAATAAGTTCCCTTTCTACCGGTACAAAGACATTATTGCCAGATTGGGCATAGGCATGTCGCTTTGCAGGCTACCCAAAAAAAAAACTTTTCATCAGAATAGAGAGCATAATGTTGAAAATTAAAATCAAGCAGACAAATAATTGACATGTTTAATGGTGCTAAATCATACATCTACGCTGTAGACAGGTCCAATATCAATCTTGAAAGGGCACTTCTCCTTGATAGAACTCTCCATTTCAGCTGCACTGTCAAAGGACTGGAAGCGCAGGTAGATGTCATTCTCCAATGTAAATGAAAACTCCCGCCGCCCAATGTATGACTGATCACATCCTGGATGCTTTCCATCTACAGAAAAAAAAGATCAGTTAATACAGAGTAATAAAATTAGTTCTAAACCAAAGAAGTAAAGTGTGGCCACGGACCATTTCCATAGCAAAGCCACTTGAAGAAATCACCATACGGGAAGAGCTTTCCTGCAATTGTATTATAGTCATCAGCACTAGAAGTAGCAAATAAAAAAACCTAAGTTGGGTCATAATATCATATGGCACTTGAGTTTAAAGAGCATTTTGAACTGCACCAGATCAATAACAAATTGTGATTTGTACTTAATTTTGCTAGAAATTGCTCTGGTAAAAAAAACGAAGCAAGCATAAACTAGCAATATGCTGCCACATTTAGAGGCATCTGGGTCACATATCAACAATAATTGCTACAGAAGCCAAAAAATCTGCTGCAAGATTACAAGTTTGTGTTTGATGTACTACAAATGAGGAAAATAAATCTGAGAAATGACTACTACACGCTAACAACGCCTCGCGATAGGCTTCCCATTTCAACCTTTTTTTTCTGTTCAGATCAACGCAATAGAAGGGAAGGAATTACTTTACCGTAGTAGATTCGGAGGTAGTCAGCGTTGAACCCGTCGGGCACAGCAGCGGGGGCATCTTGCTGCTGCTGCCCATCGATCTCCATGGCATCAACCTTCTCGTCCTCCCTAGCCATTCTATTCCTACCAGATCAAGAACTGTCTGTGTGAAGCAGAAGCAAAATAATATGATTATACAAAGAAATGTACAGATTTTGCAAATTGAAGGCCCCGTTTGGCCAAATTGAGGGGAGAGAGTGGAGTAAACGTCGGTAGTTTTCACGGATTCGACGAAATATACAGAGAGACATGAAATGGGAGGAGATTGAGGAGATTTTTACCTGGATCTGCGCGGCGGATGGAACGGGGGAGCAGGGGAGAAGAGGAGGTCAAGTTTTAGGGCAGAGAGAGAGAGTAAGAAATGGCGGGAAGAAGAGGATGTTGCCGCCAAAAATTGTCACCGGCGTAGCTGAGAATGTGAGATGGGCCGATCAGTAGGATCCGTGCTCAGGCCTGGATAGCCTGGGTCCTTTGAGGCAAGGTAGTCGGGCTCAGGCCGGGCCTAGGTCAGGCCGTGTGTCATAGGGAGAAAAAAAAACTCCAATTTATATCAAACCTAAATTCGCCGCCTAGGCCAGTAATTAGGAATGGAAACGGATCGAATAATAATCGAATAGTCTCGAATACGAATTGAATGTCGTAACGAATACGAATTCGAATCGAATATATACTCAATTCGGTCGAATGCGAATATCCTACAACTTTTGAGACAAATCTTGGTAGAACAAATTTATGTACCGTGTACTGTGTACATAACTACACATCTACAGTAAAGAATCCCAAAGCACTACCGTAGTACGCCAAGATCAAGACACAAGAATACAAAGATGTGCCATAGCCCATAGACACACAAAGAAGATCTCGCATCTCGTGATCGACTATCCGAGACCGAACTTCTTAGTTCGAAGTGGGGAAGGCGGCGGTGCAGTGTGACAATGGCCCACGACCATCGCCCATTGTGCGATCCCCACCGCAGAGTGCAGACGCCACGCCACAAAGAAGACAAAGATATATCAACACTAATACGAAGATTCATTCTAAACATGCATCTATCAATAGTTTAATACATCATGCATATATCAATACAACATATAATCAACACAACAATGGAAAATTTGGGCATGGCATAAGAGTTAAGACAAAGAGCACCGCTGACTCGCTGAGCATTTATTCGTTCCAGAGAAATTAGTCATGAGCTCATGGCAAAATAAATTATTAGCATTTAGCAAGCACCAAATAGGCAAGCACAAGCAGTGGAGCGAATTAGGGTTACAACCTTACCGGCACTTCCGCACTTTGGCAGGCTGGCAACTAACCTTTGCGTGAGGACGCCGTCGTGAACGTCGGTTCGCTGGCTCACTGCTCGCCGCCGTGAGGCCTGTGAACGTCGGGTCGCTGCTGGTGCTGGACGCCTAGTCTACTGGGTGGCTGGGTCAAACAGAGAGAGCGAACAAAGGATGCGAATGGGGAACTTGTTGGAAATTGGCCCATATGAGTGAGGCTCATTTTATATAATTCCAAAGCATGTATGGTTTAGTACCATATTGTTAAGGCAATGTGGAGGTGACCAACATATAAGGTGGAGTTTTTGCCACTCTTTGAAACATGTGACACATGGATGAGGGTGGCACGAGAAGGGCTTTGGCTAAACACACGCTCGAGCACACGCACGCTGCGTCGCATTCACGTATTTTCGCATGAAAAATCGTGTGTCGTGATGTGGCACGCCACTTGGCAGACCAAGTTCACCTTATTTTTACTGCACCATGAATCTCTCTATCTCTCTATTTGAATGAGATTCAAATGTTTGAATTTGAGGCTTTATTGGGTGATGATGACAGACAGTTAATAGTGAGTAAATGGCTGGTTAAGTGTGTCAGTTACCAGTGGGTAAATTATTATTTAATCAGTCGGTTCACAGTCTGCATCCACATATATATGCCTAGAGACGTCCAGAGTATAGCGCGTAGTACAACTGCGTCCATTCCTTCTTTTCTTCTTTCTGCAAACTTATGTTGCTGGATTGCGCCGTCTAAACCTCGTCGTCTCTTCCTCTCGACGTGCACGTTGAAGAAGGGGAGCGGTATCTCTGAGTTGTTGCTACCGTTAAGACCTACACGGCTGAGCGGCAATAAGGTTTCTGGGCAGCGCACATCTGCGCGACCGCTCGTTTCGCTGATTCATCCACATTTCTGCACTGCATCGAGTCTGCATTTGATCTGCTTCCTATTCTTCATCGAACTCATCTGTAAGTCTTTTCGTGTAACTGATTGACTTGTTTACATTCTGTTTTTGTTTGTATTGTGAAGTACAATGAGTTGTCTCCTGTTAGTACTGATTTATACATCATTAGTCTTTTACAATATATGTCTTATATTAAAATATGTAATTAAAATATTACCCTCATTTTAAACAGATCTCTGGATCTGGCGATATGCTGCCCTCTCCAGCTCTCCCCTCTGGTGTGGCGGCTAGCTTGAGGATGAGGGGCAAAAGTGCAAAACACAAGCTAGGGTAGAGCCACCGCAGAGGGTTGGCTGATGGTCTTGGACTCTTGGCTCAGGTTTCTTGTGGACGGTTGGACGCGCTGGAGGAATGGGCGAGTGGTCGAGGTTAGTTGGGCTGGGGCCGCTTGGGACTGCTGCCTGCTAATAATACTAATGTGAATACGGATACTATCTGAATACGGATACTATCTGTATTTGTATTCGGTGTCATTTCGTATATCACATCTGAATTCGTATCCGGAGGAAAAATGGATATTATTCGTATTTGTATTCATTTTTCATTCGAATGCAGATTTTACTTACCACATTTGTATTTTTTTCGGATACAAACATCGGATAAAACGAATTATCCTTTATCGTTTCCCGTCCCTGCCAGTAATGTTAAGACTACCGTGTCAGGCCGGACTTTTAGCATACCATAACTCAATTTTTGGACTAGGTAAGACCGGGACATTAAGCCTATCGGGCTGGCCGGGCTGGGGCAAATAAGATTTTCTCAGGTACACTCACCGCCAAGACAAGTCTCAGTTTCGGAGGGTAGCCCAACCTACCCTAATCCTGAATGAAGCATCATGCAAAAATTCAAGTAATTTTTTGGTGCATATTAGAAAATGGATTTTTTGTGAATGGTAACATTATTTTTTTCTTTTGTTTTCATATTTCCTTTTCAACACAATGTGTATTTTTTTTATCTCTCTCCATGTGTCGATCAAAATTTCTGTCATGGTTTATTGATTTTGTGCCAATATAGTCTAAATGTTGGACCGAAAAGGCGACTAGAGGGGGTGAATAGGAGCACGCTCACTTTTTCACAAATTATGAATTCAACACAATTTCACTCCAATAGCTATGAGGAGGTTATGAAGATCAATGTACCAGTACAGCGGAAGACTAGTATTGAATTCAAATTAATCCCCTAAGCAATATGACAAAATCATCAAAGATTAAAGCAACACAGTGCACTGGCGGTCTGACCTCTGGACTTGACCGGTCGAACCGATTTTCTGGCGGTCAGACCGCTGTTATACTGGCGGTCGGACCGCTGCCAAATCGGTGGACCGGTGGTGAGGGGCGGTCGGACCGCTGGGCTCCAGAACAGAAAGAACAGCCCGATGACGAAGTTGCAAATAGATCTAACTTTTGATTCTCAACTCCGAACTTGATGAAACTTGGTACACACCTTCTATATGACATTAAGGATATATTCCAATCAACAATTATGATAATTCTTGGCTAGATCCTGATCAATTATCGTTTAAGTAAGAGAAGGTCTAAAATCGGGTAAAAACGAAAACTTGATCCTAATGCTTGCTCGTGGGTGATTGATGATCAAGATGATCCTAGATGGGTTCTCACATGTCACAGGAAGCTTTACCACGTGAAGAAATCAATCAAAACTTCGCGGATCAAAGAAAGCCCTAAAATCACGAAATTGAAAGCAAGAACGAAAAGAGAGTTATCTCAAGCAAACCTTGCATAGATTAAATTCATGATTGATGCTGGATTACACATACTCCATCAAGGAACAGTGGTCAATCCAAGATCACAAAAATCACCTCAAACCATCAAGAGCCCTAGCCTCCACCTCAACTCCCCCTAAGCCAATTAGGGTTTTGAAACATAAAAGAGGCGAGAGAGGTAGTGCAGCCACTATCTCCTCCTATTTATAGTGGAGGCCTAGAACTTCTAGGGTTTGACTTTATTGGGCTCCCGTTAAGGCCCACTAACAAACGGGTCACACACGCACGCTTCGCAAAGCGCCGTCTTTAACCTTTTGACCTAAACAGCTTCACCTAGCGTCATCTTGCGCCTCAGATTTGCTAATAGGTCACCATTGTCCATCTTGCGTCACGCTTGAGTCATTGACCTCACCCGGCATCGTCGATCATTCTGGACATCAGCTCTCCAAGCCTAGTCCCGATCTTCCTCGCCGTTGACCGTCGTTGATCACCAAGCAACCTGCACAACCATAGATAAGCAAACACGAATTCGGGAATAAGTTCTTTACAACTTGACCCATTTTAGTCAAAACATGCATCATGCAATACATATGTCATGAAACCAATGAACTTGACCTAACAAATTAACATCACCACGAAGTTAGTCGATGCATAAGTGGAAATCGGTCCGACCGCCCCTCAGGGCCGGTCGGACCGCCCTCTGGTCGGTCGGAATGCTCATTGTGAGCGGTCGCATCGCCTCTCTGGCCGGATCGTTGCTCCCTCGTGAGCGGTCGGACCGCCACAAGGGACTTAGCCGAATTTCAAGCCCTGAAATTCCGAAACCTTCTAGAAATTTAAAACGAATAGAACTTTTGCTTGGAGACTCCAAAAATTATGAGACCAAGTGCATTGAGATCCCCTCACTTGCCTACATCCTCTATTTTTGGCCCAGCACATTCTGACACTCTTTGATCACGGCGGTCCGATCACGACATGGCCGGTCCGACCGATTTGGGACCGGTCGGACTGCCATGCTATGGCCGGTCGGACCGCCCTTGTCCAGAAAGCCTGAACTTTGTCGAAAATCCTGTGAAACGACAAACCATAAATGTCATTGCCAATTGTCACATCATCATAAGATCTGGAGCATATCCCCATGATATCCACAATCTCCCCCTTGGTGAACACATTGGCAATAATCCAGAAAGTGTAATTTGGAGGTTTGAAAAGTAAAGTATTTTCATTTTCGCACAAAGGCACAATTTGGTCCATAAGTAAGAAAAGCAATGTAAATGACCAAGCTGGTATCAGAATAGTATAGGCATGTGAGATAAGGCAAAAGAAAGCATAAAAACTTTGATTTCCATAAAAGAGTCAAAATTCTCACATGAGGTCCATATGAAAGAACAATTATTCAATTGACCTATGATCATTGTGAGGATAAATGAATGCAATTCAAGTTCAGAATATTCAATAAGACAATAAGAATGCAACTCAAGAACTCCCCCTCACTATGATCCTCAAATTTCAGAAACTTTTAAATTTTCAGTTTCTCCCCCTTTTATCATTTTTATATATCATCTCCCTCTTTGTAAAACAATGATATATATCTCCAAAAAATTCTCCCCCTATGCGTATTTTAACATATCTTCTTATTAACACATCTTCTCCCCCTTTGACAATGGAGTGATCAAGGAATCATGCCTTCCTCTCATCCAGAGATAGCAAATATAGAATAAAGAAAGAAACAAAACATAAGAAGCATAAGAAGGAGTATGCATGAAATGCAATGAAGTGGCTTCATTTTGTATTTTGTATTTTTGATTACAAGAAGCTTTGGAGATTACCCAAAAGAGCAAGCTAGTATTTCTAATATTGCACAAACAACATATCAAGCCTGACAGCGCTAGCAAGATCATGGTAAGACATATATAACAAAGCTAAGCACAAAGGCTCAAAAGTAAAGCAATATATTTGATCAATTTAAGCAAAGCTTCAAATTCAGCAAGTTCATCAACAGGGATCCTAAAGTAAAACTGGCCATGTCAAAATATCAATGTAAGATCAAAAAGCTAACAAAGACCACATTAAGAGACAATCAGGTCCTGTATTGAATCATTTTGCTCAAATTTGCTCAAATGCCTATTTTTCAATAAATTTTCATTTGCACTGAATATTGAAGTTGACTAATGATCTAACTTAGTGATAAGATCCTGGACTAGGAGCCATCCACAAAATCATCCTAAGCTTCGACCAGAAGTTGATTAAAGGTATATCTTAGTAAAGAAGATCCTGGACTAGGAGCCATCCACAAACTCTTTCTAAGCTTCTACTAGGGCGATAAATCTTGAGGTTCATGTTATTTCTGACAAGCAGTCCCCATGAGATCGTTTGGTTCATCAAACTATCTCCAAGTTCATGTCATTGACAAGCAGTCTCGTAAGAATAGTTTGGCACAATTTAAGCATAAGACAATCTTTTGATTTTTCATGTTTCACAAGAGCAGTTTTAGAATCTCAAGAACACTAGAAGCTCAAGTAATGGTCAATTTTAGATTAAAGAGCTAACAAAGCAATTCTGACAGGGCCAATGTCACAAAAGGAGCACTAATTGCGCAACTCGCTAAAACATCCACAAATTATTACAATTTTTAGTTCGAGTTGTTTTAATGTTCTAGCTCATATAGCAAAGACTTAGCTACACAAGTTGGCAAACCTAGTTGGGTCTAAAGGTTTGGTGAGGATATCAGCCAGTTGAACCTCGGACTCCACAAAGTAAAGCACAATATCACCTTTTTCGACATGGTCTCCAAGGAAGTGATAGCGAATGTCTATGTGCTTAGTCCTAGAGTGTTGCACAGGGTTCTTAGCAATGTTAATAGCAGACGTGTTATCACAGTAAAGAGGAACACTAGCAAAATTTAACGCATAATCCTTAAGAGTGGTTACCATTCACAATATCTGACTACAGCAACTAGCAGCAGCTACATATTCTGCTTCAGCAGTGGATTGTGCAACAGAGGACTGCTTCCTAGAAGACCAAGATACAAGAGAAGTGCCTAGGAAGTGACAGGTGCCTGAGGTACTCTTCCTATCTAACCGATAGCCCGCAAAATCAGAATCTGAAAAACCCCTAATGGACAAAGCAGAAGAGCAGGAATACCAAATACCATATAAGAGGGTAGAGTGTAAATACCTGAATATGCGCTTAACGGCTTGGCGATGGAAAGTTCTCGGGGACGCCTGAAACCTTGCACAAAGGCATACCGTGAAGTGAATGTCCGGTCTCGAGGCCGTCGGATATGTAAGGAGCCGATCATCTGCAGACTGCGTTGATCCACGGCTTCTCCTTCCTCATCCGATCCAAAGCGAATGGTTGCCATGGGAGTGGAGATTGGCTTGCAGTCACCCATGTCGAAGCGTTTGAGTAGATCTTTAGTGTACTTCGTCTGATGGATAAATGTTCCTTCCTTGCATTGCTTTATTTGAAGCCCCAAAAAGTAATTGAGCTCTCCCATCATACTCATCTCAAATTCCCTAGACATAGTCTCGGAAAAGCTGGAAACAAGAGCATTAGAAGAACCACCAAAAATAATATCATCAACGTAAATTTGGGCAAGCAAGAAGTCATTATCACGCCTAAGAATGAATAAAGTCTTGTCTACCTTACCCATCTCAAAATCATTCTTAAGCAAAAAGGTCTTAAGTCTATCATACCAGGCTCTAGGGGCTTGCTTAAGACCATATAAGGCTTTTGATAGCTTGAATACATGATGTGGGTGTTTAGGATTCTCAAAGCCTGGGGGTTGTTTAACATAAACCTCTTCTTCTATGAAACTATTTAAAAATGCACTTTTAACATCCATCTGATATAATCTAAAGCCCTTAGATGCAGCAAATGCAAGCAGAATAGGAATGGCTTCTAGTCTAGCAACAGGAGCAAAGGTCTCATCAAAATCCAAACCCTCAACTTGGCTAAAGCCCTGAGCTACCAACCTAACCTTGTTTCTAACCACAGAACCATCCTCACTTTGTTTATTTTTGAACACCCAACGGGTTCCTATAACATTATGGCCACTAGGAGGTTCTACTAAATTCCAAACTTTATTCCTCTCAAAATTCTCTAACTCCTCATGCATGGCATTAACCCAGCTAGAATCCGATAAAGCATATGTTATATCGCGAGGTTCAAAAGAAGCAACAAATGCAGAATGAGAGTAGAGATTTGAATCATTATACCTGGAGCGAGTGACTCGCTCATGGAGATTACCTATTATCTGATCCGGAGGGTGCTACATTTGAATATGAAGTGGTGCACCTGGAGAGGAAAGCATATCTTCGACCTCCGCAGGTACTGCTGATGATGAATATGCAGCAGGAGCCTCATCTAAAGGCGAAGTAGTCACAACAGGTTCCTACGCTGAAGAAGGAGTGTTAACAGCAGCAGGTGGAGGACAAATATCAGTTTCATCCTCATCTTCCTCCACAAAAATACTCTCTGTCACCTGTGTATCACCTGAAATATCTGATCTAGCTCCAGAGCTAGTCTCATCAAAGGTGGCATTGCATGTTTCCTGAACAAGATTAGTCTCAACATTAAAAACCCGAAAGCCCATTCGAATGTGCAGGATAACCTAGGAATAGACCATCAAAAGTTCTTGATTCAAATTTATCTAGATTTCCTGTCTTAAGAATAAAACATTTGGAACCAAAGACTCGAAAGTGCGAGACAGAAGGTTTTTTACCAAATCGAAGCTCATAAGGAGTCTTGCCCAAAGAGGGTCTTAAGAAGACACGATTTGCAATGTGGCAAGCAAGATAACAGCCTTCAAATTTCAAAATCTCCTCGGTGTGCTATACTCATCTAACATCGTCCTAGCCATCTCGACTAAGGTCATGTTCTTCCTTTCCACCACGCCATTTTGTTGAGGGACGAGTGGAGAAGAGAACTGATGCTCAATACTACGCTCAGCATAAAAAGAAGCAAACGAGGCATTCTTGAACTCCGTGCCATTGTCACTGCGGATCGCTCTTAAGGCACCAGGAAGTTCAGAAGCTAAACGAAGAAACAAGATCATGATAATGATCAAAAGCTTCATCCTTCGAAACAAGAAAGAACACCCAAGTGTATCTCGAAAAATCATCAACTATGACCAGAATATACCATTTGCCACCGACTGACCGAACCCTAGCAGGACCAACAGTATCCATATGAAGTAATCGTCCGGTCCCATCACCATGACCATAGTCCTTTGAAGGATGTGAGGCGCCAACTTGCTTGCCATGCCTACAGGGCGCACATACAGTATCTTTGACGGCTTTGAGTTTGGGCAAACCTCTCATAAGCTCAAGGTTGCTAACTCGCGTTAGATGATCAAAACCAATGTGCCCCAAACGTCGGTGCCAAAGCTAGAAATCAGAAGAAGTTGTAAGCAAACATTTAAGAGATCCAGCAAGAGATTCAAAAAAATCAGCTCCAAAAATTCTACCAACTATAGAAATCTCAAAAACAAGCTCACCAGCAGAATCAAGCACCCGACAAGCATTTTTCTTAAATCTAGTCTCATATCCATCATCAAGAAGCTGTGAGACAGAAAGCAGATTATACATAAGCTTGTCCACAAGAGCGACGTCCTTCAGGATGAATTTTGTCGTTCACCCTGATCAATCATGTTCCTTTAATTCGCCCTTGTGTATCATCTCCAAAGGTGATGAAGTCATCACCTGTCGTCCGCGTGAAAGAGGTGAACCATCTTGAATCTCCGGTCATGTGGCGTGAACACCCGAAGTCGACGAACCACGTGTTCTTCCCCCTTCCGCGGCAATCCTGAAAATCAAGGAACAGAAGAACGATGTGTCTCAACATCAAGTTAGTTAAACAAGATTTAGGAACCCAAAGATTAAGACACACATCTCATGAGTAGTATGCAAAGCAGAAGTGTTATCCTTGATTTTATTTGCATTCCTATTATGAGCAATGGTCACACGAACATGAGAATTATCCTGTCTAGGAGCATGATGATAAGCATGTGAAACAAATTCTAAACCAGGTTTATTCTTTTCAAAATAACCATGTCTCATAAAAGCTTTAGGTTGAGTGGATAAAATACTAGCAAAATTTTTCTTATCATTTTTCAACCTACGCCAACAAAACTCAATCAAGTGCCCACTCTTTTTGCAATAAGTGCAATGATACTTAATACCACTAGAAGAAGCAACTTTTGTTTGAACAGATGGTTGAGCAAAACCTACAGATTTAAAAGAAGTTTTTACAGGTTGGGTTTTGAACTCAACTAAGCCATTTTCCAAGACTTGAGTGACTTTTGGCTTTGAATTGTCTTGGATAACGTTGTATCATATCCCTTGCTTTTTATAAGAAGTTTTAGACTTATCAAAAATCATATTTAACTGTTTCTTACTTTTAGAAAATTTCTCTAATGTGTCCTGAAGGTAAGCATTTTCTTTTTCAAGATTAGTACATAACTCACAAGTTTTGCCTTTAATAGCTCTAGCATATTTTTCCTTATATAAAGTAGTTTCAAGTTTAAGAGCAGGACATGAAGCACATGTAGAAGACTTAATAATGTCCTTAAGCTTGGCATATTTAGCTCTAACTGCTTCTAAGATATCTTTAACTTCATATTCGCGTTCTAAACAAAAAGTGCAAAGACTAGAATCAACAGCACCAGAAGCAATCAACTTGCTAGACTCTAAGCATTTTTCACAAGGAGCAGATTTAATTTCAATTAGCTCGGTTCTAGCATTTTCAAGTTGTTGCAAAGCAATATTGTGAGCAGATTGTAGTTTAGCCAATTCTGAGTGCATATCATGACAAGATAAGCATTCATCAGATTCAAGAGTCTTAACATTTGCAAGTTCTAATTTCAGTTTATCAATTTTTGACTCTAGTTTCTTATTTTTAGTCATGACAAATTCTAGCGTTTTATCTTGACTAAGCAGTTGCTCATACATGGAATCATATTTAGCAGAAAGGACATCATAAGAGAGAGGTACCTCATCGTCGTCAATGTCATCAGTGTCGGCCATGGAGCACATGCCAGTGAAGTCTTTGGCCTTCCTTTTCTTTTTGTCTTGAGAGATCTCCTCGCTCCCGGAGTCCACATCGCTCAAGGATTGATCCTCAAAAGCGGTAAGAACCCGGTGAGCGGCCTTCACAAGCTTATTAGCCTCATACCTTGATTTGTTGAATCAAGGCTTCTTCCAAGCTGGCTTTCCCTCCTTATGATTGCTCTTACCTTTCAGCTTAGGGCAATTTGCTCGGATATGATTGAGCTCACCACATTCGTAGCATGTCACCGGACCACCTCTCTTTTTGTTTCTCACATTATTGTAGGCCGTGTGAAATTTTTTAGCAAGAAGGGCTAACTCAAACTCAGGGATACTCTCAAGCTCCTCTTCATGAATAGCAGCTAAACAAGCAAATAAAAATCCAGAAGAAGATTCAAAAGAACAATCAGAAGCTCTTTTGAGAGGATCTGCTACCAAAGCTAAATTATCTTTCTTGGGATGGTCAACTCTTTTAATTTTATGAGTCTTGAGTTTTCTATAAAGCAACTCCAAAGTAAGACTCGAAAGATCAACATTCTCTTCTATAGCAGTAGCCTTCATCTCCCACTCCTTGGTGTTGATTGCAGCCAAGAGATGGGTGGCATTTTCAGATTGAGAGTATTCAATATCAACAGCTTTCATCTGATTAATCACTTTATTAAAGCGACTGAAAATGTCATCGATGCTCTCTCCAGGACGCATCTCGAATTTGTTGTATTCACGCTTGTAAACTGTTTGACGCACTTTCTTGATTTGGGACGAACCCTCATGATATGTTTCGAGGGTGTTCCAAATCTCGTGCGCAGTTGCAATATTGCAAATCCTATCATATTCTTGTCTACCAAGCGCACCATATAAAAGGTTCTTGGCCTTATTGTTGTTAGCCAAAAGAAATGCAGAAGCAGGAGTTGCAACATTAGGAATAATGAGCGGGGATCGAATAACGTCCCATATAGCTTGTCCCTCGCTCTCAAGGAATACTCGCATACGATTCTTCCAATAGGCATAGTCATGCCCATCGAAGATATGCGGTTTAGTGGAGAACTTATCCATCGCCTAAGTTCAGTGACTGGTTAAGATCAAGATTGAACTAACCGGGCTCTGATACCACTTGTTGCACGAAAAAGGCGACTAGAGGGGGGGTGAATAGGAGCACGCTCACTTTTTCACAAATTATGAATTCAACACAATTTCACTCCAATAGCTATGAGGAAGCTATGAAGATCAATATACTAGTACAGCGGAAGACTAGTATTGAATTCAAATTAATCCCCTAAGCAATATGACAAAATCATCAAAGATTAAAGCAACACAGTGCACTGGCGGTCTGACCTCTGGACTTGACCGGTCGAACCGATTTTCTGGCGGTCGACACCTGTTATATCCGGCGGTCGGACCAACGCTAAATCGGTCGGATCGGTGGTGGTGAGGCGGTCGGACGGCTGGGCTCGAAAAGAAGAAACGGCCGATGACGAAGTTGCAAATAGATCTAACTTTTGATTCTCAACTCCAAACTTGATGAAACTTGGTACACACCTTCTATATGATATTAAGGGTCTATTCCAATCAACAATTATGATAGTTCTTGGCTAGATCCTGATCAATTATCGTTTAAGTAAGAGAAGGTCTAAAACCGGGTAAAAACGAAAACTTGATCCTAATGCTTGCTCGTGGGTGATTGATGATCAAGATGATCCTAGATGGGTTCCCACATGTCACAGCAAGCTTTACCATGTGAAGAAATCAATCAAAACTTCACGGATCAAAGAAAGCCATAAAATCACAAAATTGAAAGCAAGAACGAAAAGAGAGTTATCTCAAGCAAACCTTGCATAGATTAAATTCGTGATTGATGCTGGATTACACCCACTCCATCAAGGAACATTGGTCAATCCAAGATCACGAAAATCACCTCAAACCATCAAGAGCCCTAGCTTCCACCTCAACTCCCCCTAAGCCAATTAGGGTTTTGAAACATAAAAGAGGCGAGAGAGGTGGTGCAGCCACCTCCTCCTCCTATTTATAGTAGAGGCCTAGAACTTCTAGGGTTTGACTTTATTGGGCTCCCGTTAAGGCCCACTAACAAACGGGTCACACACGCACGCTTCGCAAAGCGCCGTCTTTAACCTTTTGACCTAAATAAACTTCACCTAGCGTCATCTTGTGCCTCAGATTTGCTAATAGATCACCCTTGTCCATCTTGCGTCACGCTTGAGTCATTGACCTCACCCGGCATCGTCGATCATTCTGGACATCAGCTCTCCAAGCCTAGTCCCGATCTTCCTCGCCGTTGACCGTCGTTGATCACCAAGCAACATTCACAACCATAGACAAGCAAACACGAATTCGGAAACAAGTTCTTTACAACTTGACCCATGTTAGTCAAAACATGCATCATGCAATACATATTCCATGAAACCAATGAACTTGACCCAACAAATTAAGATCACCACGAAGTTGGTCGATGCATAAGTGGAAATCGGTCCGACCGCCTCGTGGTCGGTCGGACCATCTCTAACGGTCGGATCGCTCATTGTGAGCCGATCGTCGCCTATCGCCGGCGGTCGGACCGCTCCCTGTGAGCCGGTCGGACCGCCACAAGGGACTTAGCCGAATTTCAAGCCCTGAAATTCTGAAACTTTCTGGAAATTTAAAACGAATAGAACTTTTGCTTGGGGACTCCAAAAATTATGAGACCAAGTGCATTGGGATCCCCTCACTTACCTACACCCTCTATTTTTGGCCCAGCACATTCTGACACTCTTTGGTCACGGCCGTCCGATCACAGACATGGCCGGTCCGACCGATTTGGGACCGGTCGGACCGCCATGCTATGGCCGGTCGGACCGCCCCTGTCCAGAAAGCCTGAACTTTGTCGAAAACCTTGTGAAACGACTAGATGAAACAATGATCTGGAGCATATCCCCATGATATCCACACTAAATTTTTCCATAACCATTTAAATAGTTTTTTAGTGGATACACAGAAATACTTCAAGTGTGGGATTTATTAGGTACACCATCACCATCTTTTACTACTAGATGAATTTTCATGAACCAAGGAGAAAACTTAGGTAGTGCCAACGTTCCAGGCCGAAACAATAAACAAGAGTCGAAACTGTTAACCAGGATGAGAGGTGAGGAGGCGAAGATACCGTCGCCTATAGTTTGTGGTAGATAGATCTGTTCATGGGCTGGCTCGATTTTTTCATGCTTGGGCTGGGCTGGGTTTGACGTCGGGCCGAGCTTGATCCCCAATTTCCAGCTTGCAAGCCTGGTCTAGAGCTTGATAAAGCCCGATTAGATAAAATAAAGGATTAAAAATATATTTTTTATTCAGGAAAATTTTGAAAATAATAGTTTATTAGGGGGAAATACTTTTAATTTTTAAAATCGAAAAGGAGGAAATCGGCCTTTTTCTATCTTCGGATCAGGCTAGGCTTCAGCTTGGCCATTAAAGACCGGGCTTTTCCAAGCCCAGCCTAGCCCGGCATTTGAATAGGTCTAGCCGCAGCTCGACTGACCAACCATAAGGAACCAGCAAGAGGGTGGATCATTGAGGATAACCTATTGCTATTGAGTTGTATACATCAATTAATTCACCTAAAAGCTACATCAATTAATTCACCTAAAAGCTTAAACTGATATGAAAAATAGCCAATATACTTTAACGCTCCCTCACTACCTCTCACATCTAAGTTGCTCTAGGCCTGAGATGAGGATTAAAAGTGGCCCATGATTGTTATTATTTTAAATGTGTTAGCTAGGTCTTGAACTGAGGACCTCTTGGCTCAAATTTTATATTGAGTTGTATGCACCAATCAGTTCATCAAAAGACTTAAACTGATGAGAAAAGTTGGACAATATACTTCACGATAGCTGTCCACTGGGATAGTGCAAGTTTTGTTCGATGAAGTGTTAATCACATGATGAGGTGCTCCATCGAAAGGTCATTTTTTTTTTTTTCTTGGATGGTCTCGTTCTGGTAGCATTGTGTTTACGAGGCATAAGGTGGTGACGACTAATGATCCAACTAATTACGTTCCTCAGCCAGACTGACCAAAATGACGATGAGTAAATTGATGCTAGAGTAACCTATTTTACAGGAGTTGTGGTCTTTGTCTAACAAAAATTCCGAAAACCAAAAGCTCAACATGAACCTTAGGGTCTATTTGGAACGGATGTGCTTTTTGAAAAGCGGTTTTCAGTTATACAACAGGGCTAAACTGCTGGGCTGAAGAGTTTTGGTGTATAGTTGTTTGGCTTTTAGGTAGTGTCGGGACCCCGGGTCGTTGGACCCAAGCCCTCTGTGTATTCTGAACTAGTCTCATGATCAGTAGCTAGTCCATACAGTTTGCAATATCAATGAAATCATATTCATACAACAAGGTAGCTAAGAAGTAGACAAAATAATACTACTTAGTAGCAAAACGATCTTATGGTCAAGTCTTATAGAGTTTGCTACGTCGGGCTTAAGACATCAGAGTAAACTTGCAGCGGAATGAAACAGCTCGTGGTAGCGATCCGACATGCCCATAGGCAATCGAGGGGAGAGCACGACCTAGTTCGCATAGTCTTTAAAATATTTCTCATTGTAGAACTATGCGTTACCTGGTTCTTCTGCGGGGACTGATCAACAAATGACGTATAGCCGTAAGCACATAAAGTACTCAGCAAGTCGTAGGAAAATGTATGCAAATAGTATTCACGCAAGGCTTGACAAAGATAACTTTATGGCTATTTTGCATAAAGCAGTATTGACAGTAAATAATTTGAATAACATAATTTAAAAGGTTAAGTACACAAGTAAACAAGTTCTTTGAAACAACTAGTAAACACCTCGTTCACTTCCCAACCATCAACCAACAACCAGATCACTTATCAACCAAACCATTCTAATATTTTTATGAAAATCCACCTGTCGTGTGAAATCACTAGGCATTGTTCATAACCGGGGACACGACTATTTAAATAGTTTTTAACAATTTGCAAAGGTTGTACAGCTTGACCCACAAGAGATAATCATCTTAATAAAAACATACGTTTCCTTATACATGTGAATCAAGGAGAGACTATCGCATGGCTTTTACAAAGCTCTATTTTGACTCGGTGATGCTCGCTAAAGTTTCACCATGCGCGGCCCCCTCTTGTTCCATAATTAACCAAAACATAACCGAATAAAATATTGCTAATTAATTGGTCAGGTTCACCTCATAAATAGACTTGTGGTTGTATGTATGGCTCAGATCAATGAAGCACAAAGTTAAGTCCTTAGTGACTACTCAGTCAATACTACCTCATCCCATGTGCCTCCTGCACCCAAAATGTGTCTCCCGCACCCCTTTTACTGCACGATCACTCGCCGAGTATAAATCATTTTGTTCACACAAGCCAATGACAACCCTTTCCATGGCACAATATTTTATAACGACGACATCGCACCACAATTAACACAACTGTGACCTCGCACCACAGCTGCACAACAGTGGCATCACACCAATTCCATATATCATTATGTCAAGTTTAATCATTTATGAACATGTGATCATGAACCCCATCGTAACTAAAGCATGACTAAGCATAATATGGTACCCATATCGGTAAATAAATATGTCAAACTAAAATTAACCCAACCTATGGTGTCCAAGGATTTATGTCATTCAAGGGAATATGTCAATAGCAATTATTCAAGGTGGTATAATGACAATTAGGTATTTAACTATTTTCGAAAGCAGTTATTATAAAACTAGCTATGCATGTTGATATAAAAATAATATAATTTTAGAAAATGGGTACGACATGATCAAACGTCTACGACTTACCTTCGTTGAAGAGTTGAGACGCTTCGGTCGTCGGGTCTAAGAATTCTTCGGAAATGCCGGAATTTATACACATGAAAAGAGCCAAATAACTAAAATAATTCCAAATAAAATAAAAAATCCAAACTATAACCAAATGAAAGGCACTGAATTTAGATGGATTTAGAAACAAGAATTATTTGATTTGGAGTTCGAATGCGAAAGATATAGCGTAAACCATTTCTGCTGGAAGAGAAAATCCAACAATAGGGTTTCAGCTACTATTCACTGGTTCAACTACACGTGGTCGAAAGGAGGTTCGACTACACCTGATTGGAAGGAGGGTTCGACCACAGCCTGAAGCAGCAGCACGGTGAAGTCTAGCGATAGAGCTCTTCGGACCCGATGACTCGCCGATGCTACGCGCCACAGCGAGTGGCGGTGAAGGTGGCAACGGGGAGAGGGGAGCGAGGCAAACCCAAGGCGCACGGTTTCAACGGCGAGGCTCGACAGAGTGACCGATGGCGAGAGGAAGAGCGGTGACGAGATCCGGCTTGCGGCGGCGCTAGAGCTCCAGCGACGTTTTAGCGATGAGAAGGTGCGACGGGGTCGAACGCGCCCTTGCGAAGCCAACGAAGGCAACCACGAAGGCGGAGAGCTTCAACGGCAGTGCTAGAGGCGGAGGCGCGAGCTACGACCGGCGGATAGCGGCGAGGACGGGGTGAGACAAAGGGGGAGAGTTGGGAAAAGCAAGAGGGGGTCATGATGCTCCATTTATAGAGGAAGGAGGAGTATTGGAGAAGCTTCGCGGCATGGTTGGAGATCTGGACGACACGGGACAAGGGCTGCGATGGGGACGAGACATGAGCAGGTGGGGAGGAGAAAGAACAGAGGGGGTTGGTGCGGCGAAAGACGGGCAATTAAATGCGCATGCTGCCATGGGAAAAAAGGCAGGATTCACGCAAGAGGCGATGACTTTCGTCGTGTCGGGGAAGAAGGTGGGTGCTGGCAGCAAGGGAGAGAGGAAGGAGACGGTGACCACACGAGGGAGGCGCCGACAAGTGGGGCCCACCTGCCGGTAAGGGCGAGAGTGGGAGGTGGAGCGTTCTAGCGCGCAGGGAACGGGCTGACGGGATTTTGGCCCAAACAGAGGAACATGAATTTAAATAGATTTTTTATTTACAGAAATCGAGAAAAAAGAAATAGGTTTTTAGAAAATATTAAATAAAGTCCAAAAATTCAATAAAAATACACATAAATTCCTTGAGTCAATTGGAACTTAATAAAATGATATAAAACCATAAGATGCCTTTTAATTTTGTAGATAAATTATTTTTAATTTTGGGAAAAAGAAAAAACCCTTTTTAAATCTAGAAATTCCAAGGAAAATACTTTAAATAATATTTTTGACTTTAAATTCCAAAAAAACAAAATAAATCAAGTTTTAACTTAATTAAAGTTTGGTTTAGTCATTTAAATTAATTTTAATTTCCAAAATTTCAAGTTAAACTTTAACAACTCAATAAAATTCAAATGATTGTTTTTATTTTGAAAATGTTTAAAAGCCTTGAAAATTGGGATGTTACTGGTAGGCTGGCTGCAGCTTCCGAGATGAGAAATGTCTGAAATGCCCCTGAGAATGGTAATAGCTTGTCTGATGCAGTTTAACGCAATTAACAACATTTAACGATAATTGATGACTATTAACGACGACTAACGTAATTGGCCGCGATTAAGGACGATATACCGTAAACAACGCAATAAACCACAATTAGTGTATTTAACAATAATTATTATAATAAACATTTGTTACAATAAATTATTATTACATAAATAATTATTACAATAAGTAATCATTACAATGAATAATGAATACAACAATTATTTCATTTTACAACAATAATGAATACACACAATTTATTATTACATCAAAAAAAAAGAAAAAAATACAGTGAATAATGACTACAACAATTATTCCCAAACAATTATTTCATTCAGCAACAATTATTGCATCGAAAAAAAGGAAAAAAAGAGAACAATACAAAGCCGCCCGGGAGAGGAGGTACACGCGGAAGAACGGAGGAGGAGGGCGACGATCGCGGGAGGAGGGAGGAGGAGGCCGACTGCCGCTGGAGGGATCCAGGATCCCGATCTGGACCCGGGCGAGGCCGGCGGGGAGGAGGTCAGCGCCGGGAGAGGAGGGCCGCGGGAGGAGCGCAGGGGAGGAGGGTGGAGCACTGGGAAGAGAGAGGAGTGGGAGGAGGTGGGGCCATGGAGGAGGAGGAGGAGGGCTCGGGCGCAGGCGAGGAGAGCGGGGAAGAGGGAAGAGTAGTAGGGGCTGGGGGGGGGGAGCCGATGGAGGGTTATTTATGCGATGGCAAGACGCGGGTAAATACCAGTGAACTCAAAGGGTAAATACGAAAGAGAGGTGGTGGGAAGCCGCGGAAAGCTACCCCGTGGCGGCTTTCGGTTTTCAACCTTTTCATATTAAGACGACTTCTGGTCTCTGAGAAAGCCTTTTCCTAAAGCTGACCATTTAGTTCGACTTCCGACTTTTCCGGTCGAAATCCGGAAGCCAAAGCCGAAACAATCACTTCCTTTGCCTATCAAAGCCATATCAGGATAACCAAGAGAAATAAGAATTTACATAGTGGCTAAGCGACAGCGAAGTATAATACCATACTTGAAGTTGCAGCACACAACCGGTGGCCGCCTCCCTGCGCCAATAATGCGCGGCATCGCTTCCGGCCTAAGCCTCGGCCCACTCCCAACCGTCCGATCAAAATCCAACGCCCCACACCGCCACACCCTCCTCCTGCCCCTCCCTGCTCCCCACCTCCGTCTCCGGCGATCGCCGGAGCCCTCGCTGCCGTCCACCCGCCGCCGCAGCTGCCTCATGCCTCCTCCCTCCTCGTCCGCCACCAGCAGCGGCGGCAGCTCCTTCCCCGAGCTGACGTCCGCCGCGGACTTCGCCGCCGTCGCTTCCCCCGGCGGCCGCGTCTCCGTCGTCGGCTTCGGTTCCCTCCTATCCGGTGAGCAGCACTGCAGCTGTCACCGTCAGCGCTCAGTTCTCCGAACCCTAACCTTAGACCTAACATTTCGAGGCCCCAAATGGCAGAGCGGAGCGCGAGGAGCACGTTCCCGGATCTAGAGGGATTCCGGGTGGCCGTGCTTCGAGGATTCCGGCGCGTCTTCGCCCACGCCGCCCCCATCTTCTTCGAGCGTGGCATCGCCATCGAGGCCACCAAGGTGCGTATACTCATGTCAGTATACGTATGTATTGGTGTATGCGTATTTAGTTTAGTTAAATTTCCTGTATAATTCCGTGTCTAGTGTAGCTTGTGATTCTTCAAGGTGTATAGGATTTCGATTGGGACATGGATGCCTTGTAGTTTGAGATGTGTAATTCTGCCTGAATGTTGTGATCTTTGAAACTTCGGGATGAGTTTGGGGCATTTGGGCATCTACTGTATGTCCTTTGTGATAGCAGTGCTGCCTTTTAGGAGTTTCATTCGTACGTTCCGTTCTGCACTGTAGGAGGTTAGATGCTAGTCCTTGCTCCTCGAGAAAAAAGAACATGCTAGTTCTTGCCGAGGCTGTTGGAGAATGGTTTTACGGAATCATCCAGAAGAGTAAATTGAACTAGGCACGCGTGTAAGTTTTGTATAATCATTCTTGTGGTTTTAATTTTGTTTGTGGCACACTCTTATGGTCTCTATTGTCTGTGTGTACTTCTTTTACAGTTTTGATTTGCTCTCAGTTTTGGCTACCTAGGTTGCCCGGATCAGGGATTGAAATCTCTGTGCGGGAAAATCCTACCGATGGCGATGCGATCAGAACCGCCTACATCGTAAATTAAAAAAAACCGGCCCGAATTCAAATTTCAAAATTTGAATATGGATTTTCTCGGACGATTCTGCGTAGAACAGAAAAAAGGAAAAACCGGGAAAACCGGAAAATGGTGAAAATGGTAATTAGCAAATTTAAATTTGGAATAATGCAAATATTAATGAGAGTGTTTCAAGTTGTACATAAAAAGCTTGATTTTCCAAGGATAGCTTTCTAGTTACATGACTCCACCTCCTAGAAGGATAGCTTTCTAGTTACATGAGCTACCCTTAGGAGCTAGTATTTTTAGCAGAAATATGAAAGTTGGACTTGGTCGGCTAGTCCTGGCCAAACAAATGCCAGTATATTGATACTAGTAATCATACATATGAAACATGTGTCGTTGAACAAACTATTAGCAAATACTTTTTCGTATCTCTTATTAATCATATCGCGTCACTAAATGATTTGAAAGTATAGGATTAAATAATCAATCCAATCCTGAGCAAATAATGATGCAATCCAATTCTCTCATAGTTGCATGCAATCCATTTAATGAGAAAGTGTTTCAAGTTGTACATAAAAAGTCCTCATTTATGTTTTAATAGTGTTAAATATACTAAAAACTAATGTTTCAATACATAATCTAGCATAAGAATGCCTAAACCAACTAGGGAAGGACATTATGGAGTCAAAAATTCAAATTCAAATTTTAAAAATTTAGTAGGTATTTTTTTACTTGCCCGACCAGAACTAAGCGATTCGCACGGCTTTTTTATCCTCGCCCGGATACTCGACACGGATATAGATACGCGATACGTCGATATAGCGATACATCATTTTCCCAAAAACACCGATACATGTATATATACAAAATAAAAATTTAAAAGTACAAAAATTAATGAATTGCAACCATCTAGGGTTCAACCTACTAGTGCAGAAATATAGAAGACGTAAGTTGTGGTGCACAAATACCATATCTCAACACGTTTAGGGTTTAGCCTACAACAATGCAATTGCAATCGAATTCCATGCAGTTGGTAAAAAATAAGAAATTAAGAAAAGGTGGTGTTGAGTATTGTTGAGTATATGGGCTTTATGCCAGGTAGCCCATGTAGTGTGTATGTATATACTGAGTGAGGAATAGTGAAGAGATAAGAAAATACATTCACAAATCTACATGGTATCAGAGCACTCACCTGTGCCCTAACCCTAGGCGCTGTGGTGGTGGCGCCTGGTGCCCGGTCCTGGTGGAGGCGGAGGGCAGGGAGGTGGCGGCCTGAGCCCATTGAGGCACTAGGAGCGGCGCAACCGCGTGCGGGAGGAAGACGAAGGGACCGAAGGCGTCGTGCCCTGAACTGCTTGTGGCCGCATCGCTCTGGGGCGAAGTCGAGGGTCGCGGTGGGGAGCTCGCTGCGGCGTAAGGAGAGGCGCAACCGCACGCAGGAGGAGGACGAAGGGACCGAAGGCGTTGGTGGCCCTGAGCTTGCTGCGGCATGCGGAGAAAAGGAGGACGAGAGAGGCGTCCCTAAGCTTGCTGCGGCGTGCGGAGAAGAGGCGGACGAGAGGGCTCGCTGTGGCGCGCGGCGAAGAGGGGAACAAGAGCGTCGCGGGCTCGCTGTGGCGCGCGGTAGAAGAAGGGGGAAGAAAAGACGAAGGCGCTCTTGTTGTGCCTGCTTCGGTAGAAGAAGGGGGAAGAAAAGACGAAGGAATCAAGGACTGTAGTCGGAGGTATTTCTCTCTATTTGTTGTGACTCTTTGTTTGCTATGAAGAGAGAGAAAGTGCTGCCGTAGTGAGCTATGTGGGAGAATCAAGGATTGCAGCTTGTGCTTGAGAAGTTGGCACAACTTCTTAAAGAGAAGACGAGTGGGGCATTGTCCTCAGGTAGGACAATTGTCCCTTATGCTGAGACGATGCAGAAAATAGAATTGATGTCGAATGATGTTAAGTTGGAAGGTGTGAGAAATTACTTGAGCTGGTCACGGAGGGCATTGTTGATCCTGAGGACAAAAGGGTTGGAGAGCTTCGCCAAAGAAGAATTCAATTGAGCCGGCGGACAAGACGGGTGCAGAATGGCGAACTTGAGCACTACCAACTCACTGGTGGTGGCGTGTTGAGTTCGGTGTCTCCGACTATTGCTGCAACTGTCGAGATCATCTCAAATGCGGCTGAGGTATGGAAAACTTTGTCAAAATTGTACTCGGGAGTAGGGAATGTGATGTTGATGGTTGAGACACAAGAGAGAGTTAGCGATCTGAAAACTCCGTGATGGAGTATGTTGCTGAGTTGCAAAGATTGTGGGTTGATCTAGGTCACTATGATCCTCTTGAGTTGCCTCATGCAGACTACATATCCACTGTTAAGAAGTGGATTGAACGCAGATGGGTGATTGAATTTCTGAAAGGGCTAAATCCAAGATTTGATGGAAGACGAGCTACTATCTTTCACCAGCCTACTCTTCCTACACTGGAGGAAGCAATTGCTGCTATTGCACAAGAAGAGACTAGATTAAAGGTGATGACAAGCACTACATTGCCAGTTACTCGTTCCGTCTTTGCAGTAACTGAAACAAGAGATTGCTTCAATTGTGGTGAGACGGGTCACCTGAGTCGTAACTGTCCCCATCCTCGCAAGCCCAATCGGGGTAAAGATCGGGTCTATGTTAAGAGTGGACAGAAAGAAGGTGGAAGCAAGGGAGGCAAGAGTAGCTACAAGGTGAACTTTACAATGACCGGAGAAGAGTCGCCTGAACGTGTGGAGGTGTCAGTTGCAGAGCTAGAGGAGCTGAGGCAGCTAAAGAAGAGAGTTGAAGATTTAGGAAACGAAAGGACTGCGATTGTATCCGGTGCTTCCGCTAATCTGGCTCACTCAAATCCAGGTAAATGGATTATAGATTCGGGTGCATCAACACATGTTACAGGTATGTTGGATGAATTTAAATCATATACTCCATTCTCACCCACATACATGGAAACTATCCAAATGACTGATGGAACATCTCAACCGATTAAAGGTGTTGGTGTTGTCGAATGCAGTCCCTCCATTACACTACCATCAGGTTTACACGTTCCATTATTTCCAGTCAATCTGCTCTCAATAAGATCATTGGTTGATCATTTGGATTGCCGGGTTATATTTGATCAAGAAACTTGTCTTGTTCAGGAGAGACAAAATGGCAGAAAGCTTGGGACTGGCGTCAGGAGAAATGGGTTGTGGTACTTGGATCCAAGGGAGGGAGATGTTGGGCTATGTACCGCTTTGGTGGCGACGTCAAGTGAAGAGGAGGCTAGAGTAATGCTTATGCATTGTCTGCTGAGCCGTATATCTTTTGAAACTTTAAGTAAGGTATTTCCTGATGTAATGAACAGAGTGGACATGAGTAAACTAATATGTGATGCATGTGAATTTGGAAAGCACATTAGATCCTCATATGTGAGCAAGGACTCCGCAGTGTGTCTCCTTTTGTATTTGTGCACTTTGATGTATCGACATCTCCTGTTGTCTTTGCTACTGGCATGAAATATTTTGTTACCTTTATTGATTGTCACACTCGTATGACTTGGATTTATATTATGAGACACAAAACAGAGGTGCTAAAATGCTTCCAAGACTTCTATGCGTATGTCAAGAATCAATTCAATACCCATGTCCAGATTATAAGAACAGATAATGGAACAGAGTATATGAATAAGGAGTTTGATACCTTCTTATCATCCGAAGGAATCTTACATCAAACCTCCTGTCCAGATACACCCCCTCAGAATGGAGTGGCTGAAAGGAAAAATCGTCATCTCTTGGAGGTAACTTGGTCACTCATGTATACTATGAATGTGCCTAAATTTCTGTGGAGTGAAGCAGTTATAACTGCAACATATCTCATCTATCGTATGTCATCAAGAATACTTGGAATGAAGACTCCATGTGAGATGTTGAAAGGAAAAAATGTGTTCATCGTCCCTCCAAAAATATTTGGATGTACATGCTTCGTTCGAGATCACATACTCTCAGTGGGAAAGCTGGATCCTCAGGCTGTTAAGTGAATCTTCCTGGGATACTCTTCTGGATAGAAGGGATATAAGTGTTGGAGCCCTTCTGAATGACACACGTTTGTGAGTATGGATGTGACTTTCAGGGAGTCTGCGCCCTTTTATGGAGAGAGAGAGAGAGTTGATTTGAGTTCTCTGTTTGACATCGACTCTCCTAGCATGGGTGATGCTAGTCGAGAGGGGGAGCTTGAAGTCTCAGGGATTGAGAAAGGTGAACAACCGAGGGTTGTGGTTGGTTCAATTCCATGTCTTATGGGTGAAGATAGGTGGAGAAGGGTCAATGAGTAGGAAAATCTAAGGGTGTATTCAAGAAGGAAGCAGCAGCAGCAGGTAGGGTATAGTTGCAGGGGGTGCAACAACAACAACAGGTTCCAGCGACTGTTAAAGGTGCTGACTTATCTGATGATGAACCATGTGCTACAGATGATTCGATGGATCTGCCTATTGCCCTGAGGAAGGAACCACGAGCTGGGGCAGGGAAACCTCCTCTAAAGTATGGCTTCGAGCATGATATAGTGAACTATGTGTCATATGAATCTCTGTCACCGGAGTACAAAGCCTTTATTGCTTTACTACGGTCTGTAGTAGTTCCAACTGATTGGAGAGCCGCGAAGCAAGACTCCAAGTGGCACGAGGCTATGTTGGAGGAATTGACAGCTCTAGAGAAGAATAAGACTTGGGAGTTTGTACCTCTCCCACTAGGGAAGAAGGTGGTTAATTGCAAGTGGGTCTACACTGTGAAGCAAGACCCAAATGAGAAGATTGAAAGATAAAAGGCTAGGCTCGTTGCAAAGGATTATAGTCAGACTTATGGGATCGACTATGATGAGACCTTTGCACCGGTGACAAAAATGAGTACAGTGAGAATGTTGATATCATGTGCAGCAAATCGTAATTGGCCTTTATATCAACTTGATGTGAAGAATGCATTCCTACATGGTGATCTTCAGGAGGAGGTTTACTGGAGATTCCACCTGGTTGTGGCACACCTCAGACTAAGGGGAAGGTCCGTAGGTTGAGGAAGTCATTTTATGGGCTTAAACAATCTCCAAGAGCATGGTTTGATCAATTTCGTTGTGCTATGTGTGGTATGGGCTACAGTCAGTGTAATGGGGATCACACTTTGTTCTATCGTCTCAGAGGGTCACACCACAATCCTTGCGGTATATGTGGATGACATAGTCATTACAGGAGATGATACTGTTGAGATGTCGCAATTGAAGCAAAGACCGAGCAAGGAGTTTGAGGTTAAGAATCTAGGCCAGCTGAGATATTTCTTGGGCATTGAAATCGAGAGGTCCCCCAAAGGGATAGTTCTCTCACAGCGAAAGTATGTCTTGAATCTTCTCTGTGATACAGGAATGCTTGGATGCCGAGCTGCAATGGCCCCAGTTGATCAAGACCATAAACTGTGTGCTCAGTCAGGAGATCCAGTTGATAAGGAGAGCTACCAGAGGCTTGTTGGTCGTCTCATTTGTTAGAGATTGAGCCGAGATTGAGTCTATCTCTATATTTGGAAACTGATCCTAGAGATAGACTCAATCTCCTATATTTAGTATTTGCTCTAAATATGTTGATAAGTGAAGAAAGGGGCAAGTCCAGTTATGAATAGAAAGTATAGATTAGCTCATTGTAAAAGATCAGACCTTGCTATTTCTTCACGGCTCCTCTCCTTATGTAATCTTTCGGGTGTTCTCCACCCTATAAAAACATGAAGGGATCGGCAGAGATCTTTACAGCCAATAGAGCTTTTCTCACATCATTTACTTGTGTCACACAAGGCCTGGCATCTCCTATGCAGTAAGCGTTGTGAGCGGCTATATGCATGACCCTAGGAGTGGACATCTGGAAGCAGCTCATCGAATCCTACGATATGTAAAGGGAAGTCCTGGAAAAGGCCTATGGTTCAAAAGGAATGATCACCTGGACGTTGATGGCTATTATGATGCTGATTGGGCTAACTGCCTTGATGATAGGAGATCAACATCGGGGTATTGTGTCTTTATGGGGGAAAATTTGGTATCTTGGAGGAGCAAGAAGCAATAGGTGGTGTCCAGATCAACAGCCAATGCAGAATATAGATCCATGGCAATATGCTTGTGTGAAATGCTATGGATGAGAGGTCTCCTATCGGAGTTGAGGTTACTAACAGGTGGACCATTAAAGCTTTGGTGTGATAACCAGTCAGCAATCAACATTGCAAATAATCCAGTTCAGCACGACCAAATGAAACATGTGGAGATGGATCGGTTCTTCATCAAAGAGAGACTTGATGAGGGTACCTTGAAGTTGAGTCATGTAACCTCCAGAAAACAAATAGCCAATTGTCTAACAAAGGGGTTGGGAACTAAGGAGTGTTTGTTGGCAATGTGACAAGATGGGGATGATAGATATCTATCGCCCATCTTGAGGGGGAGTGTTGAGTATTGTTGAGTATTGTTGAGTATATAGGTTCTATGCTAGGTGGTCCATGTGGTCCATGTAATGTATATGTATATACCAAGTGAGTAATAGTGAAGAGATGAGAAAATACATTCACAAATCTACCGAAGGTAAGTATAAAACCTATTTCTCATTGAGCTGTGGATCAAACCATACGTATTCTAGTTTCTTTCAGCGCAAGAAGATGATGTTGGTTACCCAAGTAATTTTAATACCAATTGCTTTGTTATTTGATTTGGGTCTAGATGGACTCTATCCTCAATTGAGTCAAAGGAATTAAATCCACTTCTAAACAAAGAGAAATTAGCTAATTGTTGTTTATTGAATAAATCGACCATATGTTTCTGAGTCGAATAAGGGGAGTTAGAGTAGAGAGGTATCAGGGAAGTTTCGGAGAAGTATTCAAGAAGTATCGGGAATTATTTTCTTTTTTTGAAAACAGGAAAATCACCGATACTTACAGGATACATATCTGGCCGTATTGGGGCTGTATCTGTATTCGATACTGATACGCTGATTTATTGGTTACTGTCGAATGTTACAGAGGGCAAAAGGGCAAAAATACGCTTGGTGTATTACAAGCACTTAAAGGGTGTTTGAAATTAATTATCCTTATCAATGAAATACTATCTCTTTGTCAATTGAGAATGAATTGTAATTCAGCATGTGGACACTTAAAGGTTGCATTGAACAAAATCGAGACTGAAACGGGTTTAGGAAAACATAATAGAATTGGTGTACGAGTCTTGCACAAGCGTAAGAGAATTTTGTTTCTGCTTGAGCAACTTTTCTATAATATGGGTATCGTTGCCTTTGCCATATATGATCATGGAGTAAAGTTGGGTGTTTTATTGAGATATCAAAAAGTTTGAAGTTGGATTTGTATGTTTGAGGATGTATAGTCTAGTGCATACTTTTGTCAGGAGGTTGCATTTTTTGTTTCTTCATTCTTTTTCATTGGTGTATTGGGCTGACTTGTAGGAGTTCTCAAGCTTAAGCGTGGAGCCATGTGAGGGTGAACTGATAGTTGTCACTGTGTTTGAAATCAAGGAGGAGGAGGTACTGTTGTTTACACTATGATAATATGCCATTTTTATTCAGGAGCAAAGGAATGGAGCTTTTCTGAGCTTCTTTTTGTTGCGAAGGACTGAAGTTAATATTGGCAGGTTCCAGCATTCATTGAGAGGGAGAATGAATTCAGATTTCTTGTGGTGGGTGACCAGTTAATCAACTGCTAACTGATTTGGTTAGGTTTTCAGTTTCTTCATCTCAAGCCTGAAGCTGATTGGACTTCAGATTGTTCAGTCCTGAGCTGTAATTTGGACTAATTTTCATGAGTGTTTGTAGCTAATTTTGTTATGTGTCTATATGTGTTAGGTTGTTCCTGAAGGACTGGATGGAGTGCCTTTTATAAATCCAGCAGTAAGGGCTTATATTATATGTCCACAATCCTAGCTAGCTGTAACTTTTCGTTTGCTATTTGGTGCTGCTTCCTGCAATGGAATTATTGTTCTTCTTGCTGGGATTTATTGGTTCAGGTTGTCTGTGCACGCTACAGCGATGAAGAATATTTCCAAGTGAGATGCAAAGGTTGAATCTATATCACACTCAAATTTGTTTCAGTTCTGCATTTCATTTGAATGACTTGCCACTGGCTCTATAATGATGTTGATATCTGTGTTAGTGACAGGGCTTCTCCTTTACCCTTTTGTGTTCAGTGGCCTATTGATCTGTTATCAAAGCTATTGATTGTATACAATATTTGATTTTTTTAAAAAAATTGTTATATTGCATGGTTGTGTTAATTTATCATAATTTATGAGAAAATGATGTGGTATTATGTGATTTTTTTAGGGCTTATGACATATTTATCTGCCTCTGTCATCATAATTATGGATCAGCTGGAGTAAAAACGTATAAATTTCCATGCCTATAGCTCTAGGTAAATACAATGAGAGAACCACAGTTGTTTACTAGACATATTAATTTGATAATTTTTAAGATTGTTTTCTTCTAAAACTGGTTGGCTCATAATACTCTGAAGTCTGAACCACTTGATTCAAGTTCCATTCAAGATTTCAGGTTTCAGTTTCACAGAACTGTAGGATGACAGAAGCACTGAAGTGCAATTAAGATAGACATGTTTGAATCTTACTCAAATAGTGAAAGTTTATGATGGCGAATGAAGCTTTAAGAATAGAATTTCTATTACCATTTTATGGCAAATTGATGCATGCTTATGTAGTTATAAGTTGTTTACTTCAATAGGTATGGGACAGCTCATAATTGTAATTTTATTCCTAATTCCGTTACACACTGAAACATTGACCAATTTTTCTGCAGGAAGCAAGGAAATATATAATCAGCGCTATGGACGATATAACATTGAAAAAATATGGAGAGATGATATTTTACCTTGTCGTCTATATCTTAGACATTGGTAAGTACTTGCTGTTCAAACATCTTATGTTGCACAATCCACAGAGTTGCTTTTTTTTCTCTCTTTAATAAACCCGTGATTAGCACCAGAAAAGGTATCTTGTGCAAATTATAACCACTGTACAGTGTACACCCATGAACTCCACGAATTATTTTAGGCTTATATTTTTGTTGTTCTCCTGGCACAGCACATCAATGACATCTCAAAGCAAGATGCATTCGTCAAGCAAAATGATATCATTGCTTTGTGGCATGTGAAAGCAAGATTTATTTCTGAGGCAAAAAGAAATCATTGCTTTGAACATTCTAGTTATCCAGTAGCAACGCATTTTTGTTGTGTGACTGTCACTACCAGTCATTACTTTATTAGGCGTGTAGAAGCTTGAATCTTTTGATATTACAAGCACCTTTGATGGTTCTGGTTGCTTTGCAGTGTTCTCGCTGCGAAAATCTTGGAGAACCAGCATATAGCAGCTTCTTAGATCACACCTATCTGGGCGACCGGAAAACCACAATAAGGGAATACTTGGCCACCACTGGAGCTGGCATCATGGAAGAGGAGCCTCCCGAGTCGTTAAGAAGCCGCTATGGTGGCTAACCGGACGACGATTCTCATAGCCACCACAGATTGAATTTTCCATTTGCTGCCGTCTATCAAATCAACAATTGGTGCGAACTGGGATGTGCTAAATAATGCATGATGTTTCAGTATAGAAGACCTAAGATTCCGATTTCTCGGCGCGCATACGGCGCCAAAGATCTGATTTATGACCCTATTGTGATTGATGTACAACAATAATTGCGACTATTAGCCACCATAACAGAAACTGAGAGCCATACACGCAGAAAATGAGGACAAAATGCATCTTTTCCGCCCCTTGTTGCCTTTGCTGGTGACTGGTGTTGATTCTCGTGCATTTTTGACGAGGCTGGTGTGGAAGCCGGAGATTTTCGGTCATCCACTAGCAGCAGTTCACCTCACCGTCCGTCCAGGTCAATCGCGCCGCGTCCCGGTCATGGGACAAACTGCACATTCTGATTTGTAATGATCTGCCTTTTGAGGCTTGGACGGCGACATCGCACTCTCTACCAAGAAATTGATGGAAATGGTAGTATTCTCTCATCAATGTGCATCTTGTTCTCTTCCTGACGTCGTTGTAGGCGTGGGCCTGCACGTTATTTAGGATGGCTGCGAATGGAAGAAGAGGCAGACCGCCGAGCAGTCGTCGACGGCGATGCCCCGCCGCTTGCGCCCCCACGCGCGGACAGCGCACTCGACGAGCCGCTTGCCCGCCTTCTTCCTGTCCGGCGTCCCCGCCACGATCTGCACGGCCTCCTCGTTGGAGATCACATCCCAGACCTGCCGGGAAAGTTACCATTTGTCCACAACCATCAGGTGCTGCACTGAAAGAAGGAATATAATTTTGCAAAGAATGGAAATGTATCAATTATTGGTCTCTTACCCCGTCAGTGGCCAAGATGACGAACTGGTCCCGGATGCTGATCCTCCTCTGCGTCACCTCCGGCGCCGAGATGACGCCGTAGTCCTTGACGCAGTAGTCGCCGAAGGCGCGCGACATGGCGAGCCCCGGCGCCTCCCGGTCGGGCAGCCACACCCGGTGCACGCCGGGCTCGTCAGCGAGGCAGTGCACGCGGCCGTTGCAGTGCCTGATGCGCTGCTCCTCCTCTGCAAACCAGATTCCACACCATCCATGTGACTATGCGAGCAATGGCCAAACAAGAATGCATGCACTAGTACGTGTCTGTCACAGCGACTTACGAGGCAGGTTGGGCTTGAAGTCGACGGTGAGCTGGACGGAGGCGACGCCGCCGTCGTCGGACGTGGTCCCCAGGACGGCCCGGGAGTCGCCGACGTTCGCGACAACCATGAGGTCGCCCTTCTTGACGACGGACAGCGCGGTGCAGCCGCTGTGGATGGCGTCGAGGCGGCCGCTGCGGCGGAGCTCGTCGTCGACGGCGGCGCAGGCGGCCAGGTAGGACTGCCTCCAGAGGTCGAACTGGCAGTCGGAGAGCTTCTTCTCGCCGTCGACGAGCGACGCCAGCGCGACGGCCTCCTGCCAGTGGCACAGCAGCGACGGCGGCAGCGACTCCCGGACGGCCTTGGCGACGTAGTGGCCCCACTGGCCGTGCCCGTCGAAGATGCCGCAGAAGATGGTGTCCTCCTGGCACCCAAATCCCTGAAAGAGAATACGGACAAGGAGAAAGCCATGAGCACAAGTCTAGCTAAGCTTGGAAACGCGGAAATCATACAGAAAATTCAACAGTGAGATCCATGTGTTTTGCATAGGCTGTTCGTGGTTATGTTACTGTGAAAATATAATGTTCGAATTCAAGGCCCTATCCCTCCCCTGTTGGCACGAGAACAGATACGCAGTCCATCTCAAGAATGTGGAGAAAAATAATGCACAGTACTATGCGATGTGATTCACTTTTTTCTTTTCCATCTTTGTCAAGTCAGTTTGACTAACCAAAGCTACTTTGGATTCAGATAGCAAGAAATGAAAAAGGTAACACCAAGAAATCTAAACACCTTGTTTCTTCAGCAAATCAAGCCACGTATCACATCTTTTTCCCAGAGAGAAACCCCTAGAAACCAAAAGCAATCACCAGATCCAAGAACCTGGTGAACAGCAAGCTCCAAAACCTATGTCTAGGTACTTGACCTTTGCAATTGACCCTTATCAGTGAATTTGCTTAATCCAATACCAGTAGTCTAGTTAATGGCCTAATAGTTAAATTGTGCTGAAGAGCACAAGACGAACTAAAACACCTCACAAATATATCAGAAAATTGATGGCCCGTCTATATAATATTCAACTGTTTTCTGATCCAAAAATAATCAAATTTTAGTTTATTTATAACTTCATTATATATAAATTACAATAAATTATTTATATAATTTTTGTTTCGTCACGGTAATTATTTTCAAAAATCTTAATAACTTATATTTTCCATCACATCATTCAAAATCTCGCATATACTTTGAGGTTGGGAAAAAATAAAGAAAAAAAAAATCTATACCAACAAAATATGGTAACGTGGTGACCCAATTCAACGTGTAAGTCTCGTATCGGATAAAAATTTAACTATTTTAATAAAAACAGTCAATCGTTGTTTAGCAAAACCAAAAATTGATTCGGTGAACAACGGAAGGAGAAGTCAACATTTAGTACACAGTTACAGAGAAGCTGTTTGATTTCTTCTGTGGTCAGAAACGAGAGCAAGCCAGCAACTAGTCCTAACGCTGTACTATCACTGGCTTCTTTTTCTTCTCTAGGACAGAGGAACAAGGCCAATGAACCATGGCTTCACGCACAATATCTCCTCCATAATTAAATCATGCTCGCTAAAAAAAGTTTAAACATGCCCTTTGATGAGTATTTCTACAACCTGGTGGGGATTTCGTGGACTATATGATATCTCAGCGATGAAAACCATCTCGTATGGCACCATGATCATATATATATTCAACTTGTAATTATGGTCAGTTGGGTACAGTACTAGTCTAGAAAACTGGCCCATCTAGTAATCTAGATGGAAGAATTGTCGAAGAAAAAAGATTTTGGAAATTGAATATTCGAATTCTTTCATGTACTTATCACGTGCCACCAATAATTGTAACCAGCTTAAATTTTCACATGCAGCAGAGAGAGAGAGAGAAGATGAACAGTGACACAGAATTAAGCAAGCAATAAACAGAGCAACAAGAAACTGACCTCCCAAACGATGGAGCAGTCCTGGTTGATGCCCTTCTCGCCGCGGCGGGAGCACACGGCGGCGAAGGTCTCCGATCCCTCGCCCCACAGCGTCCCCGACGTACGCAGCACCGCCGCCGCCTTGCCGTCCCCGCCGTCGCCCTTCCTCTCCGTCCCCATCGACAGCGACCGGGCCAGGCCCTGCAGCAGCGACGAGATGTGCCGCATTCTCGCTGCCCAAGAAAACCGACAGGATCCTCTGATCCTCTCTCAGTTCCTTGGCGATTGATGCAGCAGATACTCGCAGAGCTCAGCTACCACGAACAGAGGAGGAGTTTGTTTGTTTCTTCTTCCTTAGGTAACGAATGAACAAATGGTACGCGTAGTGTTCATGGACAAGAACAGAGGACCAGCCGTCCATGGTGATGGACGGGAAGCATGGTGGCTTGCTCGGGCTGTCACCGTCGCTCCACCTGGATCTCTCTTGTTTCTGGGCGTCCCTTCGGATTGAAGAAACGAGCCTGGACTGGATATGGATAGGACTGGATCAACTCAAAAGGAACGAAAAAAAAAATCTATGCTCCCACGGACAAGAACCAATTAAGAAACACAAGCTCACACAGGATTGATTGATCAGAAGACGGCTCCTTGAGCAACCAAAACAAGTTCTTGAGCGACAAGGGACAGATGACGAGAGAAGGGTAGAAGAAGGAAGGGAAGCGAGAGGGATTTGACCGGAGCGAAGGAAGAGGAAGGGAGGGGTTGTGTGAATTGTGGCAAGAAGTGAGGTGAAACCGTTGATGAGAGTGGCTTTTAAAGGAGGAGAGAAGAGGAGAGGGCAGGGGAGGAGGAAGAAGAAGAGGAGGAGGTGGAGGTGGGAGGAAGAGCCGTGGGTGCAGGGGAAGCTACAGGCAACCTCCTTCCCTAGGAACGGAACACGGCGGGGGTTTCGCTCCTGGCCTTTCTGACGGACAGCCGGATAGGCCCTCTTCCTTTTTTTTTTTTTTTTTGATGTGGATAAGTCCTCGGTCCTCCCTAGATTGTAGTAATATTTTGTATCCCAGTTCTGGAATGTGCGGGGGATGGATATCGGTGGTTGTGCCAGATCCAGTGATCCATACACTTAAAAGATACCATACCCACGTCACCTAGCTCACGATCCCTGTATATAGAAAATTTATCGCATGCGTGTTCAGTATCTTTATACATATTATCGTATGTGTAAATAATTATTGAGTTTATATTATAAAATGTACAACTATATATATAAATACTTTGATAAGGTACAATAAAATTGGATTCGGTATTCTCTACACCCCTAAATCCCACTTGGATCCGCCTATGTGCACGTCCAAAGTCTTATGGAATACCTCCGCACATGCGTGTATTTGTACTTCTAAGATTGATGCACACCTCCGCACCTAGACATATGGCCACATGCTTTGTTTGCTTTTAATGGTGTGCTAATTTGGTGAAATGGTGATGGTTTCCTGCTAAGTTGAAAGCAACACGAAACAGACTAAACGTAAAGTAAATTTTTAGCAATTTGCTAACCGGTATATTTTCCCCCCTCAAATGCTATGTGGTTTTTGTACTCAAGTACACCTTCAATTAATTTTGTGCTCTTTTGTTTAAGAGACTAATTCTAGAATTGATTGGACAACCATAGCCCGCACCAGGAAATTTTTCAAGTAACCTTTCGCTGTCCGTCGAGTTTTACTCGTATAATAATTGCGCCGGTGAAAGAACTTCTTTTCTTTCTATAAAAAAAAAGTACTTGTGCCTCCGTCCCTCGCGTGCTCGATCTCTTTTCCTTTTAATCCGTGCACTGTTCAGTTCTTTCAACATATATATAAATCAGATAACGGTATACCATCTGTTTTTGGCAGATTTTTTTTAGTTTTTCCATCCAACTAAAAAAATCCATATTGATTCCGATTACTTTTCATATGTCAGGGTCATGGCGTTTGTCGCTTCTACTTTTAAGGCCTGTCTAATCATGATTTATTATTATTATTATTATTAATTAATTTTTTTTAAAAAATTTATTTTAAAGTTAACCCTTTGAGCTTTATTTTCAATTACGCCCTTTGACCACGCTTATTTGATCACGCTTATTACACCGCCACGCGACGAAATAAACTTCACACGCCACCACCCACATGTGACAAGATTGCCACGTAGTGGAGTACAAAAATATTATTTTAACGGACTTATCTTATGACGTGATAATGCTGTTTTTATCACGTTACAGGTGGTGACGTGACCAGATGGGTTAAAATTAAAAATAAAGTTCGCGGAATGTTAACTTTAAAATAAAATTTAAAAAATTAATTAATAAAAAAATCTCTAATCACACAGTGATGAGTTCCAACTCGCAATACATACAAAAAAATGGTTGAATCTGTACAGCCGTCAGCACAAACATACTAAAAGCTATCGATAAACCGTGGATGTGTTTGTTTATCCAATTCCAACATATCAGAAAGAGCAAGAAGATAATATTATTTAATGGGTGAGATTTCTTATAATACCAATGAGAACTGCGCCGGGAGTCTTGTGTGCACTCTCTCAGAATATGCTGTTTTTTTACGAGTAACAATTTTCAGCTGGCGAATGGGTCTAGATGCAAAAACAATCAACAGTGGCTTCTCCTTCGAAAGTTACATCTATACCCCTCCAAATACCGCGGAACTACGAGGGCATAAGTGTCATTTTCCAGCCAGCCGCCCCCACGTGGGAAGCCCAGACAGCACGCTGACCTGGCCACCCCCCGTCGCGCTGGAACTGCCAGGACGCGTGGCTCATGGCTGCGTGGTCTTCTGTGCGTGGGTCCCGCCGGGCACAGCATGGTGTTGGACCGGCCCCACTCACCGGTGCGGTGACACGTGGCACGGCGCAGATATTTGCCACTGTGGGGAGTGGGGAGATTCTCTGTGGTAGGTCGGCGTGAGCACCAAAACGAGCTGTGATGTTAGGCCACTTAAGTTGATTTTTTTAAAACTGCGATCACTTAGCTTTGATTTCTGATTTGACCGGTGAGAGATTCCTCTTCTTCGCCGCGTGTTGCTTTCACAGCCGAGAAGATATGTTTGGAGCTAGATTCTCTACATCTGTCACTGTTTATGCACACGTTTTTCTTTCCATGGAAGGATCATCTTGGTGTCGTGCTAAAAGGGAGGAAGGTTTGTGATTAGGAGTAGGATGGTCGAAAGGAGCTAGAGTCTCTATATCAGTAACTGTTTATGCACATGTTTTTTTTCTCCTTTGGTCTGGTGCTAAAAGGAGGAAGGTTTGTGATTAGGAGTGAGATGGTCCAAATACCATACATTGATGGAGTTTAAGTAAAATTTTAAAGGTTCAAATATTAAAGCAAATTATCAACAGCAAGACTTAATTAGAATTGTAGAGTCAAACAACTAAAACAAGACAGTGTTAATAAAATTCAAAAGCACACTACTCACCACTGGGCGCACGTCCTGCGCGGCGCACAGACTTGGCTCTTGGATGTCGGTTGCGCATATGTCGTCGTCGCCGGGCTCGACTGCGGCAAACCCACGACGCACCAATGACCAACGCTTCGTCGCCTCATTTGTTGTTTCCGTGCTTCGCCACTGTCTGCCGCCGTATGATTAAAGTAGCTTTCTCACTGAGTAGTATCGTAACTAATAGCAAACATCAACAGTGAGACTTCTATGTAAACTTAACCTAGCATACATGTTTTTTTTTCCATGAAATACTCGGGGGCACAGCCGAGGTTGGCATTCCATACGTGGTTTCCTTTATGGGTATGGTGTTCTCTCCCTTTTGCCCCTAGTCTAGAATGCTCTTTTGATTTGGATTCTGAATTTTATTTTGGTGCATACTTATTCCAGTGTACTGAAAATAAGCATTAAATTTAATTTGAACAGAAATATGTATCTATATGTAGTACGTCTTTGTAAAAGCTATTCTTGAAAACTCGGACCAAAAAAAATAGATTAGATGTAATGTCAAATTAAGTTGCATCTTACACCGTGTGCATGGTAATTGAAAGAAAACAAACTATTTTGGATTGTAGGGACATATGGAGGAGTATATATGCTAGTATAAATTGTACAAATATATAACATTATGAAAGTTCTTCTGATGAAATCTCTGCACATGTTATTTCTATGCAGCCAATCTAGCACTTTTGTGTATGTTACTGATTATCTATAACAGAAGAGTGCTCTCGATATACTTTGAGGTACACAGCAAATCACACACTCTTTAGGAAAATGATGCGATCTAACGAACTCATCCGCACGGAGAGATTCATGCCTATGATTTCTAACACAACAAACGGTAGTTTTAACCAGTTAGCTAGTATATGCTAGCCCCACAATTATACATAGCTTAGTGCTCCCGTATCTAAGAAATCCATTTTAGTGTCGGTCAACAAAAAAAAGAAAGAAAAGGAAAAGGAAAAGGAAAAGGAAAAAAGAAAATTGAAGGAGAAGAGGGCAGCATCAGTATTTGTAACCACTCGTTACTGTTACTTTTTTATTCTTCTTGGAATGTTATAGTGGTGCTTGAGAAGACATGTTTAATTAAGGGGGAAAAAAGAGAATATGTTGTTGGTATGCTAACAGATAGGTACGTTTCAATTAATAAATCTGATCGTCAATCAATTCCAAAATTAAAGCTTACTCAAATATTTGACGTACGCGTAACTGCGACTTAGTTCGCATCTGGCTGCTTATTTAATGTGTTAAGGTTCGTTTCATCTGGAGCCAGATAAACTTATGGAAATTCGCCAGGGACATGAAATGGATGGCTAGCTTCGAATTCAGGCTGATGTGATCCGAGTCTAGGATGAGTACACACGAGGCTGGACTTATTGACCAAGCGCTTCTTTTTCTCCTCTTATGCTATGAAAAATCACATATTTATTCTTCCATTGTGGTTTTCCACTTCACGCTCTCGTAGTTCATTTGTAATTATTTTTTGAGATGGCTCATTTGTAATTATTTAAGAACCATGTAAGAAAGCCATCCGGATTGTATCTAGCTAATGGTTGAGATTGGAGTTGCTATTCTCCGCTTTAAGGGCATATTTATCGGGAACCACCTCACAGTGGGGTGGTGAGGTTATAAGTGTACGACCGTCCACCATGATTCAAATTTTAGTATTCATCTTTACACATATGAGTGAGTGCGCTTTAGTATAAATTTTGTGAGATTGTAGATTTATCTTAGTCTCTATTTTTCTAGATGTGTTCTAAGAGGATGCACTCGTGAGCGTGTGAATGATATGCGTACCTGATTGTGTGCGTACGATTGCCTTCCTTGTAATTGAAAAAGGGGGCACGTTTATCATGTACGCTCCCGCGGAATTGTAATATACATGCCGGCTTGTATTTTTCTCCTAGCATGTGTTTCCAATCATTACAGGCACTAGCTAGCTAGCAAGTACCAGCAAATATGAACAAACAGATCGAATCCTTCAACAACAGTCGTCTATGATTTGTAGATTAATTTCTTAGAGCAAATAAAAGTATTCCCCGGTGGTATATGACAGTCGTATATGATATACAGAGTTACAGACTTTGTGCGCACCTAATCAACAGCATTAATTATGGTGCTAATGATTTTGTACATATACAATAATAAGCTAAAGGTCAAATTAAGGGAACCCAAGCGAATAATCTTTTTAAAAAAATGAAATTGGTATATATGCACGAAACACGACACCAGAATATAAAAATGATTCTGCGCAATCGGCTCTGCAATGCAGCTGTCAGATCTGCAACACATTGTTAGCTAATTTTCACAATCGACTAACGAAAATAATTCATGATTAATCGCGCAGGGGATGCGTGAACTCAACTAATGTCGTTGACACGATCATACCCAAATGGCAGATCAAACTGCTCAACTCAATCAATTATCTCAGAACAGCAGAGACGGAGCAAAAATAAAAAAATAAAAAAATATAACGAGTAGATCAATTAGTGATTTTTTTTATTATAAATACGAATTAGAATGTTACTATCATTTTTATCTAGTACATTTATACATATACAAGGGATTACATAAAGAATAAAGGACTGTCACCCCTGCCTCCGTCCCTACGTATACACGTCCCATCCGACGATGGATTTAACTATGGATGAGCAAGGGTAGTTACACCTACCTAGCATTACGTACCAATTATATATAGTTAATCATGTATATCGATCACGAAAACCGGTACCGTGTCAAAATTTTTTCTCCTCAAAATGAAAATGAAGGAGGACGTACGTGTGCATCCAAATTAATCTGCAGCTGATTGATTTGTTTTCGATAAACGTGTAGATATATACTCTTATCTGACATGATAATAAGCACAAGGTAGCTTAGTAGGAATTTGATGGCCATGATTTCTTGTTCGGTAACATAGTGTGGTACGTCGTTGCTGGTCGTCTGAGTCTGTAGCATATGTGCATGCGATCCGAGCTCGATCACATTTGACCGTGCATGTTCGGTCCAACAATTAATTGTGGGTGTATTCTGTGATACACGAGGATATATGGTCATAATGTGCGGTATATATATGCACAGTGAGTGCCCACATTATATATAGGGAATGTATGTAGTGCTAATGAGTAATTCAGTGCTAAGATGCTAATACCAATCTTGACCGTTGGATCTGAATTGAACAACCAAGATTAATACGGACTCCCACCTCTAAACTATTTAATCACTTTGTATGCTCCCACCTTTAATGCAACTTCATTAATGCGTTTCATTAAACACCATGCATACTCCCACATCCAACGGTCAAGATCTAGATCCAATATTAACACCTTAGTATTGAATTACCCATTAGCACTATATATATATAGGGGATGTATCTAGTGCTAATGGTCATTTGGGTGATAAAGTGCTAATGCCAACACTGGACGTCCGATATGTTTTGAACCACCAAGATTTGAGTGCTAATCCCACCTCCAATCCACTTAACCTTTTTCACTAACCCCACCCCCTAACCCTTCAATTCACCCTCCGGCTGCACCACTTTCCCTCCCCTCCCTTTTCCGTGCCCGCAACCCGTCGTCTCCCCTTCCTGCCGCCGCTCTCCACCCCCCTCCAGCCCTCGCCTTCCTCCCCCCTCCCGGCTCCACCGCTCCACCGCCCTCCCCCCTCCCAGCTGCGGCGCCGTACTCCTCCCCCTCCCATCTCCTCTCACTAGGCCGAACCTCCGCCGCCGCCCTCCTTCCCACTCCCCGGCTGGCGCCGCCTCGGCCGCCCCCCCGGCCGCTGGGCGCGCCTCCCGGCTCCTCTCCTCTCACCCGGCCTAACCACCACCGCCGCCCTCCTTCCCCCTCCCGTCGAGTGCTCTGTCGGCCCGACGCGCCCGGCTCAACCGTCGAGTGCTCCTCGTGATCACTACCTCCCCCGCCGCTGCAGTCATCCGCCCCACTCTTCCAGGTTCGATTTCTGATTGTTTACCAATAATACGATTGAATGCGATATGCATCGCCATTCACACTGAATCTGATTTCCTCTACATGAATGTGGTTTGTGAATTGAAGCATCAAATTGGGTAACATGCAATTGAATGTGGTTTGTCTCTGCCCTGATATATACATGGGAGATGCATGACTGCATACTACTCTCACGGACTGCAGCATCTATTGTGTAACATACAATTGAATGTGGTTTGTCAAAAATACAATTGAATCTGATTTCTGTTCCCTGATATACATGCATGAGGGGAATTCTTGAGCTTTGTGCTGTTGGCACAATGTTGCAGGCATGGAATCTATGGGCAATGAGAGCATGGCATTGGTTTTGCCAAGACAAGGAAGCCTTGATGCGCGCTGTATCGCTCAAATTAGTTCACCTACTCAACAATTAATAAATATTGGTACCCCAGAAAAGAGCGGAAGCACCCCATTCGTAGTAAGTATCGTTTTGTGTGCATGTGTTTGATTTTATCAGTCATTCCACCATGATTGACACTTAATCATTTTCATTGCAGGGTTCTTCTTATACACCTTGTGTTGACCCAGCTATCGACCCATTTGAAGGGTTGGTTTTTGATAATTTGGGCGCTGCTGAGGAATTCTACAAGACGTATGCACATTCAGCCGGGTTTGGAGTCCGTGTTGGTCCTCATACGGATGTCAATGGTGTTACTAGATGAAAGCGATGGATGTACTCAAGAGAAGGCATCCGGTCTGAGAAAGACAAGGGCAACGTCGAGTCAAAGAAAAGGAAATATGTCAGGAAGTTAACTAGGTGTGGTTGTGAGGCATTATTAGATGTAAAACACACTTGCGACAATAAATTCAGGGTGGAGACATTTGTTGAGTCACATACACATGCATTGGTATCACCTAGCAAACAACAACTGATAAGGTCTAATAGGAAAGTAAATGAGAAGGCCAAGCGTGCATTAATCACATGTCATATAGGAGGCATTGGCACAAGCGGGACATATAGATATCTCCGTATTAGTGAGGGTGGATTTGAGAATGTAGGATGCACGAGGAGAGACTTGCAGAATTATCATAAAGAGCTAAGAAGTTGTATTAAGTCATCAGATGCTCAGATGTTTGTTGACAACCTTTGTAGGAATAATGACATAAATCCTTCCTTTTACTTTGATTATGTTGTTGATGACAAGGGTAGGTTGGTACATGCATTTTGGGTGGATAGTACATGTCGAAAAAATTATATCCATTTTGGAGATCTTGTGTCATTTGATTCTACATATAACACCAACCATTATAACATGACCTTCACACCATTCATTGGAGTAAATCACCATAAGACATGTGTCTTGCTAGGGGCTGCATTATTAAGCAATGAGAAGTTTGAGACGTACGTATGGTTGTTTCGTACATTCTTGAAAGCAATGGGAGGAGTTGCACCTAGACTTATCATAACCGATGAAGATACTGGCATGAAGACTGCAATTTTCACTGTATTCCCTACGACCACGCATAGGTTATGCATGTGGCATATTTTGCAAAAGCTTCCAGTGAAGGTACCGCCACATTTGAGGGAAAACCCTATATTTTACCAGCGTGTTAACTCATGTGTATGGGCCTCAGAAACTCCGGAGGAATTTGAGGAACAATTTTCTTCCATTATTTTTGATTTTGGTTTGGAATCCAATGAGTGGTTGGCTACTCGGTACCGAATCCGCACATCATGGGTACCCGCTTACTTCAAAGATGTATTCTTGGCGGGAATCCTTAGAACCACTTCTAGGTCAGAGAGTTCTAACTCTTTCTTCAATCAGTTTATTGGATTCAAAAATACTTTGGTTGAGTTTTGGATCAGATTTGTTAATGCAGTGGAAGAACAACGTCAAAATGAGTTGGAAGCTGACAATGCCACGTTACACACAATGGTTGTGTTGCAGACTACCTGGGCAATAAAGAAGCATGCTAGTGAGGTCTTCACGTTCGCTGTCTTCACTGAGTTTCAAAAAGAAGTGTTTGCTTTCCGGGAGCATTGCAATGTGGAGAACATGGAAAGCGCAGGAGAGTACAAACTGTCAATAGTTAGTGATAACACTAACAAGGTAAGAGATGTACGCTACAACTTTACAACAAAAGATGCCAAGTGCTCCTGCATGTTATTTGAGTCATTTGGAATTCCTTGCCGCCATATCGTTCGTGTGCTGCAGAGTCCATCACTTAAGGAGCTATCAATCTCATTTGTGTTAAAGAGGTGGACCAAAATGGTAACTAAGGATGACGTCTTCGATGGAGAGCGCAATTTGTTGCAAGAAAAACCAAGTAGTGCAATAGAAACATATAAAGACAAGTTGGGATCAGAAATACGCTGCAAGATGGGTGAATTAATTCACCGTGCTGGAGGAACATATGAATGCTTGAAATTTCTTAGGGATCGGTTTGTCACATTTGGGGAAGAAGTGACTCCTCTAATTCCTGAGAATGTGGTAAGTACAGCTGAAGAGATTGAAGCATTTGCAGGTTGTCCCATCCCTAAGGAAGTAAGCATAAAGGCATCAAACGATGTTAACTCCAAGGGTAGATGCAAGAGAATAAAGCCAGGACAAAAGGTAAAGGCAGATGCGAAGAAAGACGAGAATGTTGAGAACAAAACAAAGGTGCCACACATGTGTAGGTCATGCAAGGAGATGGCATACCATGATAGCCGCAATTGCCCTTTGAGGACGACAACAAATTGAGCAAGGTAATGATAAATTTTGTACCATGCATGTGCTTGTTTACTTTTTGTCTATAGTTGGTGAGGATGTCACTGACTTTCTTTGTGTTTTAGGTTTTAGGAGGACAACACGGCGATCAAGGTTCTATGTTATGTGAAGCAAAGGAGTTGGTTGGAAGGAGGCTAATGTACTCAGGATGTTTCATTTTAAATGTTCAAGCAAGGATTTGTTTTCCTTTGCGCATTTCATTTTCTTTGCCATGTTCATGTTCTGCATATGGCTCAAGAAGCTTAAGAAATTCTTATGTGTATTGCTTAAGAACCTTATGATGCTTTATGTGCTATGATGATTGCCAAAAATGAGTTTGTATGAAGTGCCTGCCATCGCCAGATAAATCTGAGTTGAGTTCTTTAGCTGGCAAGTCATCTTCAGAATTTACATGAATCACACCATTCCTATCAATTTGCATTCCTGAATCATATGGAGAACTAGATCTCCATAATCCCAACCAAGCACTTTAGCAGCAGAATTCAGAATCGGATTACGGGAAACACGAAAAGGGCAGGCTTTGGTCATCTGATAACAGAAAGAAGGTAAACTACCACTACAGAGTGCAAGAACATCCAACATTTCCATTAGATCAATAGACTACAAAAGTGAGTCTCGGGAAACAAAAGTGCCATTACATCCAACATTTCTCCATTACTATTTTGCCAGCTTATCGCAGGAAACAGAAGCTCAATGGTACTAGTTACTCTATTAGATCAATAGGCTACAAAAGTGAGTCCAGTGTGCAGGGTAGGATGATCAAACAAATCCTTTCTGGAACAAATAACATGATCAGGCATCAAACTCAAACTCAGAGTACAAACAATATTACAATTGGAGGCATCAAACTCAATTTTCTTTAAAAGACTACAAACATGTTCATTTGTCATCTCTGCTGCAACAAGACTACATACACTCCTTTCCCTCCAGTGCTTCATACCAATTTCTTCACATTACTCCGGGTCCAGCAATCCAATCTATCGCAACTAACCTGCATAAACAATAGCACAACATGAATCACACTAGTAGCCAAAATGAATCACAAGAAAATCACATCATGAATCACAAGAAAACAATATGCAGTCATGCATCATGCATGTATATCAGGGCATATAAATCATATTCAATTGTATTTTTGACAAACCACATTCAATTGTATGTTACATAATAGATGCTGCAGTCTGTGAGAGTAGTATGTAGTCATGCAGCTCCCATGTATATATCAGGGCAGAGACAAACCACATTCAATTGCATGTTACCCAATTTGATGCTTCAATTCACAAACCACATTCATGTAGAGGAAATCAGATTCAGTGTGAATGGCGATGCATATCGCATTCAATCATATTATTGGTAAGCAATCAGAAATCAAACCTGGAAGAGTGGGGCGGATGACTGCAGCGGCGGGGGAGGTAGTGATCGCGAGGAGCACTCGACGGTTGAGCCGGGCGTGTCGGGCCGACAGAGCACTCGGCGGGAGGAGGAAGGAGGGCGGCGGCAGTGGTTCGGCCGGGTGAGAGGAGAGGAGCCGGGAGGGGGGCGGCGCCACAGCCGGGTGGGCGCTGGAGGGCAGCGCGGCAGCCGGCAGTGGGAAGGAGGGCGGCGGTGGAGGTTCGGCCTAGCGAGAGGATACGGGAGGTGGGAGGAGTACGGCGCTGCAGCCGGGAGGGGGGGAGGGCGGTGGGGCGGTGGAGCGGTGGAGCCGGGAGGGGGGAGGAAGGCGAGGGCTGGAGGAGGGTGGAGAGCGGCTGCAGGGAGGGGAGACGACGGGTTGTGGGCTCGGAAAAGGGAGGGGAGGGAAAGTGGTGCAGCCGGAGGGTGAATTGAAGGGTTACCGGAGGGGGGGGGGGGGTGTTAGTGAAAAAGGTTAAGTGGGTTGGAGGTGGGATTAGCACTCAAATCTTGGTGGTTCAAAACAGATCGGACGTCCAGTGTTGGCATTAGCACTTTATCACCCAAATGACCATTAGCACTAGGTACATCCCTATATATATATATATATATATATATATATATATATATATATATATATATATATATATATATATATATATTACTCTGATGATCAAGCCATGCCGGCCAGCACACTCTGCTAACTAGCTCTACCTAGCAAGGTCTGCATAGCATATGTATTCTTTCATTTCCCAGATTGTGGGCGTATCCGCTCAGATCTAATCGCCGGTAACCGGCTGGCTTGCTTTCTCACTTGTACGTAAAGTTAATTACATGCACGTTGTACACCGTTGATGTGTGCCAAGATTCGACTGGCTTTCTCACTTGTCCGTAGAGTTACATGCACGTTGTGCACCGTTGACGTGTGCTAAGATTCGTGCAAGCATTTGGAGAGGGGATCGAGTACATTGTCTATGTGTATTGTACCGTCCATGCATTGTCTCTTTTGTTGATTTTTTAAAATAATATTATTTTAAAAATAAATTTAAAAAATAAAGAGTCAATTTTTTTTAGAAAACTAGGTTACTGTCGTCAGTCCAACTAGTTACATCATCCTGACAGGCCTCTATCGTCAGTTGAATTGGCGATAGGGTGATGTTTTGAAATATTTGTGTGTACAGAATTCAATCTAAAATTTTAGTAATTTTCAGGGAATATTTTTGGTAATATCTTTACGTATCCATGTAGTTCGAAATCCAAAATTAGAGAAGATAACAAAATATGAAGTAAAGAATACGAGATCGGCAGCACAATAACACAAATAGCCCCATTCAGAGTGAAATGAAAAAATATATTTGGATTTAGGGTTGCCATGCGCGCTGTTGACCCGATTGTATTGTTCATAAACCCGATTCTTTTCCCAAGATTACAAAATATTTAATAGTCAAAATATTTGAGAAAAGAGATTTAAGTTTGAAAGACTTCATAATTAAATTGTGATTTACATGACGCGCTGGGTTTGATTACGTGCATTAGAAACGACAATATGCACAAATCAACAAACCGAAATACACCTACGATACATGTGCGCCTTTTGGAATAAAAAAGGTTGATTGGAACGAATTTAATTAGTCCTGGTGGTCCATCGGTCCCTTTCCCTTGTCTCTGGACTACCCACGGCAGCGGTCAATCTCGAAGTCAGCCATGTTCTGCGAGACGGGCCGGACAATTGAATGATGTTAGAATAGCAGAACATAGAGCCAAATCAATAATCAGGATGGAAATTGAGCATAACTTACATCTTCGATATGGAGTGCGCCCGGACAATGGGGGGCGCTAGGACGGCTGCCGGTCTCACTAGCAGGAGCATTCCACTTGTCCGCCGCGCGCTCGACCTGGTCATACTCAACTTCCTGTTCGGGAGTCCTCCACTACCACCCAACTTCTGGTGCCTTTTCAATAGGGTCGGGTATGTAGGGTTTCCAACGTTCGAAGGTCCCGACTTGTTTCGCGTAATCGAACATGTACTTCTCCTCGATGAATGCCCTATCATACATTACCAGACCGTCGATCCAATGGAAGAAGTTGCATCGCATCTCCGACTGCCATTATGTGCCCATAAAATTAGAGATATGTGGAATGTAACGTAACATGTGAAAAATCTATAATATTCGCTTACGAGGATGTTCCCGCACATGTAGTACTCCCAGGCAGCCATCGTAGGGTGTGTGGACTGAATGATCTTCACCAGTTCTTCGCATACACATTACGGGCGTGAGAACTCTGCTGGTACCGGCGCATCCTTCGTAGAACAATCGGGGTAGGGTTTAGCCCTCTCGGTAAGCCACTTGCGCTTCTGCAACATCTTCGCGTAAAAATTGGACGACGAGTGTAACACCTCCTTCCTCTCTGTTGTGTAAACCAAGTTGGAGTGAAGTGTTGGGTATGGTGGTATAATGTTGTCCTCCAGCTTTCTTCTCACTCCTTTTATGAGCGGACAGGATGTAATGCTGGAGGTGGAAGGAGAAGAGACAAGACATAGATATAAAAAGTTGGTATGACAGAATGTGGTCATTTCAGTATGAAAAGGTAGCGTCACAGTGTATTGTATTTTCGGTCTGAAAAGTTAGCACGGTGGAGTGTGGTCATTTCCGCACGAAAAGGTAGCGTCGCATATGTTGTCTTTGCGGTCTGAAAAGGTGTCAGAGTGTGGTCATTTTAGTCTGAAAAGGCAGCGTCACAGTGTGCTGTCTTTTCAGTCTACAAAGGTGATAGTGCGTGGCCTGATAGTGTGTGGTCTTTTCGGTCTGAAAAAGTGGCTTGGCTGAGTGTTGTCTTTTCGGTTTGAAAAAAATATTGTGATAAAGTGTGGTTCATACAGACCCGGTTGCAAAAAGTTAAAGACTTCTTGTAATTCATAAAAAAGCATACAACATTGGCAGATGAACTGGCGACAGACCCCTGCCACTAATTGGACTGGCGACAGGGCCCTATCGCCGGTTCAATTAGCGACAGGGGGCCCGTCGCCAGTTAGACTGCCGACAATAACATAATTTTACAAAAAAAATTGACTATTTAATTTTGTAATTTATAATAATAATAATAATAATAATAATATATATTTTAAAAAAATTCCTCTTGTGTCTATACATCTCTCTCTCTCAATCTCTCCCATTTCTCTCTTCTCTCTGTACCACGGCGAATGGCGAGGCGGCAACAGCGTGGTTGCCACCTCAACTCCCTGTCGTCACTCACCTCGTCCCGCCGTCTAGATCTAGCGTGTGACCGATGAAGGGGTTGCCCAGATCTGGTCAGCGCAACCCCGTCCACCGCCTGCCCCCAACACAATCACCAGCGGTGACCGGAGTAACGATGAAGAGCTTCAGATTTGCCTCCCCCAACCCTAATCCAGTTCCACCGAGCCTAGATCCGATGGAATCTGTCTTCTCCCTCCACTCCAGCGGACGGATCCGACGCTCCGTCACCAGCTAGAACTCCATCCACTTTTTCGCATGTTGGATCCGTACTTCTTGATTTTTTTTGTTTGTTGGATCCGAATTTGTGCATCTAAAATTTTCTCATGTTGGATATGAATTTGTGGTGGATCCGAATTTTCTATTGCACTTTCTTGTCACAAATAAATTATGATGAATTGTTGCGAAATTCATGCACTAGATCCCAACAATGTACAAAAAAAATTCCCTCATTCTTCGTGATGTAATTATTGGAAAATTGTTCACAAAAGTCCTAATTATTTTGCAAATTCCCATCGATCAATTTTCCCAAAGCCAACGCCGTAACGTCTCAGGCTGGCTACCGAACGTAACAAGCTATTATCTAGGTTCATTCGAAATTATCATAGTTTGATTTAAAATTGTTTGATTTATTATTTAAGTGATTATTTTAAAAGCGAGCTAACAAGACACTGCCAAGCCGAGCCTCATTAACCTTTTTTTAGTCCAAATTGACATATTTTAATTTTAACTAATTAACTACTTTAATCAAATTAATTTTGATTCAAAACCATAACGAGATTTTTTTGCCGGCCTAGACCTATGTATCCCATGAGTTGATAGTATGACGACTAATCTGAAAATAATGTACAAATGATATTTCTAAGTGTATAATGATGACTTTGTCTCAATAAATTTAGTTTGTTTAATGTTAAACATTTCACAATAGTTATCCTCAGCTCGATTCAAATACCAAAATTTGAATAGCCATGCATCCGGCCATCCCATCTTTCAATGACGTAAGATAGAGAAGAGTGAATGTATTTGACTCACCAAATACATGATTTTTTTTGGGACCGTACATGCACAGATCTCGAAGCACCCAAATGGATGGTGACGATGGTACACGGAGATCCATGTACATGCGGTTTTCCTTTTCCATATTTTCTCAACTATTATTTTGTTTTCCCCACACGACACCCCTCACCGCGGGCAAAACGAGCCAGAACTATAGAAATCCACATGTACATGGCATTAGCTCCATCTCTGTAGCCTTTTTTGTCAGATTGCTGGTGACGATTCAGATCACAGCAGCTGACGAGTGATCGACCAATTAGCTGACGAGTGATCGACCAGTTAATCAGGCATCCCGTTCTGTCGAGAAATTAACACTGCACGCACGCATAGCTTTCAAGAGCTGATCGGTCCTGACTTGATCAATCGCACAATTGTACGATATACACATCCAGTGAATTCTTCTTGTTGGTAACATCGATCGATCCAGTGAATTCTTCTTGTTGGTAATGGCATGGATAGGCCTGCTGACGAACAGATGCACATCGATATATCAATCATTAATTATTTTGTGGTAGCCAAACATGTAGGTATATCGATCATAGCTTGCAGGAGAAATATTAACATTATAATTCAGATCTGTTCAGGCACAACACTATTTGTCGGCAAAGGTTCGCATGCCTTTATCTGTACACAGCAGCATACATTCTGGTTATCGATGGGTACGGCAACAGTACTACTGGCCATTTTAAGGTTGGGTCGATCATCTCCATTTGCTCTTGTATTAGTTAATCAGGATTTAATCAAGTGACCTCTTGTATTAGTTAAGTGTTTTAGCGCTATGACCAGTTGCTCCTACTCTAAAAAAAAGTTGCATATATGGGAAATTGAATGGGCATGCAGCCCGTTTTTTAGACTCAAACGGGAGCTTTATTAATGCTCGAAAACAGGAGTACAATCAGTTTCTAATTAAGCATGATAACAAGAAACCCGGTGTTTCATTTAGAACACAATACTCGAGACACACTTACTGGCCAAATGAAATTTTCTGAAAATTTAAACTCAAAATTAACAAAACAACTCAAAATTAACAAAACCAAGACTAGGCTCATGGATATCCTTTAGGATACTGACAATCTCAGGGGGGGAGCCTATTATTTAGAGCACAATAATTATAACTACGAAAATTACTTAAAATATCTCAAAAAATACATATAACTCACTTTCACATCTCTCACTCATTCTAGAATATAGACGTGACCTAATTTAGTTATGGAGTATATATGTGACAGGAAGCCGGCCCATTCAATCTTGTCCACAAGCTGCCTTCAGAATAAATAAATAAATAAATATTGTCCACAAGCTAGCTTAAGCCTGACTGGCAAGTTCCTTCCATAATTAAGAAAACATTTGAATAACAGCGACCCTAATCAGTCAATAATGACCAACTAATAAACAAAAATGGTTTACCTAATTGCGAGGTCAAGGCAAGTAAAACACATGCAAGCATGGTATGTCCCTTTCACAAGAAAAGGTGACCAATTTTTCAACATACTGGAATTGACAGCCATCGAAACAAGGAATGGAATATATATAACAAATCTTGTGCATTAACCCACCAAATCTAGCTGCGCGTCTTGTTCGTGGCTAGCAGTGCATGGGCGGCTCACAGCACTCTCCAGGTGTTGAACAACCGGCTTTACTAACTAATCGTGTCACTTTCTTGTCACACTGACTTTGGGGTAAATCTAGTAACACATAAGAGTATGCACACAGTATAATGTCAGCTGTTTGTAAAATTTATCGTATAGAATATTAGATGATGTAGATAAGAAAGGGAATATAAAAATTGAGCTATCTCTCATGTAGTAGTCAATTGTAATACGAGAAATAAGACATATTATACATATATGAATTGTCTATAGAGACATGTAAAAATATAAATTATTATAGAAACTGTAGTGTTACTTATAAATGATATAGAGATGTACTATAGATAATATTTATCTATACTGTTGTACATGCTCTAAACTCGAGATCACATATTATGTTCCATGCATGTAATTGTGAAAGTTGAGTTTGACAGCAACTTGCAGTCGATTAGATGCAGCATATATTAATTACGCTATATCGATTCGAGAATTAAGATTGCTCAAGTGGAGTGTGGACCACGATACTGCACTACAATCAACATTGGTTCTTGCACCGTATCAAATGCATACGTACTGTTAAATAGCTAGTGTCGATCGGCAGCTAAAATGAGAACAATCATAAGCAATCAGCAAGTATAAAAGTAGATGAACAAAGTGTTGGACTGAAACGATGACTAAAGGGGTTGTTGAATAGAAACACGATCTCTTTTTCATCAATATTGGATTCAACAAGATTTTCACTTCAATAGCTATGAGAGCTATGAAGATCAATGTACAAGCATAGCGGAAGACTTGTATTGAATCCAATCAAAACCCCGAAGCAAAACAATCAAAAATCATAAAAACTCAATCTGCAATAAGTTGGGCGGTCTGACCTCTCAGATTGGCGGGTCGACTTTTACATGGGCGGTCTGACCTCTCAGATTGGCGAGTCGAATTTTACATGGGGCGGTCTGACCTCTGATATGGGCTGTCTGACCTTCAGCACGATGAACAGTAAAATCAGCCCGAAAATAAAATCACAAATAGATCTAACTTTTGATCCTCAACTCCAAACTTCATGAAGCTTGGAACACACCTTCTCTAGGATGTCAGGAACCTATTCCAATCAAACATCGTGAAGATCTTTGTCAAAGTTCTTACCTTTTTTTCCGTTTGAGTGAAGGTTGGTCCAAAACCGAGTCAAAACCGAAATATGATCCAAAAATTTGCTTGTGGGTTATAGATGATCATAGATGAGTTCTCACATGTCACAGCAAGCAAGATCTAGGCCAAAAACCAAAGGAAAAATGAAGGATCAAAGAAAGCCCAAAAATCACAAAATAGAGAGCAAGAACAAGAAGAAAACCATCTTGAGTAATCTTACTTGGATTAATTTGAGATAGATGTTGGTTTATAGCCACTCCATCATGGAGGATGAATACTCAACACTTGAGCACGTAATCAATCAAAGCTCCAGAAACCTAAGCTCTCCACTATTCTCACTAAACACCAAAACTAGGGTTTTCAACAAAAAAACACAAGAGGTAGGAGGTGCACAACCAGCACCCTCCCATATTTATAGTGGAGGCTAGCTTCTAGAAGGTATTCCCTAATGGGCACCGTTAAGGCCACACACAAACGGGTTTCACTCATGCACGCACTTCAAAGCGTCGTCTTCATTTTCTCTTGACCTAAACCACTTCTCCTTGCACCGCGATTTAGCCAAAAGCAATCAAGACGGTATCTTGGTGAAGTTACCAAAATACACCTTCTCGATCCTTCTCCAAAGACCGAGTCCAATCTTCATGAAGTAATCTCATGCTTCGCCACGTGTAGGTTGATCAACGACTCTCTTCATGTCGGCAAGTCTCTCCTATCCGGCTCCCACCGAAACCACTATGATACTTGCACCGACCCCCGTGCCGCTTGATACAACCCGTCGCACCGAACTTCCCGTTCGGTCATCCTTGTTCATTTTGTGCCATGCTTGAGTCCACTGACTTCACCCGGCATCCTCGATCGTTCTGAACCTCAGCTCTCCAAGCCTAGTCCCGATCATCCTTACCATTGACCGTCGTTGACCTCCAAGTGTCCTGCACAATAATAGATAAAGAAATCGATTCCGGGAACAAGTTCTTCGCAACTTGATCCACGTTAGTCAAAATATGCATCATGCAACACATATGCACTGAAACCATGAACTTAACCTAACACACAAAAATCTCCGCCCAGATGGACGACAGATAAGTGAAATCCGGTCGGACCGCCACTTAAGAGCCGGTCTGACTGCTCCGTGGCCGGTCAGACCGTCCAGTTAGGGACTTAGCCAAAATTCATCCCTAGAAATCCGAAACCTCTCTGGAAATTTTAAATGAATAGAACTTTTGACTCAAAACTCCAAAAATTATGAGACCAAGTGTGGGAGAACCCCCCTCTTGCCTAAACCCTCTATTTTTTGCCCAGCTCCAAAATTAAAGTTTCAAAATGGCTGGTCAGACCGCCCGAGGTGGCCGGTTGGACCGCCAGCCTTGTGACCCCAAGGCCTGGCCGGTCTGACGGCCGCTTCTTGGCCGGTCGGACCGCTACCCCTATACTGGTCTGACCGCCAGTAACCTGACAGCAAAATAAATTTGCTAAAAACGCGTGATTCGACAAACCGTCAAAGCCATTGTCAATTGTAACATCATCCTAAGATCATGAGCATATCCCCATGATATCCATACAAAGAGACACAAGATATGAAAGAGAGCAATCTGGCGATCTTCTTTATTGATATTTTTTCTTGTATATAGATCAATCTCTCTCCTATTTATGGACTAGTAGCCTTCAAAGATTTGGTATGCGCCCACCTCTCCTTGCAGAAGAAGTAGAAACCTGGGTGGGGTCACATGGGCTGCCGCACTCGCCCTCTTGGGTAGGGGTGCAATTAGAGCGTATACGGATGAATATCATTCATCTTGTATCCTATTACTTTTTTTTTCTTAGAGTCGGAGTCGGACATAGATAGTGTAGGATATCTATTTCTCCATCCAGTGTTCGCTCCGCGAGCCTTCTGTCGGTTGATCGGACGAAAATTGTCCTCTTCTTTTGCACCCCTATACAGGACATTGGACAGTAGGAGTGCAATCAGAGTAAACACGGAAATACTAATCGCTGTGATGTTGAAGGAAAAACATTAAGTATCTCATACATACTCAGATGCAGCAACCCACCTATCTATTATATTGTTCCTAAGTAAAGTCACAACATGCTTTCCTTATACCACATGACATACGGACTCATACGAACAAATATCGCTTATTCTATATCATATTCCGTATTTTTTCATCGGAGTCGGACATGGATAGTATCGGATAACTATTTCTCCATCCCGTATTCGCTCCGCGAGCCTTCAGTCGGTCGGTAGAACGGACGGACGGAAATTATCCGCTCCGTTTGCACTCCTACTGTTTGCACCCCCACTCTTAGGTAGTGGTTTTGCAGCGCCTACAGTACTCGGTATGCTTGCCTATTTCCTATTAGGACAACACATGCACCTAATGTCAAAGAAAAACCCTACACCTTTGCTAACATAAACTCAGTCAAAGCCATCGGGAAAACCTTCACTGACGGTGGCCATTAGGAATCAATCACCAGGGATAGACTACCAGGAAAGAGCCCTTTTTCACAACCAATATCCATTAGGAACGATTTCTTGACAGTGGTACCTGGGAGCTCGTTGACACATGCACTACAACATGAACACCCCTTTAGCAACACATATATGCGTTGGTAGAAGTCAAAATAAATATTGTTAGAGTCTATACCAACGCATTTAGTATGCATTGCCATTGAGGCCGTTGCCAAGGTCTGTGACAACACATATACAAGTGTTGGTAACATGTACATAAAAGTGTTGTAAGGTTGCAACACATATTTTGATATAGTGGCAACATATATATATATATATATATATATATATGTGTGTGTGTGTGTGTGTGTGTGTGTGTGTGTGTGTGTTGGCATTGGACAATAGCAAATCGCTTCCAGGATTGTTTGCAACGCATCTAATCATTGCAAAAGGTGTCCTTTTCATGACCAGGCTAGGCTTATCAATTAGAGCCCACATGATTAAACAAAACACACATATCAAAGTATATAACAAAAAAAAATCATTGACATCAACAAAAAATTGTTTCATTACAAAGAATTTACAACTGGCTTCGTACAAGTCTAGAATCGAGGCATGCTCAGTTGGTACCATCATGATCTAATAACATAATATGCCCTAAAAGCGAAATGTAAGCACATGTCTATACTTTTAGTAGAAAGTCTTCATTCTCTATGCCCCTGTGGTTATATAAAAAAATTCTCCATTTCCCAGCATTCTCCATTCTGCACACAAGTTTACCGAACAGTCCAAACCATCAACTATATCTTCTCAATATGGAAAGAGAAATAAAGTTCTTTTAGTGCATTATTAAAGTAAAATGTAACATTCCAACTCTTCCAAACAATTGGCAGGTACATACATGGAGCAGCAATTCCCAATCAATAATCGCATGCTTATAGGAAGACTGCTAGATGAAGTCCTCAATAGTAAATTAAGACCATCTCATAATATAAATCTTAAGAAAACCAGAATTATGGAAGATTAATATTTTATCGAATGTATGAATATAGTTTTGATGGGTGAGCTTTAATTGGTAAGTGCCATCTTGTTGACAGCTCTCGGGAAGCTACACCACTCAAGGCTGAGGCCACTGGTTCACCTCTTTTCCTTTCTAAAAGAAAGAACTATATGTACTTCCTTGCAATGCATGTAATTGCTCAAAATGTATAGTATAAACACTGATAGTCGAACTAATATTTCTGAAGAACTAACACGCGGGTGATGTTTTAATCAGTATAACAAATATATGGAACTTATACCTGCCTACGTTGATCTCATTCATGGCTCTCTTCACATGTTCATCTGGCTCAATATCTACAATCAAAGTTTGCACAATCTCATACCCATACATTGACATTGCGTAAATAGTGGGTAAATTTGTTTAGAAAAAAAATACCATTATGCTTTAGAAGACCAAAGAATGATGAACAAAAACCTTTTCAAGTTCATCTTCCACAGCTTTTGCGATGTCATTCTTCTGCTCAAATGCAATATCCAAGTTCATCTTTGGAACACTAGCCCTGGTCACTGAACATGAGGAATAGAGTTTATAAGCATTGAATGAGAGAACAAGAAGAAACAACATAGAATTAGCAATATTCAGGTGACGACATGAGAGTGAAGCAGGATGCACATCGAGCAAAACTATGGATGTAGTGAAAACATGAATTGCAGTTCAAAACATAAAAAATACCTTAACATCAAAAACATATGAACCGATTTGCTCCTTGGTGTTGCTAAGCCTATAAAAGGCAGCAGATGCCTTCTCAACAAGAGCACGTAATTGCATAGATGCCACAACATTGACAAAGACATTATCCTGCAGATTATTCAAAACATGATATCCATCGTTAGAGAGCTAGGAGGAAAAACAAGTTTACTCCTGCATGTTTGATGCATAAGTATTCCATTTCAATCAGAACAGAGAGATTTCAGATAGAGATTTCTCAATGGAATAGAATGAACGAACAATACCGTCAGTGCCACAGTCAACATAGCAGTAGAGCACAACTCACTAGAAACTGCTTTAGAACTAGTGGAAACTGCATCCTTCACTAAATTAAGACCATCTGTACTAAAAAACCAAAGGGATGAAGCATCAAAAGATGAAATCGTGTTCTTTAGGATTACCAGGCTTCTTGGAGGTGAGCACAGCTTCCTTGCGGCAGATGAGGGCGTTGATGAGTGAAGACTTGCCGAGGTTGGAGCGGCCGAGGATGGCGAACTCGGGGCGGTCGTCCTTGGGGCAGTCCCCCGCGCGCTGCTCTTGACGAACTCTGCCTCCTTCACCTAAGCATCCCCCGCGTACGACCCCATCACGATGTTCGACCCCCGGTATCACCATCTCTGCCGCCACCACCGCGTCCCGCTCTACCCCCGACGGGAAGAACAGCGCCGTATTCACGGACCCCCTGGGCGGCGTGGCCTTCCTGGCATTCTTGGGGCCGGGTCGAGCCGGCGGCGCCAACGCCGCTGCATCACCGGGCGAGGCGGTCCCCGCTGCCAAGGAGAGCGTGAGGCGGACAGAGAGGGCACCCTCGAGATATGGGGAGCGGCTCGAGGATTGGAGGAGCAAGGTGTGGACTGCAAAGCCAGCCACCCAGGCGACGACGGCGCAGTCAGGGGAAGCCAAGACGAAGGAAGGGGATTTTTTAGAGGAAGATGAAGCGGAAGGGGCTACGGGAGGAAGCAAAGATGAGTCAGGATAAGATGGGTTTAGATGGGAGTAGTTTTATTTGGTGGGCCAAGCAGCTTTATGCGTGGTGAATAAGTTGGCCCAACGCATGTGCTTTCTGTTGCGAGTTATGTGTTGTTGTATGTATGTTCTTCTTGTAGTGATGGAGGAAGAGACAACTTTTTCTCCAAGGAAAACTCATGTTTTTGGTAGTGCTCAGTGTCTTAACGCAACGTCATCCTTGCGATGGATACGGTAGAGTTCAAACACATTTTTCAAGTGTGACCTACAGAGTCGAAAATCAATTGGTTGGCATTACAAGGCATGTTTATGAGAAATTCCAACACCTTAAATCCTAGCTCGATCACCTCCATCTCTTGTATTGATCTATATTCAACGGCACTGACACTTCCTCTATTTGAATGGAACAACATGAGGTCCAAATATATCATCCAAATTAGACCTACTCATTGCCTGGTTAGACAAACTAGGTTGCAATAGAAACACATTTCAAGACACGTAGGACACCACCTAGCTTCTAACTACACGAATTAATTAGGTCTGATGACTCCCAAGGAAAAGTGAGCATGCAATGCATTAAGATCCAGTGAAAGGGGTTGGTGTGCCGGCCTTGGAAATTGCTTCCCATCGTAAGGATGCTGAGTATGGGCGACTCAAGTCTAACCTATTAGCATTTTGAGATGTGTTCTACAAAGATTCATATCAAGGGATGAAGCTTCATTGGGGCCAAGGTAGCTTCATTGGGGCCAAGGTGGGCCAAGGTAGGCCTTGGCCCCCACAACAATTATGTAATTATATAGTAAAATAATAGTATTTAGGGTAATTTAGTGATTAGTCTTGGAAATGGTCACATCTAGATTGCATAATTCATATATCATCTAGTGTTAGCCCCCTCTGATTTTGAGCTCAAGCTCTGTCACTGTTCATATCCTAATCCTAATAGGATTAGAATTATTACTTCCTTTTGGAGGAGAACTAGGACGAACTATATAAAGTCATGAGGGATGGTCATGGAGAACACAAGCCGCAAACCAACTCATCCAAAGCAAGAGGCGCGATAGAGGATTACAAGCTAGGATATTCTTTAGCATTAGATTCGTGTATAGGGTAAGGATTCAATGGTCTTAAAAGGTTCAAGAGACTTGTGAGAGAGTAACAATCCCTTGTACTATTTTGAGGTTGTGCTTAAGGAATTTGTGGTCGACTTTGCCAAATCTTTATCCCTCATCGTGATTATTTTATCGTCGTTATTTGGTTCTCTACGATATTCATCTACTTCATACTTGGTACCGTGCACGCTCGTGCCTTTTTCACAAACTCCGATCCAATCTGGAGCTACTGTGCATAAGAAAGAGTATCAAAGTATAACAAGTAGTAACAGAGTCAAGGCCAGATTAATCTGATTTGTGAGAAGATCAACGAAGTGTTAGGTGACACAAAATCAAGATCGATGTCGACGATGTGGAATCAAGTGGAGAAATTTCACGGCAGAGGAAATTTCAGCTTGTGGAATGTGTGGTGAATAATGCCATTGTGCATCAAGGATTAATCGATGCTCTTGAAGAGGACAAACCGGAAAAGTCGTTCATTGAAGAATGGAAGGTGATGGAGCAAAAGATTGTCAGTGTAATCCATCTGTATATCTCCGATGAGGTAAAGTATTCGGTGACAAAGGAAAATTTACTGAAGGAATTATGGAGTAACTTAGAAAAATTGTATATGGCAAAGTCGCTGACAAACCTATAGGTGATGAAGCGGTAACTATTTAGGTTGTGCATGAAGGAAGGCAAACAGTTTGTTAATGAAGGGATATGAGTAGGCTAGACTAGCTGGCAATTCAAAAATCTACCACGTAAACCAGGAAGTCATGCAAGCAAGAGATCATAAATCGTTACCACTAGGCGCGCAGTGCAACGGAAGAAGAGTTGGAGCAGCCTGATCCAACGTCGAGCACGTCGATGTATTAGTCGTAGTCGACCGTCCAACGTCCTCGGCACCGATCATCTCCTCTAGTAACCTATCACGTTCCTTGCATAGGTCATTAATTGTCCTCGATCAATGCAACAACAACCACAACAGTGCCTCTACGGCATCCACATGTCCGGGGTGCAACGCCGTACGCCAGTGTGCTAGCACCTGCGCGCACGGTCAGGGCCTTCGAGACGATGGTGGCTAAGGTTTTGGTGGAGCAACTCTCTTACGTCCCAATAACCCCATGCATCCTTTAATAAATAGCCTATAACAGTTCCTATCCGAACTGTTTTGTTTCAACCTGTTAAGTGTGTGATCCGATAGGTTAATGCGTAATCGGTTGTGACTTGGAAACTCCTTTCCAACCACAAGTCATTAGTAGTTCATATCACGATATAACAATTTTCGAATACACATGAATACAATATCGGACGGACCTTATGCAATATGATCCGTCACCAAGTCTTTATCACTCACAACTAGCTCGAATCTCCATAAGACCAGTTCACATTTAGTCACGACCAGTTCGTAACACCTTACGACCAGTTAGTGATCATGTACGACCAACTCATGACCAGTTCATATCTGGTCGAACTGAATGACATGTTTGCGTATTTTCCTTTTGTCTCACGATATCTGGTTGAACTCCAGGCGAGATATATGTGATCCATAGACTGTTCAATCTTTTCTCGATCTAGTGACCGATGACATCATGTGGTTGACTCTTCGATCACTAGTGGCACAGACATGCACTTTCTTTATCTGAGCACATTGAGGGGCCCATAGATCTCTTGTTATATTAGAAGGGACAAATCTCATATCCGACCAGTCACATCACTCCGCATGTTTCATAGTATACCCGAAAACTACCATTATAACTTCCCAATTATGGAGTAGCATTTGGTAACCCCTAAGTGTACTATTACACATGTAGGAAACTATGCTGATCTCAGGTTTAAGGATTATATCATGATTGCTTGCGACCAACTGATAACACATAAAATCATAACGATCTCAATAGTGTTTTAAGGTGGGTCAATCCAACACTATGTTCTCTAACATGTGTTTACATTATTGATTTGATATCCTCATATCCATGATCGGTGAAACATGATCATCAATCAATACATGCGTTTGTCGATAAGTCACTAGTGTCCCAACCAGTGACATCCAACCAAGGATACATTTAGAATGCCATCATATAACTTAAAGAGCTTCACCAATAAGTTACATACTTGTTAATATTTATAAATGATAATTAATCATATGAATATATTCTATAAATTATAAACATAGACATTATACAATCATCTCTATAATTGACTTTTGGGCATATCACCAACAGTTGACCATCTCAATGTCTTCAACAAACTTATCACACAACTGACTAGTGTGGATGAGAAAATTGAGAAGAACTACAAAGTCGTCATATTAGTGTCATCTCTATCAACATCATGAGAGCAATTGGTGATGAATATTCTCGTTTAGAAAAGCACTCTCAACTTTAATGAGGCAGTGACATATCTATTAGAGGTTGAGTCATTAAAGAAGCCATCAGATTCTTCGTCCTCGGGTGATTAAGCATTGGCTTTCGTAGGTGTTGCAGGCAAAAGCAAAAGTCACAGGAAGAATAAGAGTAGGAGCAAGGACACGTGTGTGCTATCTATGTGACGAGGAAGGTCATATAATAAATGACTATCCAAGTTTGAAGTAAATGTGGGGAACATGCTCAATGGCAGTACCTTTAGATGATTCGGACGTACTAGTTGTCAGTCAATCAGGTACCTCTTATGGATGGATATTAGATTCAGGTTATTGCTTCCATATATGTTCGGCGAGGGAGATGCTTGACGAAGCATTTCTACACCCGACACACGGAACTGTTCACTTCGCGGATTACAAAGAGTATGCAATTACTAAGGTGGGAATGGTTACTTTGGAGATGTATAATGGAGAACATCGTACATTGACGAGAGTTCAGTACGTTCTCTGTTTAAAGAAGAATCTAATATCTGTGAGGTCGCTTGAAATCGAAGGTTGTGAGGTATCACTTCGAGGTGGAGTCATACGAGTTACTTGCAAATGGTAGGTAATCATGAAAAGTATTAGGAGCAATGAAGGATGCCAATTGATGGGTAACTATTAGGGAATAGCAACCAACGGGAGGTCTGACAAAAATTCTGGTCAAGAGAAGGAAACAGTGTCGTCAACGGTAGGTACTCGAATCTCATCTGCAGTTATGTGCGGAACTGCAAAGATGGTTGCAAAATCTAGCGGGCGCAAAGGCGGAGGTGCGAGCTGTTGGAAGAAGGAAGACGTGGTGGGACCAATCATGCCGTACCGACGAGCACATGGAGCTTGGAGGCGGTACAAACCTATGGTATGGAGGGTTGTAGGGACAAGAGGTGTGGTTAATCAAACTACACAAAAAAGGAGCTCTCAGGTGGAGTTTTCGAGCGAACTAGACTAGCCCAGATACCGACACACATATTTTTGGTGATGTGCATAAACCCCTGTGGCGATGGCACTCCCAAAGGTAGGAGGAAAAAGAAAAAAATAGAAAAACAAAAATAGCGGAGCTGACTTGGAGCGATTTCTTGGAGCAGCACGGTGACTTCGACAGATAGGAGTCAATGCGGAGATTGTTGAGTATGAGTGACTCATATATATAACCTACTAGGACTTGAGATGTGTTCTATGAGTATTCCTAGCCTAATTCTATTAGGATTAGGATTATGATTCCTACTTTCTTTCGGATGAGAACTAGGGGCACTATATGAAGCTATGAGGGGTAGTTATGGAGAACACAAGCCACAAACCAACTTATCCAAAGCAAGAAACACACAAGAAGATTAGAGGTTAGATTATTCTTTAGCACTAGATAGGGCAAGGATCTGATGGTCCTAAAAGGTTCGAGAGGGTTGTGAGAGAGCGACAATGTCTGATACTCTTTTGAGGTTGTACTTAAATAATATTTCTCGTCGTGATTATTTTGTTGTCGTTATTTGGTTATCTCTACGAGATTTATACACTTTATTTTTAATACTGTTTATCACAAACTCTATCCGACATGAAGTTGCTGCGCGAAAGATCATATTGATACCAGAGTGTAACAAAGGACATCGGCCAAGAAATGCCAACAAACATGTGACCACTACTATGTGAGTGTGCATGCATGTGTGGCGAATGACACCGGTGTGAGTCATAAAGATGGGCACTATCGACCGAAACAGGCAGCCAGCAGGCCTCTCCCATTGGCAATGGCAGCAAGTAGTGATCATCGCCAACAACCATCACTGATTCACCAACATGCTGAATTGAATGGAATGGATGCATGCATGAGTGCACGATGGACGCATCAGTCAGGAGATAAAGTGGTTCTTAGTAGTCAGTCTTTTGTGAGTTGTGACCCATCTATCTATCTATCTATCTATCTTTCTGCCGTCTCTGCTCTGCTGCTGTTGTACTATTGCTACATCGAAGTTTTGAACATCAATACGGTCTCTGATATCTAATTTTAACTATTATTTATTATATGATTATGTTAGTAAAAATACAGAGTTATTATGTTATAAAAATATTTATCACGATAAATCTAATGATATTATTCTCTCACGACAAATCTAAATAATTTATCATATATTATTAATCAAAGTTTGAGAAATTTGACAACACGTTTTCTAAAACATTGTACAATTTCTGCTAAAATATCGTACATTTCTGAACAGAGGGATAACATTTTGTTGGCTTTATTCCTTGCTGAACTAGTATATATTAATTGCTCTAGTTCTTGACAAGAGACTTATGGCTACAACTTTCGGTGACAATGCCGGGTCGTCCAGTACGAGTATGAACTCCGAATTCGCTGGATATACCAACTGGAATTCCAAAACAATATTTTAACATGCAATTTGCGGAAGGATCCGGCGAAATTAATGGTAGACGTGTGAAGAAACGAGTCAAGCAACATGTGTGGTTCTATCTACCACTACCAGACCACCCCACCAGCAGCAGATATTCGCTCGCTCACCACACTTTCTCCCCAGACGACGCCAACATTCTTCACCTTTCTGACGTTGCATATGTCCTTTGTGTTCTTCACGGTCAAGGATAAGGTTTCTTTTTCTAGTATTTTTTGCCCACACAGGTCCTCTAAAATAATACAGAGAAGTATTGTAGCAATAATAATATAAATCTGCTGCTACAGAACTCAGCGGTAGCACCGTAGAAAACACTAGAAAGCAGTGTCTATGCTTCTTTGTGCAGAAAATGCTGCAGCGATTTTACTGGTTAGTAATGTAGCACGGGTGTTGTACACTATTGATCTAAACCGTTCACCGACAATTCGACGGTCCAGATGAGGTCTAATATGCGTGCACTATGCACCTCTGCGGTGGCAGCCGCATACTCCTTTTGCACTCTTCATTCATTTGTAGTTTATTTTTCCCAAGCCATTTTGCGAGCAATGCATCTATGCTATCAAACAAAGCAAAACTAAAGTGGACTAGTTTTGTAGGTACTGGGCAATCGCAAATCAAATCCGCAATTTGCTTTAAAAGTTATGGCTATCGTTTTTTTTTGTTTGTTTTGTATTCATTGTAAATTAGCAACTCGTGCATGTGTGCCTGGGTACCCTAGAATCCTCCAAATGCATAGCCATGGAGACTTTTACAGCCAATGGTCGCACTGAGCCTCTCATATGAACTGGAACCAACCACCACAGGTAAATGGGCTAAGGATCTGCAGAATTTGGACGTCACTATGAACCGTCCCTATGCAATATCAATATATGCTCTATGGATTGGAACCAATCAGTGAGAAGAACTAACTGTCCTGCACTAGCTACTACTTAGAGCCAGGACGCCAACCAATCAAGTGCATGCTTAGTACTTAGGGTGCAAGTACACGAGGAGACCATTACCTGTAGTGCATGCATCTCGCGTTGCACTGTATATATATCATGCATCTAGACATGTAGGTCGTGCGTGACACGAGGGGCACGGCTTGGCTTCGGTCGTCATGAGCGAGCGGTCGGGTCCAACCGTACGTACGTGTGGGCCTGCGATTAACAAACACCGTGGTACAGCACGAGGAAGAAACCTCATCAACCAAGCCAATCAAAACGCGGAACAGATTTCTTCGAAAGCAAAACATCGCAGCGCAGGAAAGTAGGGAATCTCATCAGATTTCGTACAGCAAATGCATGTGGTCCTGCGGGTACATGCATCACATCACACTCAAGTGTACCCACTGGTTCGTGCTAAATGCCTATCTCACGCATCTGCTACTAGCCGTGGTTGTGAGTGTCATCGTCGATCTTTTCGCATATTGAAAAAGTCGGCCTTCCTTTTCATATTTTGTATCCCATCCTTGAATTCATATATATAATCAGCATAGCAAGAGTACGAAGAAAGGGATGTCACCCGTGGAAGGAGGGGCAGACCCAACACAAGGCAGACGGGTTTTTACCGTCGGTTAGACCCTGGGTACCCTATAATACTGACATCTATGGACCATCGGTGAGAGAGTGAGATATGAAGGCAAAAGAAAGATAGTGTTGATGTTTTACTATCAATCTTACGAATGAATATTCGGAGGGTCTCCTAGAATTAGAACCACGCAGAGAATGACAAAGGGATTTTATACAAGGTCGGGCCTTCTTCGGAGAGAATAACAAATCTACTCCTGTGTCGCTGTATTGAATGTGCTGATTACAATAGAAAGGAACAATTTATCATATATTATTAATCAAAGTTTGAGAAATTTGACAACACGCTTTCTAAAACATTGTACAATTTCTGCTAAAATATCGTACATTTCTGAACAGAGGATAACATTTTGTTGGCTTTATTCCTTGCTGAACTAGTATATATTAATTGCTCTAGTTCTTGACAAGAGACTTATGGCTACTACTTTCGGTGACAATGCCGGGTCGTCCAGTACGAGTATGAACTCCGAATTCGCTGGATATACCAAGTGGAATTCCAAAACAATATTTTAACATGCAATTTGCGGAAGGATCCGGCGAAATTAATGGTAGACGTGTGAAGAAACGAGTCAAGCAACATGTGTGGTTCTATCTACCACTACCAGACCACCCCACCAGCAGCAGATATTCGCTCGCTCACCACACTTTCTCCCCAGACGACGCCAACATTCTTCACCTTTCTGACGTTGCATATGTCCTTTGTGTTCTTCACGGGTCCTTTGTGTTCTTCACGGTCAAGGATAAGGTTTCTTTTTCTAGTATTTTTTGCCCACACAGGTCCTCTAAAATAATACAGAGAAGTATTGTAGCAATAATAATATAAATCTGCTGCTACAGAACTCAGCAGAAGACCGTAGAAAACACTAGAAAGCAGTGTCTATGCTTCTTTGTGCAGAAAATGCTGCAGCGATTTTACTGGTTAGTAATGTAGCACGGGTGTTGTACACTATTGATCTAAACAGTTCACCGACAACTCGACGGTCCAGATGAGGTCTAATATGCGTGCACTATGCACCTCTGCGGTGGCAGCCGCATACTCCTTTTGCACTCTTCATTCATTTGTAGTTTATTTTTCCCAAGCCATTTTGCGAGCAATGCATGCATCTATGCTACAAACAAAGCAAAACTAAAGTGGACTAGTTTTGTAGGTACTGGGCAATCGCAAATCAAATCCGCAATTTGCTTTAAAAGTTATGGCTATCGTTTTTGTTTTGTTTGTTTTGTATTCATTGTAAATTAGCAACTCGTGCATGTGTGCCTCGGTACCCTAGAATCCTCCAAATGCATAGCCATGGAGACTTTTACAGCCAATGGTCGCACTGAGCCTCTCATATGAACTGGAACCAACCACCACAGGTAAATGGGCTAAGGATCTGCAGAATTTGGACGTCACTATGAACCGTCCCTATGCAATATCAATATATGCTCTATGGATTGGAACCAATCAGTGAGAAGAACTAACTGTCCTGCACTAGCTACTACTTAGAGCCAGGACGCCAACCAATCAAGTGCATGCTTAGTACTTAGGGTGCAAGTACACGAGGAGACCATTACCTGTAGTGCATGCATCTCGCGTTGCACTGTATATATATCATGCATCTAGATATGTAGGTCGTGCGTGACACGAGGGGCACGGCTTGGCTTCGGTCGTCATGAGCGAGCGGTCGGGTCCAACCGTACGTACGTGTGGGCCTGCGATTAACAAACACCGTGGTACAGCACGAGGAAGAAACCTCATCAACCAAGCCAATCAAAACGCGGAACAGATTTCTTCGAAAGCAAAACATCGCAGCGCAGGAAAGTAGGGAATCTCATTCAGATTTCGTACAGCAAATGCATGTGGTCCTGCGGGTACATGCATCACATCACACTCAAGTGTACCCACTGGTTCGTGCTAAATGCCTATCTCACGCATCTGCTGCTAGCCGTGGTTGTGAGTGTCATCGTCGATCTTTTCGCATATTCAAAAAGTCGGCCTTCCTTTTTCCATTTTGTATCCCATCCTTGAATTCAAATATATAATCAGCATAGCAAGGGTACGAAGAAAGGGATGTCACCCGTGGAAGGAGGGGCAGATCCAACACAAGTCAGACGGGCTTTTACCGTCGGTTAGACCCTGGGTACCTTATAATACTGACATTTATGGACCATCAGTGAGAGAGTGAGATATGAAGGCAAAAAAAAGATAGTGTTGATGTTTTATTATCAATCTTACGAATGAATATTCGGAGGGTCTCCTAGAATTAGAACCACGCAGAGAATGACAAAAGGATTTTATACAAGGTCGGGCCTTCTTCGGAGAGAATAACAAATCTTCTCCTGTGTCGCTGTATTGAATGCGCTGATTACAATCGAAAGGAACACTAAAGGCTAATATCTTCTGCTCTAGATCGTCCTCTCTATGTCTACCGACTTCATCCTTTATATAGTGCATGAAGATGTGACAGTTTCTCCAAACCAAGAGACGTATCAACGTTCCAAATGATGAACCGGTTGATGGAGGTTACTATCAGAGAGATAACACCCGCACGTTGCCAGGTAGTTACTATCAGAGACATAAATATAATACATGCAATTATTTCAGAGAATAACAACGTATATTAGCTACTCCGTGTATTTGAACACGGTGCACAAGACTCCTTAATCGACTAGGCCCACATGTCTGTAGGTCCTATCGATTATAGGGCAATTGTGGAGAAACTTACGACCACAAGGTTCTCGTAGAGAAGGCTCACAACCAGAGATAGGTCGTAGAAAAGCTTACGACTAGGGATTAGTCGTAGAAAGGCTTACGACCAAGGGGTGGTTGTAGTAAGACTTACAACTACTTGATTAAGCTTCTCCCTTATGGACAGTAAGGGGTATACTTGCGAATAATACAAATATATTGTTATCTATAATAAAAATTATAAATAAATAATTAATTGAGGATTATTAGATCATTGTCATCTAGCCCCCCAGCTTTAAGTGAAAATAACTTACTTGGTACAAGAAGTCGTAGAATGGTGGTCAGAAGTAGAGCTTTTCCGACTGGTATTTTATTTGACCAGAAATTGACTCAGTCAAGAATGTAATTTCACTTCAATTGTAAAGACATAATTCGTTTTCCCGAACATACAAATTAAAAAATTCCAATCGACTCTCACAAACCTGTTTATTGACGCGATTGCCGAAGAGGTAGCAACCGTTGAGTTCCCATGATCTGTAACTCAAGCGTGCGGCTATAAAAATCTGTCGTGGGTGTGCCTTAGGATTTTTACTTTTCCCCACATGCTTCAACTGTTCTTCAAGCCCTTTTGAAAGATCTAGACCCGTCATTATGAGTTAATGGAGTGTTTTGGTGATTAATAACAAATCTGATTGTGAGACTAACTCTCTTGTTTAGTATTATCATGTGTAGTCTCATTTGGATATAAAGGTGAAATTCAACAAGGTATGCATTCGACTCATACTCTTACATAATGTTGTATTCCTCGGATCCAAAATATAGGTTGAACTCCGCCATAAGTATAACTTGAATATGTGCAGATGTTTTCTTTACACATATGTGTATGCACACATTTAGGGGGAGCTCATTCTATATTTTGTGGTTTCATTTGTATTGATCCACATTTCGTGTTCCACATATATTTGGGATCCTTACTTTGAAATATATCGGTATGTGTATACAAAACTTGTGTGTTCTTTGTATACTTATGCTTTGAGTATACAAAACTTGTGTAGTCTTTATATACTTATGTTTTGAGTATATGGAACTTGTGTAGTTTGTGTATACTCATGTTTCGAATATATAAAACTTGTGTAGTTTTGTATATTCATATTTTGAGTATATAGAACTTATGTAGTTCTCGTATACTCGAGTTTTGAGTATGTAGAACTTGTGTAGTTCTCGCATACTCATGTTGTGAGTACATATATGTCTTGTGTAGTATATATATATACTCATAACGTGTTACTTTTATCAATTCAATTTTTATATGTGATTGAAATGGTTATCATCAATTACCAAAGAGGGAAAGATAGTGGTATCTTGTCCCACCATTATGTATTAATGGTATGAGATGGTAATTAATGATAATCATATTGTGGAACTAACATTTTTCATGAGTTGGATGAATAGGTTATGTTCCAGGGTGATGAAGACTTGGGATGATCATGAGTTGATCATCAAGTCAAGATTCAAGTAAAGAATGCATCATGTGTTGATGCATATGAAGAATTTGAAGAAAAAGAAAATCATCGTGTGTCGATGATGTTCTAGAAGATGAGATGATCATAAGTTGATCATCAAGACAAGAGAAGACTCATCATGTGTTGATGGAGGTCTAATGAAGAATGCATCATGTGTTGATGCATGTCAAGACTCGGGATGAAGAAATCATCATGTGTTGATGATGTTCAAGACAAGATCCCAAAGTGAAGAGATCATCATGTGTTGATGATTGTCAAAGTCAAGGACCCGGAGTTGAAGTGTTGATGTGCGTCATCAAGCTTCAAAAAGATGCAAGGCAAAGGTATGACTAGCTAGGGCTAAGGATGTATTCCTAGTTTTTTATCGGTCTTGGTGTTTGGTTGGAAGACCGGATTGCTAGTATAGGATTGCCGTACTATTAAGAGGGGTCTTGACTAGTAGCATGAGTTAGTCATGCGTTGATAGCTCATTGTGTTTGCTCTAGCTCATCTATGCATGGAGCTATTATTTGCGAATGTGTTTTGCAAATAGTTGGGGCGGTCGACGTGAGACGCAATGGCTTGAGGTTTGCCAAGTTCGCATTGATGCATGTTTGGGGCTAATCCAAAAATAGGTTGTGTAGGCGGTGAGGGAGTCTCACGGATGTAGTTTCATCATTTTGGAGCTCCCGGTCAAAAGTTCTATTGAGTTGAAAATTCCGAAGGTTTGGATTTTCAAGCTAGAATTTTGGCTAAGTCTTTTTGGCCGACCGCCATGCGTGGGAGCGGTCCAGCCAGCGGCTCGAATCGATCGGACCTTGTGCGACCTTTTTTATCAAGTTCGCGATTGATGCATGCTTGACTTGGTTTAATGTTTAGTTATCAATGCTTTATTGATGTATATTGTTTAGTTATCAATGCTTTATTGATGTATATTGCATTCTGGAACTAACGTGGGTCAAGTTGTGAAGTCAAGTTGTGAAGAACTTGTTCCTAAACGCTTGTTTGTCTATTGTTGCAGGTGTGGCTTGCGTGTCAACGACGTCAACGGTGAGTGGATCGACTACGCTTGGAGAGCCGAGGTCCGTAACGATCATGGATACCGCGAGGTCGTGTGACTCAAGCATGGTGCGAGATGGGCAAGATGGATCGAACGGGTGGTTGATGAGATTTGGTTAGATCAAAGCGATGCGGATATCGGTGCGAGTCTCGGGAGGTTCCGATGGGATTCGGACAAGAGAGGCTTGGCATCGATGAGAACCGCTGATCAACCTACACGTGGTGAAGCAGGCGATTGCTTCAACAGATTAGTGTGTGAGTCCCATGTGTGAATGGGTCCCAAATGTGAAATCCTAGTCCTCTCCTATAAATAGAAGGGGGGAGATGTAAAACCCCCTTGAGGCATTCATTTGGACTTCCTTAGCCTTTTCTAGGGTTAGGGTTTGGAGAGGAAGAGAGGGAGAGATTGTATGCTCCTTGGGTGAGCTCTTGTCCTCCTTGAGGGAGTGGCTTTGTAAGCATCTTGTGAGATCAATCAATCTTGTGATGCTTGCTTGAGAGATCATTTGTCTCCTCTTTGTGTTCTTCTCTCATTTGGATGAATTTGGTGCTTCCTTGATTCAAGGGTTTATGCTTGGTCTCTTGACCCATTTTGTCTTGCTTTGATATGTGGGAATTCTACTAGAATCATTTAGACCATCAACCCCCACAAGCAAGTCTTGAATCAAAGATTTTCATATTTCTAGGGTTTGTGCACTTCTTTGTTAAATCCTTGAGAGATCGATTCTGCAAGTGGATCCAAGGATCGTCGCTAGAAATAGGTCTCCAATATCATTAGGAGGTGTGCTCAAATTTGGTCAAGTTTCATTGGTTGAATCAAAAGTTGGATCAAATTTCGTTTTGGATTTGGGTAGAATTTTTCGATCTTGGACTCTACCGGTCCGACAGATATTTCAACGATCGATCCGGCCGCGGTATATTCGATTCGGTGATGCAGAATTTGAACCGTTGTCCACCGGTCCGACCTTGATTAGTTCTTGGTCGGAACCGTGGTTGAACGTCGATCAGAGGTAGGTTGAAGCTCATGTTTGATTTCTCGTAGCATGTGAGTTAAGTTTGCAAATGTGTTTTGCAAATGGTGTAAGTCCATGTACCTCATTCCTTGTGATGAGTATTCTAAAGGTTGGCAAATGTGTTTTACAACTTGTTGAGAATATCATCTTTGAAACCTTGGTTGGAATTGCACCCAAATGGGTGAATGTGTTTTGCCATTTGAGCGAAAGCAAATGTGTTTTGCTTCGTGTCCGCGGTCGACCCTCGTGTGGATCGGTATGACCGGTGGCAAACGGTCCGACCGCCATCGTTGGTAGTCCGACCGATTTCCTCTTCGTTGATTCTCGTCCGAAGTTCCTCCTTTGAAAACGGAACTTCCGGAGCGGAAGTTCGCGGTTCGTGAACGTTTATTTCGAGAGCTCCGCTTTGGGACTTGGCCGATTTTGCCTCGGGTCGGGCGCCACCTTGCGGTCGACCGATTTGGCGGCGCACGCCATTAGTTGCGTCCTACGCCAAGGCCCAACGCTAGTTTATAGCCGTTGGGAGAACGGCGTCCGACCGACCATTGTTGCGGTCGACCGACCTGCAAATTCGAGGAATCTTCCCCAACGGCTAGTTTTTGTGTGTGGGCTATAAATAGCCTCCTTGGCTGGTTGGGGAGGTTGTCGTGCTATTGTTGAGTTCCATACTCATTCTTTGAGCTAAGAGCAAGCCTCTATTATCTTTTGTGCATGTGTTGCACTTGGTGAGATTAGAGAGCAAACCCTAAGTACATGTATTGCCTTAGGTAGTGGATTGTGTATCCACTTGAGCGTTGACACTTGATTAGTTCAAGTGAGCGCCGAGTCTTGTTACTCTTGGTGTTTGCCACACCGGACGCGTGGGCGTCGTGCTGGTGATCTTCTCAAGAAGCTTGTGAGAAGGCCCGGGTGTTGTGAGTGGTTTGGTGCTGCCATCCGGAGGGAGGAAGAGCAACCCTAGGGAGCGAGGTGTTGGCTGGCTGGAACCGATCCAAGTGGTTGGACTTACCTCGAGGTGTTGGCTTAATTAGTGGAGCCGGTCCAACGTGGTTGGGCTTACCTCAAAGTGGATTAGGGAGACCGGCTAAGTCTCCGAACACCACGTAAAGCATAATAGTGTCATCTTGTTTTATCTTGTGCTTTACTTTGAGTAATTTACATTACATGCTTTAATTGCTTATATATCTTTGTATGATTGCTCTCTTGTATTGTATTCATATTGTTGGTGCCCTTAGGAAGCCTAGTTGATTTAGGTTTTAATTGTGCAAAACCAATTTGTTATTAGCTTCGCATTATTAATTGGTTTTAGCCGAAAGAATTTTAAAACCGCCTATTCACCCCTCTAGTCGACCACCTCGATCTTCATACAGCTAACCAAATCATACGCTTTCTGAAACCTTTCCAAATCTAAATTAACCTTGCTCAAAGAAGATGGCAAACGCTTCCTAGTGGGCGATATCGGAGATGGATGCGCGAAGATGAAAACATTTCCACCGGTCCGACCGCCGATTAGTTGTCGGTCCGATCATTGGTTGAACGTCGGTCGATCGCTTGGTAGCCGTCGACCGCCTGTGCCTGTGATCAACCTTTGAGATTAAGTCTCCACATTTGTGTCGTGTGGTTGTCGGGGTTTGTCGAATTCAGCACAAGGCTTCCACTGTGTGCTTACTGATCTTCTTAGCTTTCATAGCTAAAGGAGTAAAGTTCGTGTTGAATTTGATTTAGGCGAGAAAGTTTTGAAAGCGCCTATTCACCCCCCCTAGTCGCCTTTCCGGTCCTACAAATACTCATGCATTTAATCTTTGTAGCATGGGACTATAGTTTGCAAATGTGTTTTGCAAATAGTTGAAGTCCATACACCTTAGCCTTGTAGCATGATGCTGTTATTTGCAAATGTGTTTTGCAAATAGTTGAAGCTCATGTTTGATTTCTCGTAGCATGTGAGTTAAGTTTGCAAATGTGTTTTGCAAATGGTGTAAGTCCATGTACCTCATTCCTTGTGATGAGTATTCTAAAGGTTGGCAAATGTGTTTTACAACTTGTTGAGAATATCATCTTTGAAACCTTGGTTGGAATTGCACCCAAATGGGTGAATGTGTTTTGCCATTTGAGCGAAAGCAAATGTGTTTTGCTTCTGTGGTCTGGCGGTCAGACCGCCTGTGTGGACGGTATGACCGGTGGCAAACGGTCCGACCGGCCATCTGTTGGTAGTCCGACCGATTTCCTCTTCTGTTGATTCTCTGTCCGGAAGTTCCTCCTTTGTGAAAACGGAACTTCCGGTGTGCGGAAGTTTCGCGGTTCGTGCGGAACGTTTATTTCCAGAGCTCTCGTTTTGGGACTTGGCCGATTTTGCCTCGGGCGGTCGGGCCGGCCAGCCTTGGCGGTCTGACCGATTTGGCAGCGGTCAGACCGGCCATTAGTTAGCGGTCCTACCGGCCGAAGGCCCAACGGCTAGTTTTATAGCCGTTGGGAGAACGGGCGGTCCGACCGACCATTTGTTGGCGGTCAGACCGACCCTGTGCAAATTCGAGGGAATCTTCCCCCAACGGCTAGTTTTTGTGTGTGGGCTATAAATAGCCTCCTTGGCTGGTTGGGGGGAGGTTGCTGGTGCTATTGTTGAGTTCCATACTCATTCTTTGAGCTAAGAGCAATCCTCTATTATCTTTTGTGCATGTGTTGCACTTGGTGAGATTAGAGAGCAAACCCTAAGTACATGTATTGCCTTAGGTAGTGGATTGTGTATCCACTTGAGCGTTGACACTTGATTAGTTCAAGTGAACGTCGAATCTTGTTACTCTTGGTGTTTGCCGACACCTGGACGACGTGGAGGCGTCGTGCCCGGTGATCTTCTCAAGAAGCTTGTGAGAAGGCCCGGTGTGTTGTGAGTGGTTTGGTGCTCGCCATCTCCGGAGTGGAGGAAGAGCAACCCTTGTGAGTGGTGTTGGCTCGGTTTGGAACCGGTCCAAGTGGTTGGACTTACCTCGGAGGTGTTGGCTTAATTAGTGGAGCCGGTCCAACGTGGTTGGGCTTACCTCAAAGTGGATTAGGGGAGACCGTAAGTCTCCGAACACCACGGTAAAGTATAATAGTGTCATCTTGTTTTATCTTGTGCTTTATTTTGAGCAATTTACATTACATGCTTTAATTGCTTATATATCTTTGTATGATTGCTCTCTTGTATTGTATTCATATTGTTGGTGCCCTTAGGGAAGCCTAGTTGATTTAGGTTTTAATTGTGCAAAACCAATTTGTTATTAGCTTCTGCATTATTAATTGGTTTTAGCCGAAAGAATTTTAAAATCGCCTATTCACCCCCTCTAGTCGGCCACCTCGATCTTATAGCCGCTAACCAAATCATACGCTTTCTCGAAACCTTTCCAAATCTAAATTAACCTTGCTCAAAGAAGATGGCCGAAACTGCTTCCTAGTGGGCGATATCGGAGATGGATGCGGCGAAGATGAAAGCATTGGCCACCGCTGAGAATATTCCAAAGAAGGCCTACGTGAAGTTGATTGAAGCTGCTGGGCAGCATTGGCCCTCGGGTGAGGAAGGCACAATTCCAGTATTTCAAGCGTACTATGAATGTGGCTTTCGATTGCTCTCTCACCCTTTTCTTACACTCGTACTCATACACTTTGTGATGGAATTGGTGAATCTTGTTCCCAACTCCATCACAATGTTAAGCGTATTCGTGTACTTGTGTGAAGCCTACCTGGGGATTCAACCAGACTTGGAGCTCTTCCAGTACTTCTACGGGATGAGCAGACAAGTCGGAATCGCACGCAGCTATGGTCTGAAGCTCCACGATGAGACGTCGAAGGAGTACATTCAGATGTTTACTAGGTCGTCATGGCTGGGATGGAAGAAGAGGTGGTTCTACTGGACGACGACCAAGGATGACAGCCTCTTCTTTGTAGGGAAAGCTGTTGAGAAGAGTTCTTCTTGGGATTCAATTCCCAGCAACCTCGACTGGATCGCTCCCTTTATTCAAGCCATAAAAGACTTGAGAGAAGATGGGCTTACCGGATGGCACGTGACGAAAGATTTTATCTCGCGCCGCATCAATCCTTTAAAGAACCGAGCACATCCCATGTGGATGTACTCGGGGACTAAAGATTCGATTAGAGATTTCGAGGAAGGTATATAATCTTGAGCTCTTTTTATTAATTTTGAGCTTGATTATTGAGTAGTTTTTTTACCATTGTAGATCTCTCACAAAAAGAGATTGATGTCCGAGTCAAACTCATTTGTGAGAAAGCTCCAGCACCCACAATGATAGGTGTTCCTCGAATCTTGATGGCCGTATCCGCAAAGGAAAGGGAAGAACGCTTAAAAGTGATCAAGAGTTGATTTCTTCTATAGGCTTTTGTGGTCGTAGGTTTCGACCATCAAATGATGTTCTTTTTCTGTTTATTACATAAAGTAGGCATAACAGACCGTCAAGACGACCAAGAAGTCAAATCAAAGACTATCGAAAGGGTGCCAGAGGAAGACAAAGTTCCTCCAGCCAAAAGGCGTCGTCTCGTGAAGGCTGCCAACAAGCAAGGTGAAGGTTCAAGTTCTGCTCCTCCTCCGACCAGCCCCATCCAGAAATTCTTTGCAAACGTCATCGCTGCAGAGAAAAGGGGGCAGTCGAAGTGCTTACTCATAAAGTCCCTAAGACCAATGTACCATTCTACTATGACAGCAAGACTTTTTCAGTTTCTGCCTCTCATGGTTTTGTCAAGCAACTAGAAAAGGAGAACTGGAAGAGCTTTGTATACTTTTTTTGAAGGATACTACTGCATCAGCAAAGCCCTTGGTCTTGGTAGGAGCTGTCCCTCAGATGATCGAAACAAGTATCGATCACCAAGAGGGGTAGGAAGCTTCAGAAGCTTTGGCTCTCGTTCAAGACCTATGACCAGATGTGGTCGTAGAGGTCCCAAACCCTCAACAAGATCTTCGACCAGACATGGTCAAAGAAGCCACGACTTCTCAATCTCATGGCACCAAAAGTCCCCCAAGGGCAGAAAGTGTCGCGAAGATTAAGGCGGTCGATAAGAAGAAGAGAAAGAGATCTTCCTTGGGGAAGGTCTCTTTTGGATTCATGATTAAATCTAGAAAGCCAAGGTATGCAAACATCAAAAGTATAAGGATAATATTTACCTTTTGTTTTTTTACAACTTGACATGTTCTCTCCTTTCTACGATTTTAGTCTTGCTTCTCCTGTCCACAAGGATGTTCCTATCGAGAGGCTTGTTGGTTTTCGTGCAATTGAAGAGATAATAGTGGAGGTAGTCGAGGGATAAACCATTGTCTCTGTAGTGGAGGAAGTCACTGCCACCAACGCAGCTGCAATCACTGAAGTGATCATAGAAGCAAGGGCGAAGACAGCGGATGATCCAATTGTTGTGGTGATCAAGCTGATTATTGAAGATATCAGTAATCGGACAAGGGACTTGGTCCTCCAATCACCAACTACATCTGGTCAAGATGGAGAAGGGACCTCCGATCATCGTGTTGGAAAGGAGATGATGGAGGACGCTCTTTCCGGTCCTCAAGGAGAAGTTGCTGATGTCAACAACGAAGGAGAAGAAGAATTCTTTGACCTCTTCTCCGAGTCTTTGGCCCACTATCCATTGTGGGATTTTCTTCGTTCAGGTCTCGTGACCGAGTCACACACCCTAAGAAAATTCCTAATAGGGGGAATATTTTTTATGACGAGCGTCTTAAAAAAATATGGTGGCACCAAGTCGAAAAGATTGATGAACTTAAAGATTTTTAGAGGGTGTATTCCAATTTTGTTCGAACAACCATTAATGTAAGTACCCGATGCCAAACATTTACATATATGGTTTTCCTTGCTTCGCACAATCTTTCTTCATTCAGAAAGCTTTGGAATAAGTTATCACTGTTAGTGAATACCACAGACAACTTGTGTTGTTAAGACAACAAAAAGCTGAACTCTGCGAGCAGGCAGAGAGATTGTAAGTCACTGTCACATGTAGCCTTTTGTCTTTCGACTACTTGTCCAGTTCTCATGTCCACTCTAACCTTTGTAGGTTCAAAAATGATGAAAAGTCCTCGGCTAATGCACTCGACTACGAAAAAGTCAAGATGCGAAAGCTAGAGGAAGAAGTTGCATAGTATAATAAACAGTAAGTTTTATACTTTAAAACTTTTACTTTGATGACATTCCTCTCTTTTTTTAACACTTCGTTCTTTGTAGAAAAAGAGGTCGATGTGGGTAAATTTAAAGCAAAGGTCGAATCAAAGGCCTTGGTGATCAATGAGCTTACCCATGTCAACCAAGAAAAAGAAAAGAGCATGAAGTCGTGGAAAAAATAGTGTATAAAGAATGTTGCCTCTCACGACAACGAAGTTAAGAAGCTTGATTCTCGACTAGTATGTAAGAAATTCTTTACCTACTGTCAGTTTTGTTTACAAGCCTTTAAGAGGTATTGTTATGACTAGTCTTACTCTATTTATAGAGCAAGTAGTCGAAATAAAGCAACTCCAAGGAGCTTTGATTCGTAGTCAGGAGGAGATGAAGTCGATGAAGATCAACCTACAAGACAACATTTCCTTCCTAAATAATATACTCAGAAGGCTTGGTGCTAAAGAGGTGACTCCTCTTGAAGACACCATGTTCGCCCATACGAGTGCCATTGGGCAACAAGTCGGGACTTTAGAAGAGTTGGTAGCCATTTTGAAGACCAACCAAGATGACTCTATAAGAGAGACTGTTGAAAGTGAAGTAAGTTACGCATTGGCAAAGCTTAAGGCATATGACCGTAATCTTAATCTTCAACCAATCAAAGTCGACTTCGACTTCCTGAAGCAGAGGCAGTACAACTGATGGAAGAAGTGCAACCAATCAGCAAGAAGGTCGCGGAGGAGATGCAGATTGGATATGCTTCGTCAAAGTAGTTTGTAATAGGGAACTTGTAAAGAAAAGCTTTTATTTATGATTATAAACCTTCTTTTTGTTGTAAATTACCTTATCGAGTAGTTAGTAACTCATAAGATAATGAATAGAAAAAAAGAAATGGATCGAAAGACTAAGAATTGAAGTAAAACTAATAACTTTATCCTAGTCCCCGCTATTTGCTTAGCTTATTTATATAAACTAAGTAAATAGTGAGAAAAGGGTTTGCTTTTAAAAAAGGGGTTTGTTTGCTTTAAAAAAGGGGTTTGTTCGACTTGAGCTGTCGATTTGATTATCATTTATTGGCTACAAGAGTCAATAATAGATCGACACTACGAAGTTCCTTCTATGGGTAGGACCACATGTAGAGAGGAAAGACTTTGACTAGTGTAGTTACGTTTTCCAACCATATTAATCCAATCAAGAGCGTCAACATAAGTTGGACAAACGATTAGAGTACCTTAAAAATTTGTTAGATCTTTCTTAGTGAACTCAATGGTTTTATTCCGATAGCAAGAGTTAGAAACAATACGACGCTATGAAGTTCCTTCTAGTAGGCGGAACCACATACAGAGAGGAAAGACTTCAACTAGGTATTATGTCTTTCTCCAACTAGTTTGAACTAATTGAGTTTACCAAAAGTAGTCGAACAAATTATGAAAGTATACTCCACTTAGAGAATTCTTCAAAATGAATGAAAAAATAGATTAAGTTGAAAAGAGCTTGCTTGAAATTATTTTGACCATATTTTGTTGAACCCAGTCTCTTTGCATTGACAACAAAAGTTAGGAATGAGACGACACTAGGAAGTTCCTTCTAGTGGGCAAAACCACGTGCAGAGAGGAAAGACTTCAACTAAGTGATGTTACCTTTCTTCGACCAGTGTAAAGAAAACCAAGTGTTAAAATGATTAAAAAATCATCAAAGTGCTGCTCAATTTAAAACAATAAAGATTGAAGTAAACTGAAACTTTATTGAGAAAGTAAGAAGTTACACATACAATTTGCATATTTGGTCGATGTTCCAGGAATTAGAAAGGACTTGGTCATCTTCCATTGCTAGTTGTACCGAACTTGGTTGCGTAACTTCGACCACTGTGTAAGGACCTTCCCACTTGGGGAAAAGTTTGTTTCGATTAGACTAGGATGAAATCTTTTTCAATACCAAGTCTCCTACAACAAGACCGCGAGGTTGGACCTTATGATCGTAGTTTTTGCAGGCTTGTTGGTAGACTGCTGAATGGAGTAAGGCATGATTTCTCTTCTCTTAGGTTGATGTCATCTGCTCGAAGTTGTTCCTAGTTAGAGTCGTTGAAATTTTCGACCATTGTCGATCGAATCTTTAGTTCTGGTGGAAGCATGACTTCTGCTCCAAAAACTAGAAAAAATAGTGTTTCACTTGTAGCACAGCTAGTAGTCGTATGAACTGCCCATAATACTAAGGGTAATTCTTGTACCTAAGCCCCCGAGCGCTTTATAAGCTGGTTGAAAACTCGAGTTTTAATTCCCTGCATAATTTGGATATTCGCTCTTTTGACTACCCTATTTCTTTGTGGGTGGGCTACAGAGGCATAACACAATTTGGTACCCAATGCTTCGCAAAATTCCTAAAATTTTGTACTCGAAAATTGTTTACCATTATCTGTAATTGTTCGACTTAGAACACCATATTGAGTAAGCACGCTTCTCATCATGAACCTTTTGGTTGCTTCCATTGTTATCCCAATCTGCTTCCATTATTATCCCAATCATAGGTTCGGCTTTAATCCATTTTGTGAATGTATCAATAGCCACAAAAAGGAACTTGAAGCCTTTTGGTGCTTTTGGGAATAGTCTTACGATATCGAGATCCTAGGTTGCAAAAGGCCAAGAGAGAGGTAAGGTTTGCAATACCTGAGCCAATTAGTGTATTTGTCTGCTTTGAAACTGGTATTGCGCACACTTTTTAACCAACTCTTTAGCATCATGGAGTGCTGTTGGCCAATAAAAACTTTGTAGAAAAGCTTTTTCGACCAGCGTTCTGTAAGAAGCATGAGTTCCACAGATACCTCCATATATGTTGTGAAGAAGATTTAATCATTCTTATGTTGTGAAGGAGATTTAATCATTCTTTCTGTGATATGCATCTCATGAGAACCCCTTGAGTGCCTCTTTTGTAGAGGACTCCTTCGACCAAGGTATACATTTTGGCCTTACGTGATAAACGATCTGGCTCGAGATCATTATTGGGTACTGTACCCTTATGAAGATACTCATAGATGGGATTCATCCAGGTATCCTTGTATTCTAGAGAGGCTAACTCAATAGGAGATATTTCTGGTGTTTCGACCAGAGGCAACTTCTGAAGCTGTTCAAAGAAGACTCCTTTTGGTACTTGTGATTGGAAAGAAGTCATTCGAGCTAATTGGTCATTGAGAAAATTATCCTTTCGAGGGATATATTGTACCTCGAAACCCAAAAAATACTTTTCAAGTTTTCTAACTTCTGATAAGTACCGAGCCATGGTTGGGTTAGAGTATTGGTACTCTTTTCTAACTTGATTCACGACTAGTTGAGAGTCTCCTCTAGCGAGTAGTCATCGAACCCTGAGTGCTTTCGTGGCTCGTATGTTAGCCAACAAACCTTCATTTTCTGCAACATTGTTAGTGTCAAAAAGTTTAATTGAATAACATACTTTAAGATTTCTCTTGTGGGAGATTCTAGGACCACCCCAGCCCCCGAGCCACTGAGCATAAGTGACCCATCAAAGTACATCATCCACTGGTCGTGGGAATTGTACCGGGAATCCTGAACAAATTCAGGATTTATCCATTCGGCGACAAAGTCCGCCAAGATTTAGGATTTAATGGCCGTTTGGGACACGAAATGGAGGTCGAACTCCCCAAGTTCAACTGACCATTTTGCCATACGTCCCGCTGCTTCCCTGTTCTGAAGGACCTTTCCTAAGGGAAACTCAGACAACATAATTATCTTGCGCCTGAAAATAATACTTTAGTTTCCTCGAAGACATGAGGAGGGCATATAAAAGTTTTTGACCTATGGGTAGCGCTCCTTAGGGCCGTGTAAAACTTCACTTACGTAGTAAACTAGTCGTTAAACGTTTTCACATTCGGCAACTAGTACTACACTCACTGCCTGTGGTGTGACAGCTAGATATATTAAGAGTATCTGTTCTGATTTTAGAGAAATCAGAATAGGAGCACTCATAAGATACCTCTTGACATCCTTAAAGACATTATTTGCCTCTTTTGACCACTCGAAACTCTCGTGTTTCATTAAAAGTTTGAAAATGAAGTCCTTTATCTCCCAGTCATGCGATGAAATGACTTAAAGTCGCCATGCATCCTGTGAGTTTCTAGACTTCTTTCTTCGTGGTCGGAGGGCGCATTTGTTCAATGGCCTTTATCTTTTCAGGATTTACTTCAATTCCTGTGTAGAGACAAGGAGTCCAAGCAATTTCCCTAACGAGACTTCGAATACACACTTATCAGAATTGAGTTTCAAACGGTGTTTTCTAAGGTTGCCGAATGTTTCTTGCAGATTGGAAATATGATTAAGTCGTTTGATGCTTTTTACAACTAGATCGTCAACATAGGCTTTCATGTTTCAGCCTAGTTGAGGTGAAAAAGTTATTTGCATCAAGCGTTGAAAATAAGTGCCAACATTTTTTAGACCAAACGACATTTTAACGTAGCAAAATATTCTGAATGGTGTAACAAATACGATATTTTCTTCATCATCTACACACATACTAATATGATGATAACCCGAATATGCATATAAAAAACTTAATATTTCATAACTAGTAGTAGAGTCAACCAACTGATCGATACGATGAAGAGGAAAATCAACTTTTGGACAAGCTTTATTAAGATCAGTAAAGACTACACACATACGCCACTTACTATTAGACTTTCTAACTATTACAGGGTTAGCCAACCACTCTGAGTGGTTGACTTTTCTTATAAAGCCTGTTTCAAGTAGCTTATCCAATTATGATCTAATAGCATCTTGTCGATCATGAGTAAATCTCCATAATTTTTTTATACGGGTTTCTTGTCAGGCCGTAGAGCTAGCCTGTGCTCGATCACCTTCCTAGGGACTCCGGACATGTCGGGTGCTTGCCACGCAGAGACATCCGCGTTAGCTCGGAGGAAAGTGGCCAGAGCGTCTTCCTATTTAGGGTCGGAAGTATCCCCAATGCAAACAGTTTTCGAAGGCTCCTCTGGATTCAACAGAACTTCTTTGACTTGATCGTTTGGCTTTGGTGCAGCTTTAGGCTTCTACTGCTTGGTCGAAGCCTAACTCTTGCTTGCTTCTCGAGTAGGTATCTGACCAACCATCTCGAGAGATTTACAATCACACGTAAGTGCCATCTTTGCATCACAACAGACTATGATTACTCCTTTGGGACCTGACATCTTAAGACATTGATAACCATAATGAGAAGCCATTAGGAATCTTGCCAAAGTTGGTCATCTGAGTATGGCATTGTATACTGTGTCGAAATCGACCACATCAAAAGAGATTTTCTCTATCTTGAAGTTGCTTGGAGAACCAAACGTTACATGAAGAGAAACTTAGCCGATGGGTTTGGCCGAAGACTCCGGTACGATCCCATGAAAAGTGTATCCTACAGGTTTTACCTTGGTTTTGGGTACTTTCATCTCATCCAGGGCGCTTGTAAACAAAATATTTAATGTACTGCCACCATCAACTAATACTCAATTTACTCGACAGTTGTTGATGATGGGCTCGACCACGATCGGAAACTGACCTGGTCGAGTGAAAGCATCTAGGCCCCTAAAAATTATTTTGGTCGAGTGAAAGCATTTGGCGGAACTACCACATATCCTAAGCGGAATTACTACACACTGGAAGTACCAAAACTTAGTTGACAATACGTTATCTCGAGAGATGGCTAGTTTTGGACCTCTAAGGGAAGTAGTAGTACTGCCTTATATGAATAGAACTACCGTATATACAATGGCGGTAGTACCGCACCGCAAATTCAATGGCTAGTTCAAAGGCATTAATTTCATCTGATATAGCCATTATTGTGCAGTCAGTGGAAGTGCGGTAGTACTGGCTGATGAACGACGGTACAACTGCTCGTGCTGAAAAATTCAGGATCTTGCCTCTAACAGTTAAATTTGTTGGTGGAGGGTATAAATACCCCTCCACCTATTCAAGGATAGGTAGAAGAGGCCACATTTAACATCCTCGGACTGAAGCATACTCTCCACACCTCATATACACTTATTGCATATATTGTGAGGTTGTTGAGCAAAATTCAAGTGCATTCATTTCTAGATTGATCCTTGGCACTTTATTGCCATCAAGTGAAGATTTTAGTTCATTACTCTTGGTGTTTGCTGGCACCTAGACGGCTTGGCGGGAGTTCGCGCGGTGATCTCTTCAACGATATTGTGAAGAGGCCCGGCGCCAAATTGTGTGTGGCTCGGTGTTCACCATCTCAGGAGCAGAGGAAGAACAACCACTAGAGGAATCGAGGAGCAAGGCTTAATTTATGGAGCCGGTCCAGGTCGCTTGGGCTTTCCTCAACATGGACTAGTGAAAATCGGCAAGTCTTTGATACCACAGCAAAACATAGCGAGTCATCATTTGGTTATTTCTTTGCCTCTAATTTTCGCATTTATATTTCTAGCAAATTGAGACTATTGAGATTGTCATATTTAGTTTTTCTAGAGATATATTTGTAGAGTCTTGTCTTGTGGTGCCTTAGCTTTACTAGAATTGAGCAGGTCTTGAATTGTAATATAAATCTTGCTTAGCTCTAAAATTGTAGAAATTAGTTTTAGAAAGCAAGAATTTTTAGGACCTCCTATTCACCATCCTCTAGTCGGTTAGCATTGATCCTACATCGAGTAGAAGGGATCAGACAGTCACCCCCTCTTGAAAGAGATGGTGACTTCCGATCACTTTGGCAATTTATTGACAAGAGAAGGGTCAATGGAGTTTACCTCACGTTCGGTAGCCTTGAGCTATAGTTTTGACTCATATGCCGATGATCCACCTTAGATATGGTCGATGGTATGCTTCAGATCTTGGAATGGCATGTCCTCCTCTTCATCCGACTTCTTTCGATCACTTGTTTGTCCTATCTCCTTGAGTGTAGGAAGAGGTTCTTTGCCGGTGTAATAGTCTTTGAGCTTTCATTGGAAAACTCAGCAATTGCAAAGGTCATATTTTTCCTTTTTATGGAAAGTACACCACCTAGTCTTGTCATTCTTTTGTTCGGGACGTTTGCCCTTGCCCCGGTCGGAGTATGATTTGGAACTCCGAGGCTCCTTATCGCTTACGGCCTAGACTTCCTTGGAATTATTGACTTGAGGCTTTTGACCTTTGGTCTTGTTCTTGTTCTTGGATTTCTTGGCTTTTATCATTCTTTTTGCCACCTTCGCTCGCTTCTTAAGGATTTTTATCATCTCAATCAATAGTTTTGTTTCACTCGACTGCTTCAGCTGCAGTTGCATATCGATTGACCACCTCAAAGAGCTTAACAACAGTAGCCAAAAGGTTTAAAGAGATATCCTTTGTGATCCTTCTACTGCGGACTCCCTGCTTAAATGCTCTGATAACAGAAGAATCAAAAACTTCAGGTATGGAATTGCGAATCTAACTGAAACATCTGATGACCTAGCGTAAGGTCTCATGGTCATTTTGTCCCATCCTGCAAGTCATCCTCTTTACTGGGATGGTTGTAGGTGCACTAGAAATTGGCTAGTAGTAGGTCGCAGAGGTGTTACCATAAATAGATCGACTCTAGCGGTTGATTTAACAACCACGACCGAGCAGATCCTTTGAGCACAGTAGGAAGGTAATTTGCCATGACGTGCTCTCCTCCTCCTACTACTCGAACAACAGGTGTATAGATCTGAAGAAATTCGATGGAATTATGTGACCCATCAAACTTCTTTATGTTCACTGGTCGAAACCGCGGCGACCAGCGAACTACTAGGAGATCAGGTGAAAACGCCCGACATTCGGTAATAACATCATGATGCCTTCTTTGCAGGAAAGAAGGGTTGATACCATTAGGTGATTGTACATGGTGATACCCAGTTGTAGGTGGACCCGACCTATGATAGATGTCAGTCTTACAAGGGTAATAATCATCGTATTCCATCTACTGTTGTAGATTTTGGCTTTGGAATGGTGAACGATCACCTCCCCTGAGAGCTTGTCGATCATTAGATGTTCGAAGAACTCTTCTCCGACTGGAGTTATGGTTAGAGGAGTGACACAACCTGTTGTTGTGCCGATCTCCATGAGGCGAGTTATTCGAATGACTGGTGTTCAATGTAGCCGTCCCAGTATGACTTTCAAAAAGGTGTCGACAAGGTTGCTCAAGCATGGCTATCACGTCGCGAAGCCTTTGTGCGATTTTTTCAGCGAAGATGTCATAGCCTGGCACTCGTCCAAGTTTTTGAGTTGGGTTCTCGAGCAAGTCATTTATATGTTGGAGGTCTTGAGCTTCCTCTGACCGATATTGAATGCGCCCAGGTAAAGTTCTCTGGGTTGCAATTCTTCTCCTCCAGATAGTCTCACGATCATTCACATCTGAGGTTGCTTGAGTTCGCCTCAATGGAGAGTGATTATTTTTAGAATTTCTCCTACGCTCATGAAGGTGCTAATCCTATTCATCGCCAGAAGCATCCTCGCCATTCCCACGAGAGCTCATAGTGTGTGATCGATGGGGAGCATCCTCAGTCCTGCCTCTAGGAGAGTGACTAGCATTTGAGGGGAGGACGGAGGTCTCTTGGATATGATTTCCACTTGCGCCGAGGCCTCTTGGCTTGAGGAGTAGTCGAATGACAACGCCTTGCTACTTGGAGCAAGCCCCTCCAAGAAGGGGAATTCTGGGTTATAACTATCTCCATCCGGAGGTGAGCCCTATGAGGTTATGGTCAAATCTGCAGGAAAAGCGTGCTCTACTATATCCTTTGCGGGGTAACCGAAGAGTGACGATCACTAGATGCTGATGGAGTCCAGGAACGATGGTTTCTATGACTTGCCATGCCAGGTCGGACGGCCTCAGACGGACTCGAACATTTGGAGGGGGAACCCTCGCCATGTTCTGTGTCTGCCTTGGTGCAGTCCTGATTATGGTCGGATGGACTCTTGTCCTTTGAGGAATATGGTCCCTCATTTGGACGTAATGTTGTGGGGGAAAAAATGATCCCTCCTCATCTCTGTCTATGGTATGGTCTCCTAGATCTTGTGAAAGATCTCTAGAGACGGCATTACCATTGGACGAAATAATACTCTGCTCATATTGGTAGCAGACATCCATGTCGAGTCTTGCGTAGTCGATCAAATTGAACATATTCTCTTTGTTCCACTCTCCTGCCATAGAAGCATCAGAGTTGAGAAAATAAAGAGAACTAGTCGAAAAGGAATCACCGAAACTCCCCACGGACGGCGCCAACTGTCGATGTTTTACTATCGATCTTACAAATGAATATTCGGGGGTCTCCTAGAATTAGAACCACGCAGAGATGACACTGGGATTTCATACAGGTTCAGGCTTTCTCTGGAAAAAATAACAATACTACTCATGTGTCGCTATATTGAATGTGTTGATTACAATCAAGAGGAAGACTAAAGCCTAATGTCTTCTGCTCCAGATCTTTCTCTCTCTCTCTCTCTCTCTACTGACTTCATTTTTATATAGTACATGAAGAGGTGGCGGTTCTCCACATCAAGAGGCGTCTCAATGTTCCAAATGATGAACCGGTTGATGGCGGTTACTGTCAGAGAGATAACACCATCACGTCGCCAGAAGTTATTGTCAGAGACAGCGATATAATACGTGCAGTTATTCCAGAGAATAACATCGTATATTAATTACCCCGTGTGTTTGAACATGGTGCACAAGACTACTTAATCGACTGGGCCCACATGTCTATAGATTCTATCGATTATATGGCGGTTGTGGAGAAACTTACGACCACAAAGTGCTCGTAAAGAAGACTCACAACCAGAGACGGGTCGTAGAAAATCTTATGACTAGAGACTGCTCGTAGAAATGCTTACGACTAAAGGGTGGTCGTAGTAAGACTTACGGCCACTCGGTTGAGCCTCTCCTAGGATTGGCACGTGCGATAGATCTAATTCCGCTGTTTCTGACACAAAATTGTGAGATGAGATCGGGGGTAATTGTCTAAAAAGCATTGATTTCATAACCGGTGTAGTATAATTCGAGCATTGAATCTACAACAGACGGTTAGAGCGTGAACCGCAACACAAGCTGAAGAAATACACGCAGAGCACAATTAGGTAGAGCAGCATTCTTCCCCGAAGGAAAAGCCAAGATGGCATGGTCCACATCTACACGCCTGAGCTCACTTTACCTCTTTTGATGCAGCATGGCACTGAGAATGACGGCCAGAAAGGAGTAGCCGGGGCCAGCTAGTGTTGGCATGACAGCAATGGGTCCCACTCAATTGTGTTGTATGCCTAATCAGATCTGCCCTATATCAAATAATACATACATAGGGCATGGGATTAATAGAGGTGACACATTCTAGACATTTTGTGTTACATGAACTATTATGGCCCCTCCCTATATCATATGTGTAGCTTTTGATTTTTAAGGAGCTTAATTATGTGTGATCTAGGGTTCGGCGTATTACACTACCGTGGTCGTTCTAGCTGTGAGTGGTACCTGAACCGGAGATTTTGGCGAAAGTAACTTTACCAACTTTCCGTGGGGAATGCTGTACGCGCTATCATGCTTCCAGACCACATGCAATATCTTTTAGTCCATATACAATATCACAATGTCAGATTCACCATATCATTGTCATATTACACATGTACTAGATTGTATTTATCTCTCCAGTGTTTAACACTCATCTCTCTCTCTCTCTAAAATGAGATCTATAAACTAAAATCAAATGTCACATATTTTGATACTAAAGTAGTATCGTGGTACTGAACGAGGAAAAGGTTTTTTTACAACCGTGACCCTTTCTAACCACTCCTCTTTTGATGCATGGCGTTGCTGACGGAATGATCAAATAGCCCATGCTACTTGAGTACTTGGGAACGACCGATTAATTAGAGCTGGGGATTTATTCGGTGGTTTGCGTCACGAAGCAACAGAGGCATTTGGAGCTTCTGCTGGAGTGTATCTAGCCGACTGGCCCAGATCAATAGATCATCCGACGCGGACCACTAAAGTGGTTGTTTGTTCGAGAGACCACCGAGAATTCTTTGCGAAACCATGGGCGAAGCACCGTGCTGCCGATGGTCGTGATTAAACTCGAAGTGGGACACGGACTACAGATATGGTTGTATTTTTTTATAAAAAAAGTGCTCTCGGTTTTTCTTATTAGCAGTCTCTACCGGTATGAATGCAATGGAAGTGAATATGGATGGATATCTCCTATTCTATATCATATTCCATATTTTTCTTCTCGGAGTCGAAGTCGAAGTCAGAGTCAGACACAGATAGTGTCGGATACTCATTTCTCCATCCCGTATTTGCTCCGTAAGCTTTCGATCGGTCAGTCGGTCGAGAATTATCCACTCTATTTGCACTCATATTTGGTAGACAGATGCAATAATACTGTAGTACCGATGGGGACAGCGAGGACGAAGGGGGTGGGGGTGGAGGCTGATTCGCAACAAAAAATAATTGGGGGGGGGCACGAGCTAGACCCCAGCCGTGTCCTTGGTTGCTTTCCCTTTGCCCTAGATATGTTGCCAAATTAAGGAGGCCTTATGTTCGCTAAATATCTTCATGCACCACATCATAGCCACACATTAATTCAAGATGATAATTCCCCTTCTTTTGGCTTCAACAATTCCAATACTTACATGCACAAGCTTTCCGTCATACATAAAAGTATCGGTCTTAGCTAGATTCTGGTACTAGTCGTGCTCTCCAGAAGTTCAAACACAAAACAGAGGTTAAAAAAACCACAAAATATTTCGGGAGGCATTGGCAGTACATACATTGTCTGGCCATCAAGTTGCCAACAAACAGCATGTGTCATGTGTCAAATATATATATTTAGTTGTAAACAATTTATAATGTACACGTACAGGGACAACTTGGAAGGAAAAAAAAAATTTATTTGCAATGGGAAAGAGTGAACTGAACAGGGGCATTTCTCCCCTTGAGGGAAAAAAAAAGGGTGTCGAGTGAACTGACTATACTCCTATATTCTGTGGCTCTTTGCTTTGAAGAAGGGAAAAGTTGTCCAGTGAATTAAATATACTTGCAACCTTCCTGTCATGGTCTGATACTTTCTTCATTTCCTATTTGAAAAAGCATGTAAAACATCTGCATGCTGGCCCCTGCGATATATACAACTAAGGCAGTAGGGGAGTAACTTTTCCATGAAAGGAGAACCTAATGGAAAACTTGAGGTGTGTAATACTCGCTTTCGCTGAAATATGGGTCTCAAGTCCTCTTGGCACATGAAATCCAAAGGGAAAGGAACAAGGTGTCCCCTGACCAACTGCAATCTGTCCACAGGGTCGGTACCTGTCAGGAATCGTGAAGATCCCACTGCAATTTGATGTATTTTCGTGGAGGCTAGGGATGAAGCGAAGAACAAAATCTAGAGCTACTTTACTCTAAGATAAGAACTAGGAATATGCTTCATCAATGCTGCCTTTCATTACTGCAAGTTCGGATTATATGGGTCCTCAAAGTTACAGCAAAGATAAGATTAACTGAGCTCAATGCAGCGAAAGTAAAACAATTCAGACTTGCGCTGAACGACAAAGCAATTGACATCAACAGTACTCAGTGATGAAGTTACTGCTTCCAACTTAGACCGTGCGATCTTCTTTTAACTGAGCTTCTACGGTCCAGATGTCTCCAGCCGTTCACGAGTGGAGTCGTTGAAGCGTTACCTTGAGCGCCGTCTTCTCTCCGAATGCAAACTCTGAACTTCTTCGGTGATTCTGTTTGCACATCCTGACAATTCCCCCTTTCTAACTTCACCCTTGTACTCAAGGGTTGAATTCAGGAAAAGTTTTCTGGATGAATGTTGCATCTTCCCGGGTAGCATCCTCTTTTCTTAAGTTTTCCCATTGAATTAACCATTGAACTACAGGCTCATTCCTTCGGGGTATCACCCTCCTTTCCAGTATTGTTACAGGATAGTTCTTCACCTTTCCATTTGCTCCTACCAAAGGAAGTCCAGGAAGAGGAATAGCATTAGACCCGATGTGCTTCTTAAGTTGCTGACATGGAACACTGGGTGGATATGCATCATCTGGTAATTGCAACTTATAAGCCAATTTTCCTATTCGTTCCATAACCTGAAATGGCCCGTAGTACTTAGATCTTAGTTTCAATGTGCCTCTCAACCCGAATGCATTTTGTCAGTAAGGCTGCATTTTTAAGTATACCATATCCCCACCTCAAAAACTCTCTCAGTTCGCTTCTTGCCAGCAAAGTGTTTGATCCTTCCTTGCGCTTGAAGCAAGTTCTCTTTAATCTTCAACATCATTTCTTCCTTTTGCTCAATTGAAACCCGGGCCTCCTCCGATATGTTATAGGGTATGGTTAATTCACCTATCTAAGGAGGATGGTATCCATATAACGCCTGGAATGGAGTAATTTTCAGAGAAGTGCGGTATGAGGTGTTGTACCACCATTCTGCAAGAGTTAACCAAGTTAGCCACTCCTTTGGTTCTTGAAATGTCATACACCTAAGATATGCCTCCAAACACTGATTTACTTGCTCAGTAATCTTCCATTGTCTCTGGATGATTGAGTAGTTCTTCCACTAATTGTTGATAGAACATATCTTCCCTATAACTCTCCTTGATATCATTTATCCATTCAGGAAGAACATCAACTATAGCATTACAAGATGATTCTACAGTAGGTGTTGGGTTATCTCTTTGTGATAGTGCATCAGCCATAACATTTTCCTTTCCTTTTTTGTACTCTACTGTATAATTGAATTCCAAGAGTTTGAGGAGTTTGTGCTGAATACCTTCAGTGATTCTTTGTGTGGTGATGTACTTGAGACTTTGTTGATCCGTCTTGATAATCAATCTACCCTCTAAGAAATAATGTCTCCATCTTCTCAAAGCCTCCAAGATAGCCATAGCCTCCTTGTCATAAATGGACAGTGCCATAGCTTTAGCTCCCAATGTCCTGCTAAAATAGGCTATAGGCTTTCCTTTTTGCATCAAAACTCCACCAATTCCCCCACCGCAAGCATCTGTCTCCGCGGTAAATGGTTGGGCGAAATCAGGAAGGGCTAACACTGGACATTCAGTCATAACACTCTTTAATTTTTCAAAAGCTCCAGTGTGCTTTTCTTGCCACTCACTAGCATCCTTCTTCAACAGATCGAATAAAGGTCTACGGATTTGCCGATATCCTCTCACAAACCTTCTATAATATCCAGTTAATCCCAAAAATCCCCTCAGTTGGGTTATGGTTTGTGGCCTTGTCCAGTTCACAATATCATTGATTTTCTTAGGATAGTAGTCACACCTGCTCCACTGATGACATGCCCTGGATACTCCACCTGTCTCACAACAAATACACACTTGCTAATCTTTGTTGACAGACGACTGCTTCTTAATAGGCTGTTGGGACCTAAAAATGCAATTCTGGACCCTCTGTGTATTCTGCACTAGTTCAGGATCACGCTAGTGCACACAGTGTCAACATAGATGAATATCGATCCACACAAGATGAAACAATAGAATAAACGAGTAATTTGAATAACAAATAAAGATTTTGACATTATGGTCGAGTTTACACTTATTAAACCTTACAAGCTGGCAATGAATAAATAATCAGTGTGCAAATAAATTTCAGCGAAATTCCATCAATTCACCACAGGCGACCGACTGGGATCATGACCTAGCGATCAACACCTTCGTAGAACTCCTCGAAGACAGGTGAAGATTCCTCCACTTTTGTTGATTGTTTATAGCAAGCATGAATACACAACTGTACTCGCAAGTCATACCACAGAATGCAATTTATAGATGATAGCTTATTCCAAAGGAATGACTTATGTGATTATTTTGCATAAAACAACATTTGCAATTGAATACAAATAATAGATTGAAAAATATGTTTAAAACAAATAGACAATAATAGTTTGACAGTTATTTTCACAAAGACACAAATGCTAATCAATTTATTTCACATAGCCATATGACTTAGATCACACAGCTCCCTTCCCAAATATTTTTATGAAAATCTAACCCTCGTGTGAAATCCCCGAGCATGTCTATGACCGCAGACGCGGCTATTCGAATAGATTGTTTAACACTCTGCAGAGATTGTACACTTTACCCACATGATACAATCAGTGTAGCTAGCACTAATAATAACAAAACCTTTTAAAAACTTCATCTCAAGCATTGACACTCACAGTATGCTTTACCATCATCCAACTCATACACAACACTTGACACGACACACACCGTTGGATAGGGAAGCGGCGAACCGTCCCGCGATGTGAGTCGCCACTGAGATTGAAACACACCTCCACCCATCACTGAGATCCTAACCTACAACATGAGTTGTCAATGTCAAGACTCCATAACTTACTAAGTTAGGCCCATCCCATCAGGCATGTGGTTGTACGGAAGGCTCAGTTCAATGGCGTACAAAGTTAAATCCTTAATTGACCAAGGTAAGACTTCCAAATTCTAACTATGCCACAAAGATTATCATTCCCATTCACAAAACACCACCATATCACTTAGTATCCACCACTTACCTCAGTCCAAATCCTTTCCCACCCTATTGGTTAAGTGCAACACATGATATCACAAAGTAATAACACATAGCACAGTTTTACACAAAGTTCCATAGTCACTTAGTCAAATTTATAATTGCAACTTGAATGATATGTGTGACTCGTAGCATGGCTAAGTAATACTATTCGTCTAACCAACATACGTTAGTGCTATCATAATATCAACTAATAATGAACCAACCTAAGGTGACAAAAGATCATGGCAATACAATAGGCAAGGTAGGTATAATCAAATAGGTGAATAGCTAAACCCAAAGCATTTAAATAAAGACTTAAAGTAGAATGCAATACATTGAATCAAAGTAGTATTGAAAATTGGGTTCAACATGATCAAAGGTATAACTTTCCCTGAAATAAACCCGGATACTTGTCTTGGTCTTGGTGAACTCCTTCAAAATTCCCCGAAGTATCAACGTCTACTCGCAAACAAAATAAATAAATAAAATAAATAAAAACAGAGAGAAAAACTAACTCTAAAAATTAAATATAAATATCAGAACGATATAGCTGGAATTTATCTGATTTTAGGAATTGAATGGGCTCAAACAGAGTTTGGATGAAGAAGATATGGCTTCTGGAAGTTCTAAATCTAAAGAAAATACTAAAAAATGAATTCGAGTATTGTTCACCAAGCACTGTACATCAAGTACTGTATACCGAGCATTGTATATCGAGCATTGTACACCGCTTTCGACTACGCATACTCGAAAGGAGTTTCGACCGTATGGTCGGAAGGTTTCGACTACATGGTCGTAGGAGGCTATGACTACCTGGTCGTGGAAGGCTACGACTACCTGGTGGTAGAGAGATTATGACTATCTGGTCGAGGAAGACTACGACTATCTGGCCGTAGAAGATTACGACTATCTAGTCGTGGAAAGGTCCTACGGTTCACGGGTTCATAGAACAGAGATTTGGTTGGTGGACCCCACATGGATAGACACGGGGTATGGTGGACTGGGTTTACAACAGATCGGATCTGATTTAAAGTTGCAGGGTGCTGACGCGGCTAATCGAGCAGACACGCAGACCGTTCGAGCAGATGTGGCGGATGAGGTGGCAGACACATGTGCCTATGAGTATATGTGGCACGACACATGTGCTCACGAGTATACGTGGCAGGACACACTGGCACGAGACAACGACAAGACGACGGCGAGACTCGGGTTAAACCGGCAATGGCAAACGGCGGCGCTTCGCCGGCGGCAGATGCGTGCATTGGGTAGAACATGCTATTGCGCACATACCAGTACTGGTATTGGCATGGAAGGTCGCCGGAGTTGCCCGAAATCGGTGACAAAGCGGCGGAGCAGGTGCGGCTGTTGTCGGCGACAAACACCGGTGACATCTCGTGGTCGTGAAGGGGTGCTGGAGATAGCTCTGGTGAAGGCGAAGACAACGGCGTGGTCGATGCCGGCGAGACAACGGCGCAATCTGAAGAAACGAGCGGCAGCGGCGGAAACCCTAAAACTTCCTATGCGACGGCACTAAAGCTCGGGGGGTGTGGCGGTTTGGGTTTCGGGATCAGGGCAAGAAGGTGAACCTAGGGGTCCTATTTATAGGCCTCGGGCGTACGAGATTTGGAAATCCCTAAATCGAGTCCGAAACAAACACGATGCAATCCCGGAGATAGCGAGGGATACGGGATATGATTTTAACTGAAACGAGTGCGGGAGAGATAGAGATAAGATCCTACGCGTTTTCTAAATAGGGTTTAGATGGAGATTCAAACTTGTCATTACGAGCTCGAAACTCCGACAATGGCGGACGCGGGCGAGACGCGGCGCAAGGAAGACGTCAGGAAGGGGCTACGACCATCTGACAAGCGGGCCCACCGCGAGAGGGACAGGGGGATGACAGCGCGCAAGCGAGCTGGCCGGGCACGCAGAAGAAGGGTCGAAAAGATCGGGCTTCACCAACAACATTATGAGATTTTAAATAGATTTTCCTTTTATAAATTACAGAAAAGACAAATAGCAAATGAACTTGAAAAATTTCTAGAAAAATCTAGAAAATATATCCAAGCACATAGAACCTAGTTAAAATAGTTTTGATAATTGTTGAGGTTGTCATTAATCATATTAAATTATTTTGATATTGAAAGTCCATGTTAAGCTTTATTAAAATTCAAATAAAATCCAAAAGTTGAATTTTCCAACTACTAAATATTTAAAAGATTTTTAAAGATTAGAAAATTGGGATGTTACATATGCCTAGCACTGTCTGCAGATGTTCTACATGTACTTCTAGGTTCTTACTATAGATCAATATGTCATCAAAGAATACCAGGATGAACTTTTTTAGATGTGGATTGGAAATATTGTTCATTAAGGCTTAGAAAGTGGCAGGGGCATTGGTTAGCTCAAATGGCATCACCAAATACTCATAGTGTCCCATGTGTCTTGAAAGTTGTTTTAGGAATGTCAGCTTCATTCATTCTGATTTGATGATACCTAGATCTGAGATCTAGCTTGGTAAAAATATAAGATCCATTGAGTTCATCTAACAAATCTTCAATAACAAGCATAGGAAATTTATTTTTGATAGTCATTGCATTCAATTGTCTATAATCCACACACATACGACCATTACTACTGGAGATGCATAAGGACTCACACTATTCCTGATTTCATTATTCTCCATCAATTGGTTGATAATACTTTCCATGGCTTCCTTCTGATAATGAGGAATTCTGTATGGCCTAATGTTGGAAGGTTCAGCACCCACCTTGAGATGGATAGAATGATCACAGTCCCTCATTGGTGGCAGTCCATGAGGCTCCTGAAACACATCAATGTACTGACGGGGTATTTCTGAAATCTCAGCTGGAACTTGGTTGTTTTCCAGTCCTGTATATTCTTGTATCTCTTTTGCATGTATCATACATCCCATCAGTCCCTTCCTAGCCATTTTCTTCAATTTCATTGAATTGATTCTGCACTTCTCCCTGGGTTCAGTAAAATCTTTAAGAGTTACCATCTTTCCTTGTTCATAGATGACTGTCTTTTCTTCAAATCCAACATAATAGGGATGTGTTCATATATCCAATCAGCTCCCAATATTAAGTCATAACTCTTTAGTGTCAGTAACCTGAATGAATTCTTGAATTAATTCCCTTGGATTTTGTAACATATCCCTTCCACCGCTGCATCAGTTTTTAACTCGCCACCTCCAACAACTAATACACTCCTGGTTACAGCAGAACTAAATTGGCCTTTACTTCTTATAGCAAATTCATAATACATGAATGAATTAGTGCTCTCACTATCCACCAAAGCTACAACCTTCTTCCCTCCAATCATAGTCATCAAGAGAAAAGTAGCAGAACCAAAAGTCCCATATGTCGCATGTTGTGACAATTGCATGAGTTCTTCTTTGAGTTCTACCTCACTAGCTTGCTTAGGGCTGTTAGGAGCATTGGTAAAACCTTCCTCTATACCTTTGTTTTCTTCTTCAGTTACTGAGTCTTCCTCATCTCCTCTTAACAGCAAAGTATGGATAGCTTTTTTCACCCTGCATTTGTGTGATATAGATCAAGGTTCCTGACAGTACCAGCAAGGTCCCTTCTCCCTTTCTCCAGTGTGGGTTGCATTTTTGTTACTAATATTTCTGTCTACATTCTGCTGCACTGGCTTTGGTGTAAGTTTATAGTTGTTGTTGCTTCCCGAAGTGAATTTTTTTTTGGTTAGACCCTCCAAACTGGTTAGACCTTTTTGCAACAGCTTATTTTTCATATACTCTAGAAGTCTAGAGTACCAATAAGCTTCCATCAGCCCTTGTGGTCTTTGCCCACACACATCATGTTTGATTTCCACTCTCAATCCCCCAACAAAACAACTCATCATAAATGCTTCTTGCTAATATGGGTGGTCTCTTTTTACTAATGCCATGCATTCCTCAAACTTATCAATATATTGGGTTACTGACAATCCACTTTGCCTCTTAGTTTTGCAATTGTTCAACAACATCATACGCATTTGCTTCAAAAAAACAGTCTACTATCATAGAGCATAATTGTCTCCAGTTCAAGATCTGCCAAGGAACTCCAATTCCCTTCAGCCACCTTGCTGCTCTCCCTTGGAAGTGGGATGTGGCTAGATTGACCCACTTTTCCACTGGAGTGCCTGACAAAGTGAAAAATTACTCACATTGTTTCAACCACTCAGCAGAATCATCTCCACTGAAATAAGGAATTTCTAATTTCGGTCCTCTTGCCTCGGCATAATGTGATACATTGGCCATGTTCCCAGACTGGGGAATCCCTTAATGATCGAACATTCTAACCCCCGCGGTATGTGAAGTATTGTCTGCATTCAGAAATTGTCCAGTGATAGGGTTATATTGGTGATTACTCATGAGAGCTTGTTCGCACAACAATGGTATAAACTGGGGCCAAAGACGGAATAATAGTGTTTGGTTCAATATAAAACTGAACTCCAGTAGTATCATTCCCCGCACTTGTATTCATTGGATCCAACATGACTCCACCTCCTGCACCCCAATACACGTTACCCCCTAAAGTTACTGGCGGTGCAATAGGAACATTTACCTCATTAGTTGCTGTGTGCGCCTTGGTTCCTTCAAGATCTGGTGGGCAAAATCTCTTCAGAAGGGACTTGATCTCTGCCATCTCTGTCTTCAATCCCTTCAGTTCTGCTATTTCTTCTCTAATAGCAGCAACTTCAGATCTCGCGTCAAAAACCCCTTCATCCCCAACCATCTTGTTCTGGGATCGAGTCTTGGATACCATACACGCGGATTCACATAATCAGTTTGCGGAATTTTACCAACCTAAGCCAACCTCTCCCCTCTTCCTCCTGTGAACTCTCCCGTCGCAGATCTTGTCTCAGACGACAGATCCAACTGAGCTCAGGGATTTTACAGCAGCAGATCGTAATCTGCTCCCAACCCTCGCTCTTTTGATCTTTCTTCCGAGAATCGATGAGGGTTCTGATACCTTTGCCAGAAATCATGAAGATCCGACTGCAATTTGGTGTATTTCGTGGAGGTTAGGGATCAATTTGGTGTATTTCGTGGAGGTTAGGGATGAAGCGACGAACAAAACCTATATCTACTTTACTCTAAGATAAGAACTAGGAATATGCTTCATCAATGCTGCCTTTCATTACTGCGAGTTTGGATTATATAGGTCCTCAAAGTTACAGCAAAGATAAGATTAACTGAGTTCAATGCAGTGAAAGTAAAACAATTCAGACTTGCGATGAACAACAAAGCAATAGACGTTAACAGTAGTCAGTGATGAAGTTACTGCTTCCAACTTAGACAGTGCGATCTTCTTTTAACTGAGTTTCTACGGTCCAGATGTCTCCAGCCTTTCACGAGTGGAGTCAATACAAACTGGGATCTTCTTCAGTGATTCTGTTTGCACATCCTGACAGTACCTTTGAGATCGCCGTCCTGGCAGGTTTCTAGCTTCTCTTGAACAACGCCCAAATCGATTGTGGTGTGGCCAATTTTGTCCCTCCAGTGAGCAAAGCTTTGCCGAAATTGGGCCCTGCATGGTCGTTATGTTTCAGCGACCGCAGCAATTCATGAGAAATGCAACTGAAATGGAATGGTCAATTCATACCTTGGATGAGATCATTGGGAACACAAGAGAATACATCTTGGTAAATCATGGTATTTGTCTGCCAAACATGGCTAATTAATTAATTTATAAGTATAAAAGGAGATCAACATGATCAAAAGGCATTAAAAAAATATGTAAATATCGTGTAATTTTAAAACTGCTTGACAATTGAAGAAGGCAACATCTTAATATAAAATGAGGTGCCAGATTAATCGTTTTAAAATGGTCTCTAGGAAGAATGTAGTAGCAGCATTGAGTGTTATTTCTTAGGCTTAAATGAACCACATTTCTATTTCTCTGACCTTAGCAGTGGCCATCCAGATATTTTTGAACGTAGAATCATCCATAGGATCCATAATGTGGCTAACCTGGAAGTGAAAATTATACTTTGTGGACAACTTGAATAATGCACATGATATTCGTCTGCTACAATAAAAAGAAGAAAACCTCATCAAGCATACATGTGATATACCAAATTCCTAATCTCATGTCAAACAATTAATAATGGCTTCCATAAAGCATTACTCCATACAAGAATACACGGTGAAATAAATGTAGAACTTTGTCAAGGAGTGAGTAATTTGAGCAACAACAATATGAAATATTTTTCTTATATCCCCACTCCTAAGGCCCCGATTTTTGGCTAAGTATTCACAAGGAGCTGAGATGGGTGGCATAAACTCAACCACACCACTGACATGTCTGATGAACCTTAGTTCATAAAGGGGTAAATACTGCTAGGAAGAAAGCTAGGCGGCATCGGCTTTGTAGGGTGAAAGATTAGACTATAGACTGGGATGATAGAACCTTGGGAGGGAGACTAGATTAATTCATCTTTCTTACTTAATTGATAATGCATACATGCTTCCCCTTTTATAGGGATGACTCGACTTGAGCCATAAGAAATAACCTTTATTTGAAAAGAAACATATCTTTAATAGATTGAATATATCTCTAAAGAAGTAAACCCAACTAACAAGAAAACTAACTATTCTTATCTCTATCAACTACTAATGCACTCGCAAGCCTGATTGAAATAGTGTGCTGCACTACAATACCACAACCTATTCACACTCGTGAATAGTATTCCCCGCCAGTAACAACTTCTCCCCCCCCCCTTCGGCAATAGCTCGTCCTTGAGCTATGGTGGCGGCCATGACTGAAGCACTAAGTGACCCCATGTTGACGAGAGGTTACAATGACGACATGAATCCTTAGATTGTTGCCTCCACACGCGGTTGCGGCAAACTCACCGATTGCAAAGAAACCGGCAAAGACCGCGGTGGCTACGACGCATTTGGCGGGGCGCGGCGGGCTCCAAAGAAGCCGCGACAAGACGTTGCAAAGATCGCTAAAGGTTTTGGCTCTGCCACGACAGGCTTCGGCGATGCCATGGCAGGATGCGGTAGCGCCACAGCAAGTTTCGACAGCGTCACTGTGGTTGCTGGAAACGCCGTCGCCTCTTGTTGCGCCTTCTGATCCGCGATCATCTTCTCTAAAGTAGCATGCATGTCGAGGAAGATGGCCACCATCTTGTCGTTGTCATTGGTACTCATGGTCATTTTGTTGGTATTAGCCTTATCATGGTCAATGACTCGACAGCAGGTCTGATGGTCTGATCTATCGCCATAACCATGGTGGCAAAAGTCGTGGGAAGAGATCAATTGCTCTGATACCAAATGTGAACCTTAGTTCATAATAGGGTTAACACCGCTAGGAATAAGGACGGGCGGCGCCAGCTTGGTGGGATCAGAGATTAGACTGTAGACTAGGATGATAGAACCTTCGGAGGGGGACTAGATTAATTCATCTTTCTTTCTTGATTGATAATGCATAAATACCTCCTCTTTTATAGAGATGATTCGACTTGAACCATAAGAAACAACCTCTATTTGTAAGGAAACATATCTCTAATAGATGTAATATATCTCTAAGGAAGTAAACTCAACTAACAAGGAAACTAATTATTCTTATATTTATCTCTATTTCCTAACTGCTAAGGCACCCACAACCCGACATAAACAGTGCACAGTGTTGCAGTACCACCCGCACTATTCATGCTCAGTATCCCCGCACGTGACAACATGGGACTCGCTCTTCAGTCTTCACTACAGGTAGGTGCATTCATAAATGCATATGCCATTACTTCTTTTTTTTAAAGCCAATATAATTTTGGTACGTTGAGCATCAGAGCTGAATGGAAATAATTTCTTCTCCATGGAACACTAAAGAGAAAACGAGTGTAGCTATAACAAGATAGTGTTTGTTTGAAAAGAGGACATGCACACACCAAATTAGACATTAGTAAGGCTGGAATCATCATCACATGAAACATTCGTATCAGTGATGACTACTGAGATTCTATCAGTGATTACTATTATTGCTTGCTGGACTGTTTGGAAAGGTAGACAATGGTAATTGGTAGACTATCAGCCATGGTATGCAGGCAAATTTAAGGAGTTTGCTCTGGTTATCCATCGAGCAAAGATGGTAACTCCAGACTCAATGAGATCCTGGCTAGTTAGTCTTTGATAATTTTGGCCCTAGGACCTGTAAATTCTTTATTCTGCTTCTTGTACATAAACGACATATTCTTTATCACATATCAATGTATATATTGTATGGGCCTCCTTTACTGTTTTCCATCAAAGAAAATACACGCATGCACGCAGAGACAGTCAAATGGACATGCCCTTGTAAATAGCGGACTCGCAACTAAAAACGAGTGCCAGAAGAAAATAAAGTTTAAGATGCTTCTTTCCCATGTGATGCGGGTAGACAAGGGATACTAGCAGGCACGAAAATACGGATGGCAAGCGTACAAATTGCCATAAGACAATGCACATCCTCATTCAATCATTTCTACATAAAATTGTAACTTTCAACATTATCTCGTTGTTCCCTTCGCTCATAAAATCCTACAGGGTGGGAGGAGAGGGCATGCCTCACGGTGCGGCAGGGGGACATCCCTACCAAAAAAATTCTAGTGACGGTCATTCTTGCAAATACAAGGTGAAAAAGAGCCAATATAGCAAAAAAAAAAATCAGACACAAATGCATGCAAAACATGTACATATCTGTATTTCTACGAGATTGTTCATGCATGCTCTAGGAACCAAGCAAGGTCATGGGATATTCATGCATGCTCTAGGAACCAAGCAAGGTCATGGGATAGCGTACACGTGCATAGAAGGAATAGAGTAGGATACCAGAATAAAAGTTGAGCAAGAACATCAATTTAGATGCTTGATTTCTAACCAATTTGGAGAGTTTGTTTACTGTGAGACGGAATTTGGATTGCATGAGGAGTCTGGTTTTTTTATTTTATGCCAACTACTTCTAATCAAGATATTTGGAAGGAGTTCTATTGGGAAGTGTATTCAAAGGAAATATTAGCAGATAAAAGGGAGGGCACCAACAAAAATAGCAGGAAACCAGGAAGCAAGAGCTGATGTTTTCTATTGCCAGTGCGTGGAAGAAGCTAGGGCCATGCACGTTTCTTTCTCTCTGTGACATGGGGTGGGGCCCACTAGCAGAAGTGTATTTCAAGATGGCACACCAGGATGCAAGTTTTGTTTGTTGTGTTTTTACATAAATTGATTTCGTTTCCAGGGAAGGGAACTGAGATGTAAAAGGATTCACTCTGGTTTGTTTCAGATTATCTTTTATTTTTGCTAAGTTCTAGTCAGTTTCAGGAGTTCTTGTCCATGTAGGTTTTAGTTCCGTGTGCTGTGTGTTTGTGTGTGAGTCGGCTATAAAAGCCTAAGGTTGTGCGCCATGTAGGCTCAGAGTTTAGATGACGAATTTATTTTGAATATTGTTTGGCCGAGAGCTATATACGAGAGTCTATTGTGTATGAGCGTGTTCTTACGAATTTCTATCTAGGGTTTTGCTTTTGCTGTGTGATTTCTAGCTGTGGTGTTAGTAGTTACTCGCTGGATCTTTGATCCCTATTTCTCGTTCGTGTCATGTGGTGTGCACGGGTGTGATATTTATTTATCCAAGTACAAGTTGTATCTTGTAACTTGTGCTCCACATATCAGATAAAGAATTACCACTGTGGAAGATTGGGCAACCAATAGATTTAATCTCGAGGTTTGATCCACATCAACACCGTTACCTACTCGAAGACACTTCATTTTTTCTCTCTGGAAGAATTTTGAATTGCCAAAAAAAAGATAAAAACTCGGACAGATGCATCTCGGCGGCTGGCAAGCCCAAGCAGGCGCGTGGCAGGCAACTCACAGAAAGTGGAGTACAGTAGACGCCGAAGCGGGTCAGAAAAGGAAGCTACGGTCCATAGTCCATGCCCGGAAAGCAGGCCCACTGTAAGTGTGTAAACGTACACTTTGGACTTTTCAAACAAATCGAGAAAAAGAAAGCACACACGCCGCGACAAAGAAGAGGAAGAAAGTCTAAAACACTTGTACTTTGACCGTTTGACGACTATCCGCTGGAAACACTCACTGACATGTGGTCCAAGGTTATCAGAAAGAAGCCTAAAAAGGTGAAAAAAAAATCATAAAGGCCGCCACGTGGCCCAAGTCGAGGCAGCCCGGCCGGGAGAGCCGAGCGTCACGTCACGAGGTAGATGGGCATCGCCGGAGCAGCTCCTCCTCCGGAGCGACGGTCGCCGAGGTTGACGCCCCTGAGGCTGACGTAGGGAATCACGGCCGATGCGGCGCCGAGCTCAGCGGCGGCCAGGTGGCCGGACCGCATGGCGGGCGCCCAGCACGTGCACTCCACGGCGTCGTCGTCGGCGAAGTACAGTGGTCGTGGGGCGGACGCAGCGGCAGTACTGTAGGGGTACAATGAGGCAGCGGTGGCGGCAGTGGGGTTGGAGGAGGAGCGCTTGAAGAAGAGGAGCGCGGCCGAGGCGGCGGAGCTCCACCACCGGCGGCGCTGCTTATTGCGATTCTTGTGGTGTTGTTTCTTGGAAATGGGCTTCTGGATATTGAACCGCGCGGACTCCAGCGGCGGCGGATGCTGGTGGTGGCGCCTAGCTGCTGCCGGCCGCTTCGCCTCGGGCTGAGAAAGCACATCATGTTGCAAGAATTAAGACATACTCCGTAGACATGCATGAAGCCTGGACTGAGCAATGGAGTAATTAACTGCACTCGCGAGCGGTATTGATTGATAGATGAGAGATCTGTGGACGGAAGAGGAAGTCCCAACCTGGGAGAAGCGGAGGAGCTGGGGGTCGAAGCCGTAGTCGCTGAAGTGGTGCGGCGGATCGCCGGCGGCCGACGTGAACGGGAAGACGGGCCTCTTCTTCCCCATCGACAAAGCCCTCCACCGCCCCTGAAGAACCAGCCAGTCGATGGATCGAGGGCAAAAGAAAAAGGAAGGATGGAATAACGGGCGGAAACAAAAGAAAACAAGACGGATCGGATTCTGTTTCTTTGGGATGATCGAGAAGCAGACGGAGAAGAAGCTCGTGGAAGCTCTGCTCTCTCTGCTCTTGGGTTTCGGCGAATATTTCTTCTTCTCGCTACCGGTACGTTAATTGGGAGAACTGAGCAGTTTGTGGAGTTTTTTTTTAATCGGTGCTGGCGCTGGAGATAGAGATACACGTACGGGGAGAGAGTCGAGACGGGAGCTGGTCGTGGGGGCAAGTAAAGTGACCGTTGCAGCGGCTGCCCCCACGCGCCTGGCGCGTCTGTGCTTTCATGGCTGCCCTGCCTGCCTGCCTGCCTTTCTTTCACCCTTTTCAGAACTACCGCTACTCCATCTTTTTACTCCTGCATGCAATGCTTTGCTCTCTCTCGAAAATAGGCTAAAGTAAAAAGTCTACCTGTCCATCTAACTGACACTGCAATGATACAGTAAATGTACTGTTAGTAGAATTAGTTTCGAGGTATACCGGTCGCTGGTACAAGCTTAATGCTGCTTACGAGTACACCGTGGCTTGCTACAAAATATCTTATAAATATAGTATTTTATCGATTAAAATAGATATAATATATCTTAATTCATCAAACCGGAAGAGCATGAAAAGAGAAGAGAAAGTGAGATCCGACCGATGAAAGTGGCGATAGAGGAGGGGGCGGAGGTGTGTGCAGAGCAGAACAAAGTAGAAGAGCGGGGAAGTGTAAACAGTTTCGTAGGTGATACTAAAAAAAGCACGATATGAGAAGATTGTTTGCCCGTGTATCCAAATCAATACGCCAACAGCGAGTGCTTCGGACTACTAGTACTGGACTGGATCAATGGGCATGCGTGTGTAGGGTAAAACGGAGACACAGGGAGCAGAGTCGTTTGGTTGCGCGGCCGGACGTCGTGATTCGTGCTGATGGGCCACAAGTGACGGCAAGTTCTGTTGGGCTGGAGACACCCTCTTTCTTCTCCGACAGTGAGATGGGCAGGATCTTGGGCTCTCTTTTAATTTGGCACCCCATTCACAGGCAGGTTATTATTATGAGCAAGTGAAAGTTTGGCCGGGCTGGGAATACTTCAGCCATGCTTTCGCAAGTACACCTGTTTATAGGCGCTCGACCCGTATTTTTCGAGCTCAAGTCTTGATTTTTAATCTGAAATAGGCCGATGAAAGCAATAATAGTAAGAATAAAACCTGTTTTATTCTTGAAATAAATTAAATATTAAATTTTATTAAAAAATAATTAAAACAGTATTATTTTAATGGAAATAATAATCTTCGGCCTGCCCATCCAAGGCCACGTCCAGTAACACTATCGATCGTTCTTCCGGTATAAGTTGGGCCGGGCTAGTTTGGACGATCTTTCTAATAAAAGTAACTACGCTCTATAATTACTGCCCATTTGAAACAAGAATTTCCCTCTCAATTTTTTTTTTTAAAAAAAATTGAAACAAGAGATTCTATGTGTTCTCTAGCTCATACCACACACTTGTATCTACCTGCACCTGCAGTATGTACACATTATCCTGGAGGAGCAGATCATAGAAATACTGCGTAAACAAATGCTGGCGCGATCTCTTTCTCGATCCCTATTTGCTCCAGCTAGCTTTGGTCAACCAGTGATGCATAGACACGTCGGCGGCCCGGGTACGATGACTCGGATGCCAAATCAGCGGTGTATTCTAATTATGACAAGTTGGCTGCTAGCTCTAGTTGAACAGTGTGGATGTTCGTCGTCACCTTCCCTCGACGGCAGGACAGTGCCTAGCAATGAAAATTTCCTTGCAAAATCCCGTGACATGCATGCTGATGAAAATCGTTAGGGTTGCGATCCCTGACGGGTTACTGTCAGTGTCAGACATTACCTGTGAGGGTTGCTTAGACAGGGGTAAGGTGCAGATCATGACGGTGATCCCCGCGGGTACCGTCACGTAATCAGTTAGGCCAGTGACAGGCTCAAACGTCTCTTTCTTGACGGTCATTGTCAGGAATAGCCATCAAGGATGACAGGGCATTCCCTTGACGGGGTCAAAACCGTCAGCAATTTTCAGTAGCAATAGATCAACGCATCATGTTTTCCTGACGTATTTAGCCCTCAGGGATAGTTGAAACATCAGACATGAAATATGCTAAATAGCTAGAACAGATCACAACAAATTAAAAAATTCAGTACACCAAGAAGATACAAAACAGTCCAATTAAGCTCCCATTAAAAACACACTTAACATCATGCACATCAATGTAACTTCATAGACAAGCACATTCCAGCATAATACTTGCAATATTGCAAGTTGAGAGCTAACTAGTGCTGCAGTCCAAGCATAGTTCATAACTTCATATACAAAAGGCTATTAATCATGAACATGTCCAAATAGTATTAAGTCATAGACATGTCTAGCATTTGGATTCGGTTTGGAGTTGACGATTGCTCCACACAAAAGGTGCATGCACATTCCAAAATAATGTCAATGCAACACATTACTTATTCACTTAGTTCCTTTAAGTTTTGGAATTAGTAGCAGTGATATTCTAGCAGCTACTGTCAAAAGGTTTGGCACCAGAGAGATTACTCCTTGTCGGCATCATCGGCTGTTGGGATCTCAGATGATACTGAGTTAACTCGAGATGATCCACTGGCCTGCATAAAACAACATGATAAGGTGCGAGGTCAGCATCAAAACTAGTGAAGGTAAGAGCATTCATTTACTTTTGTTGGACAATCAACAGGTTAATAGATAATCATGTATACATGCGTTAGACATTAGTCGCCTTAAACAGTATCCCTACTAGCCATACAAATCAGATAGGATAAATATGCAAGAAAGGGATCAATACTACTAGCCAGTGCATACAACTGAAAGGACAACCAAGTCATGGTTTAATCATTTCCAATCATATTTTCAAAATCATTTCCAATCATATTTTCAAGAAGCAACGAACACATGCATTTGTATTGAAAATGCCTTGAACTGCGTCATCTTCCTTCCTATTAATGAATTCTATGATATCTAGCTATTTTGAATCCTTAGTGCAGACTCAAGTTCATTTTCAGTAGTCGAAGAATAATTAGTATGCTAACTGCAGATGTATGCATTTATCCTAACAGCAAAATACTACATGTTGGAAGTTACTTATCGGAAAGCTCTAGTACCTTGTACCAACTTTGCTCTACATAAATCTGCTCTTATAAATGCAGTTAAGTAACATAACAAAGACAACAACGAATAAATGAAAGTGTACCTGCTCTTAAATGATGAAGGCTAGTTAGGGGAGTCACACCAGGTGATACTTCCATTCCCAACTTCTGTTAAAGTGCCTGAACAACAAAGTTTCAGTTGAATAGCAATATGAAGCTATAATATATGAAGTAAAACTAACAAAAGCATGAATGAAAGACATGTTTGCATCACAGAATGTTGTATGTTCCAAAACATCTTTCATGCATGATTACAATGTCATGTGTACATACATACATACTCCACAAAAAAAAGCACCACTTGGTTGTAATGTAAAGAAGTTTTCCTTCTCAAGGTGCTCCAGCTTCTTTATGCCTAATGAATCAAGATCTTCACCAAAGAAAATTTCTGTGATTGTCCGCAAAAGATACAATTTTTTTAAGTGCTTATGTAAAGATGAAAGCAGCAGACACATTATTAACTACATTGTGCAAAATCTCTATTTTTTTAAAAAAAATGTGGCATGAGCGCTGCTTTTTGTTGGAGATATTAAAGTTTAGATAAAAGTCATAGTTGTATTAGAGTCGGACTATAATATTTATCACTATAAATAAAGAGTGTGGGGGTCCAAGGGACACACAGTTATTACCGAAATTCAACACGGTATCAGAGCTAATCCATCCAAAACCTTAACCTGAGCAAACTCTTACCTCGAATTGCGGCCGCCACCGCTCCTCAGTCGATCCACCGGCCGCTGTCATCTCGTCATGTGTCTCGTACATGGGCTCGATCACCTTCTATTTGGCTCGTCGGACCTTGTTATAGCTGACTGGATAACCAATCAGATTGTCTACTTTTGACAACAGCATCTTAGGGGAAGCGAACACATCCTCCCCAACTAGGTGGCTGATGAGTCTTGCCACATATGCGGAAGTCACATTTCATTTACGAAAACCAAAATCTTAATTTATAAAAACTATTGAAGATTTGGATTTTCAAGGGCTATATAAGTTAGAAATTCTCCAAATATGTTTGATTGATTGATTGTATGAAAATTTAGAGCTAATACAACAAATCTTTCCTCTCAATCAAAAACTGAAATTGTTTGTTAGTTTCAGTAAATATCGGTCCGACCGGCCACCCTCGGCGGTCTGACCGCCAGCCCCACCGGTCCGACCACCGTTGGCCTAGTGGTCTGACCAGTTTTGCGTGAAGTGTTTTATAACCCTTCACCGAGAGCTTTTTCTTCTCTCTCACTCTTCTCTCCTGCCCAAGCCCCTGTTCTCCTCTCCCTCCGCCGCCACCTCCTTCTCCGGCCCAGATCTCCTCCTCCGGCCGATTCTTTGGTGCTCCAAGGTAACATCTTGCTCTCCCTCATCCCCTCATTCATTCCCTCCAAATGCTTTGTGAATTGGTTGCCTAATCTCACCGGCATTTGGAACCCTAGGTGAGGGAGGTTCTTCCTCAATTCGGCATGTTGGCTCTCCAATCTATTCAAGGAGTCATCCCTTGTAATTCTCCTCTCCATCCAAGCCGGTAAACCCTCTTTATCTACTTGCAATTTATTCACATTGCGATTTGCCCCAATTTCTAGGGTTTGTTGTAAAATCCTAGTATTCCATTCAATTCTGTGGTAAATATTTGATCTGCAAGTAGTGTGGGAATAGACAAATAAGTATCCATGATGCCATTGTGTGAATATTGCAAATTGGTGGAATTTCCAATTTCAGTCTCCTTAGTGTTGGTCACCAGCGGTCCGACCGACCATATAACGGCGATCCGACCGACCTTTGTGGTGGTTCGATCGGCCATAGCCAGCGGTCCGACCGCCAGCGACCAGAGAGGACGCCAATTGGCACTATGGTATATTTGTGAGTTTATCCCTCCATAATTTCTTGCTAATCCTGGTGATCTTTTTCCCTGGGACAATGCCGCTTGTCGGTGTATTAGAACCGATCTTACGTAAAGATTGTTTGATTCGGGGGGTCTCCTAGAGATAAGATCACGCAGAGTGGATTGACACGGATGTTTAGGCGAGTTCAGCCTTCTCGGAGAGAATAATAACCCTAATCCTGTGTGTATGGTATTCTTGATGATCAAGTAAAAGACTAAGACTATTACAGAGAATAGCGCTTGTGTTCCTACTTGACTGGCTCTTCTTCCCTCCCTTTTATCTCTCTGATCGATGCCCTTATATAGTCGTGAAGAAGTAGCCGTTTTGCCTCTGCGGAGATGCGCTGATTAATTCAAGAATTCGCGCATGATGGCAGAATTACCGCGCCTCGGCTTCTTCACGCCGTCGCAATTATCTTCCGAGATAATGGGGTAATTATGCACCATTAATAAGCGGAATAATAGTGCGTGCGAGGCACTGCTCGATTCCTTAATCAATTGGACCCACTCACTTTGTAGGTTTGATTATAAGGTGGTCGAGTTTACCCGGTCGTAGAAGAACTTACGACCGGTAGCGATCGTAGAAGGACTTACGACTAGGTAGTAGTCGAGAAGGACTTACGACTATGTAGTGGTCGTGAAAGACTTACGACCATGATATAGTCGTAGCAAGACTTACAACCACTCATTGGACTTCTCCCTTTAGATAAGGGTACCTCTGGGACTGTGTGACATCATATTTACCCATAATAAGAATTATAGATAAAAGATAAAAATGAGGATTATTAGATCCTCGTCATCTAGCCCTGACTTCAAGTGAAAGTAACTTACTTGATAAAGGTTTCAGTAAATGGACTTACGACCATGAGAATGTCAGAGAACGATAGTCGAAGGAAAACTCTTCGACATTTGAGTGTTGCTTTGACCAGAATTTGCTTTATCGGGAAGGTTGCTTACGACTATTAAAAAGTCATAAAAACCCCTATGACCGTCGATGGTCGTGGTAGGGAATCGGAGAAAAGCTCTTCGATTGATACTTCCTTCGACTAGAAAGACTTGGTCAAGAATGTAATTTTGCTTGGAGGTGACAATACGTACCTACTTTTTCTCGAAGCGGACCATCCGGAGAATTGCAACCGCCTCTCATAGACTTGTCCGATGAAGCGGTTCCCGGCGGTACAACCATCTATCATAGACCTATAGCCGGACGGTTTCAAAGCGGAGATCGTCTTGGTTATAAAAACTTACCAGAGGTAGACTTGGATTTTACTCTTCCCAAATCACTCATTGTTCTTCGAGCTCTTGCTTTCTCCGTCTTCGACTAGGTTTCATCTTCTCACGCTAACCCAATCAAAAACTTCTTGCTTCGAGCGAAATGGCCAAGAGAGTTTCGAATGGGAGGAATCGGAGATGGATGCGCTAAGATCAAGATCTTGGTCGATGTGGGAAGATTCCGAGAAGGCTCGTGAAGTGGATTCCGCTATTGGGCAAAGATCGCCATCGGGGAAAATGGGCAAATCCCGCCTTCCAAGCGTACAGAGTGCGGCCTTCGATTGCTCGCCCACCCCTTTCTTACAGATGAGTACTCGAACACTTTGGGGTGGAACCGTGAACTTAGGTCCCAATTCCATTACCATGTTGAGTGTGTTCGTATATGCGCGAGGCGTACTGGGATTCCGGCGGATCTCGAGTTGTTCCAATATTATTATGGGATGGCTCGACAAACCGAATCGCCGGAAGTCATGATTCAAGCTCCACGACTCAAGTCGAAGGAGTACATTCGAGTTTCACCGGTCTTCGTGGGCGAGCCGGAGGAAGAGGTGGTTCTCTTCGAAGGTCACCTCAAGACACCTTTCTTTCGTGGGGAAGGTCATGAAAAGAAATCTTCATGGGACTCAACCTCGAAGATATCAACCTGATTAGCCCTTATATTCAAGCCATTAAGGACTTGAAGGAAGAAGGGTGACCGGATGGCATGTGGTGAAAGATTTCATCACACGCCTAATTAGTCCTCTCAAGAAACGAGCATCTCCTATGTGGAGGTACTCGGGAGAGGAGACCCCACCGAGACTACGAGGAGGGTAAGCAATTGTCGACTTAACTCTCCGCTTGGTCTTTCTCAACCTTGTCTAATATTTTTATCTGCTTTTACGGATCTTTCACAGCCGAGGTTGACTCCAGTCGACTCATCCGTGAGAAGTCCCCGTCATCCGAGGGGTTCCTCAAGTCATTGCGGTTTTGTCCGCAGATGAAAGGATAGAGCGCCTAAAGGTAATCAATCTGATTCTCTCTTTAGGACTTTATAGTCGAGAAGACACTTACGACTAATGGTGATCGTAGAATATCTTACAATCAAGAAAAAGTCGAGAAAAACTTACGACTTGGTACTAGTCGAGAAAAACTTACGACAAATTAGTGATTCTTCTTTTCTGCTTTGCTTTACGTAAAGTAGGCATGGAAAATCGCCAGACGACGAAGAAGTCGCCTTGATGACTATTGGCGCCGGGTTGTCGAAGACAAAGACTCGCTCCTCCCTCAAGAGACGTCGACTTGTAAAATCTGCCGACAAGGGGAGCAAGTTCGAGTTCGGTCTTTCGACCAAACCTCTACCAGCTCGCTGGCACCGTAGTTGTATCTCAAGCCGAGGCCGCAGACCATCGGCCGAAGAGGTTGAAGCGGTTGAACCTCTCAAGCGCAAACCTCGCAAGGCTAAGGTACCTTCTATTATGACACGGAATCTTTCGCAGATTGGTGCCACTCCTAGTTTTATTAAGAAACTTGAAAGGAGAACTGGAAGGATTTTGTGTCTTTATGAAGGACGATCTTTGATCAAGACAACTCGCAATCGAGGGCGATGTCGCTCGGAATGGTCGAGACCGATCTCGCCCATCCAAAAGATCGAGAAACCGAGCTCGGTTCTGTTCAAACTTTACGACCGCACGTGGTCGAGCCGAGCCAATTGTTGAACCTCGACCGACGTGGTCGTGGAGAAGAAGAGGTCCTCCGCTGGGAGGATTGCTCCAAAATTCTGGTTAAGACCAGGTGCGAGGTATGTGAAATGTCTTCAAGTGTAAGAACGACATTTACCTTTTTCTTTTCACAACCTCGATTTGCTTTTCTTTATTTTAGTCCGACTCCTTCACCCAGGAATGCTTTCACGAGAAGTCCATTGCTATCCCTTCATTGCTTGGAGAGGTAGCAACGAGGTGGTCAAGCATCACCCTTGGCCCAGTGGCCGATGAAGTCGAGACTCCTGCAGTGTCTCCCACATCTCGCCAAGTCGAACTCACGACTCTTGAGGTAGCGGTATTATCGTTGAGGTGGCCGCCACGACTCATCAAGTCGAGAAACAACAGAGGCATTTGTGGAAGCCTCCGTCAAGGTGGTGACCACCATGCACCGCCTGGGAAGGAAATCGAGGAGGCGTTCCTTCCCTACCCAAAGAGAAATCACGAACCGAAGGAGAAAATTTCAACTTCGTGGTGACTTCTTTGGGCTCGCCTCCGTCGTGAGGGTCTCCGCTACAGATCTCGTGTGAGTCCCCATCCCAAAGATATTCCCAATACGGAGAATACTTTTGACAACGAGCGCCTCGAGAAGGTGTGGTGGGATAAAGTCGCGAGGATAGATAAGTCAAAGACCCGGACCTTGTATATTCGATTTTTGCTAGAACGACTATGAATGTAAGTATCTTCGAATACTTATATATGTGGCTTTCCTTCCCTTCTCCTTTGTTTTCTTTTTGCGTAAAGCTCGAGCAAATTGTTGTTGTCGGTGAGTATCATCGACAACTTTTAGAGCTAAGACAAGAGAAAGAATTACTCGCTGCAGAGGCGAGAGGTGGTAAGTCACTTATCATTCATAGTTGTTTTTGACTTAAATATTCGTAAAATGTTTCACGAGAAAAGTCATGGAAGAAACTCATGATTTAAGTATTAGTCGTAAAAAGCTTACGACTACTTTCAACTAGGTAGTGGTCATAGAAAGACTTACAACCATATCCTAGTCGCAGAAAAACTTACGACTAGGTTGGTGGTTGTAGAAGTACTCACAACCATTCAGCTGATGTTTATCTTCGTTCCTGTTTTTTGTAGGTTAAACAGTGATACGAAGACCTTAGCTGACTCACTCGACTATGAAAAAGAGGAGTCGAGGAGGCTAAGGAATGAAGTATTAGTTCTCTCGGATAGACTTCGAGAGACTGTCTCTGCATCTAAGAAATTGCAGGAAAAAATAAACAGTAAGTGCTGAACTTAAGACTGCTTTTGAGTTTTAACCTTTACTTAACTCTCATTTCTTCTTTAGATAAAGAAAATGAGATGCGAAAGCTCAGGACTGAAGTTGGAGACAAAGCTTTGGTAATTCAGGAGTTTTCCGTATTACCAAGAATAAGGATCAAGAACTCAAGTTCGAGAACTCAAGTAATGTAAGTAACTCTTTACCGTTGTCCCTTTTGAGTATTTTCCCTTTTCTAATGACAATTTCTTGTTCAGAAATTGCTGCCCAATTGAGAAGCCTTGAGGCTGAAATCCAAGCAAAGACCTTAATTTGCAATGAGTCCGTCCGCATTGCTAAGATGAATGCAGAGGACATCAAAGCATGGGGGCAAAAGCATGCTGAAACCGTTGCTTCCCATCGAGAAGAGGTCAAGAAATTGGATTCTCAATTAGTAGGTAAGAAAAAGCTTTTACCTATAATTATCTTTGTGTTATCTTCCTCTAGAAGTATATTTTTGTTTGACCGATATTATTCTTTTCAGAACAAGTGGTCGAAAACAAGAAGCTTCGCGAGGCTTCGACTTGTACCCAACAGGAGATGGAGTCGATGAAGACTAGTCTTCAAGGCGACATCACTCTCCTGAACAATGTGCTTAGTGAGCTACATTCTGAGGGAAAAACTCCTCGAGAAGATACCATAGTCGCTCACATAAGTACCATTGGGGAACAAGTCGGAAAATTGCAAGAAATGGTGACCACTCAAGACTAATCAAGTGAATCAATAAGGGAAGCGATCGAAGGCTGCGATGAAGTTACGCTTTGGCGAAACTTAAAGCTCAAGACCCCGCCTTAATGTTAAACCAATTGAAGCCGACTCGACCGTCCGAATCGAGGCAAGTCGTCTGATTGAGGAAATGATCGATTGGTAAAAGGTATGAGGAAATGCGGCTAGGCTCTCCCTTCGAGTAATCTTGTAACTACCTTGTAAGGCGGACAATTTTGTTAATGAGTAATATATGATCCGCTTCATTTTCGAAAATCATCTTGTCGAGTAGTTAGTAACTCAAAAGATAATAAACGAACGAAAGACTAAGAATTGAAGTCAAATTAATAACTTTATCCTAGCCCCCGACTATTTGCTTAGATTGTTTAGACAATCTAAATAAATAGTGTTTAAAAATGGGGTTTCTGAAAACAAAGAGAGGTTTATTTAACTTATAGCTTTTGTTGCGGTTGTTAAGCACTGGTCGAAAAGAGTAGAAACGACTTGACACTAGGAAGTTCCTTCTAGTGGGCGTGACCACGCGCGAAAGGGAAGACTTCGACTAGGTGATGTTCCCATCTCCGACTAGTTTAATCAAACCAAGAACAAAGAACTTGAGTTAAACAAACGCCTAAGAGTACTTTAGTCATTCGTTCGTCCTTTTTGGTGGACTTGATAAGTCTTTTCCAAGAGCAAAAGTAGGAGATCGAGCGACACTAGGAAGTTTCCTTCTAGTGGCGGGACCACATGCGAGAGAGGAAAGACTTCGACTAGGTGTGTCTCTTCCTTCGACCAGTTAAAACAAATCGAGTACACCAAATGTGGTCGAACAAATGTAAGAAAGTGCACTCTACTTAGAATATTTTTTGAATTTACTGGAAAAAATAGACTAAGATTGAGAGAGTTGGCTTTGATAACATTATGACTAGATAAAACCCGAGCTCTTTGTATTGACTGAAAAAGTGAGTAACGAGTCGATGCTAGGAAATTCCTTCTAGTGGGCAGAGCCACATGCAGAGAGGAGAAGTTTCGACCAGATGACGTTTCGCTTCGCTTTTACGTAAAGTAAAAAAGCTGCGTGTTTTCATATCATAGTCGAAAGATTAAAAAGCACTACTCAAAAATTAAGGCAAAAAGAGGTAGAAAGAACCCGGACTTTTATTGCCCGAGAAACCGGTCACACATAGAATTTGCGTAAATTGGTCGATGTTCCAAGAGTTTGAGAGAACCTGTCCATCTTCCATTGCTAGTCGTACCGACCCTGGCCGAGTTACTTCGACCACTGTGTAAGGACCTTCCCATTTAGGGGAAAGTTTATTCCGATTAGACTTGGATTGGCAGAGCCTCAATACCAAATCACCTACAGCAAGGCTGCGAGGTTGGACCTTACGATTATAGTATCTGCGCAGGGCTTGTTGGTAGACTGCCGAACGGATTAAGGCTAGGTTTCTCCTCTCTTCGAGTAGGTTAATGTCATCTGCTCGAAGTTGTTCCTGGTCTGAGTTGTTGAAGGTTTCAACTCGTGTCGACCGTAATTTTAGCTCCGGAGGAAGCATGGCTTCGGCTCCAAAAACTAGAAAAAATGGTGTTTCTCCTGTTGCTCGACTGGTGGTCGTACGAACTGCCCATAATATGGAAGGTAATTCTTGTACCCAAGCCCCCGAGCGCTTAACAAGCTGGTCGAAGACTCGAGTTTTAATTCCTCGCATTATTTGGCCGTTTGCACGTTCGACCGCCCCATTGCTTTGGGGATGTGCAACAGAAGCATAGCATAGCTTGGTACCCAACTCGTCGCAAAATTCCTGAAATTTTGCACTTGCGAATTGTTTACCATTGTGCGTAATTATCCGACTTTAACTCCAAATCGACTAATTACGCTTCTCATCATGAACCTTTTCTTCGCCTGTTGTTATCGAGCATGAGTTCGGCTTCGATCCATTTTGTGAACGTGTCAATAGCCACAAAAAGGAATTCGAAACCTCCTGGAGCTTTGGGAAACGGTCCTAGGATATCAAGCCCCAGTGCAAAAGGCCAAGAAAGAGGTATTGTTTGTAATGCTTGAGTGGTTGGTGTATCATCTACCATGGAATTGGCATGGACACACTTTTTAACCACCTCCATAGCATCGACAGGTCAGAGGCCAAGAAAACCTTGTCGAAGGCTTTACCAACCAATGTTCAGTAGGAGGCATGCGTCCCACGATGCCACTTGTATATCGTGAAGGAGTGTTATTCCTTCGTTTTGCGGAATGCATCGCATGAGTATTCCTTGGGTTCCTCGTTTATAGAGGACTCCTTCAACCAAAGTATACATTTTGGCTTTTCGGGATAATCGATCTGCCTCAAGATCATCTTCGGGTACGGAACCCTTGTAAAGATACTCGTAGATGGGAATCATCCGTATCCTCGTAATCTAATGAGGCCATCTCAAGAGGAGGTGTTTCGGTTCTTCGACCGAGAGGCGGTTTTGGAGTTGCTCCAAGAAAACTCCTTTTGGTATCGTGGATCGAAGAAGCCATCAAAGGCGCTTGGTTCATGAGGAAATTATCCTTCGAGGATAAATTGTACCTCGAAACCTAAAAATATTTTTCTAGCTTACGACTTCGATAAGTACCGAGCCATTGTTGAGTTAGAGCATTGGTACTCTTTCCGATTTGATTCACGACTAGTTGAGAGTCTCCTCTCACGAGTAGTCGGCGAATTGAGAGTGCTTTGCGGCTCGTATGCCGCCTAGCAAACCTTCGTACTCTGCTACATTGTTAGTAGCCCGAAAGTTTAATTGTATGGCATACTTTAAGGTTTCTCGGTAGGAGATACCAGACCACCTGACCCTCGAGCCACTTAAAGTAAGTGACCATCAAAGTACATCATCCAGCGGGTCGTGGGAATCAGATCGGGATCTGAACAGTTCAGATTTGTCCATTCGGCGACAAAGTCCGCCAAGATCTGGGATTTTATGGCCGTCGGGACACGAATGGAGGTCGAACTCCCAAGTTCGATCGACCATTTTGCCATGCGCCCCATTGCTTCCTTATTATGGAGGATTGCTCCCAAAGGAAACTCGACAAGACTGACTATTTTGTGCGCTGAAAATAATGCGCAGATTTCCTCGAAGACATGAGGAGGGCATATAGAAGTTTTGGACACGAGGGTAACGCTCCTTAGGCCGTGTAAAACTAAGAAGCTGCCAACTAAGAGTGTCGGCTTAACCCCGATCGGAGCCTTCTTCTGCGTCAGATTTGCCATCGCACAAGATATCATCAAGTCTCGATGGCCGTAGGACCACCGAATGGGTCGACTCCCAGTTCGGACCATCAGCTTGGCGTCGTCTTCCTTGACTCCAACGGAGTCTCGACAGATACTGGCAGATCGATTTTGGGCCGACCACCATGATTTCGCCTCATTTGGCTCAAAATTAGGCAAGATTTCTGCCGAGGAAGCATTCCTAGCCATCTTAACTGTCGCGAGCTGCCGCTGTACAGCCTTACGCATCATCGGGTTTCCGACGCCTTGTCGAAATTGGCGTACACCATAGGCTTCCGTGAATGGCCCTTCGCTTGGGAGACAATCTCCAGAGCACTGGATCCTGCTTGCTTCCATCCACCTACGGCTCCCACCAAAATTGGTCAGTGTCGCTCAATCATAACTTCTAAGACCGTGGTCCTTGAGAACTCCTCCGATGAACGACTTAAAGCCGCTGAATATTCATCGCGTGGAGCCTTCCTTTTTGTTTGAGCGGCATCTCGAGGAGTCCAACCCATTTGTTTCTGATTCCGCTCGATACTGAAAATACAATCAAGTCTTGCATGTTCGAAAATACCTAAACCACAACAACCACTAAATAATTATGACTAATTAATTAGCACTAAACTAATTCATTACTCGTGAACTAACTAATTACGACTAATTAACTATCTCTAAACTAACTAATTAGGCTTGATTAATTACCACTACAAAATACCAAAATTATTTCCACTTACTTGATATGCAGACGATGAGTACTAAACTAATTACACTAATTAATAGCACTAAACTAATTTATTACTAGTGAACTAACTAATTACTCACTAATTAGCTATCTATAAACTAACTAATTACGGTTTATTAATTACCACTAAAAAATACCAAGATTTATTTCCACTTACTTCATATGTAACGATGACTACTAAACTAATTCTGACTAATTAATTAGCACTAAACTAATTCATTACTACTCGACTAACTAATTACTACTAATTAATTACCCTAAACTATCTAATTACGACTAGCTAACAAAGACTAACTAATTACGACTACAGCAATAACGAAAAGCATAACACAAATTACGCACTTGCCGAGGAAGTAATAAATCACCTTTGGGAAGTAATAAATCACCTTCAGGAAGTCATAAATCAAGCTCGACGACCCGAGGGTGAAAACGATACTCCCAATAAAATAATTATGTTACGTCTACGAGTATGACGAGCGCGACCGAATTCGAAACGCAATTGATATGACCAAGAGCGAGTGAGGTCCGTTTAGCGAGATCTTGAGTAGTCTCGCTTGGCGCGAATTTAGCGATTGCGCGAACTTTCGACGGTGGATTTGACAACATTGCGGAGGAGGAGGATGAACGTGGGAAATATGGCCACCTAACGTTTTTAATTCTCCTTGACGCATCTTACTTGACGTATGTAGGGTGAGAATAGAGGCCCTTATTCTTTCGTGGAAAGTTTTGACAAATGCAGGAGCGGACGAAAGGGCTGCTGCATATGAAGTACATTAATTCATCCAGTAAATCAAAGTTATATCAAAAGATTCTTAACAAATAAAATAATACAAAAATTACATAATCAAATACACTTTGTCGAATGCTATTACAAAATTTTCATTTTTTTAATAAAACGGGACGCGGCATCGAAATACCTGACTCCTCAAGGCAACTTTGCTCTCGACCACTCAAAACCTTCATGTCCTCGAGAAGTTTAAAGAAAGGTAGTCCTTTCTCCTAGTCGTTGATGAACGACTTAAAGCCGCCACACCAAGTGAGTTTTGATTCCTATTGTGTTTGGAGGACAATCCGAGGATGGCTTTTAATTTAGATTTGCTTGATTCCTCTCTGATACTAGGAATCCAAGCAATTTCCCTAAAAATTCCAAACACACACTTCCCTGATTGAGTTTTAGCGGTGCTTCGAGGTTGTCGAATGTTTCTTGTAGGTCGGATATGATTAAGTCTCTTAATGCTTTTTACACTAGATCATCAACATAGGCTTCCAAATACTAATTGAGATAAAATTCGATTGCATTAAGCGTGAAATTATCACACTGCATTCTTTAGACCAAATGGCATTTTGACATAGCAAAAGGTACCAAATGGAGTAATGAATGCAGTCTTTTCTTCATCGTTAAACACATATTGATACAGTGGTATCCGTAATATGCATCTAAAACTTAATATCTCACAACTACATTGAATCAACGGAATGATCGGCAAGAGTAAAGAAATCATCTTTTGGACAAGCTTTATTAAGATCCATAAGTCCAAGTAATATACGCCATTTGCGTTGACTTTGACCATTACAGGTTAGCCAACCACGAAGTGGTTGACTTCTCTTATAAAGCTACTTTAGTAGCTTATCAACTCGATTTATAGCATCTCGCGATCGGGCAAATCTCGAATTTTTGTTTACAGTACTTTATCGAGTCAGAGCTAGCTCGGCTCGATCACTCCACGGGACTGGCAGTCGATGCTTGCGCAAAGACATTGCTGGTAGCTCGGAGGAAGGTAATGAGGGCGCTTCCTATTTGGGGATTGAAGCCCCGTTTTTAATTCTCCTTGAGGGTTCTTGCGCGGGGAACCTCTTTGACTTAGTCGTCGGCTTGTGCATTTTTGGGGAAATTCTTGCAAATCGAGGTGACTTTCATCTCGAGTTGGTATTTGACCAACCATCTCGAGGATCGACAGTCAAATTATACGCCATCTTTTTGTCACAATAAAGGTGATCAACCTTTGGGACTGCATCTTAAGACATTGATACGTAATGAGTAGCCATTAAGAATTTTGCCAAAGTTAATAAGTCCGAGTATGAATTATATCTGATCGAAATCGACAACATCAAAGGAGACTTTGCGTCGGGAAATTACTTGGTGAGCCAAATGTTAAAGGAACAAACTTGGCCAATAGGTTTGGTAAGACCCTGCACAATTCCATGAAAGGAGTATGCGCCTTACCATTGAACACGGTACTTGCATTCGTAAGGTGATTAGTAAATAATATGTTTAATATTGCCACCATCAACCAACACTGATTGAACGAATTGTTAATGGTGGATCAAATTACACGATATCGACTGATCAATAGAGACCGACAAACATCTTTCTCAAATGAGATGGTAACTATACCATTTTAATTTATGACTAGAGGAAGCTACTAAATTACACCTAACCAACACTTTAAGTTGTCGTTGGAGTCGGATGCGATGATCCTCCGTAGATGTGCTCAACGGTATGTTTGGAATTGGAAAAATCCTCATCATCAACGACTTTTGGCCACTTTTATGTCCAACCCATCGATGTAAGGAGTTGTGAATCAAAAATCAAGTAGTCCTCAGCTTTCTTTGAAAACTCTTCAGCAAAATCTTGGCCTCATGTCCATATTTTTATGAAAAGGGCACCACTTGGTTTACGCTCCTACGATCGTTTGCCTTCCTTTGATAATTTGTAATCTTGACTTGGTGGTTAGGCTTCCATCTTCACTTAGAACCTCCTTGGAACCAGACTTGTGGTTTTGATTTTTATTTTACTTCACTTTTTCGCTTTGTTATCCTTACCAATTTCATATCAGGAGTTATGTTTCTCGATCGATAGTTTGTTCCACATGCCTAAAGCTTGCATATCGATCGGCCATCTCGAAGGTTACAAACGAGTTGGGAGGATTGACAATTCCTCCGTATTCTTCATCGCGACTCCTGCTTAAAAGCCCGATCAGTAGAGAATCGAAATTTCGGAATTGAGTTACTGAAGCGACTAAGCGCTGATGAATTGCCAAAGTCTCGTGTTGTTCTTTAATCGTGCAAGTCGCTTCTTTCGTGGCGTTGTATGTGCCTTGGAAATTACCGTAGAAGATCGGAGGGTGTGCCAAGAGTAGATCGACTCGAGTGGTTGGTTTAATAACCACGATCGAGCGGATCCTTCAGAAGAAAAATATATTAAAAGACCAGATTAAGGGCATTGTTGCTAGTCAGATTAGTGACATATTTCTCTAAAAAATAATATAAAAAGTAGTAACATATATGCATGGATGGATTGGTTGCCGTGACAAATAGTAGTATATATTTTTGTAGGTATATAAATATGTATGTGGCTCGTAGGCTGCAGAGGTCAGCCATGGTGAGGAGAACTCGCTGCCACAAGGCTAAAGATGTCAACGAAGACATCGTGAGGAGGAGCGACAGCGATCGCCGACCTCCTCGCATTAGTCCTCATCGTCATGCTCTGTGTGCTCACCATGGCACACGACGGTACTAGCTAGCTGCATGCATATTCAATACCATGATCATTCTTATAAAACAAGGAGTAAATGTCGGCGCGAGACGAAGAGACGCATCATGCAAGAGGCGAAGTGGCATTGAACATATCACAGACACTTTCAACCACAAACCTTCTGTGATAATTATTACAGACGATTATATTTAAAAATCGTCTGTGACATCTGCAATAATCACAGACGATTTTTAATACAAACCGTCTGTGATGAGTTAATTATCACAGACGGGAAGTATCACAAACGGTTTTAGTAAAAACCGTTTGTGATATTTTTTAATATCAAAGACGGTTTTAAACATGAACTGTGATATTACCTCTTCGCAGATAGTTTTTAGCGTAGCCAGTAACACAGACGATCGCTAAACCAAAACCGTATGTGATTGTATTTAATACTAACGATTTTAGTCAACTGTTTGTGATGAGGCGTCCAATATTAGAATTTTTGTAGTAGTGAGAAGTTCAACAATTACATATCAGTCCTCTCTTTGAGCGCGGCCAAGTGGCCAAACCAGGAAAGCCGGAGGTACTTCCAAAGGACATTATCGCTATCAAGTAGAGGAAGCTCAGGAGGAGCAACTCATAGGTCAGACAACACCCCCCGCTATATTTATTGCTTTTTGTCCTTTCGATGGACTTGAGATGACTGTGTGTGTGGAGAGAGAGAGAGAGAGATGCTCCTACACCGGGCTCTGCCCACCGGTGAGCCACTAAAGATGGAGGAAGCGAGAACTGTGTGGGATTGGAGGAGGAAGAGAGTAGATGGTGCAAAACATAGAAGGAGATGAGCTGTCCTGTGAACGAGTGATAGGATGAAGGCTTCCGAGAAAGCATAGGTGAAGAGCGTTCGATTTTGGGTCTACGTCGGTACGCATCCTATCATTATCTTTTTTCATTCTTTATGAAAAGATTTTACAGAGACATACCTATGCTCTCGAAAATTCTAAAAAGTACATATATTAGGATGACAGATAAAAAAATAATGAAAAAAATCCAATAAACTACAACCATATAAAAACTATGAATCTCTAACGTCAAATCGATCGTAACCACGTCGCGCACTCCGTTTTCTTTTCCCCTTCCCTACCCACTTCGGCTCCTGCACACGATCGGGCGTCGCCCGACGCCGCCGTTCTCCGCCTGACCCCACTGTCCCTGCGCCCCAACTCCGCCGCCCTCCCGCGAGAACCATCGGCCTCCCTCTTCCCCGCTCCCGACGCCGCCAGCCTCCCTCTTCCTCGCTACCGACGCCTTCTTCCCCGCTCCCGAGCCGTCGTCCTCCCTCTTCCCGTGCCACGTGGCCGTGCGGTGCTCGTTCGCGCCGGTGGAGACGGCGAGGATAAAGGTCGTGGGCATCGGAGGTGGCGGCAACAACGTCGTCAACCGCATGATCGGCAACGGCCTCCAGGTACAGGCGGTGCTCCTTGGCCCGATTTTTTAAGGAACTCCTTGGCCCTTAATCTGCCGAAATTAGGCTTCATTTATCTGCGGTGCTCGACATCTAGATCCATTTGATAGTCCGAATTGAATTTCGAACTTAGCAAGTTAATCTAGGCCTTGTTTCCATCCTCCCCATCCAATCCATGCCGCCATTCGTGATATTTGGTTGTTGGGACCTTTGAATTTCTATACGCAGCTATTTATATTTGTTTTGGAACACTTTCCTGTTCAAGTTGATTTTTTTCCTTAGTCAATTTATTTTCTTTGTGCCCATTTCAGGCACTGGAAGCATTAGAGAAGCTGGAAAGGAGTGTGGACACACTCATTGTGATCCCAAATGATCGGCTATTAGATGTCTTAACTAATAAAGATTTGTGATCCCACATGACGTATGACGACTATCTATTCAGAAAAGGTTAGTAACAACTTTTCAGTTTAACGATATATATTATCCTTTGCTATTGTCTTATCTTGCAGTCTTTGCCCATTTAATTTCACCATTCCCCTTTTTTGAGGTAAGCCAAAGATGATTCATATGACATGATTGCACGTGGAGAACCGTTCAAGTCCCAACCAATAATTTTCCACAGAAATGCTACTACTCCCGAAATAGTATGGACTGCTGCGGGATCGGCTTGGGTGTACATAGGGTCCAATCTGCAGGGGTCATGTAAATACATAGGCCCCTTCCTTTTTGCGAGTTAGACGGCGCAAAAGCTCCATGGTGATCTGGAGTCTACCAAATAATGAGGTCCCATATTTCTCATGGAAAATTGGATTGATGGAGAATATCAAGTGTGTTATGCAGCTTAATTTCCTCCTAGTGGTCAGAAACCTTGATAAGGTCTTCTCATCCATCATAAGTGTGCCCATATGATTGTTGGGTCATATGTTTAACTGATCATTATTGATGGTGCCACGGCTGCAGGCAGCCATCAGCCCATCGATAGACAGCAGCAGACGACAACACATTGCAACCCAAAATATATCTAAGTTGATGGCTTTTAAAGAAGGATCTGTGATTTTAGTTCTTGTACTTGATCGCATCTAAGCTATATACAATATAATATATATTTTGGATTCGGAATCTTTGAAGGGTCGTCGAATTACTTCGCAGAACATGTAGGCATTCCTTGAATATACTTGTGTCCAAAATATATCTAAACCTAGGATTTCAACGAGAATTGTCAATGTCCAGTGGAAATATGAAGCTAGTTGTCTCTATGTTTTGGGTCAAACTGATAGCATCATGCAGGTGTTATGCATATACTTTGCATGTGAAATGCCATTTTATTGATAAAGGCTTGGATATCATCTATTTGAGCTCACTTGCAACTACTCTTTTGTCAAGAGGACCTCACTGCAAAGCTAGCTGTCAAGACTGCTGAGATACTAAGAAGGAAACTCCTACTGTGAGTCGCTTTAGCAAATTTTGTAGATTGCTTTACAGGGTAAGCAAAAGCTTTTGCATAATAATGTTGTCTTTTTTGCTGGTTGGCACACAAAATCCAAAACAAAAAAACTATGGACCTGCTGGAGGGAATACTACGCTGCATAGTGAACCCAAGCCTCCTAACTGCTAGGTTTGGTTTGAATTATAAGTGTATTAATAAATTAGCTTGCAACATATGGCATGCAAATGATGAAAGGCAATGTGTTGTTTGAATTTCAGTTTTTGTTTTTGTTTTTGTTGTCAAATCAATAGCTCTCGTGCCATCTGATTTTTGTTACTGATTTTGTTTCTCTTGACTGAATCATGCCGTTGTTCGATGTGACGATGTCAAATTAACTTTGGGATAAGAAGATCATCTCATAGTTGAGTGGTTAATATTTTTGTTGTATTAAATCTTACTCATCAATGTGCAGGTGAGGGAACATAGAATTCCCTCTACCATCCGGAAGAGTTCAGCCCTGCAGAAAGTTTTATCCATGAACTGGATGATAAGGTATCTACATCTAAAGTTACATTTTGATCTTTCTTTTTCCCCCCTGAAGTATGAGTTGCCAATATATTATCATCACTTAGGTTTGCAAATGAATATAAATGCAAATACTGGCACTGAAGTATATGCTTTGTTTAGAGATGCACTAAGTGTGATATGGCATCGTCATTCTTTCAGATGAGTGCATCTCAGAAGTTCACAGTTTTGAACCCAAAGGGCGCATCTGGACAATGGTTGCAGGAGGTGGTGCCAGTGTCATATACGCTGATACAGTAAGCATGGGTTCTTGTCTGATTTTAACTTAGCTGTGGAAGTGTTCCATGTTAGCACCTGTTGACATGAATTAGGCTTGTATACTAAATTAAGTTTTTTTTGTTTGTTTACCAGGTTGGAGATTTGGGATTATGCTTCAGAGTTAGGAAATTATGAAGAGTATAGTGGTGCTCCCAATGAGGAGGTTCTGCAGTATGCTAGAGTAGTACTTGATGTAAGCATTCAAGATAACCTTTATTGCACCTTCACTCCATGTAGGTTCATCAGGTAACCATTATATACAATGCAGTGTGCGACTGCTGATCCTGATGGCTGCAAGAGAGCCCTTCATGTTGGATTTTCTGCTACAGCACCGTGCCGCTGTCCATAGCGATCTGTTTTCCTTTCGGCGTATGTCCTGCTCTGCATGTAGAATTTTCAGTTTTTGCCAGGGAGGAAATTATAGACCCTCATGTCATCATCTATCCGTAGGGTCTTAAATCTTTGTTTAGGCATCGATCTCTTTACTGTCGCGATGAGACTGTTGAATATATTCCTTGTTCTTTTCCCGTGATTGCATTGTGCATATTTCTTTCTTCCTTGCCGCAAAGCTGAAGTACGTGCTCATTAGTTGCTTACTATCCACGAAGGAGATGAGTAAAGGATTAGTATACAGCTTCAATTTAGCATGTCTGCGTATAACATTTGTGCTCTCTATGTTGATGATTTTTGTTTTACCTACAGGCAATCACAGCCGCAGGAACAAGGAAAAATGAGTCCATCTTTGGCGAGCTTCACACCCAGCTTAAGAACAAGAACTTGACAGTTGATGTCAAAGCAAACTCAGAGTCAGATGTAAGCTTCCTTGCTCCACTTCTCTTTTTTCTTACATGGGCCATGGTTATGAATACGCTAGCGTCAATGCAAGCGTCGGGCTGAATTCCAACCCTATGGTTAACCTTTCTGGTGTCTTTGGAAGCAAAGAACTCTCAGTTGGTGTCGATGTTTCATTTGATACGGCAACTAGCAATTTCACCAAGTACAATGCTGCATTGAGCCTCACCAATTCAGATCTCATTGCTTCTCTCCATCTGTAAGTACCATTTTCTGTGCTCAGCTACCGTATATTAATATTGCAAGGTAGTGCCGATCAGCAAGCTAATTCCAGACTAAGACGTCTAGGACGCTTCTTGTAGTGATCAATTACTCTTGTATCAATCTTTGCTGTGGAAAATGACCTTATAAGTCTTATTCAGGAACAATCACGGAGATACCTTGACTGCATCCTACTACCACTTGGTAAAGCAACATTCGAGCACTGCTGTTGGAGCTGAGCTGTCACACAGCTTCTCAAGGAATGAAAGCACACTGATATTTGGGTCTCAGCACTCATTGGATCCCCACACCACAGTGAAGGCGCGCCTGAACAACTATGGCATGGCCAGTGCGCTTGTCCAGCGCTAATAATTTCTGGTGATGGAGACCTGTTTGTTAATCTTGTCCAATATGATGGCGATTACTGTGTTCAGTTATATGTTAATTCCTTGATCTCCTTGTTTCCATTCATGCGCTTTTTGTAGAAGTTAAACTGATTTTCCCCCTCCAAACAGACACAAAACCTTGGCATGTCTATGGTCAATCAAGAACACCGGTCGATCCGTTGCATGACCAAAAAAAGGGTTGTTATGTGGCCACTACAATCGGAGTGTGTGGGTCAACTACAATTGAGAGACGGTCCATTTACCGATCGCAGAGAAAAACAAAGGCAAAACAACAACAGCACCGAAAGTTAGGCTGTGAACCACAGTCAGCTCTCCATGTTGCATCATATCTTTGTCTCCATCTGTCACCGCTCACAACATGATCTAGCAAAAGTGACAAATCTCCACACAATACTATAAAAAAGAAATCCTGGTTTATTAAGAAAGACGTACGTTATGTGGTGCGCCGGGGTGGTTATATATATGAAAAATACTATCTACTCTCAAGTGTTAGTTCCGGGATTTTGGTGATTGAATCATGTAATGTAGATGTGCGTGTTGGAGCTTGCCTTTTCTGATTTGTCTGATATTTTGGTGCCAATGGTTATGTCCAAACTCGGTTTACGTACTCACATTCATGGTATATATACTACTTTTTAATAATCTACATAATCCATGGCATATACAAACACAATGGTACACATACTCCCATTCATAGCAAATTGAACAGGGGGTATATACAAACTCCATGGTGTATATACTCCAAGTCATGGTATATATACTACTTTTCATAATCTACATACTCCATGGTATATATACTCACATTCCTGGTATATACAACCACCAGGGTATACATACTCCATGGTATGTATACTACTGTGTTACAATCTACACTTGTTCGTGTCTCTTTAGTTATGTGTACAAACATGTCACCATCTACTGCTGTGTCTCATGCTAATGAACCAAAAGCTATATTTGAACCGAATCACCCACCCATCAATCCATCATTTCTTCTCTCGTGGTGTAGTTACCCACCCACCCATAAATTACATTGCATGTTACCACATGGTCTAGTGTCACGTTACGGAGTGGTATCCGAAAATTATGGAGTGTTAGGAGTGATATACGCGAGTTGCATATTAATTTTGATTGTCTTATGCAAGGCAATAAATTACGTTGCATGTTACCGGGTTGTTACTAACTGTTATGGAGTGGTATCTAAAAATTACGTTGCATGTTACCGGGTTGCTAGTGATTGTTATGGAGTGGTATCCGACCTAATGATCCAATCAAGTATGTGGTATCTGGACAGTAGATACAATGGGAGTAACTACACATAGGAGTAGCAAATATGCTTCCTACACACACACACACACACCGGTGATATCCAAGGTACCTCATTCGTTTTAGAGGTCTAGAAAATCCTGCAATAATACTTAAATCATAAAAAGACAAAATTCCTAGAAATTCTCTCATTAATGGGGAGAAAAAGAGAAAAATCTATACCACTCATTTTTGTGGGGTCAAATTATAACGGTGCAGATTAATCATATATAGATATTGCAACTGTTACAATTGTATAACAAATACAACTACAGTTTTCAAAGGTATTAGAGATATATAACGTGTCGGACCCCGGGCGTGGAATACTCGAAGCCCTCGTGTATGTACCGTACTAATCCCATTATCAGTGGCTAGTACACACATCCACAACATTGGCATATACATCCACACACAACATACATACAACATGAAACAAATAGGATACTTGAGCGACATCACAAATGTATAATACACGACCGACCGACCAAATAAAACGACGAGTATCAGAAGTAGCAAGTTAAATAGCGGAAGCAAAAGTATTAAACTCAAATGTCCAGCAGCATGCCCATCCAAACCCCCAGCAACTGACAAGGACAAGTCCTAGCAAGGCCTATCACCGAACCCTCCAGTATCGGGTGCAAAGAACGCGTCATCTGACATAGGCTCATTCTCAAACTCTGATAAACAATTTAAGCAATATTGAATACATTTTGTACTTAGTAATACTTGTAGTGTATCACAACATAATTACAAATGCAAGGCTAACAAATGATGTGGCTCTATTCTACAAGTTATTTTCAACATTAAGCAAGTTTTATTTGCAATAACGATAAGTAGTACTTTGCAAAAGAAATTTAAAGAGCTATTGACCGATAATGAAATAACCAAGTAAGTAACATAACCAAAGTAATCTCACAACCTCCTCGGTTGTGATCAATACTTCAATCTCAGCCATAGATATGCCACTCAACTCAAGTTATCAATAACAAAAATCAACCCCACATTTTCTAACAAGAACAGTTTTAGAAAAAACCAAGTCTATACCTGGCAATACTACACTTAGCATGCTCATCACCGCGAGCATGAGTATTTAAATAGATTTACACTCTGCAGAGGTGTACGACTTTACCCACAGTATACGGATTCTCTAGTTTATCTTACACCCGTTGATGCCACCACTCACGATCTTTTAGTAAGCAGTTTAGAGCACATAACGAAGCCTTTACATCACCTAGTTCTAGCCTTGCACTAGCCCATCAATGAAAACCCTCACTTCGATCCTAGGTACCTCCCTTCAAAGTGAGGCATTAACCATTGTGTCGACAAGCTTCGTTCCCTACACCGTGGTGAAGGGAGTCCCTTCGAATATGTCTACTCAGTTATGCACGTACTACTACGGTCTACCAATTTGCAAGGCTAGTATTTGATAACTTAATTAGCTAAGGCCGTCCTATACCAGCGCATGTGGTTATACGCTTGTGCTTAGGTCGGATATACCGACGTTCGATCCTTAATCGACCTCTCACACTCCTCAAATTATAATATAACACGCCAGGGTCACAAAATAAGTTTTTTATTTTTATTTTTATACAAAATAAAAGACGTAAACCCATCTGGACCATTATTTCAAAATCTCCCAAACATTTCATCCATTTTTATAATTTTAGTAAATCTAGAGCTCGACTAACCATTTGTAAGATATTCGCACTTGAAATACCCAAACCGACATCATCTATTGCCTAAACCATAACCTATTGACTACACTAGTAAGAATACCAATATTTCAAGGAGTATCATGCATTGAATAGGAATATAACTACCATTATCCCCAAATATAGCAATTTTAAGCTAACTTACATGCATGCATAATATATTTTGCACAACAAAGTACAATAATTGAAATAGTAGGATCAACATGGTCAAATGAGGTGCTTGCCTTGGCTCTGGTATCTCAGAGTATGAGGATAGAGGGTCGTCGTAAATTTCGTTTAAAGTATCGACGTTTATTCAAAAACAACTAATAGCAAATTAATTATAGAAAAATAGTTTCAACAACAACAAAATCTTCTTTTTTTTTTTTGCATATTAAGACATAACATGATTTTATAAGAATTTAGAAAAAATATTCATTCAATTTGGAGTTCATATACAAAAGTTATTAACATTTTAATTTGCTCTAGGTTCAAAATTCTAGAAATTAAGAAAAGGGTGACGTCGAAAGCGTATTCTCTGAGGTTTACGCTTTCTAACAAAGAAAGCATATTTTCCTCTAAGTTCCTATAAGGTTTATGCTTTCCAACAAAGAAAGCATATTTTTCTTTAAACTGAAAACTATTTTTCTTATTTTTTTGAATTTTATTAACTTACATATGGGGTCTACTTGTCAGTGGCTCATATTTTCATTTTCTTGATTTTATTTATAAAAACAGGCCCACATGTCATAGACTCGTTATTTTTGAAGTAATGATTAAACCTAATTTTGATTTTATTTAACCGACGGTTGGAGTCCACATGTCAGTCTCTCAGTTTTTTTAAATCGAGAATAGTGCGTGGTCCCACATGTTAGTAACTCATATACTAAACATGTTTTTAATTATATTTTTTTATTAAGTTTTCAGCCGGTCCCACATGTCATTGATTAGTTCCACTTAACCACTGTCATTAGTGGTAAGCTAATAGTCATTCCGAGTGGGAACCAATGTCAGCAAGAGATAAGAGAAGGGAGAAGAGCTGCATAAGGCCAAGCGCCATGGTGAGCTCGCCGGCGGCGAACGACGCAGTTACATGGCTCGGGGATGGGCAAAATGTGTTCCCCGCTTGATGGCGATCTCACTGGGTGGTAGTGGAGGCCGAAGAGATGGATGAAAACGGTGCTACGCCGACGATAAGCGGCGTAGCACCGTTTTCATCCATCTCTCCGTCCTCCACTACCACCCAGTGTAGCACGGAGCTCCTCGGGCCCGAAATGGTTTTCAAGCCTAGAGCAAATCAGCAGCAAAAGATGGTGCACACTGTCTCTAGGGGGTGACTGCGATGCTACACGCAGTGGCTTGGAGATCAATGGTCACCAGAGCGGCGACGATACCCTTTCCCGCAACGACGTCATTGGTGGCCACGGTGAACTCTATGCTATGCTAGCTAATCTACCGATCTAACCGTATAAAAGCACTAGAAGACTATTACAAGCTCACCATGGGTGTAGATGACGTTGGGGGATACAAGAGATGCGTGTTGACGTTGAACATCGGTGCTGAGAGGTGGCTTACGGTGCTTGTGTTTTGTGGCAATGGAGATGCTACAAGATGCAACACATTAGATTCCTGAGGTCCTAAGGATAGTGTAGGAGCGAGCACTACTACAAAACATGCTATACTAGACACCCCATCACAGATGGTTCCTTTTGAACCGTCTGTGATAAAATTATCACAGACGGTTCTTTACAAGAACCGTCTGTGATATACAAGCACTATAAGTAGATGCTCCCGACAGGCCCCCTTTCCATTCCATTTGAGGCGCCGCCACCCTGCTGCTGATGCTGCCTCCTCCCCATTGGCCACCCTGCTGCTGCTGCCGCTTTGCCTCCCGCTTTGAGTCATTACCTGCCTCCTCCTCCCCCATTGTGGCACCTCTGCTGCCTCCTCCTACATTGCGCCACCTTGGAGAGAAGGGTAACGATCTATAACCCTTTATTTTTACTCTAGACTAATCACTAATATTTGGTCATTATGAAGGGTACTTGCGGTTTATTAATATAATTTAAAACTAATTAATTTGTTACATGTGTATACGTGTAGATGGACCGAAACTGGATGTACATTGAGAACCGTGTGAGTGAAGAGTATATTAATGGCGTGTTTGCTTTTAGAAGAGCCGCCGAGCAGGATATGTTGAAGAAGGGGATAAAATTTATGTATTGTCCATGTATTGATTGCGGTAATATGAAAATATTTAACAACCCGGCGTAGATCGAAGCTCGCTTAATACGAAGCGGTTTCAAAAAAGGATATATATGTTGGAGCAGTCAAGGTGAAGAGCAGATTATACCGGAAGTCAGTAATGACGACATGGCCGAGGAAGTCAACGTTATGCAGGGTATGGAATGTGCTTTTGATGAGGATAGGTCTCATGACGACAATCTGGATCAGATAATGCGCGATGCAGAAGGGAACTACGGTGAGAGAGAGTTTTGTAAATTCGAGGGCTTAATGGAGGACTCGGGGAAACCTTTGTTCCCTGACTGCAAGCCGAAATACACAAGGTTGTCAACCGTACTTGAACTGCTGAAATTGAAGGCAAGCAATGGTTGGTACGACAAGAGTTTTACGGCGTTGTTAGGTCTCTTAGCTGACATCCTTCCGGAGGGAAACGTGTTGCCCAGCACGACCTACCAAGCTAAGAAGGTTATTTGTCCATTGAGAATGGAAGTAGAAAGAATACATGCATGTCCGAACGATTGTATCCTCTACCGTAAAGAGTATGCAGATATGCATGTATGTCCCGTATGCAAAGCATCCCGATACAAGCGTAAGAATACTGCTAAGGCGAAGTAAGGACCTCCTGCTAAGATGTTGTGGTATCTGCCTGTGATCCCACGTTTGAAGCGTTTATTTGCGAACCGAAAGGAGGCAAGATTGATGCGTTGGCACTCGGAGGAGAGTAAAAAAGATGGGAAGCTCAGACACCTGCGATTACGCGGTGGAGAAACTTCGATCGGAGCTTGAAGAGTTCGGTCTTGAACCGAGGAACATAAGGTTAGGGTTGAGTACGGACGGAATGAATCCTTTCGGTAACATGAGCAGCCGACATAGCACCTAGCCCGTGAATCTATGTATGTACAACCTTCCTCCTTGGCTGTGTATGAAGTGGAAATACATTTTGATGTCACTACTTATCCAAGGGCCGAAGCAACCTGGGAACGATATTGATGTGTACCTAGCACCATTCTTTGGAAGATCTTGTGACACTTTGGAGCGAAGGGTACAAGTATGGGATGCGTACAAGCGAGAGAACTTCACTTTACGCGCCATGTTATTACGCACCATCAAAGATTTTCTGCCCTTGGTAACTGTCGGGTTCGATACAAAAGGAGCCAAAGCTTGTCCGACTTTGCCTAGATGGTACCGAGAGTGTATGGCGGAACAACTCACGCAAAACTGTGTATATGTGTCACCGTAGGTTTCTTCCCAGGATTCACTCGTACCGCAAGATGAAGAAACAATTCGACGGAAATAAGGAGGACGGTTCAGCTCCAAGGGCTTTTAGAGGGAAAGAGGTCTATGATATGGTTAAGGATCCCGCTGAGTCCCAAGAAAGCAGCTGCGAGATTCCGGACCGTCTGCGGGGTACTTGCAAGGGAACGGGTCCCCATCACCACCCCAACACGGAAGTCTCGGCGGATGTACAGAGAGACCGGTTGTGGTGAACTTTCGCCTCGTTCACTTTCCCCAAGCGGACCTGCACGTGTGCGATGGCACTTATTCTTGGCGATGTCCCACGCGTGGAGGACCTTCAAGAGCCTGCTTGTCACGCAGTACGTGAACACGGGTCGGACGCCCTTCACGACGTATCAATTTTTGTCGCGGGATTCATGGGACGTCTTCGTGCAGATGAAGACGACGGCCGAATTTCAGGAGCAAAGTGCGGCACACAGAGCTATCCAGGCACAAAACACTCACCCCCATAAACTCGACACGCTGGGTACGCGGGTAAAGCCACGCAGTGGGCGGCGGAGGACGAGATCGCTACACGACCGTTTGCTGAGATCTCAGACGAGCGCGCTCGAGCCTGGTTAAGAGCGAGGGCATCAGCCACGTCTTCGGGCATCATCTCTCTCACAAACCCGGCAGACGAGGCAGTATCTCAACGCCTGGTAAATTCCTCGAACCACTTAATTGTTAATAAGTCCATAACTTCATGATGTCTACAATAACATGATGTCCTCTTGCAGGAAGCATTGACTTCTGCATCTTCCCAAGGTTCCTTCGAAGTAGACAGGGAGAAGGATGTACTATCTACGGCCCTGGGAAACAAAGAGCACCCGAGTCGCACACGAGGCGTTGGGGTTTACGTACCTTGGAGGGATGGATTCCCACACAACTCCGACACATATAGGAGTAGGAAGAGATCCAAGGACCAGCACGACGCTCGGTTGGAACATGTGATTATTGGAAAATTTCAAGAACAAATAACAAACTTGCAGAACCAAGTAAATCAACTCATGCAGGCGCAAGCCGCCCCTGTTAATTTGGGAGCAAGTCCTCCTCGACATCGAAGTAGCGTCGCGTCCACACATAATTCTAGACATGGCGACGTGCAATTACCGATCGACGACATCGAGGTAATGTACATCTTTGGAATGCTCCAAAGATAGACCTATAGGACGCCTTAGCTAATTGTGTACCGTTTTGTAGGAGCCGACGCCCTGCAAGCTCCAAGTGAGGATGATTGGGTCGATTCCTATTGAGGCTGGGCGGGGTATGGTGTATCCATACCGGAAGAGGCGATGCGAGACGGTGCCCGGTGAGTGCGAGGGTTACGCCAGGGTGCAGGTGGACATGGTACATGACAATTTCATGACCATCCCACTGGAGATTCCCCCGAACGAAGAAATCAGAACACTAGGGGATGCCACACACACTTTTATCCAGTGGCCCAAGAAGGACATCGCACTGGACCCTTCAGTGACACGATATCGACAAGACCCTGACTCTCCAATAGGACCCTCGATGAGTCTGCCTCAACCAAAGCTTCAGAAGGCCGCCACATCGCTTCCCGTCGAGAAGACGACGAAGGGACAAGAAAAGCGTGTCACCATATCGGTCCCTGAGGCATCTCACGGGAAGACGTCCCTCAGGCGCCTCGTTAAGGAGAAATCAAAATCAAAGAACATTAAGGCACCTCCCAAACCCGTGAAATACTCACTCGGAAGTCCGTTGGTCTCCGGCGCAGAAATAAAGAGCTCATGAGTAGCTTGTCAAGCTTTGCATGATTGGTACTTGCGCAAGACCCAGAGAAGGGGGTCATCTTGGAATCACCGTCGATCACGGAGGAGCATTTTCTCCACGAGCACAGCCACTTCGTCGTGGGCTTCAAAGACTTATTTGACCTATACAACCTAACTGCCCTTGACGCCTCACTTCTACGATGCTGGACACTGTAAGTGTTTACAATCAATTTCTACACTCACGTGATACCGATAAATATCATAACTCATTGCTTATGTACAGATACATTATGAAATGTGTCCGTCGAATCAAAGAACCGGTGAGTTTCCTCGACCCACACGTGGTCTCTGAGCAAACAATCAACTAAGACGCATCCTACGTCGAGAATTACATAAAAATGGGATTGCTTGCTCTGGACGACAAGGACTACATAATGGTGCCCTACAACGTAAGTAAGTGCTTCAATATTTGCTATACAAATTATGTTTCAACATAGGTTCATGACTATAGCGACATACACGAGTAGGTTCCCTTTGGATTCTTCGATTCTTGTGCCAAAGAGGAACATGGTATTGTACCTTGATTCTCTACTCAACAAAAATCACGACTTCACCCTTCTTAAAGGAATACTCGACATGTATGTTCATTTCCTCCGCACATAACTCTATTGTAGTCTTCCTTCGTTTGAAATGGACAAGGATAACTTTTTGAATCATGTAGGCGTTCATCGGCTATGTTGACGAGGAGGTTTATACAAGGAAGCAGCGTCACACCGACTCACAGGATGCGATTTTGATGCGCGCTACAACACAATAATCATATATCATACTCGTAATATTGCGTCTCGAATCGATTGTACATATATATGTAATTCTATTTTTGCAATGCCTTGACAAAAGCGAGATCACCTATGCGCATTCTCGTATGCCATCATATGCGACTATTGATTGCTTTTAGGACGCATGATCCCTGGTTTGTCAATCTCGTAATAATTATATCCTAATTATAAATTTAAATATATATGCTTACTACTTTACTCACCGCTAGCTTATGTGGCTTGAACATAGAGTTAAATGCACTCGAGATGGACCAGTCATGCACATTAGAGGAGCTCGTGGCTTCATCAAAGCGGACATAGTTAACACCACGGAGAGTTTCACGCACGTCGACACCGATGAGCGACCTCGAAACAATTGATTCAATATTGTAATTCACTTTGGTAGTTGTAATTCAATTTGTAACTCTAGCGATAATATATACTTGAAACATTCTTTTGTAATTGATTTTGAGTTAAATGATCACTTTGGGTTGTCAACAATTATCTGTGACATGTTTCTGCTTGCTAGTTTTCAGAGGGCATGGCTAGCAATTACTGAGGCTAGCTTAAAATACGATAAAAATTAATTAGGTCTAAATACTTATCACAGACGGTTCTAATCACGAACCGTCTGTGATAAGAGTTATCACAGACGGTTAACCGCCTGTTATCACAGACATAAAATTTCGGACGGTTCAAAAACCGTATGTGATTACTGTTACGAACCGTCTGTGATGAGCTTTTCTGTAGTAGTGGAGGAATCGAACGGGGATTCCCCGGAGTGACGACGAACGAAAAAGTAATCAGCGGTGGTTGGATTTGGGGAAGAGCTCGATTTTGGTGATTTCGTGACCTTGGGTCCACATTAAGCAAGGAATGAGCATTAGTGGAGTATAGAACGCGATATGACGAGGTTAGATGAGATTCAAGCTCACCAGAGCGTCGGGAACGCGGAGGTTCAAAATGGGGTGTGCGCTGGAGACGAAGAAGATGACGGTGCGATCACGGTACGGGGTTCCTAGAGCTACATCAAGCAAAGGAGTATCGGTGAGGTAAGAGTTCATGGTGACACAGGTGGCGAGGGTAAGGAAGCTCACAAGAGGAAATGGTCGATTAAGGCTTGCTCACCGGTGTCGAGAACGACGCTCTCGTTCCTAGCGAAGCAAACCACGAGATGCTTTGATTTTGTGCGAGAAGTAAGAATGGTGAGCCGACGAGCTCGTAATGCATAAATATGTCAGAGAATGGTGTGAAGGAAGTGGCAAGAAAATGGAGCAGCGTACGGGTTTCTCCCACCGAGCTTCGGTCTCGTCGCTTGCACGGGATAGTGGCATGTCGATGGGGCAGCTAGCATGGGTGATGGTAGACGGAGGCGACTGGAGCAGGTGAGGCTCTAAACTGTGGGTGCTGGTCGTGTTTCGTGGGTGAGCGGCGGAGCAGGCGAGGGCACTAGCGCGAGGTGGACGAAGGGCTCCGACCGGTGGGGTCAGCATGTCAGAGAGAGAGAGAGAGAGAGAGAGAGAGCTGGCACGGGCTAGAGTGAGCACGAGAGGAGATGTGTCGAGTTGAGTTTTGATTTTTTTTTCAAACTGGCTGATTGTTGTTCGAATTTTTAAACATAGTAAACTTGTTCTAAAATTTATGAATTTTTTTGGGAGCTTATGACACAACATAGTTTCTTTAATAGATTTGTCAGGATTTTATCTATTCTGTGAATTTCTCAAAAATTCTTCCAAGTTGCTATTTGCATGTAAATTCACCATCTGGTTTATGCAAAAGTTCAAAATTATGCTAAAAATAGTTTTCCCATACATAGACATGCTAAAAATTATTCCTCCATTTATTTTATTATATTTTTCCAAAATGTGATTTTTAAGATGTTACATAACGAATACAATGTGCAATTGCGCGAGAAATTCCACTAGTTAAACTGAACAATTGACTTTCATAACTACTTATTTTTCCCTTGGAAAGTTATGCAGAATCACAGTCGATGGGCATAGAGAACAAAGGCAAAACAACAAATGCACCACAGAGTTTGGCTGTGAACCACAGTTAGCTTTCCATGTAGTACAACTTAATTTTATCTCTCATCCCTGCTACAACTCACAACAAGAGAGCTAGCAAAAGTAGTCGGGTCCACACAACACTACTACTATAGTTCCACTACTTATTCATGCACCATAATTAATTTCACTTGCACTTCATTTATAATTAATCTCGACTAATTATGCCAGTATATATGATATGTGTCTCTAATTCAACATAATTAATCACAGCTTTGATCAGTACTTCAACCCGCTGGTGAAGGGCACACCGGTCCTCGGCAACCAGTTTTCCCCGAGCACCAAATTGGTGACGGTGAAGTTGCCGGCGTCGGTGCCGTTGCCGAGCACGTGGTAGCCCGGCCAGGTGACCCGGTGGCTGGTGTCGGCGCCGGGCCCGGAGTTGTTGTACTCGGCGTAGTAGAGCGTGTCTAGCGCGAAGTCCCCGGCCCAGGGCATCCAGCCGGCGGGGTCGACGAGCGCGCCGACGTACGACTCCATGACCACCGTGAGCGAGTAGTTCTTCCAGGGCCGGCCGAGGTAGGTGCGCGTCGTGAAGGCGGCGTTGGCGGCGAGCTCGGGCGCCGGGAGGAGCGCGCAGCCCTGGATGGAGGTGCCGGTGTTCTGGTTGGGGTCGGAGCGGCCCTGCGCCGTGACGGTGTTGCTCTGGCCCTGCATGGGGAGGCGAGAGTAGAAGGTGCAGTCCTGGAACACCACGGCGGCGTTGCCGAACACGTAGTCGACGGTGCCGTACACGTCGCAGCCGCGGTAGAACTGCCGGAGGGAGTGCGTGTAGAGCGTGTCCTGGTACGCCTCGAAGCTGCAGCTGTAGAACGTGGACAGGTCGGCGCCGGACCGGAGCGCCACCGCCTGGTGCTTCGACGGCCCGGCCGTGTTGCGGAACGTCATGTTCATCGCCACGAACCCTTGCCCAGACACAGCTGCATGCGTATATATATACAAGCAAAACATTAATCTTCGACGTCAAAGTTCATTCGTGGCAAGTTTAAGCACCTCCGATTCAGTTTCTTTTCTTATTAATGATGCACAAGTTGCATTGCTCGCTAATGGGTTTTCTATCTGTAAGCTGCCTGTTTTTTAAAAAAAAACCGTTTGACACTCAAATTTCTTGCCCTTAATTTGGATTAGCTGTGACCGTGAGATGCGTGTGTAATTCTCGTTCTAGATTAACCGAATGGTTCGAAAATATGACTTATACTTAAAAACTTAAAAAGTATATACCATCTTATAAATAGACATCTCCTTGACAATACCACTCTCAATGGTTGACAAGTCATCGCAAAGTGGTAATGTATTAATTGATGTGTGCACGCAGATAGCTAAAATGGGGGATCGAGCCGAGTGGAAGCTGAACTAGTAAAATCATAAGTATCTGTGTTATTGGAGACAGAGCAACCCATTCCCTTGCAAACGCTTGTGGCATAGCACCAAATTGATAAAAGCGACGTTTTTAGGTTTCATCCTCCCTATCCATCTGCCAGCAAAAGCACGACTAGTGTCGTACTCCCATTTCATTTTTGTATTTGTTTTAGTGAAAGTGCAAGCTCACAAATGGCCACTAGCTAGTTTCTAGCTAGGCTCTTGTTTGGTCCATATCCTATAACATCAATTTTAACAAATTATTTGTTATCTGACCGCTTAAATGGGGCAATATTTTAACTCGGCCATTTACCTCTCCCCATTCTCAAATATGGGGTTGTCTATTCATCCCCACCCCCTCGCCTAGCTACAGAACAAAGAATGAACAAAGATTTATTCTAACCGAAACCAAAAAAAAAAAAGGATTGAAGTTTGGAGAACCCCTACAAAATACGGAGATAAAAAACTTTCTAACCTAAACAAGAATAAAGTAAACCCACGTGAGCCCTAAAAATACAAAACCAAATAGAACTAAAAGTTGCAAAAAAAAAGTTATGCTAAAATTGCACATTACTTAGCACTGTAATTTTAGGCTTAGTACTGTCTAATTTTAGGTGGCTAATTGATCATTTTTTTAGGTAACTAAGAATTAACAACACCGCTCAAATATTTGTCGTGGTTTTTACTTTTTACAATATTAACCACCTTAGTTCACAAATATTTGTTGTGATTTTGACTGTCAATATATACAAGAGTATTAATATGGCTAAATAAAAATCGTGCACCATTAATTTATTTCCTTTACAATATTACGTTGTTGACTTCTTACGGTCTCTATGATACGACTTTGACCATTAATTTTATAAGCTTTTGTTATAATAGTATGAAAGTACTTCCATTGACAAATCCAATAATATAGCTTTCATATAACCAATATAGATAATTTTGAACATATTGTTGGCCAAACTTTACAAAGGTTAATTAGCCACGGATTCTAAACCGCTATTAAGAAAATTGGATTCAGCGTAAATAATACTACCTTTAGTCACAAAAGGAAATCATTTTTGACTTTTCAAAGTCAACAAGATGTCACTTTCACCACTAAATTGTATTGTCAATTTTTTGAAAAAGTTATAAAAGTATAATGTTCTGAAAGTATTTTTTTGACAAATTTATTCAAACTATTTTGGTATATCGAAACTACATATAATAGATAATATCTTTGGTCAAAATTGATACGATTTAATCGCATGCATTCTGTGATGACTTCCTTTTGTAACCGGAGGGTACGTAGTTTCATGATACTTCAGAATCATACGCACGCCGCTGTTTCTAAATTAAAATGGTCGGTGAACACCCAAAAGGTTTGACATCAAAAGGTGAAAGTGACAATATTTGTTAATGGTTGTAGTAATTTCTTTGCCTATAAAATAATGCGCTTACCGAAGGTGGCCGAGTTGAAGGTTGTCCAGGCGCCGTCGGCAACGCTCCGGTTGCCGGTAATCACAGTCTGGCCGATGCCATCTCCGACCATCATGATGTACTTCTTGTTTTTGGGCACCACCACGTTCTCCTCATACACGCCGCCAAGAACGTATATCACGCGGTACCCGCCGCTGCCGTCGAGGTTGGTCGGCGCGGCCGCCACGGCGTCCCCGACCGTCGTGTAGTTCCCGGCGCCGCTCTGGTCCACCGTCACCACCCCGTTCACGGCCACCGTGCTCTCGGGCCCCTCAATCGCCATCCTCCGGACCATATCCTCGTCGGTCGGGTCGAACAGGCCCCTCCTCGCGCGCGCCGCCACGGCAGCCGGCGGCTTCTTCGGCCCCTTGCCGCCGTCGTGGCCGTGGTGAGGCTGCTTGCCGCCCTTGGGCGCGTTCGTCGTGGGCACCCAGGCCCTGGTGAAGAGTGACAGCGAGAGGCTGTACAGCTTGGTGCCGTTGGCGATCGGCACGGCGAGGCCGTCGCGCTCGGACCACGCCGCCGACGCGGCCTGCAGGCCGTCGAGACAGGTCTGCTGGTTGGTCAGGATGGCCGAGAGCAGCGTCTGCACGTCGTCGGCCTGCAGGTCGAGGAGCGTGTCAGTGCTCTTGAGTGCGGAGCCGGCGGCGGAGAGGAAGTCGACGTTGAGCTCCGAGAGGAGCTGGCAGTCCTGCAGCGCGCCGACGGCGCTGCGGGAGAGCCCGCGGTGGCGGGCGAGGTAGCGGTCGACGAGGCCGACGAACTTGTGGGCGCTGGCGAGGGACTTGGAGATCGAGAAGCGGCCGTATGTGTAGAGGTCGCTCGTGCCGTGCGGCGGCAGCACGGTCCGGCAGAACGTGGGGTCAGTCGTAGCGTTGCACGCGGTGTACGGCGACACCGGCGCGGACGGCGGCGCGTCGGAGAGCGAGAGAACTAACAGCGAGAGCAAGAGGAGGGCGGAGAGGGCGGTGTCGTAGTAGATCGCCATGGTAGCTAAGCTGTGTGTCAGATATATATATATGTGTGTGTGTGCGGTGTACTGTATGTGTTTGAGGTGGTGAACTGGTGATCGACAGAAGTGAAGTGGCCATTTTATAGGTGACGAGGGCAGGGGCTTCATGGTAATTTTGAGGAGAACAATGGTCAATAAACTGACAAGTGATAAGGATTATTTTTGGGTGTGAGTGTACGAGTGCGAGCGAGCTTTGTGTGTCTCGAAAAAGCGTGTGGGAGAAGAAAGAAAGACAAGTGGTTTGGTTGGTCGGATTCAAATTTTGGGGTCTTTTTCGTTTTGTTCTTTTATACTTTTGGTCAAAGTAAATGGGCTTGGGTTGACCTGTCTTTCCGCGTAGACTGCTTGATAGATTGACTGACCACCTGAATTTTGCTTAATTAGTATATGTTGTACTCCTTCCATTTATAAACAGACGTTATTTTAGAATATACACAGTTCAATTTTACTTTCATTATTAGGTCCTGTTTGACATGGCTCCAACTCTCAGTTTCATGGTCGAGTGGGCGGAGCCATGCCAAATGGTATAGCTCCAACAAAAAACCGAAGTCGAAGTTTGAAAATCTGTAGCATGTTGTAGTGTATTTTCTCAGAGCTGTGAAGAGGTTGCTTCATGCGGGGAGCAGCAATCCTATTTTCCTAATTGCCTACGAAGTTGGGGAGGAATTACCTGCTACTACCATCGACTAAAACCCCGTCGCCATCTCGAGCCCTCGTGCGTCTGTTCGACTTCGATCCATCCCATCCCCACCCTGTTTCGCCACAGCGGCGACCAAAATCCAAGGAGGCGGCGGTGACTAATATCCAAGGAGGCAGCGGCGACCAAGGCGGTGGTGGACGCTTCCTCCCCCGTCCTAGTCCTCTCCCCCACGTCTTCCTCCCCGACATCCTCTCCCCGGTGTCTTCCTCCCGATGGCTTCCTCCCGACATCCTCTCCCCGGCTCTTCCTCCCCGGCATCCCCTCCCTGGTTGTTCTCTCATGTTTTCTCATGTATTTGCCTCTCGCACTTGTTTCTGCCTGTGGTTGGGGTTGCAGAAGTGGAGCAAGAGGAGGCAGAAGGAGAAGGTGAACAACGCGGTGCTATTCGACCAAGCCACCCATGACAAACTGCTATCTGAGGTGCCCAAGTACAAGCATATCACCCCCTCCATCCTCTCCGAGCGCCTTAGGGTAATCATACTAGTCATATGAGAGACGTCTCACTAACTGCCGTGCATTTTCAGTAGATCTCGCCATGATAGCGCATGGTATATTTTGTGTGATATGTGTTGTGCGGTGAGGTCTTCTCGTTTATGTGAGGAATCAATCTATAAAACAATCATATGTTCTATGTTGGTATTAGTTACACACTCTGGCTGGGATAATGAAAAAGGCATAATTTCTCAATCCCTTCCATAGTGGAAGAAGGTTAACATAGTAAGTGTTGTTTCATTTTTTTCACTTTGGGCAACACATGCTTCTTATTTATACTAATCGGTGTCCCATTTTTTCTGAGATGAAGATTTGGCCATGCATGAGGAGGACGTCGGGAATATGGCACATGCTTCTTATTTAAAAAATGAACAGTCTTGCTTTTGGTACGACACTCTGCGACATCCAAAATCTTGACTGGCTACTCTTCGTAAGTGGGGTCTTCTTTTAACTCAATTGCATCCAACAAGGTTTGTTCTTCTGGCACATGAAGACACATCTTCAACTAAGAGACATGAAAGACATCATGTACTCCTGCTAACGATTGCGGTAGCTCTAACTGATAGGCAACTTCTCCACGGCGTTCCAAAATCTTGAACGGGCCGATATACCTAGGGGCAAGCTTCCCTTTGGCATGAAACCTTTTGACACCTCTGAGTGGAGTAACTCGAAGATAAACATAATCTTCTAGTTCAAAGCGGAGATCATGACGACGATTATCAGCATAGCTTTTCTGCCTCGACTGAGCAATCTTCAACCTTTCTCTGATCATGGCCACTTGTTTTCTTCTTCTTGAATAATATCCGGTCCAAATACCAAACGTTCAGCTGTTTCTAACCAATTCAAAGGGGTTCTGCAAGCTCGACCATACAAAGTTTCAAATGGTGATATTTGCAGACTGGCTTGATAACTGTTGTTGTACGAGAATTCTGCATATGACAAACTCTTGTTCCAACTGGTAGCATTAGCTAGAGCACAGGCACTCAACATATCTTCCAATATCTGATTGACTCTCTCAGTTTGTCCATCTGTCTAAGGATGACAAGCAGTACTGAAATTCACGTGAGTTCCTAAAGCTTCACGCAGACTCTGCCAGAAATGAGAGGTGAACTGAGTTACTCGATCTGATACTATCTTCTTAAGCACACCGTGCAAACTAACGATTCTTGACATATATATAACTCTGCAAGGCGATCTCCTGAGTAAGTGGTTTTGACTGGCAAGAAATTGACAACCTTGGTCAAACGATCAACTATTACCCAAATCGAATCATAACCCAATTGAGTCCTGGGTAAATCGATAATAAAATACATTCCTATCTCTTCCCACTTCCACTCTGGAATCTTTAGCGATTGTAACAAACTTGCTGGTCTCTGATGTTCTGTTTTTACTTTCTGACACACGTCGCACAAACCGGTAATAAATAACTATATGTGAACAAGAACCGTCTGTGATACTTCATAGACGGTCTTCAATATGAACCGTCTGTGATATTTAGTAATATCATAGACGGTTCTTGTTCAGAACCTTCTGTGATACTTCATATATGGTTTTCAACATGACCCGATTGTGACATTACTTCTTAACATGACAGTTTTTAGCGCAGCCAATAACACAAACGGTCGCTAAACCAAAACCGTCTGTGATTGTATTTAATACAGACGATTTTTGTCAACCGTCTGTGATGAGTCGTCTAGTATTAGCCTTTTTGTAGTGGTGGTCACCCCCTCGTCACCTCGAACACCCTAACCGTGCTAGCCTCCCCTACCTCGCTATTGCATCAAGATCTGGCTAGGTATGACTTAGTAGTGTCCAAAACCATGTGGATACGAGGCGGCTACTCTCCTCATTTTCTACTGGCGATAGCCAGCATCACTACCCTCCTCTTTGTCTCTGCCATGTCGTTCCATTGCCGTCACTACCAACCAAATTCGCCATCGTGTCAATCAACATCTCTTCATGGCCATACCTACATCCTTGTCATGGAGTCACACCCACAAATCGCATCAATAGGGGTAGGAACAGTCCAACGCTACGTTCGTTGTCCCATGTAATATCTTGTTTAATTAGAAGAATTAGAATTGGAGAATTAAGGAGAAAAGAGGGATTAGAGGAGGAAGTGGGCCGCTGGCCCAGGGCCCAAACCGAGTCCACCTTGGACTCAGCATGGCAGGGATGGGCTGCTGCATAGAGGAATTGGAGGGGGGACCGAACCCCAAACCCTAGCCGCCACCCTCCTGTCGCTTGCTACGCCAGCCTTATCGTGCCCCTATCGGCCACTACCGTGCTAGCCATGCTTGCTGCCACAGCTGCCTGATGCTATTGTGCCTTGCTAGTTGCCACACCGTCCAATCAATCGGTGTCTTCTTGCCACCGATAGCGCCTATTCATTGGTCTTTGGTGCTGCTTTGCTCTCTTGGTGGTGGGCCGCAAAGGATGAGCAAGGGGAAACAAGGAACCTGGAATAAGAAGGGAGAGAGGAAGAAGTTAGGGTTTTGTGATCCAATCTCGTTCGTCGTCCGACTTCGAGAGGTAACGATATGGAAATGCTTGCTACGTTATTAGATTGATGTTTAATCAAAGATTAGGGTAGATCGATAGTGGGAATTGATAATTTGGTGATGCCCTTGTTCTTTTTTATTCTGGAGCTACCTACTTGTTCGTTTCGCTAGAGTTTGCTAGGAGGGCAAATTTGGGTATGCAGCGGATTTCGCAGTTAGTTTTTGTCAGCTCTCCTTGGGTATCATTGCTAGTTATACAGTTTGTCCTGTTGCGTTGATGATGATGGTATGGTAATGATGATGATATGACCAAGGTGATGACATTGTAATGTTGATAACATGATGATAATGGATCATGTTATTGGAAAATAGAACAATATTGCATGAATTGCATTAATCATGATAGGATTGCATGAGCCAAGTAGGTTAGGATGTCATATAACTATTCCAGTAAGATTGGTAAGAAAGCTTTATGACTAGTCTGGTGGGATCTAAATAAAGACCTACTTTAGTAGGGACTCCACGGGATGGAGGGAAAAAATGTGTCATCGACGGGTGAACACTCCGTTGTACCAGTATAAGTTAAAAGAGGTGTATATGGACATGTAGCATAACCAAGCATTGCATACATGAAAAGATGATGATGTTAAACGATCGCATGAAATATGATGATGTTAATTGAGTATATGGTTGTGGATGATAATGATTTACTTGAATGATAAGCTGATTGTTTATTGTTCTATTATGTATTTGCTGAGTTTTGGACTCGCTCTTGTTTTGTTGTTGTCTTAGGTGATCAATGAAGACGACATGCATGGGATGGAACTAGCACATATGTATCACATACTATCACCCTCACAGTTATTATTACCTAATTGTTATCATTAAATCTAGAGACTTGATGTTTTCGTCTAAAGTTTATTAGTAGACATGATTATCATTAGCTTAATGACTTTGAAACTTGGTTGATTTAATTATGATTTGGTTATTTAGTTGTTGCTAATCAATGTTCCCGGTTGTATAGTTCTGGACGTTCTCGGGCATGCGGCCCTGAGCGTTCTTCGACATGTGGACCATGCTGTGTGAAAGTTAATCATTTATGCATCTATATTATTATGATTGTTGAAAAGTGGCCCATTGTGGGTTTTATTTCATACATTGCTTGCTAGAATTATAGACAATTGTGGTTTAAATTCAGATTGAAAATAATATATGTGACATTCTAGACTTAGTGTTGGGCTACTTGTTTGGGTGAGCCAACTGTCGGTCATGCTAGACATTTCACGCTTCGAGATGCCCTCACTCCTTACTCTCCCTCACCCATGTCAGCACGAACAATCCAACGTGGATCGGGGGAGAGGATCGAAACAGCTACATTGTGAGACCCCGGTTTATCGGGCTTGTAATGCTTAGCCATCCATTCGGCCCTAGCATCACAAATCAGATAAGCCGAGACTCGAGACATGTATACTTCTCAAAATGCAGTATACACACCTCTTTACAAAGTTCATGCATCAATTCCATTCATTCACATAGAACCGAAGCAAAAACAACAATCCAGAAGATAACAAAGATGGAAGATAGTTATTACAAAAGAGAGGCCGACCGGCCAAAAGACATATACATAAGGAAAAATTAACAGCGGAAGCAAAAGTGCCATAAGATGGCTATAAACAAAAGAGCCGACCAGTGTGCCCTCAACCCACAAGGCAACCGACCGGACCGCCAAGCTAGTCGTCGAATCCACAGCACATTTCAATAAAGTGAGGCCCTTGGGGCTCACCTTCCTCCCCTGCAACAAAGAGCCCAGCAAAGCCGGGTGAGTACTTTGAATGTACTCGCAAGACTTACGTGTAGAGTAAGACACATACATAACTATATGCAAGCTTTTGAATGGAGGTTTGTATGTTTCATTTTCAACAAGACACCATCTTTATTTGCAATAATGTAGTACATTTAAAAGCAAGTTAACAAATCAGTTTTAATGTTTAAATAATCGTAAATGACAACAATATAACGATGAGATAGAGAACAACAACGATCCGGAAGTGACTAACCCATTAGCCACCACAACAATAGCATGAATTACCCATTCATGCCAACCATGTCAAATTTTAGTTTAAAAGGTTGTAGTCTAACTCTTGGAAGATCTCCCCAAGCGTGTCCATAACCTAGGACGAGGCTATTCGAATAGTTTTATCCCTGCAGAGGTGTACCGCTGTACCCACACGCCAGACCGCCTTTTTGCCAAGCTATTAAGCACACTTAGAAGGTATGCCAAGACGGCTAAGTCTTCTGAGACGTTTCCAATATTGTGAATTATTCACGAGCCGCCTGTATGGATAGAAACCCATACGTTGTGTGAGTCATCGTAAAGCCTCGGTCAACTACCCTTCCTGGGTAAAGCCTTGGACAACTACGACGCTCCTCGAGGTGGAGAGCCTACCCGGAATCTCCACCACCGCACACCCAACACAAGAACACGACCACATATCATGTTTCACACAACACACACAACCCCCTCCTGCGACTCGGAGATAACCCACGCCAAAGTACTAAGTCAAGAGAGGTCCCATATCCCTCTCGCGTGGTTAGCACGCAAAAATGCTTGATTTAGTGTAACAAGATGTTCGGTCCTTGTTGACTTAGGCAAGACATCCACAAACCCCATAACCCACCATCCGACCACTTGCCCAAGTCCAAATCAGTTTTCTATTTTCATATTTTGACTTTACAAAATAACAAAGCACAAGTGCTGGTCGTAATGACATAATAGATAAGGTGTGATCAAGATCATCGACTACAATCGATGATCGCCCAGTACTACCGAATCTATGCATTTCTAAGCAATTTCAAGTCGGAAGCTACTAAGTGACCGGAGTCCATCCATCGAACTCCGACCACAGCCAATAACCTAAGCTCATGGTAGTAGAGGATAAACAAGTCCTACAGATTATGCAACTATAGGACACTAATCGTATTTTAACAACAAAATAGCAATGCATACATACGAGTTGAAAGCAATATAGTAGACTTGAAAAATAATGGGATTAACATGATCAAACTGCTTGCCTGCTTGCTGTGGGTCAGGATGTTGCTGAGGGTCGACAATATTGTCAATGTGCTCTTCGGATCCTAACGAGAAAGCGAAAAAGAGCCAATAAGAACGAAGAAAACAGCAGCAAACTTTCTCCAAAAACTCTGAAAATTGCACAGTAGCAAGAGCATGATTTATAAAGAATTTAGCAACAAGAACCAATTGATTTGGATTCTTAATGCCAAAAATACGACCAAAAGAAAATCTTACGACCAGGTACCGGTCGTAGCGGAACCTACGACTGCACAAAAGTGGTAGAAGGATTTACGACCAGGTAGTGGTCGTAGAAGAACTCACGACTGGATTCTAGTCATATACGGACCTACGACTAGATCCAAGTCGTGGGAGAACTTATGACCCTGACATAGTCGTAGAAGGACTTACGACTAGGTGCAGCCGTGATGTAACTTACGATCGGGTAATGGTCGTGAAAGCCTTGCGACCACGCCATAGTCGTAGTAAGACTTACGACTATAGGGGGTGATTGTAGGAGAACTTACAATCACTAGGTAGGCCTCTCCCTTATAAATATAAGGGGGTACTTCTGGCGACTACGGGACGTCATATTTACCCAACATATATCGCATCCGGTCGAAGCGGCCAAGCTACGATGTTGGTGGAACTCCGACCACGGCGGCGCCTCCCGCACGCTTTGCGGAGGCTCGGTGGCTTCTCCGACCACGTGGCGCCGACCAAGGCGAGATGAGTGCCTAAAATTTAACGGTTCGGCCGTGGCCGATCTTTGGTCGGGTATGGTCGAAGCGGCAGATGCGACCACGAGTGCGGCCGAGAAGGTATGGCTCGGGAGAACTCTCCGAGCGGACAATACCAAAGAACAACAACAACACACCTAAGCTCCTATAGGGTAAGGTGAAAGTACGAGTGGAGAACGACCAGAGACCCACGGAGTGCTCCGCGACAGTATCCGAGCAGCGGAGGTAAGGTTCTCGCTAGGCCACGGCGACACAGGCACAGAGAGAACCAAACCGAGTGAGGTTAAGCTCCAAAGAGTAAAGGGGGAGCAGAGGGGCAAGGACTCAAGAAGAAAACCCCATTGCACCGCCTCCACCGAAGCTCCACACTCAACAATGGCGGTCGAAGAAATTGCGAGGAACTGCAGCTCGAGCAAGCTGGTGAGTGCTAGCTGGAGTTGCGGAAGTGCTAAAAGAAGCTAAGGGTGAGGCAATGGAGTTTAAATAGAGCAATGGCAGAGAGCAACGGCCGGGTTTTTCCAGTCGGGTCAACACTGCCATGAGAGCACTTGAGAGCGATGGGAGCAGTTGAGTCATGGCCCTCGAGGATGGCGCGACAGGCATTTAATGCTTGTGAGCTAGCCGTTTAAAGGTGGACATAGAGTGGACTTCACGCCACTGCTTTTCTCCACTGCGCACGCCATGGCAGAGCTCACGCGCGCGCGGACAGAGGAAGGAGACGACTCGTTGGTCGTCGGATTGGAATCGAACGGCTGGGCTAGATCGAGCGGATTGAAACGATCCCATCGTTTGGCTGGTCGAAGACCGTTTGATGCCGATCCAACGGCTGAGTTAGATCGGGTGGATTGAAACGACTCCATCGTTCGGCTGGTCGAAGACCGTTCGACACCGATCCAACGGCTCACGACCCTAGCGCCCGAACGACCGAGTTGGCACAGCTAGTGGACTGGACCGAGTCAAGTGGCTCGAGCCCGAGTCCGACTCGAACCTAAGGAACAGTGAAGCCCAGTTAGAGTTTGAATTGGAATAACTGATTTTTGAGGAATTATCTAAGGTAGCAAACAAGCTCTAAAAATTATGAAATTTTAACTGGAGGTTGCTGACAGCAGGAGGAACCTCACATAAAATTTCCAGAGATCTTAATGTACGGAATTTTCCTCCAGAAATTTTGGAAGGTGAAAGCTATGGTTTGACCAAGCTTTGACTCGCCTCCAAAGTTATCAAATAATTTCTACGAGTCATGAGATAATTCAGAGGTGTTACCAAGCCTCCCTAGAACTCATGAGAACTATCTCCAAGGGTTTGGCACAAAATCTATGACAATGAGGTTTTTGATTGTAGTCAAATGAGGATTGGAATTTGATTTTCCATATTTCTTTAATCAAGAATTACAGAAATGATCAATGATTTAAAGATGCAAGAAAAGTTTTAATTTCTCCTGATTTTCTTACATTTGAAACTCAAATCCATTTTTGGGATGTTACATACATGTAGCATTGGAGATGCCCAAATTAAGGGCGCTTAGACGTACGGCCCGAGCGCTAGCGTCCTACGGCCGAGCGTAGTAGCAGGAATGCAGGGGCGAGCCGAGGCGGCCGGAGGTCGAGCCGGCCGGGCACGGTGCAGTAGCTGAGGGGGTGCATGGGCGTGGGGAGCCAAACATCGTCTCAAAGAACATCAGAATCAAAATCAAAGCATTTGAACAAAAATGAATTAAAAAAATTGCAACAACACCATGAATAGTATGCAACACTTTGGTTCTACAGATGCAACACTTTTGTTCTATAGATGCAATATATTTTCTCTACATATGCAACATCTCAAAGAACAGTATGCAACATTATTATCAACGGGATGCAACATTATTTTCAATGGATCGCAACATCAAAACATTCACAAACTTCAGAACCGTGGCGCAGCGCCGTTGGGCCAGGCCGGGTGCATGAGGGGAGAAGCACGAGGGGGACCGAGGAGGAGGCACTCACGGGCACAGCGCAAGGCCGGAGGAGCGGTGCCGAACTGGGGAGGCAAGCAGCACAGGAGAGGAGCCGTGGGAGGCGCTGGGACTGGGCTGAGCCGCCAGGCCGGCGTCGGTGGCGGCGGCAGCCAAGCCAAGAAGGAGCCCGGTTCGTACGGCGCGGGGGAACTATAGGCGGCGGCACCGGCAGCCGGTGGCCGAAGAGGAGGAGGCGGCCGGAGGGAGCTTCACCCATGGTGCAGTCGGCGCAGCCCTCGTGCGTGCGTGTGTGTGTGTGTGTGTGCTGGAGACGGTGCGTGTGTGTGTTGTGACTGAAGAGATAGAGGTGTGCTAGGCAGTGCGTGTGTGCGTATGTTGCTTACCATTGCCTAAAATTAATGACCTCATGCAAATACACGGCAGCCGGATCCACAGATTTCCCAGATCGATGCATCAGGGGCCCACCCCACCCCGCCGCGAAGGCGCGCGCAGGGCGGCCGACGACCGTGACTCCACAACGCTGCTAGCCTGCTAACCGGTGTGAAAAATCCAAAAAGATGCATTGTAATATAAGATTTTCTGCTTTTTTTTAAAAAAAAAATTGATAAAGCTTTGCCTATTACCCTTTAGAGCTTTTGTATTTCAATTCTTGCTCAATGTCATGTCTAGTTCTTTGACTTGCTAGAATTATCATGCTTTTACATGTGTAGCTAAGTCTTTGTTATATGAGCTAGAACCTTTTAAACAACTCAAACTAAGAAATTGCAATTTGTGGATGTTTTAGCGAGTTGCGTAATTAGTGCTCCTCTTGTGACATTGGCCCTGTCAGAATTGTTTTGTTAGCTCTTTGATCTAAAATTGACCATTACTTGAGCTTTTGTGTTCTTGAGATTCTAAAACTGCTCTTGTGAAAAATGAAAATCAAGATTGTCTTATGCTTAAATTGTGCCAAACTATTCTTACAAGGCGCTTGTCAAATGACATGAACTTGGAGATAGTTTGATGAACGAACGATCTCATGGGGATGCTTGTCGAAATGACATGAACCTCAAGATTTGTCGCCCGGTAGAAGCTTAGAAAGAGTCGTGGATGGCTCCTAGTCCAGGATCTTCTTTACTAAGATATACCTTTAAACAACTTTTGGTGAAGCTTAGGATGAGTTTGTGGATGGCTCCTAGTCCAGGATCTTGTCACTAAGTTAGATCATTAGTCAACTTCAATATTCAATGCAAATGAGAAAAATGTTGACAAATGGGCGTTTACAAAATATTGAGCAAAATGATTCAATACGGGACTTGATTGACTCTTAATGTGGTCTTTGTTAGATTTTTGATCTCACTTTGTGATTTGACATGGCCAATTTCACTTTAGGATCCTGTTGATGAACTTCTTTGAATTTGAGCGTTGCTTAAATTGATCAAATCTCTTGCTTTACTTTTGAGCCTTTGTGCTTAGCTTTGATATATATGTCTTACCATGATCTTGCTAGTATTTGTGAGCTTGATATCTTGTTTGTGCAATATTAGAGATACTAGCTTGTTCTTTTGGGTAATCTCCAAAGCTTCTTGTAATCAAAAATTGAAAAATACAAAATTGAAGCCACTCCATTGCACTTCATGCATATTCCTCTTTATGCTTCTTTTGTTTACGCTTCTTCCTTTATTCTATATTTATTATCTACGGATGAGAGGAAGGTGTGATTTCTTGATGAATCCATTGTCAAAGGGGAGAAGATGTGTTAAATGAGAAGAGAAGATGTGTTAATGAGAATATATTTCTTTCTTTGGGGAGAAGTTGTTGGGGAGAAGTTTGTACAAAGGGAGGCGAAAATTTGAAATTTGAGGATCATAGTGAGGGGAGTTCTTGAGTTGCATTCTTATTGTCTTATTGAATATTACGAACTTGAATTGCATTCTTTTATCCTCACAATGATCATAGGTCAATTGAACAATTGTTCTTTCATATGGACCTCATGTGAGAATTTTGACCCTTTTGGAAATCAAAGTTTTATGCTTTCTTTTGCCTTGTCTCACATGCCTATACTATTACGATACCGGCTTGGTCATGTTCATTGCTTTTTCTTGCTTATGGACCAAGTTGTGCCTTTGTCAAAGCTGCGAGTAAACTCGTTTTCAAACCTCTTACTTACATTCTCTGGATAATTGCCAATGTGTTCATCAAGGGGGAGATTGTGGATTTCATGGGGTTATGTTCCAGATCCTAGGATGATGTGACAATTGGCAATGGCGTTTACGGTTTGTAGTTTCACGTGTTTTCGACAAAGCTACGAGTATTACGGACGGGCGGTCCGACCGGTCCTTACCGCGGTGATCCGACCGGTCCCAAATCGGTCGGACCGGCCATGTGGGGCTGATCGGACGGCGGTGACCAAAGCGGTCAAAAGCAGTGGGCCAAAAATAGGTGTTGTAGGCAAGTGAGGGGATCCCAATGCACTTGGTCTCATGATTTTGGAGTCTCGAAGAAGTTCTATTGGTTTAAAGTTTCCGAAGGTTTGGATTTTGGGAGTATGAAATTGGCTAAGTCAAAGAGGCGGTCCGGCCGGCTCGAGAGGGAGCGGTCCGACCGCCATGGGCGATCCGGCCGCTCACCTGGAGCGGTCGACCGGTTTCTACTTGAGCGTCGGCCAACCGTGGCGATGTTGTTTTGTTAGGTCAAAGTCATTGGTTTCATGGCATATGATTTGCATGATGCATGTTTTGACTAACATGGGTCAAGTTGTGAAGAACTTGTTCCCGAATTCGTGTTTGCTTATGCGTGGTTGTGCGGGTAGCTTGGTGGTCAACGACGGTCAACGGCGAGGAGAATCGGGACTAGACTTGAAGAGTTGAGGTCGAGCGATCGGCGATGTCGGGTGGGGTCAACGACTCAAGCGTGACACAAGATGGACAAGGGTGACCTATTGGCAAATCCATGACGCATGGTGAAGCGGTTTAGGTCAAAAGTTAAAGACGGCGCTTTGCGAAGCGTGCGTATGTGACCCGTTTGTTAGTGGGCCTTAACGGGAGCCCAATTAAGTCAAACCCTAAGAGTTTTAGGCCTCCACTATAAATAGGAGGAGATGGTGGTGCGCTCTCTCTCTCTCTCTCGCCTTTTATGTTTCAAAACCCTAATTGTCTTTAGGGGAGTTGGGGTGGAGGCTAGGGCTCTTGATGGTTTGTGGTGAATTTCGTGATCCTTGATTGTCTACTGATCCATGATGGTGTAGATGTAATCCAGCATCAATCACGAAATCAATCTATGCAAGGTTTGCTTGAGATAAGTCTCTTTTCGTTCTTGCTTTCAATTTGGTGATTTTAGGGCTTTCTTTGATCCGCGAGTTTGTGATTGATTCTTTCACGTAAATTAGCTTCTTTGTGATATGTGTGAATCTATCTAGCATCATCTTGATCATCAATCTCTCACGAACAAGCTTTAGGATCAAGTTTTCGTTCTTGCCCGGTTTTAGACCTTCTGTTAATCAATTGACAATTGCTCAAGATCGTTCCAAGAATTATCATAATATTCGATTGGAATAGGTCCTCAATAGCATATAGAAGGTGTGTGCAAAGTTTCATAAAGATTGGAGTTGAGAATCAAAAGTTTCACCTAATTGCAACCGTCATCGGTGATTTTCTTATTGCGAGATCGGTTCGAGTCGGCCGGTCGGATCGCCGTCATCACCGGTCGACCGATTTTGAGCGGTCCGACCCTTGACAAAGACAACGCCGGTCAGACCGCCCGGCAATCGGTCCGACCGGTTGAGTACAACGGTCAGACCGCCCGTGCTGTGAGTCTTGGTAATCTTAGTTGATTTTGTTTTATTGCTTAGGTGTATAATTGGATTCAATACTAGTCTTCCGCTGTACTGGTATATTGATCTTCATAGCTTTCTAATAGCTACTGGAGTGAAATTGTATTGAGTTCATAATTTGTGAAAAAGTGAGCGTGCTCCTATTCACCCCCCCCTCTAGTCGCCTTTACGGTCCAACAGCAGGAATGCAGGGGCGAGCCGAGGCGACCGGAGGTCGAGCCGGCCGGGCACGGTGCAGTAGCTGAGGGGGTGCATGGGCGTGGGGAGCCAAACATCGTCTCAAAGAACATCATAATCAAAATCAAAGCATTTGAACAAAAATGAATTAAAAAAATTGCAACAACACCATGAATAGTATGCAACACTTTGGTTCTACAGATGTAACACTTTTGTTCTATAGATGTAATATATTTTCTCTACATATGCAACATCTCAAAGAACAGTATGCAACATTATTATCAACGGGATGCAACATTATTTTCAATGGATCGCAACATCAAAACATTCACAAACTTCAGAACCGTGGCGCAGCGCCGTTGGGCCAGGCCGGGTGCATGAGGGGAGAAGCACGAGGGGGAGCGAGGAGGAGGCACTCACGGGCACAGCGCAAGGCCGGAGGAGCGGTGCCGAACTGGGGAGGCAAGCAAGCCAGAGAGGAGCGCGGAGGCGCTGCCCTGGTGGGTGGCAGCCGGCGGCGTCGGTGGCGGCGTAAGCGAGAAGGAGGCGGTTCGCCTGGCTGGGAAGCGTAGGCGGCGCCATTAAATGCGCTGGGAGAGCAGATGGCGGCGGCGCCGGCAGCCGGTGGCCGAAGGGGAGGAGGCGGCCGGAGGGAGCTTCACCCATGGCGCAGTCGGCGCAGTCCTCGTGCGTGTGTGTGTGCTGGAGACAGTGCGTGTGTGTGTTGTGACTGAAGAGATAGAGGTGTGCTAGGCAGTGCGTGTGTGCGTATGTTGCTTACCATTGCCTCAAATTAATGACCTCATGCAAATACACGGCAGCCGGATCCACAGATTTCCCAGATCGATGCATCAGGGGCCCACCCCACCCCGCCGCGAAGGCGCGCGCAGGGCGGCCGACGACCGTGACTCCACAACGCTGCTAGCCTGCTAACCGGCCGCAATAGAGCGCACGCGTCGTCAAAACCCACCGAGTTACTTTTAGATTGCTACTAGGCCTCTCCGTCGTACAAGCCCCGGTTAATTCGTGAGAAGCGCACTTACACGTGGGCTACAGGCTAACAGCTACTTGTTACGCAGTCTAGTGCTTATAGTTATGGATGCAACACTGCATCCGATCGATGTGACGCACGCGTAGAGCTGCGAGTTTGACGGAGATTTTGCGCGCAGTTTTCGCCTGATGCACGCACGCACGCACAGTTAGGCGTGCACTATCAAGAGTAGTGTACACGTACGCCTAGCAGCTAGTGACGATCGGCTGGCTAATTATCTAATTATTAATGAACAGCGCCACCAATGGCATTCTCCTTCGTGGTTTCGCACTTTTTTCCAGAAGATGACAGTGTGGTGATCGAGGCGCATGATTTAACTCTCTCTTTTTCTTTTTTTTTGCGGGCGCACAATTCAATCATTTAGCATGCAGTATATACACCCTTTCGTGTTTCACACTATCATTCCAAGCCTGTGCAAACAATTGTAGCACCCAATCTAAGACAATAATCGATGAAAGTGAACCACTGTTACTACGACCGCTCAACCTCTTCTATAACGTTAAAACAGAGGTACAGGGTACAAAAACATTGGAATATATAGCTACATTTTTCTATCAATGGACTTACATAGAGAGACATCTATCTAGGCAGGCCACGCGAGACCGCCGCCACACCGACTCGGGAAGAAAACATGGCTCAATTAGCAGCCAGCGAAGGTCAACATACTACCTATGTTGCATGATGCTTTGTTTAGCCAAACACTAGCTTAATCGTGCCTTAATTAATTAATTAATTAAGCGCACTGAGCCTTAACGTGTTGAGCTTTGAACACCTATATACAGTACTTCAAAGCCAGCTTCCGCGCGCGCGCCCATATATCTGTGGTGCCTCGATTAATTTATCTCGTGCCTACATTACAGTCAACTAGCTATATATATAGACTGTCAAGCTGATTAATTAAATTAATCAGCTAGATCTTGTTAGGCAGTTCCAACATGCATGATAATATTCATGCATGAGACGGCGTCGTTATCTGCTCCGAGCTCTCGAGTTCGAATGATGCATGTCTGCTGTTGCTGTGTCGTTCAGACTCAACTCCGCTGTGCCCAACGGTCAAGATCAAAAGTAAAACGCGTAACAGTGCACGGATGCGCCGCAACTCCGGCCGGAAAGCAGTAAAGGGAGCGCGGGAGAGGTACGACGTTCCAAATGTTTGGCGCGGATCCAACTACGCACCACAAATCGGGACCAATTGCTTCCACGGATGCACGCATGGCCTGAGGAGAATCTAACGAGTCCAACCATGTCTTCCTTTTTAGGGAAAATTAGGCGTGACAGCCCAATTGTTGACAGCACATTCGTAGTTGATTGCTCTGTAACATTATGAATAGCTAACAAGCCGGAAAAATAATTAACACTCTGACGGTAAAATAACATTTTGTCCCCGTTGTATCTATCTTTGAGTAGGGACCAGAGGCACTGAGAGCCACCGATGTCATGTCATTTTACGAATTTCTGCAATGTTGCTGATCTAATTTCCCCTTCTTTTGGAGGTGGGTAAAACATATCTAAGGCGGTCTTTTTTGAACTTAAATTGAAGGTGATTATGCTCCTATTTTTTATGTTTTGTTACTTTTCAGACACACCAATTTTTTTATATTTCAAGTAACATAAAATTGCATAATACTATGCAATTTTATGTTGTATTTGCACGTGTTTACCTAGGCTAACTTTTTTGTTTTTGTATTTTTTAAGAGTCTTTAAAAAATAAATTTACTTTTTAATTATTTGTTTATCTTCGTCCAAGTGAGTTTTTTTTATAAGTACGTACACGCGGAACACACTCACACACGCACGTCCACACACATGTGAGTGCATCCTTAACGCACACATAATTTAGAGTGAGATTAAACTCTACGTAATGCGGGTACACACTTTGACCACTAAAAACATCAATATGTACCTATACTATTTCTAAACCACCGAAAATAGTTTGGTGAGACACCCTGGGATCGAGCCAGACAGGCTGCTCGCACACCAGCCGAAGCAAGCCAAACCGAGCTGGGAGGGCGAGGGGAGGGAGGAGGGCGGTTGCCTAGGAAGTTAGGTAGGACGTGAGCAAATCGCGACGCAAATCAGATTTGGGCTGGGCTGGGCCAGGTCGATGAAAAGCCAGCTCAGGCTTGGGCCAAAGGCAGAGAGACCAGTCGTATAAGCCTATATGGCGACGAACCAAGCCTTCACCAATGCTAGGTAGGAGCGCAGGTTGATCTCACACGGTCCATCGAACGCGCAGTTTGCCCAAATTCTGACCTTTTCATTTTAGTAACGCCTATCCACCGGCGCTGTCAAGAATCAACTATCTGAGCCCATCCTTCCACCTAGGCCGTCGAGCCCACACACATGTTTGGGCCCTTTCGGGACTTTTCTTCTGGGGAACTGTATGTTTAATATATATATATATATATATAACAAGAAGAAAAGCCTAGGTATCGGAACATTGCGTTTTTTCTTTCTTGTCCTGTCAAATAAAACCAGTGCTATGGAGTAGTGTTATTCCCTTTTTTTCCCCCTCTCTTTTGCATTATATGCGGGACACGGATGAATTCACCTTCCGTACACTATATATATATATATATATATTCGCTGTTGATTCCCAGCTAATTCGGGCGCTAACTTGCTAGCGAGTGTTTTTCAACTACATATATTATTCTTATTCAGCTCAACAAATTTCCACATTGTTGATCCCCAGACAAACGAGAAAGAAAGAAGCTAATTCGGGCAGGGCACCCTCTTGGCTTCGGTCCAGGTGAGAGCAATATCTCGCGATCGATGCTGCCGGCGCCGACCGACGAACAGAAGAAAATTAAGTGGCAGCATCAGCATCTGCAGTTTAATTATACGCGTTTTGGATTGACTAAATCTCTAGTTAAATTCGGCCTCGGATGCAATGAACAATTGGAATGCACTCTCCATTCGGATTTTCGTTTGGATTAGGGCATATTTGGCACGGTTATGGTTTTTCCGAAGAGCAATGAGGCAATTAATTACGTGTTTGATGTCGCAATGACAAATAATGCAATTGACGGTAATTAATGACGTGTTTGATGTCGTTTCATGACAAATAATGCAATTGACGGTAATTAACAATATTTGATGACAACTAACGGTAATTAATAATAAATGACGATAATTAACGACAACTAACGCAATTGACGACAATTAACGACAACTACCATAATTAACGACAACTAACGCAATTGACGACAATTAACGACAACTACCATAATTAACAAGAATTACCGTAATTAACGATAACTACCACAATTAACAACGATTAACACAATTGAATGCAATTAGCGATGACTACCGCAATTAGTAATAATTAACATAATTGACTGCAATTAATTACTACCACCACAATTAACGACGATTAACACAACTAACACAATTGACTGGAATTAATGCAATAGACCGCAAGTAACGACAATCAACAATAAATAATTATTACAACAAACAATTATTACATAAATAATTGTAATAAATAATTTATTTACAACAAGAAAGAAAAATAGAAAAATAAACAAAAAAGTCAAAGGACTGTTGTCGCCGACTGGGTCTGCTGTCGGCGGAGGACGATGGCAGCAGCGGCGGGAGGAGGAGAGAGCCGAAGGAGGAGAGGAAGAGGGAAGAGGGAGGCGGCGTTCGGGCAAAGTCGGAGCCGGAGGAGGAGGCGCTCAGAGCCGAAGGCGGGCGGCGGTACGAGCGGAGGCGTCGAGGGAGGCGGCAGGGTAGGGTAGCATATCCGGCGGGGGGAGACAAGAGGAGAGAGTGTTGGTGATATGTCCTAGAAGCAATTATAGAGATGATTGTATCACGTCTACATTTATGAGTTATTGAAAAAGTGTTATTGTCTTCCTTGAATGAATCATCAGTTATTGTCGGGACCCAAAAATGCATTTTTGATCCCTTTGTGTATAATGCACTAGTCCAAGATCACACTAGTACACACAGTGTTAACATAGATGAATATCGATCCATGCAAGACGAATAATAGCATAAACGAGTAATTTGAATAACATAATGGTTTTGACTTTCTGGTCGAGTTTACATTTATTAAGCCTCAAAGGCTGGCAACAAATGAAATAGCAGGAGCGGAACAAAATTAAATTCCAGCGGAATCCCATCAATTCACCACAGGCAACCGACTGGGATCAAGACCCTAACGATCAGCATCTTCGAAGAAATCATCCTCAAATGCAGGCAAAAACACCACCACTTCTGTTAAATATTTACAGCAAGCATGAGTACACAACCGTATTCGCAAATCATACCACATAATACAATTTATATATGATGGCTTATTCCAAAGCAATGGCTTCTGTGATTCTTTTGCAGAAATGCAACATTTGCAATTGAATATGAATAATAAATTGAAATCATAATTTAAAACAAATAAATAATATTAATTTAATAGTTGTTTTCACAAAGAACACAAAGTCTAAATAAGTTATTCACAAAGCCATATGGATTAAGTTACACAGCTATCTCTTCCCAAATATTTTATAAAAATCTAACCCTCGTGTGAAATCCCCGAGCATGTCCATGATCGCGGACGCGACAATTCTAATAGATTGATTAACACTCTGCAAAGGTAATAGTTGTTTTCACAAAGAACACAAAGTCTAAACAAGTTATTTACACAGCCATATGGATTAAGTCACACAGCTGTCCCTTCCCAAATATTTTATGAAAATATAACCCTCATGTGAAATCACCGAACATGTCTATGACCTGAACACGGCTATTCGAATAGATTAATTAACACTCTACAGAAGTTGTATACTTTACCCATACGATATAATCAGTGTAGCTAGCACTAATCATAACAAAAACTTTTAGAAACTTCATCTCAAGCATTGACACTCCCGATGTGCATTACCGCCATCCAATTTATGCACACGGCTCTTGGTACGACACACACCGCTGGACAGGGAAGCGACGAACCATCCCGTGATGTGAGTCTCACATCTTCACCCTGGCACACAGCCTAACCTACAATTTGAGTTGTCAATGTCAAGACTACATAACCTACTAAGTTAGGCCCATCCTATCAGGCATGTGGTTGTACGAAACGCACAGTTCAATGGTGCACAAAGTTAAGTCCTTAATTGACCAATGCAATATTTTCAATTTCTAACTAATGTCACACAGACCAATATTACATGCACACAACTTCCACCATATCACATAGTATCCACCACTTGCCTTAGTCTAAATCTTATCTCACCCTGTTTGTTAAGTGCAATGCATGCCATCAATGAGTAACAACACACAGTGCACACAGTTTTATCACACAGTTCCATAATCACGTAGGCAGGTTTATATTTGCAACTCACATGAGATGATGACTCGTAGCATGACAAAGCAATCTACTCGTATCTAACTAACCCACGTTGGTATTACGATAATACCAACTAATAATGAACCAACCTAGGGTGACAAAAGATCATGACATAACAATAGACAAACTGGATGTAACAAATTGGATTAATAACTAAACCCAAAAGCATTTAAATAAATACTTAAAATAGAATACAATAATTTGAATCAAAGTATTTTGAAAACTGATTTCAATATGATCAAAGGTATATCTTGCCTTGGAATAGTTCTAGGTATTGGTCTTGATCTTGGTGCACTCCTTCTTCTTCAAAAGTCCCCGATGTATCAACGTCTACTCGCAGACAAAATAAATAAAATAAATAAATAATAGAGAGAAAACAAACTCAAAAAATTAAATAAAATATCATATAAATATAGCTCGAATTTAGATAAATTTAGGAATTTGAATGGGCTCAATCGGAATTTGGATGAAGAGGATATGACTTCTGGAAGATCAAAACTAAAGAAATAACCTAAATTGGAATTTCTGGAATTATCCGGATTATTTTTCTACTGAAAATTTCGGATATGACATCATGTTGACATCATCACTGAGGCTGACATGTGGGCCCTTGGTCTATAGACCGGGTCCACGGACTCGGCTCATGGGTCTACAGGTGCATGGGTCTGCAGAACAATGATCTGGCTAATGGACCCCACATAGCATACACACGGCTCACGGTGGATTGGGTTTATGGAAGATTGAATCTAGGGTTGGTGAACCGTGCCACGCTCGCATGCACGTGGCCGTTGACTCAGTGCCACGCACGCGACATGTACACGCGAAAGCTAAGCTAGCGCAGACGTGGACGACAGCGAAGCAGGCGGCGATCGGGTTCTAATGGCTTCTAGCGAACAGCGGCGACTCGCCGGTGGTGGTTGGTACCAATGGTGGCTGAGGTTATTACAATCTCAGGGATGCACTCACGGGTGGATGAGGTTGACTGTGGTGGCCGGCGGCGATCTCGAAGTGGCGGAGAATAACCGAGTATTATCGGACGAAGGCTCCGGCTGCGGGGAAGGGTTCTGGAGGTAGCCCGGACGACGGCGGACTCAGCGGAGCAGTCGACATCGACGAGGCGGCGACAGCGGCGGCACAATTCAAAAAATGAAAAGCTTCGGTCGAAAATCCAAAACTTGGATTGCGGCGGTGCTAGGGTTCTCGGGGTGATGAGAGTGGGGGCTTTGGCTTGCGGAGGCAAGGGCGATCCTCGGTGTGGCTTTTATAGGGTGAGGGTGTGTCGAGGGAGGCGTGTTGGCGACGGAGTCCAGTTCGGAACCGAAAGGGGGATAAGGAAATTCAAATGGAAAGTGTAGAAGATAAGGGATGGGATTTGATACGGGGAGATAGAGCTTCTAGATGGCGGCACCAAATCGAAAATCCCGAGCCGTTTGTACCGTTGTCGGATGAAGCTCGCATGCGACAACAATGGCTAACGAACCTGGCTCACGCGGAGACGACGACGTGACGGGGACGATGATGCGGCAGGTCCACTGTCGTGAGAAGAAGGAGCGCGGCCACGCGTCGTGTGACCTTGGCCTTGATCTTGCGAGCGAGGTGGGCGGACGAGCAGCGACTAGGCCGCTTTGCGGGCCACGCACAGGAATAGGAGCTGGGCCGGAGAGATTTGACCTGGTTACTCTTCTGAGATTTTAAATAGGTTTTCTATTTTTGAAAATACAAAAAAAATTCAAATGGCAATTAGAAAATAGCAAATGAACTCGAAAAAATTCTAGAAAAATCAAGAAAATATATCCAAGCACATAGAATCCAAATAAAATAGTTTTAATAATTGTTGATATTGGAGTTAATCATATTAAATTGTTTTGATGCTAAAAGTCCATATTAAGCTTTAATTAAAATACAAATAAAATCCAAAATAGTGAATTTTCCTATTACTAACTAATAAAAGATTTTTAAAAGCTCAAAAAATTAGGATGTTACAGTTATCAAGATTAACGAGTATGTATCTTGTTGGTGAAGCTCTTTTAAATTTTGATGATGTCGTTCTAAATGTATCCCTGGTCGAATGTCACTAGCAGGAACATTAGTGACTTCTAACGACCAGCACATGTATTGATTGCTAACCATGTTTCACGAGTCATGGATATAGGAATATCTAATCAATAATGTGAACATATGTTAGGGAACATGGTGTTGGATTGACCCACCTTGAGATACTGCTGAGATTGTTATGATTTCGTGTATCATCAGTTGGTCACAAGCAATGATGATGTATAATCCTCAGACCTGAGATCAGCATGGTTTCTAATTGTGTACGAGTACACTTTAGGGTTGCCAAACGTTACTCCGTAACTGGGTAGCTATAAAGATAGCTTTCAGGTATGCTATGAAACATGTGGAGGAATGGGACTGGTCAGATATGGGATTTGCCCCTCCTAACATACCAGGAGAGATATCTCTAGGCCCCTCGATGTGGCAGATAAAGAGAGTGGCCATGCCACTGGTGGTCAAAGAGTTCGACCACATGAAGTTATCCGACACTCGATCGAGAAAGTATTGAATAGTCCATGGATGATACAACACATCACTTGGAGTTCAACCAGATATCGTGAGGCAAAGGGAGAATACACGAGTTGGTATTTCAGTTCGATCACGGACTAGTCATATGGAGATACGAGCTGGTCATCAGTTGGTCGAACATGATCACTAAGTGGTCGAAAACGTGGTCGTAAGGAGTTACGAACTGGTCGAGACCAAATATGAGCTTGTCGTATAGAGATACGAGCTAGTTGTTAGTGATAAGGACCTGGTCGTAGATCATATTGCATTAAGGTTCGCCCGATATAATTCGTGTGTATTCGGGAATCGTTATGTCCTGCTGGGAGCCGCTGACGACTCGTGATCGGAAAGGAGTTTCGAGTCACAACCGATTACGTACGAACCTAAAGAGTCACACTTATAGGGTTGGAATAAACTAGTATGGATATAATTCGTCAAATGTGTTCGGATAGCATTCGCCACGGCCACTATATAAGGAGATGCTTGAGGCTATTAAGGTAACAGACAACACGTGAGTTGCTCCAAACCCTAGCCGCCATTTTCTTGAGAGAGCATTCTCGTGCGACTTGGTGCTAGTATACCGTCGTACGGCGTTCCTGCCCAAGCCGTGTGGATACCGTAGAGGCGCTATTGCGGTTGCGCTCGCGGACGATCCGCTAATTTGCAAGGAAAACAATCGACTACGAGGACGATCGACTGTGAGGACGATTGACTACGTTGAAGATCAACTACGAGGACGATCGACTACAACGACTACATCGATGCGCTCTTCGTTTGACCAGGCTGCTCCAACTTTTCTTCCATTGCATTGCGCGTCTTGTGATAACGATCTGTGATCTCTTGCTTGCATAACATCATAGTTTACATTGTAGAATTTTAGAATTATCAGATAGTGTAACCTACCCGTATCCCTACAGGGAGGAGTGCGGCAATAGATCTGGTTAGGGTAGAGGGATGATGAGGGAGGCGGCGTTGCGGGCAGAGGCACCGAGGGAGGAGGCGGAGCGGGGTAGAAGATCCAGCGTGGGAGGGGAGGAGGGCAGCGGTGCATCCGATCGGGGGAGTGAGGAGGGCAGTGGCATAAGTTGGGAGGGGAGGAGGGCAGCGGTGCATCCGATCGGGGGAGTGAGGAGGGCAGTGGCATAAGCTTAGGGTATGAGATCCGCCAGTGTCAGGGGAGGAGGAGAGAGAAGGACGGCGGGGGAGTGGGAGGGAGGAGGGCGACGGGGGAGGAGGAAGAGGTGGGCGCTGGGGAAGGAGGAGGGAGCCGTAGCCGTAGCTCAGATTCGGCGCGTCCGTCCCGCCCTGCTTTGGACAAGGCCACGAGCGCGCATCCGTCCCACCGTCGCCCGGGAAACGCTTCAATAACTCGTAGTTAATAAGTTGCAACTAATTAATTGTAATTAATTCAATGGGAACTACTTAGATGTAATAACTTACTCGTAAGTAATTTGTTGATAAGTAATCAAATTTTTGCTAATTAATTAATTATTCATATTCACTTGTATTTAATTGCTTACTTGTATGGAATATGTCGTAATTAACTATGTAGTGGGTAAGTAGTGCCAAATTAATTACTCGTAATTATTTAGCATATTTTTGTTTAATCCTATTTAATTAGTTGTAGTTGAAGAAATAATCCCATGTAAATAGTTATGTACAATTAATTAATTAGTATTAATTAAATACCATGTTTTTTTTACGTCATTCATTGTTAGCGCGTATGTTTTTCGACATTACATTTGTTCCGAACTGACTCCCTTGTTTTGTGCGTATAACAAGGATATGCATGAGCATAGAAAGGTCGACACTCCTAGTTCTATGTTTTTATATTAGTCCACAATCGATCAACTCTGACAATACGCACATAACATACAAATATAGCACAACAAAATCGCGTAATATTACACACGGGATACAATATGGCTCACTCGCCCGAGTCACTCTCTGCTCACTGCATCTGCATCTGTGTGCACATCCTGGTTTTGCATCTAGCATGTCCTACGTGATACGTTAACTGGTTCGGAGAGCGCTTGTCGGTTCGAAAAGGGTACGAAGACCATTGAGTGGGTGGAGGTGCACCAGTAAGCTGACTCTGGCCCCGATATTGTTATTGCCTTGGTATGGTAAGATATTATAATTGCCTTGTTATGATCTTCCCAGTCGTACGCCTATAGAAATGTGTCAGGTGGACATCAAAAGTTGATCATACCTTGTGGGTAAAGTTGTAAACATCTGCATAGTGTATAATCTATTTGAATAGCTGTGCCCCCGGGCATACGCATGGTAAAGAAGGCCACACTTGGTTAATTTTGATAATATATAGGTTAAGAACATGCTAACTTAAAAATGGTTGTAGCATTGATATAATCATAAGTGGATGGAACCTCGTGTCTAGAGTTGGGTGGATGGAACCTGATATCTAGAATTAGGTGGATGGAACCTCGTATCTAGAGTAGAGTCGGATGGATGGAACCTAATATCTAGAGTCAAGTAGATGGAATCTGATATCTGGAGATAGGTGGATAAAACCTCATGAGTAGTAATAGGTGAATGGATAAATCATACTTACAAATGTCACTTTGGTTTTAAAGTTGAAATAGCTAGGTCATAAGCTCGGGAAATAGTTACGGTAATTGAGCAAAAACTTGTTTTGTACTAAAGTAACCATAAGACCCATCCTTTGGCAAGCCAAACATATATATAATTGAATTTGAGTTCAAAACTATTTTACTTGAATTTTTTGTGCTTGGAAATATTTTTTAGTTTTTTCTGGAATTTTTCCGAGTTCATTTGCTATTTTTAATTTGCCATTTGGATTTTCGGGTAATTCTAAAGTAGAAAAGCTATTTAAAATCTAAGGAATTCTTTTTGCTTGAATTCCTTTACTCGCCCCATTCCTTTCTTTCTCCGACCCAATCTGCCTAGCCCAACCCACGCGCCGCAGCCCATCTCCGCTCCCGTCTCGCTGTCGCTAACACGTGGGTCCCACCGGTCAGGGTCGTCCCTGTTGTCCTCGACTCGGACTTTCTCTCTCACATCGCGTTGTCGCCGTAGATGACCCAACTCCACCTCCTGGGGCTATTTAAAGCCCCGAGGATCTCCATTTTCCGCACCCCAAGCCGTGCCACATCTTTTGCCCTAGCCGCCTTTGCCGGAATCACCGCCGAGGAGCCGGAATCGGACGAAGAAGAAAATCACCGCCAAAACCTTCGTCATCGATTTTTGCTGCCATTGGTGTTCCCCATCCCTTCCTACCGCCTTTGTTGAGATCATAATGTTCAGATCTACACCGCCCGTCCCTTGTTTTCACTAGAACATCGTTGAAACTCTGATTCCATTGAAGACCGTGCGTCGCCGCCTCTCAAATCTCGCTGCCGGTCGACTCTATCATTCCCTTGCCTCCACAGACCATCTGATGAGATCCCCATCACCTTAGCTACCCAATATGTGCCTCTGTTTAGGCCCCCAAACACTTGCGACCTTATATTCCCGAGCCACTGCCTCCGACGAGATGATGTGGAAGCCACGTGTCGCTACGTGTCAGCCATGTCAGCTGTGCCCCCGGTCATACACGTGGTAAAGAAAGCCACACTTGGTTAATTTTGATAATATATAGGTTAAGAACATGCTAACTTAAAAATGGTTGTAGCAATGATATAATCATAAGTGAATGGAACCTCGTGTCTAGAGTTGGGTGGATGGAACCTGATATCTAGAATTAGGTGGATGGAACCTCGTATCTAGAGTAGAGTCGGATGGATGGAACCTAATATCTAGAGTCAAGTAGATGGAATCTGATATCTGGAGATAGGTGGATAAAACCTCATGAGTAGTAGCAGGTGAATGGATAAATCATACTTACATATGTCACTTTGGTTTTAAAGTTGAAATAGCTAGGTCATAAGCTTGGGAAGTAATTACAGTATTTGAGCAAAAACTTGTTTTGTACTAAAGTAACCATAAGACCCATCCTTTGGCAAGCCAAACATATATATAATTTCATTTGATATAAGGGCTTGCTGAGTATTGTTGCTCAAACATGTGGATTCAGACCGCGAGACTAAAGACTTAGTGTATGGATATTTCTATGCTCCCAACTTTGGGAACGAAGATAACAACGATAACTAGGTCGTAACCCCAGTCGATTGACTATGGTAGATGATAGAGACTATTTTGGTTTATTTGTCTTATGTTGCTGGGACAAGATATGGTTCTTATTGTGGTACCGCGGGTTACCACTAGAAACAGGAAAATGTTTTATAAAATGTGGAGACTTGGGCGAGTGGGTTGTATGAGATGGGTGCTATGATTGCACGAGATATGGATTTGTAGATTGTCTCACTTGAGTCGATTTAGGACTGAATTATGTGCCACATTTCTGAAACTAATAATCGTGCAACCACAAGTCTAGTATTGGATAAGCCTGGCTAAACAATTTATCGAGTCGTGATGTTGTTGTCATGTTATGGACAGTTCGGGTCATGCTGTTGGACCTGGATTGTAGGAGGGCATATCTCTATGTACACACCCGTTAATTATTGTGGTGGTACTAAGTCGGAATACGTCTACTCCCCCAATGGTAGTTTTCTCATAGTTTAATGTTGTTTTAATGCCGAAGGATCGAACCTATTGGATGGTTTAGTGTTATGGCAAGATATTGTAAAGACCTTGTTATGATCTTCTTAGTAAATGAAACCTTACTTTATGATAAAAATTGCTTACAAATGACACTTTGGTTTTAAGTTGAAATGGCTAGGTTATAAGCTTGGAAAATAATTACGGTATTTGAGTTAAAACTTGTGTCGTAGGGGTGGCCCCACCGGCCACAACGCTCAGGCGAAGCAACCATCAGAACCCGGGGGTGGCCCCGGGCGAAGCCTTTGGGGTGGGCCCGAGGCCTCCCCGAAGCCCCGCGAGGCCCGAAGCAGCAGGACCTCCGGGCCACCTCCGGGGTGGACCCGAGGCCTCCCCGAAGGGCCCCGAAGCTCTGTGAGGTTCGGAGCAGCAGGACCTCTGGGCCACCTCTGGTGTGGACCCGAGGCCTCCCTGAAGGGCCCCGAAGCCCCGCGAGGCCCAGAGCAGCAGGACCCCCAGGCCGCCTCCGGGGTGAACCCGAAGCCTCTGCTACCGATCCTGGACCGGAGGCACTAACAGGATGGACCAGGTCCAGGAGCACCCACCATGAACCAAGGACTAAGCGTAGGGGGAATGTCCCTACAACCCCTACGCACATAGTATCATTGTAGGGTCAGAAGGGTAATGTACAAGACCCTCACAGAGCAATAACAGTCTTCTCGTTCTTATCACTGGCTAGTCCCCTCTCTTGAGGATCCCCAGAGCCCTCCTGGGCTTGTCCAAGGTCCTCCCCTCTTTTACTGTATAGCTCATTTTTTCTACTACAGTTGGCGCCGTCCATAGGGACCGACAAGTCGAGCGCATACCCAAGTACAAGAATGGCACCTCGAAAAGCTACCCCTCGCACGCGCGCGTCTGGAGCCGCAGCAACGACCGACCCACCCGGTGCCCCGAGGGCTAAGCGAAGTAGGACCTCCCAGGCCGCAGAGCCTGCCGCTCGCCCCGAAGAAGAGATCGAGCACTCCACGCAAGACACCGTAGCTGGCGAGGCACTTCGAGACTCAGGCAGTCAGCCAACCGCTGGCCCTGGCCCGCCTGGGGCAGCGCAGAGAGCTCACGACTTACTCCATCAAGAGTTGGCATATCTCCGCCGGGAACTGTTCGACCTCCGATAGCATGGGGCGACCGCCGCTGCCAAGGGGTGCCGTCTTTGCCGGGCCGGGCGCTGCCGCATCAGATCCTCGCCGCCGCTCCGCACCGTGCCGGGAGATCCTAGCTCCCCTTGAGCACGGGGCTGGAAACAACCCGCTGGCCCCCAGGCTTCAAAATGCCGGAGGTCCGGCCATTCGAAGGGTCGACAGATCCCGCGGAGTTCCTCCGCGTCTACGAGACCGCCATCGAGGCCGCTGGGGGGACGACACCACGAAAGCAAAAAGCTTGACCCTAGCCTTGAGGGGGATTGCATTAACGTGGGTCTTTACCATCCCACCGCGCTCTGTGTATGCGTGGGAACAACTGCGGGACCTGGTGCGCAACAGCTTCCAAGGAAACTACGCTAAACCAAAGGGCGCAAGGGACCTATTCGCCATGAAACAGGCCCAGGCGAGTCCCAACGTAGATTCTTCAGAAGGTTTGCGGAGGTCAAATGCCAAGTAAAGGGGGTCAACGAGACAACCGTGATTAACGTTGCAACTTGCAGACTCCAGAAAGGACCCCTGGCAGAGCGTCTCGCCAGCAAACCCGTCCACTCGATGGTGGAACTCTTCGACAAAATGGAGGAATACGACAGGGCGGAGGAAGACAGCACCCGGTGGGGAGGGACCTCGGGCCACATCACGGTGGAAGCCGCGGCGGCCGGGCTAGCCCCCCCCCCAAGGAGCCAGGGGCGATGGTCGCGGCAGCAGCCGCTCGACCGCGGAACAACGACAACCGTCTGAGGGGGCGGAACATGTACAGCATTGAAGGACAGCAACAGCCAGGACCCCGGGCGGGGCGCGGCCGACAAGACGGAAGGCACCCCGAAGCACGGCTGTTTTGCGACCTCCACGGCGAAGGGTCTCACACAACTCTACAATGCCGAACCCCCTGGGGTGGCCAGGAAAGGCCACTCTTGTTTTGCGACCTGCACGGCGAGGGGTCCCATGCCACCCAACGCTGTCGCACGATCGCCGCCATGCAAGAATACATGGGTCGCGATCTCCCAACGGGGCCAAACGATGGGGGGAGGCTGCGGAAACAACTACCGGTCCCGCCCCCGAGGCCTCACATCGAAGGAACCCAGGCAGAGCAACGGCAGAGGATCATCAACATGATCGCGGGCGGTTCATCATCAGGACTCTCATCAAAAAGGCAGCGGTGGACTTACGCACGCCAAATCCACCAGGTGGAAACATGCACAACTTCTAGATCGCCACGCTACGCCGAAGTACCCATCTCCTTCAGCCCCGAAGACGCCAAGGGCGTGCACTTCCCTCACCAAGACCCCCTGGTCATCTCGGCCAACATCGCGGACTTCGAGATGCGCCATGTCCTAGTGGATAGAGGAAGCTTCGTGAACCTATTGTTTGCGGAGGCTTTCAACAAAATGATGATCCCAAGGGACCGACTGTCGCCACCAGGCATCCCCCTAGGGGGCTTCGGAGGAAGGCCGGTGACAGCGTTGGGACAGATCGATTTAGCCGTCACCTTCGGTGACGGCTACGTCACCCGCACCGAAGTCATCACGTTCGATGTGGTCCAAATGTCGTATCAATACAACGCTATTCTTGGCCAAGCCACGTTAAATGCATTCGGCGCCATAGCGCACCACAACTACCTTTGCATGAAGATCCCCGCTCACGAAGGGGTAGTTACGGTGAGGGGAGATCAAGACCTCGCAAGACAGACCGATCTCGAGGTATTATCCCCCGCCCACCACGTCCGCGCAGTAGGAACAGGCGCTGCATAGCCAAGTGGCGCCCCGGCAAGGTGGGCGCCAAAGGCCAAGCCTGAAGGCCAGCTCCTACGGGTCCCCATCGCCGAAGATGAACCAGACAAAACGGTGGCCCTCGGCGCCGAGCTGTCAACCGCAGCCTACGGAGACATACTTGCGGTGCTCCGCCGCAACAAGGATATCTTCGCTTGGGGCCCCGAAGACATCCCGGGGGTCCCAAGGGAAGTTGCTGAGCATCGATTGACACTACGAAGCGACGCCATGCCCAAGAAGTAGAAGTTGCGCCGCATGTCGGTGGAGCGCCTGGAAGCCACAAAAAAGGAGGTCGCTAGGCTCCGAAAAGCCGGAGTGATCAGGGAGATCAAGCACTCGGAATGGCTAGCCAACACGGTCCTCATGCGGAAGGGGGAAGGGGACTGGCGCATGTGCGTCGACTTCACTGACCTAAACAAGGCCACACCCAAAGATGAATTCCCCTACCCCGCATCGACCAACTAGTGGACGCCACTTCGTGCCGTTAGTTAATGAGCTTCCTTGACACCTACTCCGGTTACCACTAAGTATTCATGGAAAAGGAGGACGAACTTAAAACGGCGTTCATCACCCCCATCGGCACATACTGTTATAGTCGCATGCCCTTCGGCCTGAAGAACGCGGGGGCCACGTTCAGTCGACTCGTCAACAAGGTCCTGGCCGACCAGCTCGGCCGGAACGTTGAGGCCTATGTTGACAACGTGGTGGTCAATAGCAAGCTCCATGCTTCGCACATGGCCGACCTCCGGGAAACATTCGACAACCTCAAGGCGAAAGGGATAATGCTCAGCCCAAAAAAGTGCGCCTTCGGCATCCGGGCCGGAAAGCTACTTGACTTCCTGGTGTCGCAAAGAGGCATCGAGGTGAACCCGGAGAAGATCAAAGCCATCCAGGAGATGGCACCCCGTCTGACCGCTGAAGTCGTGAAGCTCTTGGGCCACCTCGCGGCACTCAGCAAGATTCTTGTCCCGCTCGGCGGAGTAGGCATTGCCGTTTTTCAAAACACTGCGTGGGGCAGAGCCCTTTACCTTGTCACAAGACTGCCAGGAAGCGTTCCAGCAACTCAAAGAATACCTCGCCAAGCTCCCCAGCTTAGCGAGCCCAGCGCAGGGTGCAACCCTCTTGTTTTACCTCGTAGCCTCTTCGTCCGCCGTCAGTGCGGTACTCGTCCAAGACGAAGGAACTCAACGCCAATGTATTATGTGTCTGAGGCTTTGCAGGGCGCCAGAGCCCGGTAAACAGAGCTAGAAAAGCTAGCCTACGCCCTCCTCATGGCCCCCCGCAAGCTCCGGTATTATTTTCTGGCGCATGCCATTGTCATCCCCACATCCTACCCATTGGCCTTGATGTTGAGGAACAAGGACGCATCCGGTCGCATAGGCAAGTGGGCGGCCGAGTTGGCACCGTTCGACGTAACCTTCACCGCGCGCACAGCAATAAAGTCGCAGCGCTCACCGACTTCGTCGCCGAATGGACCCCGCAACAAGCAGAGCAAGCATCAGGACAAGATGAGGCACCTTGGGTGATTACCATTGATGGGTCGTGGTGCGCCGCGGGGGCCAGCGCCGCCGCTATCTTGACTGTACTGGACGGCCGCACAATCTCTTACGCCGCGCTCTTCGACTTTCCAACAACAAACAACGCCTCCGAATACGAAGCCATACTGCTTGGGTTACGGAAGGCCAAGACACTGGGCGCGAAGCGCATAATAATCAAAAGCGATTCCGTCTCGTCGCAGGACACTTCGACAAATCATTTATAGCAAGGGACCTGGAGATGTCCAGGTACTTGGCGGCGGTCCGGGCCGAAGGAAAAAACTTCCACGGCATCACCGTCCAAAGCATCCTACACACCTGCAATGACGTGGCCGACAAAGCTAGCCAAGATAGCAAGCTCCAACGAGAACCCCCCACCGGACGTACTATACTCTAGGCTGCAGGAGCCATCAACCGCCCCGGAGGAAGCAAGGGCCCCCACCCTGGAAACACCAGGGGTTGAACCCGAAGCAGCAGAGGCGGCACTAGAGATACCAACGTCCCAATGAGTCTCGACCTGTTCTCCAAATTAGTGCAACGGACTGGCGGGATCCTATTCGAAGCTACCTTGGAGGAGAAGAGCCCGACGAAGCAGCCGAGGCAAGCCGCCTAAAGCACTGAACTCGCAACTACCGCATCATCGACGGCCAGCTATACAAGGGAGGTGTCTGCACTCCGTTGCTGCGGTGCATCTCCCAGGCCGAAGGGCAATCTTTGCTAAGAGAAGTACACGAGGGACTCTGTGGAGCACACCAAGCACCACGGAGCCTTGTGGGAAAAACTTTTCACCAAGGTTTTTACTGGCCTACGGCGCTCAGGGACGCACAGAACTTGGTGCAGCACTACCAGGGGTGCCAATGGGCCAGCCATCAGTCTAAGGATCCACCTACACTGTTGCAGCCACTTGCTCCAATATGGCCCTTCGCACGATGGGGCCTCGACATCATCGACCCCTTCCCCACCGCCAAGGGCAGCCTATGTTTCGCATTCGTCGCCATCGAGTACTTCTCCAGATGGGTGGAGGCCGAACCAGTCGCCAAAATCACGGCCTCGGGCGCAACGGTTCATCTGGAGGAACATTGTGTGTCGGTACGGGGTGCCCCGGGATATAGTTACCGACAACGGCACCTAGTTTGATTCCACGGCCTTCAGAGCCTTCTGCCAGAGCATCGGCACCACTATATGCTTCGCATCGGTCGGCCACCCCGAGTCGAACGGGGTGGTAGAGCGTGCCAATGGCAATTTGCTGGCCGGACTGTCCAAGCGCCTCGTGGGGCTCCAGAAGGGGTTATGGCCCGAAGAGCTCCAGAAGGTCTTATGGGCGATCCGCACTTCCCCGACAAGGGCCACACGCTTCTCCCCGTTCAAACTCCTCTTCGGGGATGAGGCGGTGACTCCAGGGGAAATCACAGGAATGTCCCTCCGGGCAACCGAGGGGGAAGCACAGACGATCGCGTGGTGTCAATAGATCTCTTAGAAGAGCATCGTGTCGAAGCAATCTCAGCAATGGCCAAGTACGCCGAGGGGGTCGCTAGGGCATACAACCGGAAGGTCAGAATCCGCACTCTGGCACCAGGCGACATGGTACTCAAAAGGGCGGCAAACACCACAGCACAAGGAAAGTTCGAATCAAAGTGGGAAGGGCCCTACGTCACCACCGGAGCACGAGGGCGGGTCCTACTACACAGCGACGCCGAAAGGACAGCAGCTGGACCACACATGGAACGCCAGGAGCCTTCGGAAGTATTACCCCTAGATAACACCGGCTATGCCCGGATAGTGGTTCCCCCTGGCCGTGCGCAGGGGAACCTTGTACTCATGTAAGCCCATTTTGGCAAAGCAATGGATACAGCCACGAGCAAACCGAAAAAAGATGCCTAACGAGGCTCCGAGCCCCGGCGCACACTAACTCACCCCCGAGGTGTGAAGTGTATAAATTAACACCGCGCATGGCCCACGGCCCGGTACTAAACGCGATAAATCGTGAAGACGCCTAACGAGGCTCTGAGCCCCGGCACACACTAACTCACCCCCGAGGTGTGAAGTGTATAAATTAACACCGGGCATGGCCCACAGCCCCGGTACTAAACGCGATAAGTCGCGAAGACGCCTAACGAGGCTCCGAGCCCCGACGCACACTAACTCACCCCTGAGGTGTGAAGTATATAAATTAACACCGCGCATGGCCCACGGCTCCGGTACTAAACGCGATAGGTCGCGAAGACGCCTAACGAGGCTCCGAGCCCCGGCACACACTAACTCACCCTCGAGGTGTGAAGTGTATAAATTAACACCGCGCATGGCCCACGGCCCCTGTACAAAACGCGATAAGTCGCGAAGACGCCTAACGGGGCTCCGAGCCCTGCCGCACACAAACTCACCCCCGAGGTGTGAAGTGTATAAACTAACACCGCGCATGGCCCACGGCCCCGTAACTAAATGCGAGAGGTCGCGAAGACGCCTAATGGGGCTCCGAGCCCCGACGCACACTAACTCACCCCCGAGATGTGAAGTGTATAAACTAACACCGCTCAAATCACAAGGGGCTCCCCCGGAGCCCAACCTAAAAAAGAATGGGGGACGGCGCAGGCTTCGCCTCCCCCTCGCTCAAATAACAAAGGGCACCACAGGTCACCACAATGAAAGCAAGAAACAAGGGTACACCATTTACACTCCGGAAAACATACATTGGTACATCGCAAAGTTACAACACTCGAAAACATACATTAGTACATCGCAAAGTTACAACACTCGAAAACATACATCAGTACATCGCAAAGTTACAACACTAAAAAACATACATTGGTACACCGCGAAGTTACAACTCTCCGAAACAAATAATATAGCACAATTGCACAACTCCCCGCGTCCTCCCCATAACGTCAGTTACGACGCGAGGTCCCATCCTTCCACCTGGGCAGCCCACCCAACTAGTTCCTCTTCGGAAGACCCGGAGGCAACGAGACGGTTATACCCCTCCATCGCCCAGGCAAACAGCTCCCCGTTGGAGGCACCGAGGCGCACAAGACACTCGTACGCTTGATCGGCCTCCTGCCCTGAACGAGCCGGGCACCCGGCATCAGCTACGCCCAGGCATTCCGTAGCAAAAGCAACACCCCGCCCCGCCCAGAAGGCGCGAATCTCAGCACGGCCTTGCGCTCACGGAAGCGCCAAAAGTGCCCCATGGACGCCTCCGGGTTACGACGTTTCCAGCGCTGCCACCAGGCCCCACGGTACACGACCCCGCGGTAACAAAGTTGCAGGGGCCAGCGGTGGCGCGCGGGGCGCTTATGGCTCGCGGGGCTCTTGGGGCGCGCGGGCTGCTTGGCCCGACCGAGGCGCCCGACCTTCACACTGCGAGGCGACACTATCAATTTTGTGTTCCACCCTACGGCGGGACGGGGCCCCATCCGGCGGTCCACCGAACCATCATCGGTCCGTCCTAGAAAAACCAATGCAATCGTACAAAGAAAATTCAAAACCAACCATTTCATTCAAAAATAAAAGATGGGTTATTACAAACACGCCCCACCTGGCAACAGAAGCCGGAGCGAGGCGAGAGAAATAAAAAATCATAGCCTATCAAGCTACGACTCAAGGGGCAGTAGGACGGATGGTCACACCTTGTCGCCAGGGGTGGCCCCCCGCCCATCGGCGGCTTCGGGAGCATCGGCCGCCTTGCCCTTCGCCTTCCGCTCCAGCACCCGGGAGCGAAGCCATTGTAGCCTCGCGTCCCTGCGGCGCCAGAAGGCCTGAGAAAAGGCATGCGTAGCCCTCCGCACCAACCGCTCCTCAGCGGTGACATCGTACCCCGAGGCTACGGGCAGAGAGCGCGCCCCGAGAGCGTCAACATGCCCACAACCGCCCTTCTGTAGCGACAGGAAGGCCGCAGTCCAAGCGACCTTCGCGCAATGATCGCCGTAGGCTTGGGAGGCGGGCAGGAAGATCTCGCCACCCTGACGGAGGCGGTACAACGTCCGATCAACCTCCGAGATGCGGTGCGTTCTTGGCGGCGGTACAGCCCCAAGCGCAGTAACTGTGGTCTCCACCGCCCATGGCTTGCCAGACGGCACGCGACACCGACTCGAACAGCTCCCGCTCTGAGGCAATCTCTACGTTCAGGTCCGCATTAGCCCGACGAAGCATCTGCACCTCGTCACGAAGACCCTGCCGCTCCACCTCCAGCGCGTCAACTCGCGCCTCCAGAGCATTCGTCTTCCCTGCGAGCTCGTCGCGCTCCGAAGAGAGCGCCTAGCAACGCGCGAAGTGCGAGTTCACCTGACCCTGGATCTCCTCATACTTCCGCGTGATGTTCGCATCAAGAGCGCGGGAAAGCATCAGCGTCTGCAAGAAGATATCGTCAAAAGCGTAAAACCACATCAAGCAAAAATTAAGTTATGACTCACCCTAGCGGAGTTCGCCTCGATCAGCCGAAGCATCTCGCTCATCGGCATCTTCTCGAATAACCGGGGCACGACCGGGGGGGAGGCGGCAAAGCGCGATACCTCCTCGCATACGGCAGCCGCACCAGAGCTGACCTTAAAGTCGTTGGTGCACAACGGCCCAAGATCGGCCGCAGGTGCGGCCCCGGAAGCACCAGCGACATCGGTCCCCCCGCGCTAGACTACTCCACACCTACATCAGAGCCCCCGCCATCCGAGGAATCGTTGAGGGCCCCTTCGCTCCTCCCCCTCTGATTGCAAATGTAAGAGGGTGTAAAAAACCTACTGTGGTCTCATGAGCATCTCCAACAACGTTGTAACATCCAAAAAATGGATTTGTGTTCAAATGCAAGAAAATCAGGAGAAATTAAAACTTTTCTTGCATCTTGAAGTCATTGATCATTTCTGTAATTCTTGCTTAAGGGATTATGGAAAATCAAATTCAAATCCTCATTTGACTTTAATCAAAAACCTCCTTGTCATAGATCTTGGGCCAAGCCATTGGAAACATTTTCCCTGAGTTCTAGGGAGGCTTGGCAATACCTCTGAATTATCTCGTGATTTTTAGAAAGTATTTGATAATTTTTGGAGGCGAGTCAAAGTTTGGTCAAACCATAGCTCTCACCTTCTGAAATTTCTGGAGGAAATATTCAGTGCCTGAAAATCTCTGAAAATTTTATGTGAGGTTCCTCCAGTAGTCAGCAAGCTTCAGTTAAAATTTCATAAATTTTGGAGTTTGTTTGCTACATTAGATAATTCCTAAAAAAAAATCAGTTATTCCAATTCAAACCCTAACTGGTTTTCACTGTTACTTGGGCCCGAGGGAACACGGGCCGCCTTCAAAGGGCGAACGGCCGACGCAGCGGCCGAGGGCAGGACACCGGGCTCCGCTGGCCCGCCGCACTGCAAGGGCACAGCGTCAATAGGCCCGGGAGCGTTCAGCTCTTCGGGCAAACGACCCTTGCACCCCTTGCCATCATCGGGATCCGGCCGCTCCTCGAGGACGATGGTCGGGTCCAAGTATGCGCGATTCAATCGGACCTCGCGCACAACTAGCCCCGCTTCGAGTGCTCCTCGCCGGTATACAGGCCAAGGAGCTGCTCCGCAGTGCGGGACGCTTCGTCCACAAGAAGAACTGCAAAATCAAACCAAACGTCAAGAGGGAACACATCCATACCATGGTAATAGCACAGCAGCACCTACCGCTCCGGCCCTCGGGCAAACCGAGCGCGTGAACACCGTTTGCCTCCGCGCCGAGGCGGACATCCCAACCTCGCACCAGCAGCCACACCCGAAGCGCGCAGAACTCTTCCACGAGATCGCGGGTGGAAATCCATCGCGTCACCGTCAAAAGGAGTTGAAGGAGCGATTCCTCCCTCGAGCTCAGCTCGATCTCCGTGGACGGGTTGAGCCGGATGGGCCCCCCGGACAACCGCAACCCATCTTCAACGGGGGACGTATGGTAGAACCACAGCCGGGTCCAGTCTGTCTCCCATCGGTTGCGGGAGGTAGGAGCGGGCAGGTACCGAAGGAAGCGCACCTTCGGCTGGAAATTGACGCTCCCGAAGTTGAGCGTCTCGCCGGTCTCTTTCTTCTTCTTCGGCTGGCAGCAGGCGTCATGATGATAGGCGAAGAGACGACCCTCTCCGGCGGACCGGCGGAGCGCATTACCCACTCGAAGACCCCAAGTTTCACAAGCAAATTCGGGGTCAACTGGGCAAGCTCCACCCGGTAGAGCTGCAGCACGCAGCTCACCAATCCCACGCAGGGAAGCCGGAGGCCGGCATCGAGGAAAGAACAGAAGAGTACGGCCTCGTTGTCCCAGGGCGCCGGAGCCGTCTCCACCCCGGGGGCCCGCGCGAGGGAAAGATTCGTAATCTTTCCATCCTTCGCAAGCACTCGAAGGACCGCCAGCGTCACCAAGGACCGGCCCAACTCATCCGTAAGTGCTGCCGGGGCCCCCTCGTCTCGCAAGCGCTTTGTTATCTAGCAACAGGGCGGGGCGAGAGAAGTGCGCAAGAAATAACGGCAACTAAAAGTGGAGCGATGCAACTGGGGGATGGGACCGCAACCCCCCATATTTATAGCCGCGCCTGGTACACAAAACGATGGGGTGCAGAACCCGAAGAGACACGACGGTCCAATAAGCAACACGTATGCCCTAAAAGCCAACAGTCGCGCACCATTAATGAAGCGACGTGACCCATTAATGAATCATCGCGAGCCATTAAGGAAGCGGTGTGCCCCATTAATGAATCATCGCATCGAATTGAAGGCACAACCAACCGCCGCCGGTCAAGACGGTGCAAGCGCGTAGCCGATCAAGGAATAAGACAATGCAACAGATCGCTTCGCCAGGCCGAAGGGGACGGTGTGCCCAAGCCCTTCGGGGAAAACGACGCGGTTTCAGCCATGCTGAAGTAGGATCTCGACCGCGAGGGGCTTGTCGTAAGGGTGGCCACACCGGCCACAACGCCCATGCAAGCAACCGTCAGAACCCGGGGGGCGGCCCCAGGCGAAGCCTGCGGGGTGGGCCCGAAGCATCTGCTACCGATCCTGTACCGAAGGCACTAACAGGATGGACCGGGTCCAGGAGCGCCCACCATGGACCAAGGCCTAGGCGTAGGGGGGAATTGTCTCTGCAACCCCTACACACACAGTATGATTGTAGGGTCAGAAGGGTAATATACAAGACCCTCACAGAGGACTATAAATAGGGAGTCACCCACCTCTTGTGAGGGGGAGGGAAAAAACAAGCGCGGATTCTTTAAGCAATAACAGCTTTCTCGTTTTTATCACTGGCTAGTCCCCTCTCTTGAGGATCCCCGGAGCCATCCTAGGCTTGTCCGAGGTTCCCCTTTTTTACTGTATAGCTCGTTTTACTACTACAACTTGCTTTGTGCTAAAGTAATCATAAGACACCTCCTTTGGTAAACCAAGCATATATATATATATATATAGGAAGCCTTTTCCCTACTCCCGGGAGTAGTTACTCCCCATTACGTATCTCACAACGTAGGGAGTATTTTGCGCAATCGAGAGTATGTATATGTAGTATACGAGTATATAAAACCACCTAGGTGGTATTCACACCTTTTCAGTGGTGGTATGTATAATTTTTTTTTAGACATACTTCTTTTTAGTGCGAATATGAATGTATATATATATATATATATAATTGTATTTGGTACAAGGCCTTACTAAGTAACTTTATAATTATTTTTTGGTTAAATATGTGAATTGAGACCGTGACACTGAAGATCCCGTACATAGATATTTATATACGTCTGACTTTAAAAACAAAGACGACAACTATAATTAAGTTGTAACCCGAGTCGATTGTTTATGGCAAACTTCAACGTAGCAGGAGTAGTATACTGATGCATGTACTGGTACAGCAGTGCCCCTGACTGAGTGTCTTGAGTGAGCAAGGATTTGACGAGGGATGCATGCAGGGCCCGCGCGCTGTGCAGGGTGCACTGGTCCACCTGGCCGGTAGCCACATCCCACCTGTGTTCTACTGTCCCAAGTACCGGCACACGAGAGGAAAATTAAACAGAGGCAATAAAATGGCACCGGCGGCGTCGGCACGGCGAAACCAGGGGCTCCAACCCACCGTTTCCCCCACAAAACCGAAGGCGGGATGAGCAGAGGCAGAGGCAGAGGCAGAGGCAGAGGCAGACTGAGACCTACTTTCGGTCCTTTCCCGAAACCGCGCGCTGACCTTGTTCAACACGGTGTCACACGTACAACGCTGCCTCGGCATGTACGCGCTCGGAGATCTGCGCCACTTGTCGCCCTCCCGATCCGCGCGCGCGGCGCATGCGCGCACCCGCCGGCCTCTCCGTCCGACGCTTTGTTTGCACAGCCGTCGGGTACAGCTAGCTTTACTGACGCAACAGTAGCTCCAGTACCGTCACTCCATACGCGTGTCAGCCGGACCGGTCAGAAGAGTACTACTGGTACTAGATTAGTCTCCGATCGAGTAGTCACTCGCCCTCGATGCCGTGCTGCTGTCACTGCGCTTTTGCTCTACGTTTTATGGCGCGCACGTGAAGCGTACTGCTCCATTCCGTCCTTTAATTATCTGTATAGATATAAGCTCTCTCTGCTTCTCCGGGTAATAGGAAGGAACCGACTGTACCTGTGTACATCTGCAAGTGGCTATATAGTGGAAGGGACTGGTGGAGGCCCAGGCCACGAGACGAGCCGAGTCGAGACGAAAGCACCTCGCTCGCTCGCTCCCTCCCCTAGCCAGCCGCCAATAGAGAGGCTTGCCAATTCGGTGAGAAAGGAGACGTACTATAGCCAGACAATGTGCGGCGGAGCGATCATCGTAGACTTCGTCCCGGCCAGCGAGAGCCGCCCGGCCACCGACATCTCCGCCTCCAGCCTCACCGGTAGCCACCTAGCGACGGCGCGCGTTTTATACATCTACTTGCTGCATGCATGTGTCTGGTTTCTAGCTAGCCGGTTGCGACTTGTCTAGTGTTCGTTTCCTGCTGATTCTCCGACGTACGACCAATATGGCCAGAATGGATCGACAGTTTTGCAACGTAGCTACGGTCCTCGTGTATATAATATATATGGTGGAGCGTATATACGTGCATGGCATGCTAATACAACTGCTTTGTGTTTCTTTCTACGTTATATTTATCAGGGGAGGAGTCGACCACGGTGAAGGTGCCGCCGCCGGGGCGGAAGACGGCGTACCGCGGGATCCGGCGCCGGCCCTGGGGCCGCTGGGCGGCCGAGATCCGCGACCCCAGGAAGGGCGCGCGCGTCTGGCTCGGCACCTACGCCACCGCGGAGGAGGCCGCGCGCGCCTACGACGCCGCGGCGCGCGACATCCGCGGCGCCAAAGCCAAGCTCAACTTCCCGCCCGCGGTGGGCGCGCCGCCGGCCGCTGCCAAGAAGCGCCGGGGGGTCGCGGCTGAGGAGAGCTCGGGATCGTCGTCTTGCCTTTCGGTGGCGGCCGGTGGCAGTGGCGCGGAGAGGCTGCGGGAGTGCATGTCCGGGCTGGAGGCGTTCTTGGGCCTTGAGGACGCCGCCGCCGAGGGCGACGACGTGGAGCCCTGGGGCGCCGTGAATCTCATGTTGGAGTAGGCCTGCGTGCCGCCTCCGTGGGCCGCGATTGCAAGATCGACGGGGTTTTATGTTTTTTTTTTTGAGTCGCTCTGCAATTACTCGTTCGCCCGTGCGCGCTGTGGCGCCTTAATTTATGCAGTTATGCATGTAGCCAGATAAGATTTGTCGATAAATAAACAGGTTAATCCATTAGCAGCTCCTGGGCTTCTGCTACCTAGGCATAGCCAAGCGATGCCGCATGGTAGAACTAGTATATTTTGTAACTTCGGAATGGCGAGAAACTTGCGGCACATGCGTTTCAGCTTGTTAGGCTCACGCCTAACATGTGAATGGCTGATCATTGTTGCCTTGCTTCTGGTAGAATGCAAATCTAAACCTACCTTGTTTCTGATCATTCGATGTTAAAAAAAAAATGCAGGCGCTTCAGGCGTCATTAATTCTTGTGAGTTTTACTTTGGTCTGAGCAAGCGACGACACGAATGGTAGAACTAGCTCGTTGTGATCTCTATTCTTCGGAACCAACAACTTACGTAGAATAATTCCTTCCAAGAAAGAACGTACATGGAATATGGAACTATCAACGACTTAAAAAGAGAATTGCCGTGGGTAGCAATCTTCACAAGTATTCCAGATGTTTGATTTTGTTTGGTTAAATATTTTATTTTCCAGTTTGCAATGCTTGCATGTGCTGCTCTACCAGACAGCCACTAGACTGGACTCTCACAGTAGGCTACCGTGGTCACTTGAACCTATGTTTTCTATTCATACTACCTCTATAAATACCACTCAGTTATCCAGTTGTCACTCTTTTTAATGGTAGAGACAGTTGACTAGTGGATGGATCCATCCATCTTAAAGGTTCTCAAATCACAACCTTTTAAGTCACACGTTCAAATCCTTCGTACAAATAACTCAATTCAACCCATGGTTACTAAGATCAAACTATGGTAATCAACCATGTAGAAGATCACACATTGCTAGATTATATACAAACACAGGTCGGTTTAGAAACGTTATCACAGACGGTTTCGTGAGTTGTCTGACTTTATAGATCAATAATGACATAAAGTCATCGAAGATGGTTTAAAAAAGCTATCACAGACGGGAATCGTCTATAATAATTACTTAACAAGAACCGTCTGTGATAATTAATTTGAGACAGTTTTTTCTATTGCAAAAAAAAAAAAAGGATTTTGAGCCAAACCAATCAATTGTTGGACAATAGTCTCCATATACAACCTCTAACAAGACAAGTAAAATCCAATTAAAATTCTGATGGCAAACACATTGCAGGAGAAACCTATCTAGCAAAAGGGAAACTAAAAGATTTTACAATGTCCCCTCCGAATGGGGAAATAAAGAATAAAATTACAAAGTTAAACTAGTTAGAAACTATCTATGCCTCCAAGCTCCTGAAAACCTCATCGACCTTTTGGATTGGTCTTTTGAGCTCCTCTATGTACCTCATCAGCATATCACAAACTGTTCTTGTTTGTCGTCCGAATGCGACTCAAGCTCATCGGCAAGGAAAAGGAGAGACGACCAAAAATCTCCTGTGGCGCTCTGACATTAGGTACAAATAAAATAAGAACCATCAAACAACCAATAAATTTTGTATATTTTGGGGGATATACATGTACTTCCAGAAGTCTACCTCTTTCGGTAGACATGGAGCTCCTGCGCGTCTCTCCTCCTCCTCGTCTTCGGCTGTGTCTCCTCGCTAAACTGCGTTGGGGAATCGTTGGGGAATCGAGGGCGATCGCCGGAGCTCGGCGTGGGAAGGGGAGAGGGAGAGACTGATGAAAGATAAGGTGGGGTGGATATAATATATAAGGATAGTGCCAAAATATTTTACCTCCCGCACAAGCGTTCAATAGTCTTTCATGGTTAGAAATTGGAGTGTAATCTTCAAAATTCGTGAGCACATTGGTTTTCTTAAACAAAGTTCAAATAAATTATTCGAGAGCATTTTTTTTAAAAAAAATTCCTACATACAATATTCATCAAACACTTTTTTTTTGAATCAGTTGACACTCTTGTTATCAAATCTATTAATGTCCTATTTGTTTAGGCTTATTAATGTCCTATTTGTTTAGTCTTATACTTTGTAGCTTATAGTTTAAAGCTAGTTTTTTTAGCTTAAGAGGTTTATAAATACCTAGCTTTTAAGTCAAGCCAGGGTGACCGGGCTTTTTATGACTTATCGTTGAATTGTCTAAAATACCCATGGCTCTAATGACTTATTTGCCTACCGTTTAAAATCCCATCAGAACTGGGTATCGAAATTCTCAATCCTTATTAAACTAAATTATATATGACGAGTGAACAATCAATCATAGGAAAGAAATTAGAATTGCTGTCCACTCAAACAATAATCTTTGATCAAATTGCAAAACAAAACAGCAACAAAAAAATGAAATTGCTTTCTTGAGACTTACAAATATTTGAGTCCACAATTAAAATCCATCATCTAAATACAGAACAAGGGGATTTAGATCTGGAGCTGCATCTACAAGTCCTAAGTGTGTCCACGACGAACGTCATGTATAGCGAGCCAAACAAACAGGGTGGGCTATGGCATTGACAGCATGCAAGGCGGTGCGTTGCGTGGGTGTCAGCATCCGTAAGGATGTGTCAGGTCCATTTGGAACGAGGGGATTTAATTTCTCTGATCTCATTCCTATAAGGATTAAACTGCTTCGTGTGAAATTCATGCGTCTCAAATATGGTTTGAAGCGGAAGAGATAAGGTATCTTTTTTACGGGGAAGGAAGGACCGGGGAGTTTGTGCAGGGATGAAGACCATACCACGGAGGGAAGGTTCGACTTAAAACCAGAAATAACACGGAGGGAAGACATATACGTTTCTTTTGTTTCGACAAGGCCCGAGAAATCCACCTAACCGACGTAGACTGAACAACACACGGCACGATACTAGACCCCATGACATGCGTTGTGCGACATATATAGTCCTATATAGGAACATATATATTCAAGACTTCTCACCCATTGGGTACCCCCGTACTCACTCTTCCAAACACGATATAAATAGTTATGAAAATTCTTAAATAGTTTGGTAGTATTTCATATGCCACGAAATTTCAGATGGAAATGCGGTGTAGACATTGAGAAATAAAAAGAATAAATAAATAAATTAGAAAGTAAAAGGATAAAAGATAAAGATATAAAGAGACTATTCACCCCTAGTGTAAGTCACAATTATAATTTAACTTTTGTAGACCCCTAGTGTAAGTCACAATTATAATTTAACTTTTGTAGAACACTTTATTGTACAATAACCTATCTAACCAAATATTATTAGAATTTTTCACAACTATTTGCATCACGTTTTAAAGAGATGAGGCATAGGAGAGTACATAACTATTATCCTAACTGGTCTCAAATAAAAACAACAAATGCTACCACGATTCCAAACACCGACACAACACACCAGAAACAATTCAAGCTATGCGACTAGCCTAGCTAGAGTATCTCGTTCAACACACGCTTGCCTGTCAGTTGTTGATCGATATGGAAAGCACGGGACTAGCCAGTCGCTGCCAACGTACTACGTACTACGTTTTCCACTAGTCTGACTAGTTGAATGTCTATATTTTGCTATGTTTAAAACAATTATAGTTCCATCGAATTAGATCGTCAATCGTGCCCAACGACACGATCTAAACAATTATAATTCCATCATATTGGGTTATCAACCGTGCTCAGCGACGCGATCTGAGCTGTCGGTGCCCCACTTGCTAATCCAATAGAAGCTAGAAAGGGTAGGGAGCGACGTGATCTGAGCTGTCGGTGTTTCATTCGCTAATCCAATGTACGGACGCTAAAAAAGATAATTAAAAGACAACAATAAAGATATTGTGCACTAATAGCTAACTTTAATTTACTTGGCCAAATCAAATAAAGTTGCACACTTTAGTTTACTTGGCCAAATCAAATAAAGTTACACACGCCGATGCGTCGTCCAGGTCTCCGAGATTGCACCAAACCCTGCAAACGCACCGGTCGGCGGGACCAGCGACACTGCCTAATCACTCGCACTCTTTTGACGACTTTTCCCCGGTCTTTTCAGCAGAGCAGACGTCGCGCGCGATTCTTTGTGCATCGCGCGCGAGATCTCCCCCGCGCCGGATCGAAACAACCGGCGCCGCACACCGGTTTGCGGCTGCTTGCGGGGCTTCGCCACGTGATGGAAAACGACCTCTGTACTGATGCTCCGTTTAGGATATCGACGTCTTTCGAGTTGAAACTTTAACCATCAATTCATATAAAAATATATTTTTTATATATAAATAATTACGTATTATTGAAATTATATTTCATGATGATCTATTAATATCAATTTTATATTATTAGTCTAGATAATTCTTTATATATCGGTGATGAAATCTAAAAATATTTAATTAGCACAAATTCTAGAACGACTTGTATTTTGACACCGGACAGAATCGTGTTTCCACAGTCCTCGGCTAGCTAGCTTGTTGTTAGCTACTAGGTAGTAAGTAGGCCTAACTTCTCAAATGTTGAAATTTTATGCTGCCACGTATTTGGTTAGAACGGTTTTTTCATGAAATCGATTTTGTGAATCGTGGACAACGCGTAGTTTTTCTTCTTCTTTCAAGACAAATTCCACTTTACGCTACAAAATTTCTAACATTTCAAGGCAGTTATTAATTGTATAGCCGGCGACGATAGACAGTAGTATCCCTTCGGAATAACTTTTTCCAAATGCCTCTTGCTGTCTATCACTTTGTTAGCGATATTTTGTCGCTTATTTGTTCTAACTATCTGGAAAGATTTGGATTATGCTAAAAACGCCATCAGCTATATATGAAAAATACTAAGTCTATCATTCACAAATAACAGTCGCGAAATTTTTTTTGAATATTTAGTTGGCATAGGCCTTTCACCAGGCCATGCTTGATCTTTGGCATGTTATCCTTGGGCCCAATTTCTTCTCTCCAGCCCACATCACTTCCAACTGACAACTAGGACCCGATATATTATTCCATTATACTGTATGTGATACCACTCACTTCCTGTTGCAATGTTATTTGGTTTTCTACAACAAAAAAGAATGTCAGTATCTTGGATAGTACAACCTGATTTCAAAAAAGAATGGAAGAAAGATAGTACGTGCAACCGACTTATTCCATGGTCATTCCCAGTGCTTTGGTCGTATACTCATGCACTGGCAGATCCAGCATCCAGGTATTGAAAGATTCCAATTTTTTGAGTTTTAAAATCTTTTTAAGTAGTTTAGTACATTGAAAAATTCATCAAGTTTTATTTGAATTTGTTAAAGCTTAAATGCACTTTCAAATATCAAAATAATTTAATGTGGCTAATCTGGATATCAATTAATTTCAAAACTATTTTATTTGAGTTTTTTTTGTGCTTGGAAATATTTTCTAGCTTTTTTAAAAAAATTCTGAGTTCATTTGCTATTAATTTGCCATTTGAATCTTCTGGTATTTCTAAAATAGAAAATCTATTTAAAATACCAGGAATTCTTTTTTGCTTGAATTCCTTTGCTCACCCCATTCTTTTCTTTCTCCGACCCAATCCGCCTAGCCCAACCCACGCGCCGCAGCCCATCTCCGCTCCCGCTGTCGCTGACAGGTGGGTCAGGGTCGTCCCTGTTATCCTTGACTCGGACTTTCTCTCTCCCGCCGCGTCGTCGCCGTAGCTGACCCAACTCCGCCTCCTGGGGCTATTTAAAGCCCCGAGGATCTTCGTTTTTCGCACCCCAAGCTGCACCACATCTTTTGCGCTAGCCGCCTTTGCCCGAATCACCGCCGAGGAGCTGGAATCGCACGAAGAAGAAAATCACCATCGAAACCTTTGTCATCGATTTTTGCTGCCGTTGGTGTTCCCCATCCCTTCCCATTGCCTCTGTTGAGATCATAATGTTAAGATCTACACCGTCTGTCCCTTGTTTTCACTAGAACATCGCTGAAACTCCGATTCCGTTGAAGACCGTGCGTCGCCGCCGCTCAAATCTCGCTACCGGTCGACTCTGTCGTTCCCTTGCCTCCGCAGACCATTTGATGAGATCCCCATCACCTTAGCTACCCAATACGTGCCTCTGTTTGCGCCGCTGTGGCCCCCAAACGCTTGCGACCTTAGATTCCCGAGCCATTGCCTCTGTCGAGATGATGTGGAAGCCACGTGTCGCTACGTGTCAGCCATGTCAGCTCCACCTCAGCCTCGTGTCTACGTGTCAACCACATCAACGTCATGTCAGCCCCACCCGTACCCAAATCCTAAAGCTAAACCTAGTCTACCATAGACCTAGCCTCTAACATTTGGACCTCACATGTCAGTCCACTGTTCCATGGACCAGTGAGCCATAGACCCAGTCCATAGACCGAGGGTCCCACCTGTTAGTATCTGTCTCCTATTTTTAGGATTTTCTTTTATTTTCAAAATTCATTGCTGACATCACGCTGATGAAATATTTTAGAATTTCTTTAGAAAGAAAATTCTGAAAATTCAAAATAGTGTTTTCTTTTTCTTAGATTTAAATCTTTCGAGAGTCTGTTCTTCCTCATATGAACTCCGATTGAGCTCATTCAAGTTTCTAAATTCGTCTAAATTCAAGCCCTACCTTCCTATGATTTTTATTTAATTTTTGGAGTTTATTTGTTACTATATTTTGTATTTATTTTGAGTAGATGTTGAAACTTAGGGAGTTTTCGAGAAAGGAGAAGTTGATCAACCCCAAGATCAGTACCATGATCTTTTGTCACCCAAGCTTGATAATTATTATATGATATTATCATAGCACCAACGTGGGTTGGTTAGACACGAATAGTCTACTTAGCCATATAACAGGTTATTGATATCATTTTGAGTTGTAAATCTAAACTTGAATGAGTGGTTACGGAACAACTTTGTGTAAAAAATATGTGTTGTATGTTGTTAATCATTGATAGTATGCGATGCACTTAACCAACAGGGTGGAAAAAGACTTAGACCAAGGCAAGTGAAAGGAATGGGGATATGGTGGAACTCAGTGATTGAGAATTATGAACTGTGGAGATTTGGTTAGAAATTAGGTAGTCTCGCCTTGATCAATTAAAGACTTAACTTTATGTGCCATTGAATAGAGCCATAACTGTACGATCACATGCCTGGTATAGGACATGCCTAACTTAGTAAGCTAGAAATCTAGTCATTGACTACACAAGCATGTATGTTAGATTGTGTGCTAGGGGGTGAAGGTGTGTACTACCGTGGGCGAGTCACACTTTTGAGCGGTTCGCCATCTCCAGGTTCAACGATGTGTGTTAGACCAAAGCACTCTGTCACGGTTGTTATGACACCATGCACATCGGGAGGGTCAGTTGTCGAGATGAAGTTTCGAAAAGTTTTTGTTATGATTGCTGCTAGCTACACTGGTTATATCTTATGGGTAAAGTGAGTCTGCAGAGTGTTAATGAATCTATTCGAATAGTCACGTCCACAGTCATGGACATGCTCGGGGATTTCGCACGGGGTGTATTTTCATAAAAATAATTGGGAAGAGACATCTGTGTGATTAAACTCATATGGCGGTGTGAAAAAATTGATCAGGCTTCATGAGCTTTGTGAAAATACTTGTTAAACTATTATTGTTTATTTGTTTTAAATTTTAGTTTAAATCAATTATTCGTATTCAAGTGCAAGTGTTGCTGTTTTGCAAAATAACCATAGAAGCCATTTTCTTTGAAATAAGACATCATCTATAATTGCATTATGTGGTACAACTTGTTGAGTACTCGGAGTACTCATTCTTGCTACAATCATTCAACTGAAGTGGAGGAGTCTTTGCCTACTTTTCAGGAGAAATTTAACGAGGAGGGTGATCGCTAGGTCTTGATCCCAGTCAGTTCCCTGTGGCAAGTCGATGGGTTCCCGCTGAAGTTGTTTCTATTTCGCTACTGTCTATCTAATTAGTGCTCGCACTATGTGGCTCAATAATTAGGATTAAGTACATTGTTCATCCCTGAACTATTGAACTATTTTAATGTTTGTCCCTGAATTATAATACCGGATAAAACGCATACTCCAAGTGTCAATACCGTGCAAAAAAACCAACATTTATTCTTTCGAGCACTATGTGGCTCAATAATTAGGATTAAGTACATTGTTCATCCCCTTGATTTTAACTATTTCATGCCATGTGGAGAAAAAATTCCCATGCCAGGTGAGCGCGCTGTCGCCGACCAGTGTCATCGCGCAGGTCCCTAGAGAACGCCGTCGGTGAGCTTCGCACCGTGGTGTCCTGCCTATGCATGTCTGAGGAGCTGGTCGAGTCAAAGAAGCCGGTCCTTAGGATTGAGCAGCTCTGGTGCGAGGCCGATGCCGTCTAGCAGGCTTTCTTCTGCGCACTGGCGAAGCCCACTGTGATAAATGGCTTCGTGGAGATTCTCTTCAACTCTGTCAGCGCGCAGGTCCCACAGGTGGCCATCTTCCTCTTGGCTGAGCTTGCTTCCCGGGACGCCACCGTCATGCGGACACTGACTAGGGTGGACTCCGACGTGGACTGCCTGGTTGTGCTGTTCAAGAAAGGGCTACTGGATACCGTCGTGCTCATCTACCTCCTATCTCCTTCGCCGGAGTAGCTCGTTGAGATGGACATGGCCAACGTGCTGGTCTCCACCATCCAGCGAGGTGACGAGGACGCGCTGAAGATGCGCGTCAAGCCGAAGGCCACATCAGTTATCCTTCTGAGCCAGATTATTGGGGAAGGCGGCCAGGGCAGCACGTCGCTGGTGTCGAGGTCTGCACTGGTGTCTGAGAGGCTTGTGAGTAGTGTGGTTGTGAGCTTGTGGGCTGAGTAGGTCGGGGAGAGGGTGGCTGCCGTGAGGATACTGCTGAGGTGCATCGGGGAGGACAGCCACAAACAGAGTAGCATTGTATAAAAGTCGACGCTGGGTGCCGTTGAAGGGATCGCGACAATGCTACGATAGCACAAACAAAAATTTACCGCGCAATCAAGGAACCACCGCTAGTAATAGATCATGAAATTACCGCTAGACGCGCCGACTCGTAGCGGAAGTAGAGTCGTTGTAGCGAGTTGATGCAGTCGTAGTCGATACTCACAACGCGTCTCCTCCTTCGAGTGGTCGTACTTGAGTTGCGGATCGTCCTAGTGCTGAGCTTCGCAACAACACCTCCGAGGTATCCACACGTACGGGACAGGATCACCACGCGCTGGAGTGCTAGCACCGGCAGCGTGGTTGAGAAGGGGTGGCTATTACGGTTTTGAGAGTTCTTCCAAAGATCATCCCCCCTCACCCCATGCCACCGCCTCTCTTTATATAGGCATCCTTGATGGGGTCTCGACCTTGAGGCCCATTAGGAATTCGTGGCCTATACGAATTCGGATCACCATCCAAAACAGATCCTAGCCCTTTAAGTGTGCGACCCTACATGTTCATGTGTAATCGATTATGATTCAGAAACTCTTTTCCGACCACCAGTCGTTAGCGGTACCTAGCAGCACATAACGATTCCCAAACACACGTTGAATATCAGACGAACCTTAATGTAATATGATCTATGACCAGGTCCTCGTCACTTACGACTAGTTCGTATCTCTATACGACCAGGTTGTATTTGGTCACGACCAGTTCGTAACTCCTTACGACCTGATTCTTACCATTATGTGATTACGTTCGACCAGTCTACGACCAGCTCGTATCTTCATACGACTAGTCCGTAACTGATCGAACTAAGCGACCTACTCATGCATTCTCCCTTTCCTTCATGATGTCTGGTTGAACTCCAGGTGAGAAGATGTGTCATCCATGGACTATTCAATACTTTCTCGATCAAGTGTCGGATAACTTCATGTGGTCGACACTTCGACCACTAGTGGTATGGCCATGCACTTTCTTTATTCGATCACCACGGGGGGCCCAGAGACATCTCTCCTGTTATGTTAGGAGGGGCAAATCCCATTTCGACCAGTCACATCCCTCCGCATGTTTCATAGTATACCCGAAAGCTACCTTTATAACTACCCAGTTACGAGTAGCGTTTGGCAACCCCTAAGAGTGTTATTACACATGTAGGGAACCATGCTGATCTCAGGTCTAAGTATTATACATCATCATTACTTGAGACCAACTAAGGACACATAGATTCATAACAATCGCAATAGTGTCTCAGTGATGGGTCTATCCAACCCCATGTTCTCTAACATGTGCTCACATTATTGATTCAATATCCCCATATTCATTCAAATGAACACAAATAAATTCAAATGAAAATTCAAATTAACTCCAAATTAAATAATTTTGGTTTAGTTAGCTAGATCTTGATTTTATACAAATTTATAAATTTGAATCACCTAAATCGGAGTTTGTATGAAGAAATCGAGCCTCTGGAAGTTTAAAACCTAAATTAAATCCTAAAATCGAATTTCGATTCCGAATTAAATTTCTAAAGGAAATTCCAATTATTGCGCACGATTCCCGACAACGATAATATTCACAGATGACATGTGGCCAACAGTCATGGTCGAGTCCACTGCGTTTCAAGTCCACGGTGACTTGGCTCACAGATCGAACGCTCGACGATTTTCTTTGGTTACGTTGCCTCTACAGCCGGCTACCACGTGGGCACGACTTAGCGCCACGCAGCATCCCATTCCGTGAGTGCGTTGATGGTGGAAGGTCTCCATGGCAGCAACTTGCGAGAGGCGCGTTCCAATGGACTGCCGACCGCATGGAGGCCAGACTTCTTTAGTCACGGGCAAAGATCGACGATCGTTAGATCGGATCCGCTCACCGCGACCGGCGTGGTTCAAGATGGTCGCACCGCTAAACCCGGTTGGTATGCGTTGGCGCTGAAGAGCCGTGCGATGTTCGAGGCTCGAGTTTGCACTTTCTTGGCACTAAGGCCGTTCATACATGCAATATCAGAGGGTCATCACCCCAGTTTACATGGCACATTAGATCAATCCCATATCATACCGACATGGCAAGAAGAGCCAATGCGGCGATCGGGAGGCGAGGGTGGAGAGTTGGGGCAAAAGCTGAGGTAAGGCGCACTCGTGCCCTTTATAGAGGCGAGGCGAGCGGAGGTGGAGATCTAAGGAGGTGGCAACGAATCGCTAGAGATGAGTGCGCATGCCTCTAGGAAGTTATGGAAGGGTAATGGCCGAGAGCAAGTTGCGGGTGAATACGAAGCTCTGCGATATACTTTGAATGCGAGGAAAGAGAGGAGAGAATCGGACTCATAGTATACCCGAAAGCTACCTTTATAACTACCCAGTTACGAGTAGCGTTTGGCAACCCCTAAGAGTGCTATTACACATGTAGGGAACCATGCTGATCTCAGGTCTAAGTATTATACATCATCATTACTTGAGACCAACTAATGACACATAGATTCATAACAATCGCAATAGTGTCTCAATGATGGGTCTATCCAACCCCATGTTCTCTAACATGTGCTCACATTATTGATTCAATATCCCCATATTCATAACCGGTGAAACATGGTCATCAATCAATACATGTGTTGATCATAGAGTCACTGGTGTTCCGACCAGTGACATCCGACCAAGGATACATTTAGAATGACATCATATAAGTTAAAGAGTTCCACTAACAAGTCACATACTTATTGATCTATAATCGATGATTCATTCAAGGAACACGATAACATATTATCAAAATCATGAACATAACAAAATATCATCATCTCTATGATTGCATCTAGGGCATATTTCCAACAGTCTCCCACTTGCACTAGATTCAATCATTTAAGTATCTAATACCGATAGCTCTTGTGTGCGCCTTATACTTTGGCTGTGAGGGAGGCTTAATCAACGAATCAGCAACATTTGAATCCGTATGAACTTTACATATCTTAACATCTCCTTTATCTACCAGTTCGCGAATGAGATGATAACCCCTGAGTATATGTTTGGACTTCTGATGGGGTCTAGGCTCCTTGGCCTGTGCAATGGCTCCATTATTGTCACAATAGTGATCCATTGGGCTCAAGGCACTCGGAACTACACCCAACTCAGCAGTTTCAGAAGCCGTAATGTACTCAGCCTCCGTCGTAGAATCAGCAACCATTTCTTGCTTGGAACTTTTCCAGCTCACTGCTCATCCATTCAAAATTAATACAAAACCAGATTGTGAACGATAATCATCTTTGTCGGTTTGGAAGCATGCATCGGTGTAACCCTTTACAACGAGCTAGTCATCACCGTCATAAATAAGGAACACATTCTTAGTTCTTCTCAAGTACTTAAGAATGTTTTTCACAGCTGTCCAATGACCTTCACCGGGAATAGCCTGGTATCTGCTCGTAACACTTAGAGCATATGATACATCTGGCCGGGTACAAATCATGGCATACATAATAGATCCAATGGCCGAAGCATATGGAATACTATTCATACGATCTCGCTCATCAATGGTCGAAGGACACTGACTCTTGCTAAGACTTATGCCATGTGACATAGGCAAGAACTCTTTCTTGGCATCATGCATGTTGAACCGATTCAACACCTTGTCAATATAAGTACTTTGGCTTAATCTAATTAGCCTTCTTGATCTATCTCTATAGATCTTTATTCCCAAGATATATGCTTCCTCTCCTAGGTCTTTCGTAGAAAAACTATTTTTCAATGATACCTTAATGGATTCCAGCATAGAAATGTCATTCCCAATCAATAATATATCATCGACATATAAGATTAGGATTACAAGTGAGCTCCCACTAACCTTCATGTAAACACAAGGTTCTTCTTTGTTTTTGACGAAACCAAACCTTTTGATTTCATCATCAAAACACAAATTCCAACTCCGAGATGCTAGCTTCAGCCCATAAATGGATTTTTAAAGTTTGCACACTTTACTAGCATTCTTTGGATCAACAAAACCTTCAGGTTGTGTCATGTGCACATCCTCACTTAGGTTTCCATTAAGGAAATTCATTTTGACATCCATTTGCCATATCTCATAGTCAAAATATGCAGCAATAGCTAGAATGATCCAAATAGATTTAAGCACCGCTACTGGTGAGAAAGTGTAGGACCGTAAAGGCGACTAGGGGGGGTGAATAGGCGCTTTCTCAACTTTCTCGCCTAAATCAAATACAACATGAACTTTACTCCTTTAGCTATGAAAGCTAAGAAGATCAGTAAGCGCACATTGGAAGCCTTGTGTTGGATTTGATAAACCCCTCAACCACACGACACAAATGGAGAAAAGAACTCACTGCTCGAATCGGCATGGCGGTCGACCAGGCTACAGCGGCGATCAAATCACCAATCAATGATCGGACCGGCTACTAATCTGGCGGTCGGACCGTTGGACATCGGTTCGACCGGCAGAAGATTAGCGGTGCGAAAAGCGGGCGGTCGGACCGCCGTTACAACCGGTCGACCGGTTCACCTCGATCTTGAAAATCAAGTCCAACTCCAAAACGAAATTTGATCCAACTTTTGATTCAACCAATGAAACTTGACCAAATTTCGAGCACACCTCCCTAATGAAATTAGAGACCTATTTCTAGCGACGATCCTTGGATCCACTCCGCAGAATCGATCTCTCAAGGTTTTACAAAGAAGTGCACAAACCCTAGAAATATGAAAATCTTGATTCAAGACTTGCTTGTGGGGGGTTGATGATCTAGATGACTCTAGGAGTATTCCCACACATCAAAGCAAGATAAAATAGGCCAAGGGACCAAGCATAAACCTTTGAATCAAGGAAGCACCAAAATCATCCAAAAGAGAGAAGAACACAAAGGGACAATTGATCTTTCAATTAAGCATCACAAGATTGTTTGATCACACTAGATGCTTACAAAGCCTCTCCACAAAGGAGGACAAGAGCTCACACAAGGAGCACACTCACAATCTCTCCAAACCCTAGTTCTCCTCTCCTCTCCTCCAAACCCTAGAAAAAGGAAGAAGGGGCCAAATGAATGCTTAAGAGGGTTTTCCATCTCCCCTTTCTATTTATACTAGAGACCTAGGGTTTCACTTTTGGGACCCAAATACAGATGGGACCCACACACACATAACTATTGAAGCAATCGCCTGCTTCACCACGTGTAGGTTGATCAGCGGTTCTCATCACGTCGCCAAGCCTCTCTTGTCCGAATCCCATCGGAACCTCCCAGAGACTCGCACCGATATCCGCACCACCTGATCCAACCGGTGCACGAACTACCCGCTCGATCCATCTTGCCCATCTCGCACCATGCTTGTGTCACACGACCTCACCCAGATCCATGATCGCTCGACCTCACTCGCAAGCGTAGTCCCGATCCACTCACCGCTGACGCCGTTGACTGCAAGCCACCGCACAAAGAATAGACAAACAAACCGTTTCCGGGAACAAGTTCTTCACAACTTGACCCACGTTAGCTCCGCAATGCAATATACAACAATAAAGCATTGAAGTTCATACAATAAACACAATCAACACAACTCAATGCAAACTTGGCTACCTCCAAGTCATCGGCGGTCTGACCGCCCCACAAGGCCGGTCCGACCGATTTCAGGCCGGTCCGACCGATCTCACAACGGCGGTCGGACCGCCCGAAAAGACTTAGCCAAATTTCCAGCGTGAAAATCCGAAACCTTCTGGAATTTTCAACTCAATAGAACTTTTGACTGGGAGCTCCAAAAATGATGTGACCACATCCAGGAGACTCCCCTCACTTGCCTACACAACCTATTTTTGGCTCAGCTCCAAAAACCACTTTTCAATTTACCGGTCGGACCGGCCAGCATGGCCGGTCGGACCTCTCCACGGGCGGTCTGACCGCCCGACACAACCGATCGATCACCGTGGTCCGACAAATTTTGGAGCAAACCCGAAAACGCGAGATTTTGCAAACCAACAACGCCATTGCCAATTGACTCATCATCCTGAGATCGTGCACATATCCTTCACGATATCCACAATCTCCCTTGATGAACACATTGGCAATTTCAAGAAAATGTGGTTTTTCAAATGAAAAGTAAAAACTTCGTTGCAGATAAAGGCACAACTTGGTCCATAAGCAAGAAATAGCCTAGGAACCGACCAAGCTGGCTTCAGAATAGTATAAGCAAGTGAGATAAGGCAATGAAAGCACCAAAGGATTCAATTTCCAGAAAGTAGCTAAAAATCTCACTTAGGTCCAAATGAAAGACAATTGTTCTATTTTGACCTTTGATCATTGTGAGTCTTCTTCAATTGCAAATGAAATCAGGAAAAAGCAATAGAACCACGAGACTTAACTCACTATGATCACAAATTTTCAAAATTTTCAAAAGGTTTAATTTTTTTATTTTATGAAGTTCTTTTATATTAAACCTTAAGTATGAAACCAAAAGCTCCAAATAGCATTTTCTTCACAATCTTTCTCCCCCTTTGACAATGAATTCATCAAGATGCATGGGAAAAGAAAGAGCATGAAGGAATGACTTTATTTTGAACTTTAGTAAAAAGGAGCCATAACCATTATACATGTAGACAGTATAAGTATTATACCAAGCCATAAAAAGAGTAGACGCTATATTCAATCATGGCAAAACATGTACTGCAAAGCTAAAACCAAGATAGCAGTTATCTGAGATTAACAGAATTAAAACCATGAAAGGTTGCTCAATATCATAGTTTTACTAACAGCAACCACAAATGAGTCAAGCCATGTCTATAAGTAAAAAGAGTCTCAAAACAAGAACTGAGGTATTTTGAGCATTAAGAGTACACTTTTGAAGCAAAACTCAAGCACTTAGCCTTTTTGAGCATTTTCCTAAAAAGATTTTTTTTTACTGTGCTAAATCTCAAGCCTTGCCGCGACCATCTCAAGCGATAAGCTTAAAAGAATGATCTAGGTCATCCAAAACTCCCCCTGAGTTCATGCCTAGTGCAATGGCAAGCCGTCTCATGAGAAAGGATTGGTGAGATCGCTTTTTCGCACGTAAAATCTCATTTTTCATTTGCTTGACTTAAGAAGATAATAAACTCATTTTTCATCTCAAAATAAGTTCAAGACTCAATTCAACCTATTTGACATGGCAAGAATCATAAGAGGATCACTAGAGCAAAACTAGTCACAAGATCCAACAAGACATGATTTGATTCGAATTGCTCACATATACAAAGCTAGCAAGGCAAAAGCTAAAGCTAGAATGATCCAAATAGATTTAAGCACCGCATCGGTGAGAAAGTGTAGGACCGTAAAGGCGACTAGGGGGTGAATAGGCGCTTTCTCAACTTTCTCGCCTAAATCAAATACAACATGAACTTTACTCCTTTAGCTATGAAAGCTAAGAAGATCAGTAAGCGCACATTGGAAGCCTTGTGTTGGATTTGATAAACCCCTCAACCACACGACACAAATGGAGAAAAGAACTCACTGCTCGAATCGGCATCTGGCGGTCTCGACTACAATCAATCAGTGTGGACCAGGCTATTAATGCGGTGGACCGTTGGACATCGGTTCGACCGTAGCATTAGCGGTCGAAAGCGGCGTCGGACCGCACAGTACAACCGGTCGACCGGTTCATCCAATCAAAATCAAGTCCAACTCCAAAACGAAATTTGATCCAACTTTTGATTCAACCAATGAAACTTGACCAAATTTCGAGCACACCTCCTAATGAAATTAGAGACCTATTTCTAGCGACGATCCTTCGATCCACTCCAGAATCGATCTCTCAAGGTTTTATAAAGAAGTGCACAAACCCTAGAAATATGAAAATCTTGATTCAAGACTTGCTTGTGGGGTTGATGATCTAGATGACTCTAGGAGTATTCCCACACATCAAAGCAAGATAAAATAGGCCAAGGGACCAAGCATAAACCTTTGAATCAAGGAAGCACCAAAATCATCCAAAAGAGAGAAGAACACAAAGGGACAATTGATCTTTCAATTAAGCATCACAAGATTGTTTGATCACACTAGATGCTTACAAAGCCTCTCCACAAAGGAGGACAAGAGCTCACACAAGGAGCACACTCACAATCTCTCCAAACCCTAGTTCTCCTCTCTCTCCTCCAAACCCTAGAAAAGGAAGAAGGGCCAAATGAATGCTTAAGAGGGTTTTCCATCTCCCCTTTCTATTTATACTAGAGACCTAGGGTTTCACTTTTGGGACCCAAATACGATGGGACCCACACACATTTTGAACAAGAAGAGCCATAAAAGAAGTCTAGCAGACTATCACTTGATATGACAAGGTATAGGATATGAAATCAAGTCATACAAGGATAATGATCAAAGCTCCACTAATTTTATTACACAATGCAAGACAAATGAATTGAAACATGCATTATGATACAATGAATGCAAAAGAACAACTTCCCCTCAAAAGCAGCCCAATAGGACTAATAACCCTAACTCTCATAAGCAGCAAAGAAACGAGAAGAATCAAGAGCTTTAGTGAAAATATCCGCAAGTCGTTGCTCGACTCTACAAAGTGAAGCACAACATCACCTTTCTCAACATGGTCTCTAAGAAAATGAAATCGAATATCAATATGTTTAGTCCTCGAATGTTGCATCGGGTTTTTGGCAATATTAATTGCGAAGTGTTGTCACGTAAAAGAGGAACACTTCTCAAAGATAACCCATAGTCTCGCAGCGTGGATAAAATCCAGAGAACTCGAGAGCAACCATCGGCAAGCAGCCTACATACTCGGCCTCATCTGTGGATCAGGTAAACCAAGACTTTTCTAGAAGACCAAGAAACAAGAGATGTGCCCAAGAAATGACAAGTGCCGAAGTACTCTTCCTATCCACTCTACACCACTACCATGCCCGAGAGTGAACAAGGTTTTATCAACCATTCCCATTTTGAAATCATTTTCAAGCAAGAAACTCTTAAGCTCATACCAAGCTCTAGGAGCTTGTTTCAATCCATACTGAGGCTTTAGAGAGTTTAAACACATGGTTTGGAAATTTTGATTTTCAAAACCGGAGGTTGCTTGACAAAGACCTCTTCTTCTATGAAACCATTCAAGAAAGCACTTTTAACATCCATTTGAAAAAGCTTGAAACCCTTGGATGTTGCAAATGCTAAAAGAATGCGAATGGCTTTCAATCTAGCTACTGAGCAAAGGTCTCTTCAAAGTCTAAGCCCTCTACCGAGAATAACCTTGAGCTACTAGTCTAGCCTTATTGCGAACAACCAACCCATCCTCACTTTGTTTATTTTTAAAAATCCATTTTGTTCCAATAACATGAGAATCGAAGGCGCTCAACTAAAGTCCGACTTTGTTTCTTTCAAAATTCTCAAGCTCTTCATGCATGGCATTGACCCAAGAGGCATCGATAAAGCATGGGTGATATCTCGGGGTTCAAAAGAAGCGACAAAAGCGAATGTGCATGAGAATCGGGAGAATAAACCGAGCGAGTGACTCGCTTTGAAGATCCCCAATCATCACTCGTGGATGTTGTCGCAATGCGAAGAGGTGCTCTGGTGCGAAATGGCCTCTACCTCATGAGTTGTGGAGGTAGGAACAGAGCCACTCGATCGTCGTGGGGATAGGAGGAGGTCGCTCACCAAATCAAGTAGTAGTAGCAGGCTCTCCACCCCTCGTGAGGTAGCGGAGGATGGTTTGGTTCTTCATCCTCGAGTCATCATCGACGAAGATGCTTCCTTGAATTTCGTGAACCTGTACCAAGCATCGGGTCTAGTACTGTGACTAGCCTCATCAAAAGTGACTTCGCAAGTCTCAACAATTTTGTTAGTATCAACATTAAAAACACGATAGCCACGAGAATGAGCAGGATATACAAGAAATATGCCATCAAAGCATCTAGACTCAAATTTATCAAGGTTGCCATGTTTAAGAATGAAGCACTTGCAACCAAAAATCTTGAAATGAGAGACTTTGGGAGAATGACCAAATCTAAGCTCATAAGAGGTCTTTCCAACCACAGCATCTCAAGAAAACCCTATTGGAGATATAACAAGCAGAGAGATCGCCACTTCAAAATCTCCTAGGAGTAGAATGCTCATCTAACATAGTCCGAGCCATCTCTACAAGGGTTCTGTTCTTCCTTTCTACAACACCATTCTATTGGGAACTCTAGGAGAAGAAAACGATGCTCAATTCCCTATCGGCAGGTAAGGTAGAAAAGAAGAATTCTTGAACTCATCCCATTGTCACTCCTAATGGCTTTTAAAGCTCTAGGTATATCAACAAAGAATTCTAAGGACCAAATCTCTAAAGAATCCAAATGCTTCGTCCTTAGAAGTAGAAAATAAACCCATGAATACCGGAGTAATCATCCACAACCACCAAGACATACCATTTCCCACCATGATCAACTCTAGAAGGACCAACGTGTCTAAGTGAAGAAGCAGTCCCGTCCATCACCATTACCAAGGTAAGAGGTGGGTGGGAAGGACACCATCTTACCATGTCTACAGTGAGCATACAAGATCTCTAATGCCTTCACCTAGGCAAACCTCTAATCAAGTCCTTGCAACGACTCTAGACAAATGATCAAAGCCTATATGCCCAAGTCTACGATGCCACAAAACAAGGTCATGAGAATCAGAGGCTACAAGTCACCTAGGACTGGAAACAAGAGAATCTTAAATTAGCACAAAAGATCTTCTCAAACTGAGATCTTAAAAACAAGCTCACCCGAGGAATCTAGAACACTACACTCTCCACTTTTAAACCTCACTTCTAGACCCTCATCAAGTAGCCGAGAAAGATAGAAGATTATACCTCGACTTACTTACCAAAGCGACGTCTTTAAGCATGAACTTGTCGTTGACGCGACAGTGCCCTTTGCGATCGTCCTGTAGAAGCATCCCCAAAGGTAATCAATTCTTTGCGATGCACGTGTGAGGAGGAGAACCATCTAGAATCTCCGGTCATATGTCGAGAACACCCGAGTCCACAAGCCATATGTCCTCCTTCCTCGCACGACGGACCTAAAAGCACAATCAGAAACATCCGTGCCTCAAGATCAGTTAGTGATAAATGATCTAGGAATCCAAGATCGAGAAGCACGATGTTTGGGAGCAAGCAGATGAAACAAGAAACATGATCGGAATAAAATCATAAGGATGCACATGAGAACCACCTAGACCTCTCCAAACGATCTACCAAAAGATCGATACTCCCCTGCCTAGGTGCTACCCGTGGTCTCTCCTCACGATGTCCTAATCCAACACGCCTAGACCCACCAAAAGAGTCTACCAAGTTCTCTACAAATCTAGGCCTATATGTGTTGCGATAAACAGTGCCTAGCTCTAGAGACTACAATGGAGAAGGGACTCCTCTAATCCGCAAAATCAAGATAAAAAATGCTCGAATTGAAAGAGCGAAGAAGAAGAATACGAGTCCAAAGTCAAGCGTATCTTGAAGGTACCGAATATGCGACGTCATCGCTTGACGATGAGAAGCACGAGGAAGCTCGAAGCGAGCGCACGGACATCTGGCGAATTGTATGTCCGGCCTCGTATTTGTAAGATAGAGGAGGAGCCAATCATATCTTGCGGTACTCTTCCGGTCCACGGACTCTCCATCCTCATCGTGGTCCAAAGACGATGGTTGTAGCAATGGGAGTAGACATTGGCCTATCGCTTCCCATATTGAAGCGCCAAGAAGGTCCTTTGTATACTTACTCGTGAACGAAGGTGCCTTCTTTCGCTTGCTTGATTTGAAGCCAAGGAAGAATGTCACTCTCCCATCATGCTCATCTCGAACTCACCGCTCATAGAATCAAAACTGACACCAAAGCATGAGAAGAACCACCGAATATGATATCATCCACATAAATCTGAACCAACAAGAAATCACTGCCATGCCTGAGAGTGAACAAGGTTTTATCAACCATTCCCATTTTGAAATCATTTTCAAGCAAGAAACTCTTAAGCCTGTCATACCAAGCTCTAGGAGCTTGTTTCAATCCATACAGGGCTTTAGAGAGTTTAAACACATGGTTTGGGAATTTTTGATTTTCAAAACCAGGAGGTTGCTTGACAAAGACCTCTTCTTCTATGAAACCATTCAAGAAAGCACTTTTAACATCCATTTGAAAAAGCTTGAAACCCTTGGATGTTGCAAATGCTAAAAGAATGCGAATGGCTTTCAATCTAGCTACTGGAGCAAAGGTCTCTTCAAAGTCTAAGCCCTCTACCTGAGAATAACCTTGAGCTACTAGTCTAGCCTTATTGCGAACAACCAACCCATCCTCACTTTGTTTATTTTAAAAAAATCCATTTTGTTCCAATAACATGAGAATCAGAAGGTCGCTCAACTAAAGTCCAGACTTTGTTTCTTTCAAAATTCTCAAGCTCTTCATGCATGGCATTGACCCAAGAGGCATCAGATAAAGCATGGGTGATATCTCGGGGTTCAAAAGAAGCGACAAAAGCAGAATGTGCATGAGAATCAGGAGAAATAAACCTGGAGCGAGTGACTCGCTCTTGAAGATCCCCAATCATCGCTCGGTGGATGTTGTCATTTGAATGCGAAGAGGTGCTCCTGGTGCAGAAATGGCCTCTACCTCATGAGTTGTGGAGGTAGGAACAGAGCCACTCAGATCGTCGGTGGGGATAGGAGGAGGCTGCTCAGCTGAAACTGAAGTAGTAGTAGCAGGCTCTCCACCCCTCTCAGAGGTAGCTGGAGGATGGTTTGGTTCTTCATCCTCAGAGTCATCATCGACGAAGATGCTTCCTTGAATTTCAGGAACCTGTGTACCTGAAGCATCGGGTCTAGTACCAGGACTAGCCTCATCAAAAGTGACTTCGCAAGTCTCAACAATTTTGTTAGTATCAACATTAAAAACACGATAGCCACGAGAATGAGCAGGATATACAAGAAATATGCCATCAAAGCATCTAGACTCAAATTTATCAAGGTTGCCATGTTTAAGAATGAAGCACTTGCAACCAAAAATCTTGAAATGAGAGACTTTGGGAGAATGACCAAATCTAAGCTCATAAGAGGTCTTTCCAACCACAGACCTCAAGAAAACCCTATTGGAGATATAACAAGCAGTAGAGATCGCCTCAGCCCAAAATCTCCTAGGAGTAGAATGCTCATCTAACATAGTCCGAGCCATCTCTACAAGGGTTCTGTTCTTCCTTTCTACAACACCATTCTGCTGGGGAACTCTAGGAGAAGAAAACTGATGCTCAATTCCCCTATCAGTGCAGAAGGTAGAAAAAGAAGAATTCTTGAACTCTATCCCATTGTCACTCCTAATGGCTTTTAAAGCTCCAGGTATATCAACAGCAATTCTAAGGACCAAATCTCTAAAGAATCCAAATGCTTCGTCCTTAGAAGCGAGAAAATAAACCCATGAATACCTAGAGTAATCATCCACAACCACCAGCACATACCATTTCCCACCAGCTGACTGAACTCTAGAAGGACCAACTGTGTCTAAGTGAAGAAGTCATCCCGGTCCATCACCATTACCAAGGTAAGAGGTGGGTGGAAAGCAGACACCATCTTACCATGTCTACAGGGCGAGCATACAAGATCTCTAACAGCCTTCAGCCTAGGCAAACCTCTAATCAAGTCCTTGCAACTGACTCTAGACAAATGATCAAAGCCTATATGCCCAAGTCTACGATGCCACAAAACAAGGTCATGAGAATCAGAGGCTACAAGTCACCTAGGACTGGAAACAAAAGAGATACTGAAATTAGCACAAAAGATCTTCTCAAATCTGGAGATCTTAAAAACAAGCTCACCCGAGGAATCTAGAACACTACACTCTCCACTTTTAAACCTCACTTCTAGACCCTCATCAAGTAGCTGAGAAACAGATAGAAGATTATACCTCAGCTTACTTACCAAAGCGACGTCTTTAAGCATGAACTTGTCGTTGACGCGCACAGTGCCCTTTGCAGTCCACGGCCCGGTAGAAGCATCCCCAAAGGTAATCAATTCTTTGCCGGATGCACGTGTGAGGGAGGAGAACCATCTAGAATCTCCGGTCATATGTCGAGAACACCCGGAGTCCACAAGCCATATGTCCTCCTTCCTCGCACGACGGACCTAAAAAGCACAATCAGAAAACATCCGTGCCTCAGTACTGGGGTTAGTGATAAATGATCTAGGAATCCAGTACTGAGAAGCACGATGTCTGGGAGCAGCAGTAGAAACAGCAGAAACATGATCAGGAATAAAATCATAAGGATGCACATGAGAACCACCTAGACCTCTCCGAAACGATCTACCAAAAGATCGATACTCCCCCTGTCTAGGTGCTACCCGTGGTCTCTCCTCACGATGTCCTAATCCAACACGCTGCCTAGACCCACCAAAAGAGTCTACCAAGTTCTCTACAAATCTAGGCCTATATGTGTTGCGATAAACAGGCTGCCTAGCTCTAGAGACTACAGCTGGAGAAGGGACTCCTCTAATGGATCTCAGGACGCTCATCCTCTCTTTTCTCTCAAGTTTTGCTCTCCTAAGGTAACTCAACAAGATGGCCTTCTTTCTTGCAGAAGGTGCAATGGTATCGACCTTTGAGAGGTCTATCTGAGAATGAGTGAAAGCACCTTTCTTGCCGTAAAGAGTTTGAGCAAAACCAATGGATTTGAAAACAACCCTGATGGCTTAGGAGGTTCTAGCTCAAATGCAGACCATTCTTCACAACTCTAGCAATCCTAGGTGGGTTTTTCTTGGAATGCTCTAGGGGATTGAAACCTAGACCACTATTTTTCACGCTCACCTTGGATTGATCAAGAATCATGTTGAGTTTCTTTTTCCCACTTGAAAACTTCTCAAGAGTCACCTTGAGGTAATCATTCTCTTTAATTAAACCTTCACATCTAGTGCACTTGCTAGACTTGATTACCTCATTACGCTTACTCTTAAGAAGGGCCACTTCCACTTTGAAGGCCTCACAAGACACACAATAGGATTCCTTAATCCTATTCAATCGCTCCTTAAATTTGACTCTAAATGCCTCTTGAATCGATTAATCATGGTTTCAACTTCAAAGATTCAAAACACAAGAGTTAGAGTCAATAACTTTCTTAGAAGCAGTAAAAGACAGGGATCTTTCAATTTTAGACTTTTCTTCAAGAGTCTTGTTTAAGGCTTCAATCTCAATTGTAAGCTTGGGACAATTTTCACAAGATGCAACTCTAGAGTAAACCAAAGATTTCGTCATCTCTTGCATCTTAATCCTATTATTCTTACAATGAGAGCATGTGTGACTAGCATCAAATTTTGCAATTCTTTTAAAGAGCTATCCAGCTTTAATTCTAGCAAAGCACACTTTGAGCAAGTTAAAGGGATAGCTTCCATGGCAGTCACATCAAGTGAAATGGCATCTAAGCAAGCAGAACTAGACTTGAGAGATTCTAGTTCATCGAGAGAATCTTTTAGTTGATTAGTAACAGAGGAATGAGCAGATTTCAAGCTTGTCAAATCTTTAAGCAAGCTGGTGCAGGAATCACAAATATCATCAGGATTAATAGATTTCAGCCTAACAACTTCTAGGTTCAAATTATCAATCATAATGTCCTGCTTCTTAATCATTTTTACTTGCTTATGCAATTTCTGTTCAGCAAGCACTAAAGCCCTTTTCATGTTAGCAATAGAAGGGCATACCTCATGAGGATCACTAAAAGGATCCTCATCGTTGGAGGAGTCGCTGTCGTGGCTGTTCTTGGCCATGAAGCACATGCCTGTGAAGTCATGAGCCTTCTTCTTGCCACGAGGTCACTCTCGTCGTCCTCCGTTTCCGAGTCCACATCGCTCATGTTTACATTTTCTAGAGCGGCAAGGACCCGGCTGACAAACTTGCGATAGTTTGTCTTCTTGGGTTTTGCATCCCTCTCCTGGGGATGTCTTCGTGTCTCCTTCTCCTCCTTGCCCTTTAGCTTGGGGCACCTGGAGCAAATGTGGTTTGGCTCACCACATTCGAAGCACGTGATAGGTCCACTTCTCCTCCTATTCCTCACCTTGTTGTACGCTCTTGTGAATTTGGTGGATAGGAGGGCTAAGTCATCCTCGGGCAGTTTCTCAAGTTGCTCATCACTCAACGAATGTAAAGCAGATAATGAAAAGCCAGATGAGCTACAATCAAGAGACTCAGAAGAACAACCCTTGGATTTGTCGACCACTAAGGCCATCGACTCTGTCTTGGGGAGACGCGAGATAAAATCAATCTCATGCGTCTTCAACCTCGAGTAAAGCTTATCCATGGTAAGCTCACTCATGACAGTGTTGTCATTGATGGAAGTGATCTTCATTCCCCAGACCTTCACATCAAGAGCACCCAAAAGCTGGCGTGCATTTTCAGACTCAGAAAATACCAAGTCAACAGCGCGGAGATCATGAAGAATCTTAGAAAATCTACCCCACAGCTCATCCAAAGACTCACCAAGCCTTTGCTCGATCTTTGAGTATACTTTCTTGAGCTGGTTCTGTCTCACTTCCTTGATCGCAGTGGACCCTTCATGATAGTCACAAAGAGTCCGCCAGATCTCGTGAGCAGACCGCAGGTGAGCAACACGCTCAAACTCAGATCGACTAAGGCCTTGGATCAAATAATTCCGAGCCTTGCTGTTGGCCTCCACATCTGGAGTGATCATATCGTCATCGGCTGGCACGACATAAGGATTTTTCACCTTAAGCCAAATAGCGTGCCCTTGAGCCTCGATATATGCTTGCATACGAGCCTTCCAATATGCAAAGTCAACTCCATCAAAAATATGTGGCTTGGTTGAGTACTTGTCAGTCGCCATGGCTCCAAAGACCGGTTAAGATCTATGAAAAGAGCTAACCGGCTCTGATACCACTTGTAGGACCGTAAAGGCGACTAGGGGGGTGAATAGGCGCTTTCTCAACTTTCTCGCCTAAATCAAATACAACACGAACTTTACTCCTTTAGCTATGAAAGCTAAGAAGATCGATGAAGCACATTGGAAGCCTTGTGTTGGATTTGATAAACCCTCAACCACACAACACAAATGGAGAAAAGAACTCACTGCTCAATCTGGTATCTGGCAATCGACCGGCTACCACACAGGCGGTCCGACCGACGATCAATCGTGATCGGACCGGCTATTAATCGGCGGTCGGATCGTTGGACATCGGTTCGACTAAGAAGATACTAGCGGTTCGAAAGCGGGCGGTCGGACGCCGTTGCACAACCGGTCGACGGTTCACCGAAGATCAAAATCAAGTCCAACTCCAAAACGAAATTTGATCCAACTTTTGATTCAACCAATGAAACTTGACCAAATTTCGAGCACACCTCCCTAATGAAATTAGAGACCTATTTCTAGCGACGATCCTTCAGATCCACTCCGCAGAATCGATCTCTCAAGGTTTTACGAAAGAAGTGCACAAACCCTAGAAATATGAAAATCTTGATTCAAGACTTGCTTGTGGGGGGTTGATGATCTAGATGACTCTAGGAGTATTCCCACACATCAAAGCAAGATAAAATAGGCCAAGGGACCAAGCATAAACCTTTGAATCAAGGAAGCACCAAAATCATCCAAAAGAGAGAAGAACACAAAGGGGACAATTGATCTTTCAATTAAGCATCACAAGATTGTTTGATCACACTAGATGCTTACAAAGCCTCTCCACAAAGGAGGACAAGAGCTCACACAAGGAGCACACTCACAATCTCTCCAAACCCTAGTTCTCCTCTCCTCTCCTCCAAACCCTAGAAAAAGGAAGAAGGGGCCAAATGAATGCTTAAGAGGGTTTTCCATCTCCCCCCTTTCTATTTATACTAGAGACCTAGGGTTTCACTTTTGGGACCCAAATACAGATGGGACCCACACACACATAACTATTGAAGCAATCGCCTGCTTCACCACGTGTAGGTTGATCAGCGGTTCTCATCACGTCGCCAAGCCTCTCTTGTCCGAATCCCATCGGAACCTCCCAGAGACTCGCACCGATATCCGCACCACCTGATCCAACCAACTGTACCGAACTACCCGTTCGATCCATCTTGCCCATTCTGCACCATGCTTGTGTCACACGATCTCACCCAGATCCATGATCGTTTCGACCTCACCGCAAGCGTAGTCCCGATCCACCTCACCGCTGACGCCGCTGACTCGCAAGCCACCGCAAAGAATAGACAAACAAACCGTTTCCGGGAACAAGTTCTTCACAACTTGACCCACGTTAGCTCCGCAATGCAATATACAACAATAAAGCATTGAAGTTCATACAATAAACACAATCAACACAACTCAATGCAAACTTGGCTACCTCCAAGTCATCGGCGTCCGATCCAACGGCCCGAAGCCCCACAAGGTCCGTCCGATTTCAGCCGGTCCGACCGATTCACAACGGAGGTCGAACCGCCAAAAGACTTAGCAAATTTCAGCGTGAAAATTCGAAACCTTCTGGAATTTTCAACTCAATAGAACTTTTGACTGGGAGCTCCAAAAATGATATGACCACATCCAGGAGACTCTCCTCACTTGCCTACACAACCTATTTTTGGCTCAGCTCCAAAAACCACTTTTCAATTTACCGGTCGGACCGGCCAAGATGGCCGGCCGGATTTTCCACGGCGGTCCGACCGCCGACACAACCGGTCGATCACCGTGGTCCGACAAATTTGGAGCAAACCCGAAAACGCGAGATTTTGCAAACCAACAACGCCATTGCCAATTGACTCATCATCCTGAGATCGTGCACATATCCTTACGATATCCATAGAAAGTCTCATCGAGTTAACTCCTTGAACTTGTCGAAACCCTTTTGCAACAAGTCGAGCTTTATGAATGTGAACATTCTCATCCATATCAATCTTTTTCATATAGATCCATTTGCACTCAATGGTTTTAACACCATCAAGTGGATCGACTAGGTTCCAAACCTCATTGACACTCATGGAGTCTATCTCGGACTTCGTGGCTCCAAGCCATGTTTCAGAGTCTGGGTCCATCATCGCTTCCTTATAAGTTTTAGACTCATCATTATTCAACAATAATACGTCATGCCCATACCTTATAGGCAATTGACGTGACCTTTTAGATCTATGTGGGGCTAATGCCTCATCTGCAGGTTCAACAACACTTTGTTCATCCGGTAGAGGTTCGGTAGGAGTTGAAACACTCTCAGATGTTTTCCGAACTTCTTCGTGTTGCATCTTTCTCATACTAACTCCTTTTGAAAGAAACTCTTTCTCTAAAAAAACACCATTTCGGGCAACAAAAACTTTGCCCTCCTCTTGATTGTAGCAATAATGTCCTTTGGTTTCCCTAGGATATCCTATGAAGAAGCATTTGTCTGATTTGGGTGTGAGTTTGTCAGATGTCAAACGTTTAACATAGACATCACATCCCCAAATCTTTAGAAAAGAAAAACTGGGACTCTTCCCATTCCATATATCATATGGTGTCTTATCCATTAATTTAGATGGTACCCTAATTAAAGTGAAAGCGGCAGGTTATAGAGCGTAACCCAAAAAATACAATGGCAGATCTGATTGGCTCATCAATGAAGAAGGTGTTTGCTAGTGTGGACGCCTAGGTGCCACGAGAAAAGGTTTCATTTTTCCACGTGGCATGAAAAAGCCCTCAAAAATAATAAATGACGGTTTTCACACGGTATTGACACTTGGAGTATGTGTTTTATCCGATATTACAATTCAGGGGCGAACATTAAACTAGGTCAAGAGTCCAGGGATGAACAATGTACTTAATCCTAATAATTATAAACTCGACCATAAGGTCACAACCGTTATTTAATAATCAAATTAGCCATTTATCTGTAAATTCGTCTTATGTAGAATGATATTCATCTATGTTGATACTTTGTGCACTACCATGGTGCTAGACTAGTGCATTTTACACAGAGGGTCCAGATTTGCATATTTAGGTCCCGACAGGTATGCTAGGTAAGCAGCTCTGGTAGTACTGGGAGGCTACCATGGAAATGGAGGCATGGTCATGGAGGACCTGGGAGACGAAAGCTGTACAGAAGAAGGGAGGAAATGGGAGGAAGATTAACAGAGGGGCAACTCGCACTTGGTCTTGGCTTACTGGGCAACTAAGGCGTATTTAGAGCTGGGAATTGAGCATGGCAAGGGCACGACGGGCCATGGCGGCACAACACAGTGAGCTCTTCGAGCGGCATGACATGATGCCACGCAGGCCGTCATTGGGCCTTGTTGGCACGGGCACGATACACAACACTTGTAGCTTGTCCACCGTTGCTGTGCGCTGACCCTCCTCCGCCCACCACGGTCGCCTCCGCGCGCCTCTGCCAGCCTTGCCGCCCCCGCCGTGTCGTTTTGCCGCCACACCACTTTGCTGTCGGGTCCTTGGTGCTTGGAGGGAGGGAGGCGGCTGTAACATCCCAAAATTTGAGTTTTCAAAAATCTTGTGTATATTAGGTCCTTGAAAAATTCCACCAATTTTCCTTATGTTAATAAAGCTTAAATGGGACATTCTGAATTTTAAACTATTTAATTTGACAAATGTAAAAATCAATTACATGAAAATTTTCCAAGAATTGTTTTTGAATTTTCTTGGATTGTTCGTAGTTCGTTTGCTATTTATTTGGCCTCTTTTGAATTTTCAGCCTTTTCTAAATAACTAAATCAAATTCTTTTTTATTTTTCCTTTGTGGGCCGAATTTGTTCGGCCCATCTCTATTTTCTATCTCTTACGCCGTCTTGTTCCTCGGTTTCACCCCAACCTAGTCCCGTTCCACCGCCCGCCAACCTTCTTCACCGCCGGGCCCACTTGCCAGCCGACCAAGCACGCTAGCCCCACCCGCAGCCACAACCGCCTCCACTTGACTCTACTGTATCAATGCACGCCCAGGACTCACCGCACCGCCGTTTCGACGTTCATGATGTGTACGTTTTCCGTGCCATAAATAGCCGCCCCGTGCACACCCACCTTGCCTCCTCCCGCCGCCTTCAATGCCCTAGTTGTCGCCACCCAGGACATCGCCAATCGTTGCTGCTCTAGTCGTCTTCTCCAAACCAGGCGCCGCACCTTCGTCGTCGTTCTCCACCAACAAAGCCCCTCAAACCACCCCGTTCGCATCACTGGAGCCGCTTAGTCCTCCTCTGACGTGTGCCGTCACTAGTGGAAGCTCCCAAGCCTCCTAGCTTCGGTGTGATGCGACAGTGGGTGTCCCGATCTTTTGATGAGAAGGATAATTCGATTTGAGGAGATGACTCTCACGATTCAGTTACCAATCATACACGATCAATATGTCTGGCAATCAATATGCCTGGCAATCACTGAACCAACTCTAAGATTGTTATCAACCTTTCTAGAAAGCACGATCGACTTGATCATGAAGATCAATTCATGTATGCAATCGAAGAATAAGCAAGAACAAGACAATAAGCAATATAAAATTGCAAATAGGATTGAAATACTCAATATGATGGGATTCCGAAGTGGTATTCAAGGTTGGTCTAGTCGACACAAGCTAATACACGAAGTTGTAATGTAGTTAACTTTTAAGTAAACAAAATCGATCGAACCCTAAGGATGGCGGCCACTATGTATAGGAGGAAGAGGAGAAGGTAGGGGTGGTGGTACTGTTCATGCATGAACAGTACCTACGTGAACAATATAGGCCTAGGGTTTCTATCCGAATTACAAGGCCCACGGGCCCAAGTGAAGGTGCGATGTATTATTTTGGCGATTGTAGTGCACTCATAAGGAATTTGGAGGTAGAGCTGGATCCGTTGGGAAGAGGACGAGATAATCTTTCCATCAAGTACTCGTGGACCTCCAACGGACTCCGCATGTGAAAGCTTTGCACGTTTAAAGTTGGTGCTATCACCGGAGGCTGAATTGGATTCCAAAACGTGTTTAGCTTGAACTCTTGCTTGGCTTGGACAAAAAGTGACGTGGTGCTACACAAATATTCATTTTCATCCTTAGGTAGCATCATATAGTTCATATAATATAAAGACACTCCTAAAACGAGCCCACCTGATAATTTAAGTGAAGTGTACGGGCTTTTGTAATTGGAACAACAAGCATAACAAATATGGTTGTATCCATAGGGGTTATGTCCTCATCATCATCCCTTTCTTGACAACAAAGCCAACCTCGGCTTTTAATAAACTAAAAATAGGGCAACAAAGAAGCCAAGGTGTATGCATGGTATATGTATATGTTATCCGGTTTAACGGTTCTTCGTTGTTACACAATTAATGTTATAAAACAGCAGCGATCATAAAAACTCATTGTATTATCACCCTAAGAATAATCATATATGTTAATGAGCAAAATAAAATTTCTCACACAGCAATGATTGCAACTAGTTTTGCAAATGTAAGTGAAGCATTTATGCAATTTAAATCTCTGAAGTTATAAACATATGGGTAAATCTACAACTTTTGGAATCAAACAAATTTCATCCTTATAATCAGATTTCAATCGAGCAATAGAAAATTCATCTAGTAAGGGTGAAAATATTTATAAGTTCTTTCATACTTCAACATCATTAGGCAAATTATCAATACTAGATGGTGCAATAAGATATGAACACATAGGGATTGAATGATCACCAAATTTTATTTTTCTCTCATAATGAACAAGATTTAGTACACAAGAATTGTTGTTCAAAACAACAAGCTTCAATTCATCCATGTGATCACAAGTTCTGCGTATTCGATATACAAGAAATTGATTGTTTACACCATAATCTCCAATCAAATTAAACTTATATACAAGAGTGTAGGCACTAAACAAGGATTTTGAATATGCAATTACATAAACTTTATCCATAGTATGTGACAATTTCATAGGGGTCCAACATTATGTAACATAAAGATTGAGCACGAGAAATTCTAGTCCAAATTTCTTTATGCCTAACCAATTCCACCTGATCATTATATGTGATTAACTCATCACATGACTCACTCAAAACAACAGATAATTCAATTATTTTATCACATGGTGCACTCAAGTCAATGCAGTATGAATTCTCTACTTGAAATATGTGCATATTAGAATTATTGTCCCCTAATGTTTTGCTCTAAAATAGCATGAACGATGGATAATTGTAGTTCTTCACAAGTATACTCACCTTGAGTGAGGATAGCACCATGATCTTTACATTTTTACTCTCCTTAGATGATGTAGGTGCATCCATCTCCTTATCTTCCTTCTCAACCAATGGAGCCGGCGGTTCAATCAACTCGTTCTCCTCTTCGGTACAGTTCTCAACTTCCTGGAAGTTGTTAGTTACAGAAAAAGACACAAACATAGGTTTGTTCCTATGTTTCCTATCATCAAGTATTCTCAATTTCTCCTCAATCTGACGTTCAACCTTACAGGCAAGTATAAAAAAATGAGAGAGAGAACCATATTCTTTATGAACAAGAAGGCTCCGAATTGCTTGATTAAGCTCACTTAAGAATCTATTCTCTGTAGCTTCAGCTTATTCTTTTAAGCCACAACGCAACAAACGAGGTTTCAATTCATAATAGTATTCTCTTACAGTTCTACTGCCTTTTTTGAAGCGTTGTAATCTAGCTAACAAATAATCAACATGGTATTTAGGAACGAATTCATCTCGCAAAAGTTTCTTTAGTGCATGCCAAGTTTGAGGCACACTTCCATGTCTACTTAAATATTTCCACCAAAGTATTGCATCCTCAACAAAAATACTAGTGGCAGCTCTAATCTTTTGCCTATCAAACCAATCATAATATCCAAAAAAAAATTTGTCTAATGCTATCTCCCAGTCAACATAGGCATCGGGATCGAATTTACCAGAAAAGGATGGCAAAGTGAGTTTAGTCTATAGACCGATGACCCACTTGTTAATCACTCCTTTTTTGAAATTATTTTAATTTTTGAAAATCCAAAATTTCCAGTGAGTCCCACATGTCATACACTCAGCCTATTTTCTAAATTTTCGAAAATAAATATTCTCGTGAATATCCCATTGGCCTCACGTGTCGGTATCTTATTTTCTCTCCCTTTTCTTTTTCAAAATTTTTCATTCTGATCAAACTTCCGAGAACTCGTTCTTCCTCATATGAACTCCGATTGAATCCATTCAAGCTTCTAAATTCATCTAAATCAAGTCCTACCTTATTGTACCATTCAATTTCAATTCACCCGCCTTGCCGCCCCGCCATGCCATTTTGCCGCCAGACCATTTTGTTGCCTTGTCCATGGTGCTTGGAGGGAGGGAGGCAGCTGTAACATCCCAAAATTTGAGTTTTCAAAAATATTTTATGTATATTAGGTCCCTAAAAAATTCCACCAATTTTGCTTGAGTTAATAAAGCTTAAATGGGGCATTTTGAAATTTAAACTATTTAATTTGACAAATGTAAACATCAATTACATGAAAATTTCCAAGGAAATTTTTGTAAATTTTCTTGGATTTTTCATAGTTTGTTTGCTATTTATTTAGCCTCTTTTGAATTTTTATCCTTTTCTAAATACCTAAATCAAATTCTTTTTTATTTTTCCTTCGTGGGCCGAATTCATTTGGACCATCTCTATTTGCTCTCTCTTGGGCCTTCTTCCCTGGTTCCACCCCGGCCTGCCCCGTTCCACCGCTCGCCAACCTGCTTCACAGCCGGGCCCACATGCCAGCCTCCGCAACACGCTAGCCCCACCCTCAGCCACAACCGCCTCCACCTGGACTCTGCTATAGCCATGCACGCCCAGGACTCACCGCGCCACCGTTCTGACGTCCTTGCCATGCACGTTTTCCGTGCCATAAGTAGTCGCTCCGTGCGCACCCGCCTTGCCTCCTCTCGCCGCCTTCGATGCCCTAGTTACCACCGCCCCGGACATCGCCGATCGTCGCTGCTCCAGTTGTCTTCTCCAACCCCGGTGCCGAACCTTCGTCGTCGTTGTCCACCGACAAAGCCCCTCAAGCCACCCTGTCCGCGTCACCGGAGTCGCTTAGTCCTCCTTCGACGTGTGCCGCGATCGGTGGAAGCTCCTAAGCCTCCTAGCCCCGTCGCCAACTCATTATCTTTTGCCTCCTACCATATCCGCCACCCCGCAAATGCCTCCGCCATGTTCCTCGCTTCACTAGTGAGTTTCTCATAAAATCTTTGATGTCATCTCATGTTCCACTTCCCGATCTACGATTCCCATCTTTTGATTTCGTGTTTTGTCCATTGTGCACTAAGATCATCTTCTTCTCGCTCTTTTCCAGCCGCCGCCCTTCGTCGGTCGATTGTGTCGCCACCAGTGATCTCTACCTTCATCTTCACCACTTTCTTCATCCCCACAACACGTTCTATGTTGTGCTTCCCTTAAGTTCCCCAGAGATTCGCCGTAGCTCCCTCGTCGCTGTGCTTCCATTAGACGTTGACGTTCCAGAATCGTCTGTATGAGCTAAAGGTCAAAGAAGTAGAAGATTGAAGATAAATGAGCACATACATTGCTATAGAAAGGCAAGTTGTACCATTGAGCTTGTTGAACCCAGTTTTCCAAAATTACTTTGATTCAAACTATTGCATGTTATTTTAAGTATTTAATTCTTTAAATGTTTTGGGATTAGTTATACACCTACTTCATTATATCCACCTTGCTCATTGTATTATTTTGTTCTTTTGTCACCCTAGCTTGGTTAATTATTAGTTGATATTGATATCATTTTGAGTTGCAAATCTAAACTTGACTAAGTGAATATGGAATACTTTGTGGAAACTTGTGTGAAGTATGTTGTCACTGGTTGATGGCATGTGTTGCACTTAACAAATAGGGTGGAAAAAGATTTAGACCGAGGCAAGTTGATGGAACCGTGATATGGTGGAGCTATGTGCATTTGGGCAAATATGAATGTGGTAATTGGTAGTAGTTTGGTATTCTCACCTTGGTCAATTAAGAACTTAAGTTTGTACACCATTGAACTGAGCCATAACTATACAACCACATGCCTGGTATGGGACATGCCTAACTTAATAAGTTATGGAGTTTTGACAATTGTTACTCAAGCATGTAGGCTAGACTGTGTGCTAGGGTAGAGGTGTGATTCCATCTCTATGGTGAGAAGTATTTATGAGCGGGTCGCCGTGTCCAGGTCCAACAGTGTGTGACAGGCCAACAATCAGTGTGGGGGTGTGGTGCCAACAGTATGCACAATGGGAGGGTCAATTGTTGAGATACAATTTTGAAAATGTTTTGTTATGATTGGTGCTAGCTACACTGGTTATATCTTGTGGGTAAACTGTACAACATCTGCAAAGTGTTAACAATCTATTCGAATAGCTGCGTCCTTGGTCATGGACATGCTCGAGAATTTCACACGAGGGGTATATTTTCATAAAACTATTGGGAGGGACAGCTGTGTGGTTTAACTCATGTGGCTATATGAAAGAAATTGATTAGGTTTGTGAGCTTTGTGAAACACTAGTTTAATTATTATTACTATTTGTTTTCAATCATGTTTTTAATCTATTATTCATATTTAATTACAACTGTTGCTTTTATACAAAAGAACCACAGATGCCATTGCATTTTGTGGTGCAACTTGCTGAGTACTCTATGTACTCATTCTTGTTATAAACACTGTTGTTCAGTTGAAGAATGCTACATCGGTTCATCACTTGTCAACAAGATCTACTTTAAGGATCATGGAGAGTAAGGTCACGCTACCCTAGTTGATTGCCTGTGGGCATATGGATATATTTCACTGAAGTTATTGCGTTTCCTTCCGCTATAGCTTATTTGAGATATTTGCCTTCTGAGATATTAATTGTAAGCTTTGGTCTTAAGGTTGTTACTATGATAATTTGTGTTAAATGCCTATTCATTAGTTATCTTTACACATTGAATGGTATTTCATTGATGTTGCCACTGTGAGCACTAGCGTGATCCTAGACTAGTGCAATATACATAGAGGGTCCAGATTCATATATTTGGGTCCTGTAACACCCTGACTATTGGAAGCCAAGATGCTACCTAAAGAACTATCATACAACCCAACTGTGGAATATTTTAGACTGTAACTCCTCTAAGTACATATAGAGACCAACTTTAATAGAATCATGGCAGGAATAAAGATTGAATTCATCAGAACATAATCAAGGAATAATTAAAACGAACCACTAGCGTTATTTGACAGGAAAGCATAACATGGAGAGAAATATCATGCAATAATAATCTTATTTATTATAGATCCTCGGTTAACAAATGAAAGACATAATCGACATTATCAAGGAGAGTAAATTATGGTGAACTGTGTGAAATGTGCTTGTCTACTCCCTCCCAATAGAGTTATCATCAACGATCACCTAAATAAATACATAAAACAAGAATGAGTCGAAACTCAGCAAGTACAGTAAACAATTGAACATACATGGTTATGAACAAGCCTATCTCAATACGAAATCTGAACTTATCTCTGAACACTTATGAGTATGAATGGAATGAATGGATGCATTGAAGGAAAAAGACTACACACATGCTCATACCGGTATAGCGAGTGACACACCCGTCGGTGCTCACCTAAGCCCGTACTTAACAAAGTCCGGGGATCCAATCACCATATGAAGAACGTTTCATACAGGTGTCCGAAATTGCCCACATTAGAATGGTGGGTCTTACGTGCCCAAACTGGAATTGATGGGTCTTAACAATTCCACTCCCGTGGACGGAATACGAACAATGCAAGAATGGAATGAATATATGCAATGAGTGTCACCTCTTTCATTTACATGTATTATCAACTAAGAACGAATAAATATCATGAAGTTTGATTCATGGATCATAGAAATAACATCGCATCAAAACATTCAACTGTAAAACATGAAGTATGAACATGGATAATAGAAGTAACATCGCATCAAAAATATTCAACTGTAATCATCATATCTTAACACATTGTACTTGCCTTCCGCGCTGTGCCGTGTTAGGAGGCAACAACGGTGCACCTCTACTCACCGCCTCACCGCCTACACAAATAATTATTCGAAATAAGGATAATATGGATTGACATAGCTACAGGAGGCCTACATTAACCCTTCGGCTATTCAACGTAATCAACATAGTTAAAACTAGTATTACACTATTCAGACTCCTGCCCATCCTACTGGACAACGGTATTAGAAAAATCATAATTAATTATCTGGAACTCAAAGCGATATGAAACTAATGCCCATTGAAACTTAACGCGAAGAACTACGAAACTCTAGTTGACGGGGTTCTTTGATTCGGCCAAAACAGTTGGCTAAACCGCAGTTGAAAATAATCGATGGACATCTGTCTGAATACGTAACAGCGAAGAAAGAAAATGATGTAACTTTTATTATACTGATCGAATGGAGGTGATCTTTATCAACTTGGAAATATTATTTAAAGGGATACAATAACCTAGTTGGGTGGAAGTTCTGAATCTGACTCTAACTAGATCAAAACTGAAGAACAAACCGACAATCCCCAGTTCTCAGATAGACAGAACAGCGTGCGGTTAAAAAATTCATATCTCCTAAACCGTAAGGCATAATCTCGTGATTTTGGTGCCAAAAGAAAGCTAACGACCTCAGGAACAAAACTCTAGGAGACGAAAACCCGAGATTCGGCCTTTAACAACCCTCAATTGGCCGCACAACAGACTGAACCTAATCTGGACGATCTGGAACAGCAATCTAATTTGACTCTAACGAGCAATTTCGCATCTAACACAAATCAAACAGCGAGTAGACTCGATCGTTACCCTTGAAGACTCGCTGGGGATGAAGATCAAGCTCCCACCGAAACCCCCTTGCTCCCTCTCCCTTCCTACCTTGGATCGACCGCCAAAACCGAAGGAAGGAGAGACCGGTTGGGAGGAGCAGCTTGGGCCTTGGAAGTCGACGACGGCGATCACCGGGGACCAGCACCGAGGGGAGGAGGAGGCTCCTGGGAGGGAGGAGGCGCTGGTTGGGGGAAGAAAGGGGTGGAGGGGGCGGCGGCTCTAGGGGGGAGAGGAGGGAGTGGGGGAGGCGGCTAGGGTTGGCGCCTCCCGCCCTTGGGCCGGCCTCCCCCTCTTGGGCCTCCTGGGCCGCGGCCCGTGGCCCAGGTTGTCAAATTTTTATAAAAATCCCCCTCTCTCAACAGAAAAAAATCCAATTATTTAATTGCCTTTTCGTCCTCGACTTCTTTTAAATTCTCCCGATTCGATTCCGGGATATTACAAGTCCTGACAGCAGCAACTGGAGGGAGGGAGGCGGCGCTTGGAGGGATAGACGTGGGGAGTTTGGGGTCGGGGGAAGAAGAAGAGAGACAGAGGCACAACCACATCGCAGAAAAGAAGAAAGGAAAGGGAAAAGAAAAAAAGGAAAGGAAAAAGTGAAGGTTGTGGTCAAGGTTGACAGAATCATGATTCTGAATCGGATCGGAGACGCTCCGGTAGGATCGAATCGTAGAATGTAATATTCTTCCTGATTCCGCAAAAAAATACATTTTCTCAATTTACAAAGTATTCCAAGAGTGATATGAGTGTTTATTTAGTCAATTGACACCTAATTTGATTAATAGTTGTCTATCTTATTCACATGCACGGGTTGGCTACGTAAAAACTAACATATACAAGATAAGAAAATGTATAATAAACAACATAAGTCCATTTGAAAGTAGCATAAACAACCATAAGTCCACGGGTTAACATAGGACATACAAGTTACTGACGTAGCAAGATAAAATAAATTGTTTACTAGCAAGTAGCAATAGGACAACCACTAAATTAGTACATGTCCTCCAAATTAATATCTTCATCATCATCCTCACAAATTGTTGGTAGTGCAACATTAGAACTCCCAGCGTAGTATGTGGATGTTCCTGTGGCTATATTGATGCCAACTTCCTCACTAGTATGATTGTTGTAGGATCAAGGATAACCAACTAGGGGGTGAATAGGCGGTTTTTTAAACTTTTCGCTAAAATCAAATTTTTAGCATGTAATGAAAGGAAATTTGTATTCACAATTCAAGGCCTAAATAATATAAGTCTTTCTAAGTGCACCAACCTCTCTATACTAAGCTAAACAACGTAATAAAGAGACACATAATTGCTATGAAAGTAAATGCACCAGGAGAAGAGCAATAGGAATAAACCACAATATGAAGACAATCGATGTTTTCCCGTGGTCTCGGAGACTTCCGGTCTCCCCTAATCCAAGTTGAGAAAGCTTGAACGAATCAAGCCAGCTGCACACGAGCACACCCCTTGATCACTAGTGGTAGCTCTTCTCCACTCCAAATAGGCGAGCTCTAACCTTCACAATCAACTGTGTCTTCTCACAAACTTCTTTAGGAGATAATCGATGCACCTCTTTCAAGCTGTTTAGGAGGCAACAACCTCCAATAGTAACAAATCAACAATGCTTTGATTGATGATGCTCAAGTGCCACAAAAATCAAACTCAACTCAATGCAATTGGAAACACTCTACAACCTTTGGAAGATGGAAAGTTTGCTCTCAAGGAGTAGAAGATGAAGCAAGGGCTCACGTGTATTCAATAGAGGTTCAAGAGTATGCCTTGCTTCATGTGGAGGGGTATTTATAGCCCCAACCCCCTCCACTAGCTGTTAGCACATGAAGCTATGCAGAACTAGCAAACCCGATCAGACCACAGGTATGAGGCCTGTCAGACTGTACTTCGGTATAATGGTAAACTCTGTAGTAATGATTACTACAAAATATATCCGTTACGCTGGGTCTAGTTAGACCGCCCACTCAAGGTCCGGTCAGACCGAGTTCAAGATATCCCAAAAAATGGCAAAAAGTGCTACTAGAAAAAGATGACTGCAACGATCAGACCAGGGGTCTGGTCAGACCGGGCAAACAATTGCGGTTAGTATGGAGTGATGAAATTAGTGGCAATCAGCAAAACAACACTCAAGCCACCCTGTCCGTGTCACCGGAGTCGCTTAGTGCTCCTCCGACGTGTGCCGCGATCTGTTGAAGCTCCTAAGCCTCCTAGCCCCGTCGCCAACTCATTATCTTTTGCCTCCTACCATATCCGCCACCCCGCAAACGCCTCCGCCATGTTCCTCGCTTCTCTAGTGAGTTTCTCATAAAATCTTTGACGTCATCTCATGTTCCACTTCCCGATCTACGATTCCCATTTTTGATTTTGTGTTTTGTCCATTGTGCACTGAGATCATCTTCTTCTCGCTCTTTTCCAGCCATCGCCCTTCACCGGTCGATTGTGTCACCACCAGTGATCTCTACCTTCATCTTCACCACTTTCTTCATCCCCACGGCACGTTCTATGTTGTGCTTCCCTTAAGTTCCCCAGAGCTTCACCGTAGCTCTCTCGTTGTCGTGCTTCCATTAGACGTTGACGTTCCAGAATCGTCTGTAGGAGCTAAAGATCAAAGAAGTAGAAGATTGAAGATAAATGAGCAGAAACATTGCATGACCGTGAGATCAACTAAGAGTCCAAATAATCACTCTACTAAGTTTGAGCAGTGTGGCACAATTTGCTATCAAGCAACTAGCCATTGATCCCTCTTCATAAGACAACTACATATACTAGCAACCTTGTCTTTTAATCCACCAAACACCTAGACTGGTAAAACTATGAAAATATCCTTATTCAACTAATTACCTTTGCCTTAACCTAGTTCATCTTGATGTCCATTCACCAGGTGCCTTTTGTGCTCCTTTTCTTTCATTCGGGGCTAAATCTTTCAATTTCTTGATCAACATATGTTAGTCCAATAATCATGATTGTTGTTAATTACCAAAAACACTAAAATGTGGCCTAAATTATTCAATGTCACCCTTTTTGGTAATTGATGACAATCCTCAAACATAGAAAGGGAGTATAAAGATTTGAATATACAACGAGTACCAAACAAGTTGCATATTTTAGCATATTTTAGGATATGTTTAAATAGCATTTAACTCATTTATAATGGGAATAGTGAGTTTAATCAAATGCTATCTAAACCATAAAATATAGGAGAAACTCCCCCTAAAGATGTGCATAAGGTCAAGAAGTGAATGCTCATGTACATTTGAGGACTTCGAAATTTTGACAAAATTTACTATATATTTTGGATCCAAGGAGACAAGATACAACAATATATATTCAACAGGATATATCAATGCATGCAACAATTGAAATGATTACATAGACAAATATTGAACAAATTACAAGATAGAGAAGCATGGTTAAAACAACAATTGTCCAAAAGCATCCAAGAGAGATAAACTATGAGGTTCCTTACAAAGATAATGCAATAAAGTAAGAAGCTTACCCTCTATCCTATTACAAGGAAAAAAAAAGTCCATAATATCGTAATAGCATAGAAATCACTTCCCCCTTTGGCATCAAGTACCAAAAGGTCAAAACCAAGCCTAAGAGGAGGGGGGAGAAGCATCCGAAGGAGAAGGACCAGTGCAGTGACAACGAGAATAGGTGTATGACTCCTCAACAGAAGAAATTTGATTGTCCACATTTGATATTTTGGTTAAGATTGTGCCTTGGATAGACTGCACCTCAGATACCCACCCAAACAGTTGATCAAAGCTATGATTCACCTCAGCGTAGTTTTTATCCACGACGTCGAAGCAACGGTCTATGGAGTCAAAATGACGATCTATGTCATCCAAATGGTGATCAATGACCCCAAACCTTCGATCCACTGCGTCGAAGCGAGATACCAAAGTGGAGATCGTGGAGTACAAAGTTTCCATAAAAAGGGGATTAACACCACCTTGCTATTGTGGTGCTTGCTGCTGTGGCCCTTGTTGTGGCTCCTCTTGATCTTCAACCTTGGGCTGCTGAGGGTGCCTTTCCAAAGTCCAGTTCCTCAAATCTCGCCGATGGTCGCCGTCCAGCATGTATTGCTTGTGAGGACAAGGGAGGGGACCGTTGTAGTGGGTGACACGGATGATAAGTTGCATGATGTAGGGAGTGAAGTACATGCATTTTCCCAAATCGCCTTTGCACGAAGCGAGCTTAGTCAAAATTAGATGCATGACATCAAATTTCTTGCCCTTCATGACATGCTCAATCACATTCCATGCATCACCCCTTATGGCATTATTGTTGTCACTCCTCAGCAAAATCATGGCTCGAATGATCCGGTTGATGACACTTGGAAGTGGGAGAAGTCCGACTTCCCTTCTAGTGATGAAGCCGACATAAGATGGATCATAGAATTGAACTTGTTCAGGAGTCTAAAGAGCTGATTGAAGATGGATCTTGACATACTCTCGTTGAAGAAAATTAAGAGCCTCCTCAAAATGGCGCTTGGTGGAAGAATAGCACACAATACCCATCATCCAAGCGATATTTGAAAGATTTGGAGAGATGTAGATGGTTGCAAGGAACTACCAGATGAAATCTTCTTGAAATTCATACTTGAGGCTACTATATTGTCCAATCCTGCTGAGTGAAACTGGGAGTAGAGGCCATCATAACGTCTTTGCGTGTTGAGGTAGGACCAGTTGGCATACTTGTGCATGAAAAACAACTTGGGTTCATAAACTTGATGGTAGGCATCTTGTTGAAAAAGAGTGTGAAAACACTCTTTAGTGGCATACTTAGGCATCAATTATTGATTCTTATGTCGGAGAATCATAAAGTACTCGTCTTGATTTTTCGAAGGTTGACTCGCGACACTGAATTAGCGACAAAAGTCTCACCAGAGTTGCCTTCTTTGTCTTCTTCCTCATAGTCATCGTCATGTTCTTCGACATCTCGGTCACTATCGATTGGAGAGATAGGAGAGATGGAGAACTGACAGAGATCCTCTGCACTGTTGGAGCCGCTAGCATCGACAAGAGGGCGATGAGTAGCCTACCGGGTCAGTTGAGAGGATGAGGCCCGGGAAGAGGAAGCCCCAGGATGACTGGCAGTTTTCGTTCTCGGCATGATGATCGGAGAGAAAGAGGTACAAAGAATTAGCAATAGTAGATGAAATTAAATCAAGGACATATGGTACTAACAGGGGCGGTCAGACCGCACAAAGCATGCCTGTTAGACCGTATGCCGGACTGGCCACATGATGCACGCCGGTCAGACCGCGCTTAGCAGAACCACACAATCCTTGGAAAACAAATCTACGAGAATCTACGACGAGATGGCAGACAAAAAGGATCTACATTAGCGCACAGAGACAATGTAGAACAAGCAAATCACAAGATGAGGGCATCTATACATCTCAAACCCTAGATCGAAGGAGAAGGGATAGAGAGGGGAAAAAAGGAGGAACCGGGGGAAAACCTCGGGGAGAAGAGGGATGACAGTGAGGACGAGGGGGATGGCCGGCGGAGGTGGGAAATGAGCACAGTCGGTGGCGCGGGCGCGGCGTCTGGGAGGGCGGCGGGCAAGGGAGGACGAGGGTAGGTGAGAGTTGGGGTAAAAACGTGTGGGTGAGAAGTAAAATCCAGAGGGATAACGAAAAAGGATTTAACCGGTCGGGTGATTGGGACATTAACTGCACGGGTCAGACCAGCAAGGAACATGCGATCAGACCGAGGGAGGTGTGGTCAGACCGGTCCACCAATGGTGGTTAGACCACAATTCAGAGAAAAAAAAGAAATTTGCAGATTATGATGTTGGTCTTAACCCAAATACTTAAAACACAACATAAACCCTATTTGGAGAAATTTCAATGAGATTGGATTACCAAATTTTATTTTGATACGATTTCATACGAAAATAAGATGGTTTTGGATAAAACATTTTGAGATGACTAAAAGGGTCAAAAGATGGGATTTTTCCAATGTTGTGAAATGTGTGAGTATGAAATACTATCATGAGCTAAGATACTTGAGGAAATATGGCCCAACTACCAATACTCTTCATATTCTAGAATATGACTTTTCGGGTCAAAAGACATTTTTCGGCGAAACTCAAAATCAAATAACTTTCACTAGGTTGGTCTTTTAAAAAACTTGTCAATACAGAAAAGATTTAGAATATCCAACACTAGGATTTTCTTTTTGCTTCCAATGTCAAATTTCTTTTGGAATAGATTTTGCACAAAAAAAATCTAGTTTTGGACAAGAACTAGATAATAGAAGATCATTTTGGGCCATAAACTTGATTTTGTTTTGAAATTAGTTATTATTGAGTTATAACCAACCAAAACCTTTAAAATACATATTTTATAAGTAATAACTAGTTTTTCACGATTTTGGCTTTTTAGACACGATTCTTTAGTTTTGACAAAAAAAGGCTCATTTTGAAGGATATTATAGCATGTTTTTCACTATGTTCACATAGTAGAGATGTGGTATACATTTAGATTGTATAACACTCCCCCTTAATGTGTTTGTACTTTGTGCTGAAATATCGCTGCAAAAGATAATATATTTGGGTCAGGGGAATGGCCGGCCCAAATAGCCCAAATAGACTAAGTACATGCTTCACTATAAGGCTTAAATACTTATATGAAATTTCAGCACCATATTGTTCTTCGTTACGCTCAGATTCTTGGTCATGAGGTCAGTTGCAAGCATAGCATATTTTTCCTCAATGTCACTAGCTGAAGTATACTCACCATTATCCTTTATCAAGACAGCTCGCTTGCTAGGACAATCCCACATCATATGTTCATAGCCCTTGTAGCAATGGCATTGTGTTTCTCGTGCTCTGCCTGTTGAAGCAACCGAAAATGAACTTTGTGCGGGGCTTGTACTATGCTCTTGCTTGTTTCCGGTGCGCGTGATGGTATAGTGGAAGTAGATGGACACCGGCTGTTGGAGGGTTCATAGTTGCAGGTGTTCGGCTGGAGGAAGTAAATGGTGCTCTTGATTGCCCTTGAGTTGTGCGACCTGCACAAGAACCTGCAAAATTTTCTTTGTTTTTGGATTGACGTCCCTTTATCTCTCTATCGGTTTTACAAGCAAGATGAAACAAGCAAGTTATATAATTATATTCTTTATAATCAAGTATGTCCTGAATTTCACGGTGTAAACCTCCTAAAAATATAGCCATCCTAACATCTTCAGTTTCTTCTCAACCACAACGCTACAAACTAGTTTGCAATTCTTGATAATAATCCTCTACAGAACTACTACCTTGTCTTAAGCATTGCAATTTATTAAGCAAATCATGATAATAATATGAAGGTACAAATCTTTGCCTCATTGCTCTTTTCAAAGCATTCTATGTTCTAGGTATGTTCTGATTAGTACGACAATATTCACTCCACCAAATAGACGTAAAATCAGAAAACTCGCTAATAGCAGCCCGAACTTTCTTATCTTCAAGGAATTCATGACAAGAAAAAAAATTCTATGGTAAGCTCCCATGTGAGATAAGCATCAGGATCATATTTTTCAGCGAAAGGGAGCATAGTGAATTTAATTTTACCAAATGCATCATTATGGTCACGTACCTCACGTTGATTTCTTTCCATACCTTGACGATTTTGACGGAGTCGATGATGGTTGCGATCATTGTGAACATTGAATCCATTGGATTCCGTATCAGCAATGTAGTTATTCACGTCTTCTTCTTCCACCTCATCTGCCCAAGATGGGGCAGCAGGTGGTGTGCGGCGAGCAGGAGGCTCCTCCACTCTTGGCTCACCCTAGGCTGCGGTTTCAGCAAGTGGCTAATCTTCGAGGAGGGCAGCACGTGTATGGAGCGCCGCAAGATTGTCGTTGATCTTATCTAAGGCATTGCGTACGCTCTCACCGAGCGAGTGCTCAATGTGCCACACGAGCTCTCTCGTGCGAGGTGTGAGAGACCCCGCACCCGCATGCTCCAAAGAGTGGTCGTTGTTGTTTCTGCTATGTGTAGATCCGTGTGACCCTGCCATTGTTAGTAGAAAACAAAGAACAAATCACAATGTATATGCCCATATGGACTACTTGGTTCTGGAGTTTCACAAGCCACTCTCTCATAATGCCCTACCAAGTTCTTACAAGCTCTTACCAATGCAGCAAGAATGTGGTACAACCGGTGGCTAGTTCGTAATACCCTCACTTGTGAATAGTCCAACGATTGTGAGGAAACGGTACCTGCTGAGTTAGTAGAAAGTGGAGCTCGGAAGGCTAGTATGTAGCAAAGGAGTAGCAATTGTTCAAATCAGCATGCAAAGTTGAAAAGTAGTTCAAAGTACTAGTCACAAGTGCTGGTCCTAGTCTAAACCAAGCATAGTTAGTGCAACTCGCAAGAACGACTAGGAGCAACAACAGGAAGGCTAGCACAAGAACTATCAAAGCAAGCGAGTAATATATTGTTATGCCAATCTAAACAAGGAAAAAATCAAGAAAGGAGCCAACTCTGAATTTCTTTTTTTTATGTTTTTCTTCTTCTTTTTTACTCTCTATTTTTTTGCGAATCCACACCTGACTCAAATCTCTTCGAAATCATCTTTCGGGCCTATGGAGGTATACGGGTCACAAACTTTTTGTAAAAGGCAGGGGTAGAAAGGTTCTCTAAACTCTGATTTTTTTATCGTGTTGCCGAAGTCAGATGAATCTTAGGTTTCCTTTTGGCAACACAAAACAACCTCTTTTAGCTCGCGGCAGTAGGGTGGCTAGTGGTCGCAGCAACAAGATAGCCGAACAATGGTATAACGCGTTGGTGCCGCAGTAGTGATTAGCAATGGTGGCGGGCACTGTGGTGGTCGATCGATTGCCACAGCAGGTATTTTGGTGTCTGCGGCAAAGGTCGGTAGGTAGCGGCAGGTAGGGGGTGATGGGTGTCGCGGCAGCGAAGGCAGCGGCGCTACAGGGGGTGATGAGTGCTGCGACAGAACTAGATGACTTGCAAGTGACTCTAAATTATACCAATCTAGACAGAAACCAGCACAATGACTTGACGATGCAACGAAAATTCAACAACTCGAACTAACATAAACAAATTGCAATTGCTCAAAGGGCTCGGTATGGATGATAGATGTAATATTTTTTTAGCAATTTTCTAGACTCTAGGTATGAAAAATGAATCTACTAGTAGAAAACTGGAAACTCTCGTCGATCAACTGTAGCTCTGATATCACTCGATGAACCACGAAGGTCCTGTTCTGGCCCGATCTTTCGGTGAGAAGGTAGGTTCAGTAGTAGTCGCTCAACTCTCATGATGCTGGCTACGAACTCGCAAGGCTCGAAACCATGCAATCGCTGAACTGCTCAACAAGTCATTATCAACCGTGCACGAATACCCGGATGACCTGATCACAAAGTTCAATTTCTGCATACACCGAAGAAGCACGCAAGAACAAGATAAATAGGCAATCTAAAATTGCGAATAGGAATTTAAATTGTATTGATAAGTGGGGTTCCGAAAAATAATATCGCTGTTGATCTAGCCGAACAAGAAGACAAAGTATAAAGTAGCAAAACTAAACTTCAATAAAAAAAACCCACCAAACCCCAAGGGTGGCGGCCACTATGTAAAGGAGGAAGAGAGAGGCCGCGGCCGCAGGTACTGTTCACATATGAATAGTATCATGTGAACAGTGCCAAACCCTAGGTGTCCAGCCCGAATTACAAGACCTATGACCCATTAGCATAGGTGGCAACACCAAGTTTGTTTACTAAAATATTTCTAAGTGTCGGCCTAAACAACTTGATATATAGTCTTCATGCTAGATTATGCTAAGCATCAGTATATAAATATTCATTCATCGTATGATCATCTCCATGCTTGGTGCTACCATCATCTTAATTTAGCTTGCCTCCCGATCCTTGATTCCTAAGTAAAATAATATCATGTGCTTTATGCAGCATCATAGAGTTCATAGAATATGGATGCACTCCGAGAAACGAAGTCACCTGATAATTTAGTTGGCGAGCACGTGCTCTAGTAATTGGTCCTTACACATCAGAAGCAGTATGGATCGTTGTATCAGTAGAAGGGATGTCCTCATCAGTCACTGACCACTGGGTCCTACACTTTTATTTTCTTTTTCATTTAATTACCGAAATAAACCCTACTGACGTGTGGGGCCGATTGTCATAGGCTTGGTTCAAGACAATAGTGTATGGACTAAAGTCCATGCACTCGGTCCACCGGTCCATGGACCAAGGAGTGGTTTCCTATGCACTTAACCACGCTTGGGCCCGCATGTCATTCCCTCATTACTCAATTAATTCAGTGCTAATTAATACTAATCATTGTTTAACCCTAATTCGACCAGGATTTGCACTAATGAATGGCGCTACAATGCGGTCGAAAATCCAACAACGCAAATGGCGCGCGGCCGCAACTTTGCCCGGCGTGTCACCGGTGTTGTGGCCCTCGGCCGCGCAGGTGAGTGCTATAAATGGAACCACCGCGTCCTTGTGCATCTGACAGCACCGGCAGCGAGGCCAGTGGTGGCGCATAGCGGCGGCACGCCAGAGAGGGGCAAAGAGAAGCTACGGCCAAAATGGCAATAGCCTCTCGGCGATGCTTTAAACTAAAATGCGATCGCCTGAGTACTTACGAGGCATGGGGAGTGTACTGGAGTGGAGAGTGACGATGAAGTCCGTCGGAGGAAGGCTGACGATGATGAACTGAGGTAGCGGCGATGCGGTTGACGAGGGGAGCTCGACCTGAGCAGAAGGAGACGCGATGAACCTTCAGGGAAGTTCAAGGGAGTGGAGGAGATGCTCTGAGAGGTATTAATTGGCGAGGATCTCACCATAGAGGTTGCGGCGGTGAAGATGGCACTTACGGCCGGAGATGGAGAAGAAGTGGTTGGCGACAGGTTCCTATGCAATAAAAGCTAAAATCAAATGAGGGGAAAACATCCTCGTGATTAGGAACACGTGCTGACGCACCTAAGAGAAGAAGAATCTCACCAGAGACAAAAGACGGCACGGTAGAGCTTCACGGACCGCACTCCGGAGGCGACGACGACAAGCTCGCGTTCCTGATGCTCTACTGCATCAAAAAACTCCAGCTTAGCATAGATGGACATGACATGCAAGTAGGAGAAGGAAAATAGAGGGCATAGATGGACATGGCATGCAAGTAGGAGAAGGAAAACAAAGAGGACGTCGGATTTACCTCAGAGAGGACGAAGAGAATGCCAAGCTCGTCTGAGCGGCCAAGAGAGAGGTAGCGGGGTTTTGAGGAGCTCCAATGGGCAGAAGACGACGGTGTTACCTCGCAGTGGCTTCTGGTTGGCCAACGACGACTATGGCGTGACAGCGTGACCACCCATGGACGGAGGCGGCAGAGCGGCGCGGCTGCATGTTGTTCACACTCTACACGCGCCAGCGGGAGGTAGGGGAAGACCCTGATGGATGGGTCTGGGGTGGCAGCGACACATGTAATGGCTTGGTCGGTTATTGTTCCGGGTTGGGTTGGACCGAGTCCAAACAGTTATTTGACTGAAATTTGAGATTAGGCTCAGACTTTTTTGGATATTTTTAGACACAGACATTTAGCTCCAAAAATTATAAAAAATTTATGGGAGATTCCTGAAACTGTGCTTATCCATGTGTAATTTTTTGCATGGTTTTTCGTGTTCTACATTTTTATACATTTAAAATATAAACTCATATTTGAGATGTTACATCAAGTCTCTAAATTCTTGCTTATGCAGGGGGAAAAAAAGCTCACAAATGGTGGCAATGACACATATAAAAGACAATTAGATTGGAGGAGAATCCTCTGCATTACAAACTAAGTAATACAGGGAGCTAAACAAAGTAATGCGGAGAGCTATTGCATGTATTAGGAGAACTTTTGGAGCATTTGATCAAATATGGATGGCTAGAATTGGGCTGATATAGTGCATTATTACAACATCAAATCTGAAAAAGTGATAAGTACATCCCGTATAAAATCTAGATCTTTCACCTTCAATCCAATGGCTAATAAGAAAATATAAGTCACTGTAGCAGCAATATGCATTTACTTATTCGGTTCCCCACACTGTTCGATACCAGCAATGTAATGATGGGTCTCTTAAAAAATTGTGAATACAGAATTTATCATCATAAGATAAATGTATTAGAGAATTTATCTTCGATGTTTACTCACAGATCATGAATCCTTAATAATTTCTTCTTTTTTCATTGTATGTGGAATGAAAAAAAAAATGATACCTTGTTATCTGCGCGCTCCGTACGCATATACCTCGGCCGAAATGCCAAATAAATACCCCAACCGCCCAATGTAATCGCGAATCCATAGCATTGATTCATTCTACGCTCCCTTGTCGGAGATGTCGAGGGGCGCGACCACCATGGAGGTCCGCGGCGACGGCGTCGCCGTCATCACCATCTCCAACCCGCCCGTCAACGCCCTCTCCCTCGACGGTACCCCATGCCCCCCCCCCCAACCATCCTCCGCCCACGCAAATCTCTCATCTCCTCTGTTTTCCTTTTCCTGCTTTTCCACCCTACTTTTCCCTCTGGGCCGGATTTGGCCTGGATTCCGCAGCCCAATGCGCGCTGACCCGTGCTGCATTCGCTGCGAAAGTGCGGGGTTTCTGGAAATTTTGTGCGAGATTTTGGCGAAATTTTACATTCCGTCGCGGAGACTAGAGCACGGTAGCTTGTATGTTGCAGCACACAGTGAGCTGTTTAATTTGATGTGCAGTGGTGCTTTTTTTTTTTTTTCAGCTCTCCCGAGTTTCTGGATTTCCTATAATTTGTTGTGCATTCCTTTTTGTAATGTAGCCATGGAGAGAATCCCTCTGTTAAACAAACCGGCGGTTTGGTTTAGATTTAGTTTTAGCAAAGCTGTTGGACCGAAACACCGATTAGAGAGGGGCTAAATACGAGCACGATCTCTTTTTCACTAAGATCGGATTCAATATGATTTTCACTCCGATAGCTATAAAGATCAATATACAAATATAGCGGAAGACTTGTATTGAATCCAATCTAAACCCCGAAGCAAAACCACTAAAATCATCAAAAACTCAATTTCCAAGAGTTGGGTGGTCTGACCTGTTTATCAATGGCGGTCTGACCTCTCACAAGGTGCGGTATGACCTTCAGCACGATGAACAGTAAAATCAGCGCGAAAAACGAAATCACAAATAAGTCTAACTTTTGATCTACAACTCCAAACTCGATAAAATTTGGAACACACCTTCTCTAGGATGTAGGAACCTATTCCACTAAAAGATCGTGAAGATCTTTGCCAAATTTCCTACTTTTTTCCGTTTGAGTGAAGGATAGTTCAAAACCGAGTCAAAACGAAAACTAGATCTAAAAACTTGCTCGTGGGTTATGGATGATCAAGATGATCCTAGACGTGTTCCCATATGTTACAGCAAGCAAGATGAGAGGCAGAAACTAAAGGAAAACTTGAGAATCAAAGAAATCCATAAAATCACAAAATAGAGAGTAAGAACGAAAAGAGACTCATCTTAAAAAGACTTGCATGGATTAATTTATGATTGTTGCTGGTTTACAGCCACTCCATCAAGAATGACAAAACTCAATACATGAGTACACAATCAATCTCCTCTCTAGAACCCTAACCTCTCCACTCCTTAACCTCAAAAACAAACTAGGGTTTCAAATAAGCCAAAAGGGTTGAGGAGGTGCTACAACACCTCTATTTATAGTGGAGGCTAACCTTTTAGAAGAGTTTCCTATTGGGCACTCGTTAAGTCCACACACAAACGGGTTTAACTCACGCACGTATTTTAAAGCGTCGTCTTTATCTTCTTTTGACCTAAACCACTTCTCCTCGCGCCGTCTTGCGCCGCGGTTTAGCCAAAAGCAATCAAGGCGGTATTTAAGTGATATTACCAAAATACCTCTTCTCAATCCTTCTCCAAAGATCGAGTTCAATCTTCATGAAGCAATCTCATACTTCGCCACGTGTAGGTTGATCAACGGCTCTCATCATATCGGCAAATCTCGCATATCCGGCTCCCACCGAAACCACAATGGCACTTGCACCGACCACCGCGCGCTTGATGCAACCCGTCGCATCGAACTTCCCGTTCGGCCATCCTTGTCCATTTTGCATCATTCTCGAATCCAATGACTTCACCCGACATCCTCGATTGTTCTGAACCTCAGCTCTCCAAGTCTAGTCCCGATCATTCTCGCCGTTGACCGTCGTTGACCTCCAAGCCACCTGCACAACAATAGATCAATAAATCGATTCCGGGAATAAGTTCTTCGTAACTTAACCCACGTTAGTCAAAACATGCATCATGCAACATATATGCACTAAAACCCATGAACTTGACCTAACAAACAAACACCGCCGCCAAGTTGGCCGACGAATAAGTGAAAACCGGTCAGACCGCCACACATGGGCCGGTCTGACCGCCCTGGCCGGTCGGACCGCTTCCTCTTAGCTGGTCGGACCGCCTCCTCTTAGCCGGTCGGACCGCCCAGCAAGGGACTTAACCAAAATTTCATTCTAGAAAAACCGAACCCTCACTGGAAATTTCAAACGAATAGATCTTTGACTGGAAGCTTCAAAAATTATGAGACCAAGTGTAGGAGAATCCCCTCTCTTGCCTACACCCTCTATTTTTGCCTAGCTCTAAAATCAAACTTTCACAATGGCCGGTCCGACCGCCAGAGTTGGTCGGTCCGACCGCTCCAGCACGGCCGGATCACGCCTCGGCGGTCGGACCGCCACTCTTAACTCAAGATCCGCCGGTTGGACCGCCAGGTGGCGATCGATCGCCACTTCTTGGCCGGTCCGACCGCTTCCTCTGAGCTGGTCTGACCGCCAGTGACCTGACAGCACCTGAACTTTGCTGAAAACACGTGATTCGACAAACCTTTAATGCCATTGCCAATTGTAACATTATCCTAAGATCATGAGCATATCCCCATGATATCCACAAAAGCAGTAACACTACTTGCTAAATATGAATAACATTGGTCCACCACATTTTCCTCATCTAGAATTGTATACTATACTATCGTAATGTCAATGGAGTTAGAATTGTCGTGTGCTTTAACTTTGTTTTTCCTTCACCAGCTTTCTTTTTATCTTACTCTTAATCATTCCTAAATATTTATATACTTTAGGAATGCAATTTGTCTGGCTTCTTAGAGCAATCTGGACAGTAGGTCTGTATTTCTACTTGACATGTTTAATCTACAAACTGATGATTCATTCTTCAAGCACTTTTAATCATTTTCTCACTGTTGGTAGGTTCTGTGGATCAAGAATGTGCGGGTATAATAGGCCCTCTCTTTTCTGTTGTGCAGTCATAGATAGCTTGCAGAGAAACTATTGGAAAGCTCTAAGAAGGAATGATGTCAAGGCGATTGTTCTAACTGGTATTTTACAACAATTCTTGTCAATAGTCATAAGCTAATGATGTGTTTCTAATGTCTTACATGACGTGCAGGCGCCAAAGGGAGGTTTTCGGGAGGCTTCGATATAAATGCATTCCAAAATAAGCCAAGTAAGAATAAGTCAGTGTGTTAAGTATGCCTTGTTCACTTCCACTGCTAAATTTTTTACGCCACAGGAAATGAGAAGCCTGGGTCCCTGTCTATTGATTTTTTGACTGATATAGTGGAAGGTAACTTATCTCACTCTTGCTCTAAACCAACTTCGTCAACAAGCAGACAGTTATGATCAGTAAGTATTTGACGCTGTAGATGCTCAGAAACCATCAGTGGCTGCTATAGACGGCATTGCTCTAGGTGGTGGCTTAGAGGTTGCAATGGTATGTCTAGGTTGTATTAGTCAGATTATGCTTAAACCTTTTGGGCTTTTTTCTTCTAATATGTGACTATTTGTTTAACACTGTAACTTCTTTCTGTTCAGGTTTGCCACACTCGCATTTCTACACCGTCAGCTCAATTAGGACTACCTGAACTTCAACTTGGCATCATTCCTGGAATGGGAGGTACTCTCAACTCCCAACATAGTCTTTCATGTGAACCTATATTTGCCCATACTCTCCTGTAAGTGCTCTTTTGACCTTTTGCCTAAACGAGCACATTTTGCCCTGCATATGTCTTCTTTCTGGAAGAGGCTATTGTGTTCCTATTCAGATTTCCATGACTAATAAGATATGAAGGCAGCAAAATAAGAATTTTAAATCCTCTTCGATGCCATAGGATGCAAGAAATTCAATTATATTGGCAGTTGACCAATTGCGAGACATAGTAGAACTTTAACCTTTTTAAACTAGCTCCTCCAGCTAGGCCTGAGGTGTTCTAGTCAATGAACACCATCTACAGTATCCATACAAAAGGAACCAAGAAAAAGGAACCTCATTTGCTAGCAGAAGTTCAGAATTCTTTTGAAACTCTCCTGTTCTCGCTATTTTTTGTTGTTGATCTGTTTGTTGCAGCATGCAGCTAACCATGTAGTGGAGACAAAATCATTTTCAAGGCCAACCAAAGCAAAACTTTTCACATTTTCCCCAACAATTGATTGTTAGACATAGTTTGAATTTGAAACTTGAAACCTAGATACAATTTCTTATCTATGTTATGCTTCTAATAATATTAGATAATTCCATGAGACAGCCTCTTGCATGTTGATTTCTTGGCTAAAAGCACAGGCTGCTCTGTTTTCTTTTCCTGTTTGTTGTTTATTGAAGGTCTTCACTTGCTGTAGGAACACAACGGCTGCCCCGCCTTGTTGGTCTGCCAAAATCTCTTGAGATGATGTTGGTATGGCTGACTTGTACATTACAAGCTGCAATGCATGCACAGTTTTTCCCCCTTTTTTTGCGTTGGTCATGCAAGAAAACTATGAGATAGTGTTAACCATGACTGGGTACTGGTGTCTTCTCTTGATAGATGTCAAGGTCAGTAAAAGGAGTGGAGGCACATAAACTTGGTTTAGTTGATGCCATAGTTTCAGCTAATGAATTGGTCAGCACTGCTTGTTCTTGGGCTCTGGAAATCGTTGAACACAAACGCCCATGGTTCAAGAGTCTCTATAGAACTGAAAGACTTCCATCTCTTAGGGAAGTGAAGGAAATTCTTAAATTTGCGAGAATTCAGGCTCAAAAGCAGGCTGCTAATGTTCAACATCCCTTAGTTTGCATTGATGTTATTGAAGAGGGAATAGTCGATGGCCCTCGTGTTGGCCTCATGAAGGTAAGTCGCTAGTTAGTGCTACCATTTGGAGCATTTGTCGCATACCTAGGTGGTTCTTAGTGCTGTTGAATATCCATTTTTGACAATTGACAGGAAGTGCTTTCTGGAAAAGTGCTTGAGCAATCTCAAACAAGCAAAAGCTTAAGACATGTCTTTTTTGCCCAACGTGCAACTTCAAAGGTTGGTAGAACTATGAGGTTAAAGCATTTGAAAGTACTGGTGCTCATACCTGTTTTTATCCTGCCTCAGAAGTTAGTGTTAATTGGTTATCGACTTCCAGTAAAAACACAAAACGAAATCATGATTCTTCTGTACCTTTTAATCTAATCAGTTGAAGGTTAAAGCAGAATATGATGCAGTACATTTATATATTCATTGTATGAGATGAATGAACATAGGGTCTGAATGTACTGTATGCAAAATTTTCTGGATATTTGTGTCGTAATTTCCATGATTACTCATACAAGCTCCTTTTTGGTACCATAATAATAAATGTTTGTAAGCATTTCCAGGTATAGAACTATAGACAGTAGTTATGCTTTTCTTGGAAGTTAGGCTTTACCATGCCGTGTGCATTCATTTATCTGACCATCTCAAGCTCTAGCAGATTCCAAATATTACCAACTTGGGTTTGACACCACGGAGAATACAAAAGGCAGCTATCGTTGGGGGAGGTCTAATGGGATCCGGAATTGCAACTGCATTGATATCGAACAACTTCTTGGTAGTCTTGAAAGAAGTAAATGAGCAGTTCTTAGATGCTGGAATTAACAGAGTTAAAGGTGGATTTTTCTTTTCTTTTTTACTTCAGAAACTTCTATCTAGGTTGTCTTTGTAGTTTATCATAAACTCTTCCATTTTCTCCAGCCAATTTGCGGAGTTTTGTCAAAAAGGGACGGATGACCAAGGAGGATTATGAAAAGAGGCTTTCTCTACTATCTGGTGTTCTTGACTATGAACAGTTTAGAGATGCTGATGTGGTCATTGAGGTAGATCCAATATTTACAAGCACTTTTTTTCTGATTTATTTGATAGGGAATAGCACTGCTCGAGTGCTTATTCATCTTGCTCCCCAGTACTAATTTTTGGTAACTTCAAACAAAGATACAAAATCAGCATCAATATAACCATTTAAAATGTTCCTTACAGCATCGAAGTAGATCATATTCACTTAAAAACATTTTCTCCCTCTGAGAAACAAAAATATTTGCTTAGCTGAGGAACGAAAACACAATGATTTTAATGGCAATTTGATAGAACTTTTGATGATATATTGTTGAAGCAATGAATATTTTCTTACTTCAAAGTATACCGTTCTTACTGATTATTTGCTTTTGTAGAATCACTTATAATGTTCATCACAGCCTTTGAGTCAAGTGGTTTAACTTGAAGCAAAGTATATGCTTAGACAAAAGAGAAACACAGTGATCTTAATCAAGGTAGTTAGAATCGCGATCCTACTCTTAGAGTCTTACGATTCTACGAACCCACGATAGCCTGTTGATCCAAATCGCACTGTCGATCCTACTCGTGGAGACTTATGGCAAAAAAAAAATTGTAATTTTTTTAGAGGCCAGGCTTTGCTGATATTTTGTTTTAGAGCAAAATTTGTTGATATTAATTTTTGAGAATAAAACTATAAATAAACAAGGAGCATGCAAAATATTATATCAGTGTGGTAATGTTGTTCTCCTGTCGTTCAGAACTATATCACCCATCATGTCAGACCATTATGATTTTCTAGTGTGTGATAAGAAGTGTTTTGCCCCTTTTTTGGTAATAAGTAAGTGGTAAACCATATAAGAATTATACAAACTTATAATATAGATGTTAAATATGTGTATTTTTACAAATCTGTAAAATCGCCGATTCTACGATTCGATCCTACCGGAGGCAAATCGATCCGACTCGGTATCTCAACTCGACTACCTTGATCTTGATATCTACTTGATAAATCTCTTGCAGGCAGTTATTGAGGACATATGGCTGAAGCAGCAAATATTTTCTGACCTTGAGAGGTACTGCCATTCTAATTGCATATTTGCCACGAATACTTCAACAATAGACTTGCAGTTAATTGGCCAAAAGACAGCTTGTCAGGATCGAATTGTTGGTGCACACTTCTTCAAGTAATGCGTTATGCACTTCTTCTTTTTTATCTTTTTTCCCACCTCAAGTATCTAACTGATGTTACTGATGTATACTTTCAGTCCAGCTTATGTCATGCCACTATTGGAAATAGTTCGTACCCATCTGACTTCCTCGCAAGTTATTGTGGACTTGCTAGACGTGACAAAGAAGATACGGAAAACACCAATAGTTGTTGGGAACTGTACTGGTTTTGCTGTGAATCGGATGTTCTTTCCTTACAGTCAGGTGGCTGGTTTGCTTGTTGATTATGGTTTGGATGTGTATCACATAGATCATGCGATAACACAATTTGGAATGCCAATGGGGCCATTTCGGTAAGGATATAGCTGAGATTGTCAGGTTCTCTGAATGGGCCAGTTACTCTACACACTTGAGCAGTTAGGCTACTGCCTTTAGTGATTTACTGCAGGAATATAGGCTTTGAACTTTAGCGTTGTTTTCTCTTATTTGCAATGCATAAATTATCTGAAATCTTTCCCTTGTAACAAAATATGTGTGATACAGCTTGCCTGGATCAGAAGGATGGGATCTTTTCTGAGGCCATATGACATGAACTGTGATTGATGAACGTAGGAAGCAGTCGTGGACCCCACATGACACCATAGCAACCAACTAGATTTTCCATAACTTTTAGTAAAGAATGATGGGTTCAGTGTCATTTGAATTCGACCTTGCACTGCTACTGTTTTCTCTCCGACGTCTCCATCCTCTGCCATGTTCAGTCCTCATTTGCTTTAGTCCCACCCTGGTCAATTACTCTATCTTCGACCTGCTAACTTTGTAAACTCTAGTTAGATAGGATTTGGCCGCAGAAATTTTATGTATTAAGTCGATAGCTCCGACTGGCTCCTTGTTTGGTACATAACCACCTGTTTTCCCCCCTTGGCTTCCAGTAGAATGTTGTTGCTGCAGGATTCATTCAATGGAGAACAGATTTTTGCTGTCTCTTCTTCCTCTTTTGGATGCTTAATAGAATTTGTCCATTACGCTTTGATAGTGGTAGAATTATTTGATTTGATGTTCTGTTAGTCTGGACTTGTGACATTGTTCCCATGTTATCTAGTTCAAATTCAGTACAACACATGTAGCACCTTCATGTTTATTGATAAACCTTTTGGATATATATCTGTTTATTTGTTTGACAGTAATTTCTATGTTATATTGTCTGTACAGATTAGCTGATCTTGTTGGTTTTGCTGTTGCCATTGCCACCAGAAAGCAATATTACCAAAGTTATCCTGAGCGATGTTATAATTCGATGCTTATTCAAATTATGCTTGAGGAAAACAGGACAGGTTCTTTCATATTGAAAATACGTTCATTTACAATTTTCTTAATGCTATGTGAATTTGAATTTTGAGTTAGTGTTGTAAAGTTGCATCTCAGGGTTATATATACTTTGTGGGATATTGGACAGGTGAATCTTCTCAGAGGGGCTTTTATATATATGATGATAAGCGAAAGGCTTCTCCAGATCCTGATATCAAAAAGTACATTGAGAAATCAAGAAATATGGCAGGCGTTGCGCAAGATCCTAAGGTCATGTTAGATCTCTCTTAATTGTGTCTACATCCACTTCTGAGAAGGATTTGAAACCAAATTATTCTCGTTTTTTCAAGTGTACTTGGTACACCACCCCATCCATGCTCACATCTCATAGATGTATTTGGGTTTACTTCTCACTTTCTCAGAGTACCTTTCTCTTTTTCCGGCATGTGTTCTATCTTCTTTTCTGTGGGCACTTCTTTGGATGGTCTAAAAAATTGCAGAAATGGGCTCTGGCAACATTCAGAAAAAACTTTATGAAATAAACCCGATTTGAAAAATTAATTCAAGTAGCAAAAATAACTGGGCAAACTGTACTCAGTGTACTATAACTTGTTAGTGAATTACAAGCTCTGAACAGTTGCATATCACAATTTGCAAGTACATGGTTGCTGTATCTTTTTTCTGCCATTTTATATGCAAAACACCGCTCATGTACATCATACATACTAGAATGTAGCTGCAGTTTTTCACTGCTTTTGCTCAAAGAAATCTGACAGATGATATCTTTTCCATCAGCTGATGGAATTAACAGACAATGACATCGTGGAGATGGTCTTCTTTCCCGTGGTGAATGAGGCTTGCCGAGTGCTTGATGAGGGAATAGCTCTGAAAGCATCTGATCTTGATGTAGCATCCATTAAGGGAATGGGCTTCCCTTCTTATAGGTCCAATTGCTTACTCCTGCTCTGTATCATTCATATTATTGCCCTTTCTTATGTCTAGCTAAGTAGCTAACTGTTCAATCTTCCATGCTGTTATGAATAGCGCTTGTATTGAATATGAGGCCAATGGACCAGTATATATACACAAAGGGAGGTTACAGATAAGGAAACCAAATAATATCTAGAGTCCTACTCTAACACATATATCTCTAACATATATATCTCTAACACCCCCCCTCAAACTCATGGTGGATCAACAACACTGAGTTTGGAAAGGTAGAAGCCGTGCTGTGCTCGAGTTTGGGCCTTCGTGAAGAAATCCGCTATCTGAAGCTCTGAAGGCACATACTGAAGAGTAATCACCTGATCATGCACACAGGACCTTATGAAGGAAGCATCAACACCAATATGCTTGGTGAGCTCATGCTTCACAGGATCACGTGCAATACTGATAGCACATGTACTGTCTGTCAAGAGGGGAGTCGGTGTAGTAACAGAAACACCAAAATCCTCAAGTAACCACCGAAGCCAAGTAATCTCTCTCATCAAGAGAGCCATAGCTCGCAACTCACCTCTGACTCGAACGGGACACTGCAATGCTGTTTCTTCGTCTTCCAAGCAATAAGCGAACCACCAAGAAAAACACGAAGCAGAGATAGACCGCGATCGGAGGATCACGCCCAAGTAGCATCCGAATAAGCTCAAGTCAGAACGAGAAATGGAGCGTGAAAAGAAGAAACGGCGAGAGATAGTCCCACGAAGGTATCGCAGAACTCAAGAAGGTGGTCAGAGTGAACCCGAGTGGGCAGCGAAACGAATCGACTCGGGATGTGAACGGATAAGTGATATTCGGACGAGTAATGACAAGGTAGACAAGACTCCCAACAAGATGACGATAGCGAGTTGGATCGTAAAGAGGCTCGCCATCGAGGGTTTGAGGTGAACATTGAGCTCCATGGGAGTCTCAACAAGATCTGTTGATCGGTGAGGAGGCGCGATCAAGAAGATCCTGAATATACTTCTCTTGGGACATAAAGAAACCATCCGGGTGGAAGTAACCTCAATCCCAAGGAAGTAATGAAGAGGACCAAGATCCGACATAAGGAATCGCCACTAAGACGAGCCTTGACAAAGGCAATGTACTCAGAGTCATCTCCGTAATGATCATATCATCAACATACGAAGAAGAAGAGTCCGACCACGAGACGAAGTGTGGACAAAGAGCGCGGATCATGATCACTCATTTGAAAAGCCAGCAGCAGTGACCACAGAGGAGAAGCGCTCAAACCAAGCATAAGGGGCTTGCTTAAGGCCATAGAGAGAGCGGCGAAGGCGCATGCACCATGCCCTCAGAAGCAGAATACCCAGTGGCGGATGCATGTAGACCTCCTCACGCAACTCGCCATTAAGAAAGTCATTCTTGACATCAAGTCGAGAAATGCACCATGGCGAGCAATGACGCCACCGAAAGAAGGGCGCGACACGGTGGTCATGTGGGCCACAGGAGCAAAAGTCTCGCTAGAAGTCACGACCATGCTCCCGCTGAAGCCACGAGCAACAAGACGCGCCTTATAGCGCTCAAGAGAGCCATCGAGCGAGTCTTAATCTTATAGACTCATTTACATGTGATGGGGACGGAGTGAGATGGAAAAGGAACAGATCCCAAGTACCAAGACGCTGAGGGCGCAATCTCCTCGGCCATGGCATGCCGCCACTCAGATGAGTAACAAAGATCCCGGTAGGAGGCAAAGCTCACAGTAGTCTGCGCCCAAAGAAGGGCAAACGGCAGTGGGCGAATCGACCAGCGATCGCGGAGGCGTAGCGAGGAGAAGACGGCTTATCGGGGAAGATGAAGCATCGAAGAAGATGAATCATCGCAGAAGAGGGCTCATCCGAAGATCCTCAACACGAGGTCGACGAGCGAGCGGGGAGCCCGAGGAGCCGCAGGAGACGAAGCAAAGCGGTGACAATGGCGAGAGGCCACGGAGAAATATGTGGAGACTCAGTGGGACCAAGTGGACGAGGCAAGACAGAGATAGGTGTATCTGGAAAAGTAAAAAGACAGAGACTCCACAGAGGAAGCCAAAGGAGAGACAGGATGTGGGTGTAAGGGACGAGACTCGTCGAAAGTCACATCCCGAGAAATCCGTGATCCGTCGACCAACAGATCCCAAAGACCGATAGCTCTTGTGCTCGTGATCAGATCCCGTAAAGACACACTCAACAGATCGAAAGCAATCGGTTTAGTGCGCGCTCGAGGGCGAGGAGAACGTAGCAAACGCAGCCAAAGCAGACGAAGGCGAGTAGTCGGGAAGGAGACCACGAGACGCTCAACAGTGGATTGCGCCTCAAGAGCGTAAGAAGGTCGGATGTTGACGAGATAGGTGGCAGTGGAAACAGCCTCGGCCCAAAAGTGAGGTGGAATAGAGGCTTATAGCATCAGAACTCAATGTGGCCGACCTTATCGCGATAGAGCAGCGATGAGGACGTACCACCGCCAGATGGAGGCGACCACCACCACCGTTGCGATCATGGAGGAGGTAGTGGTCAAGCGTGGAGTAGCACCACGAGGCGAATCTGAAGTTATCGAGAGGCGCGCGAACGGCGCGGCGACCAAGGCAACGAAGTTCAACAGCGGCTACCGACTACGCGGCGGTTAGATCGACGTTTTTTTTTTGTTTTCTTTCTTTTTCTTTTTTTTCGGTGGCCCGGCCCACGTTAAAACACAGCCGGCCTGCTATGACCAAACGCGCAAGAATCCCTAGGTCACAGCGGCAATCTGCGGCGATTAAGAATGGCGTGGTGCCTAGCAAGAATGCGCGCGACGGCGGGCGCGGTGCCTAGCGGCGCGGCGGCTGGAGGAGGCGGCGACGATCTAGCGGCCTCGGCGGCAAATGATCTAGCGAGAGTCAGCGGTGGTGGCGGCCGAGCAGGAAGAGGCGGCGGCGGGAATGGCGGCCGGAGATGGCTCCACGGCGGAACAGCAGCGATGGTGGGCGGCGGCGTCGGGCACCAAGCGGCAACGACAGCGGCGGCTGGCGGCTGGGGATGGCTCGAACGCGAAGGCGCGGCGTCGCAAGGGGCGAGCGACCCGAGCGGAGACCCGCCGCCGGCGACGGACGGAGACGAGTGGCGGCGCGGATTTGAGACGAGCGGCGCGGCCGACTGCCGAGGCGATCGCGTTCGGTGCTCACCTGTACCGCAGGAGACGGGCGGTGGATCCGGGAGTTGTGGGGAGGGACGACGACGTCGGGCGACGGCCTGGCGACGACCTGGAATGCCTAGCGGCAGCGACGACGATAGTTGCGGCCTTGAGCAGAGACCCGGGCGGCCGGGGCTAGCTCAGACGGCAGGCGACGACCCGAGATGGCGAGTGGTTCAGCCCAGATGATGGCCTGGAGACCGGAGGTGGTTCGGCAGCCGAGGCTCCAATCGGGAGTCGTCGAAGATGACGACAAGAGGCGATGCCGTCAGAGCGGCGGTGGCGGGGCGACAAGCGAGGCGAAACAAACCCTAGGTCTGCTCTGATACCATGTTATGAATAGCGCTTGTATTGAATATGAGGCCAATGGACCAGTATATATACACAAAGGGAGGTTACAGATAAGGAAACCAAATAATATCTAGAGTCCTACTCTAACACATATATCTCTAACATATATATCTCTAACATGCGACTACTCTTTTACACCAGGGGTGGAGTGATGTTTTGGGCCGACTCGCTCGGCGCAGAATATGTCTACAACAGACTGGAGGCTTGGTCGAAGGATTATGGAGAGTTCTTCAGACCCTGTGAATATTTAGCTGTGAGAGCTCGTCAGGGTGCATCTTTGGTAAGATCAAGTGCATGATTTATTTTGTTCTTTCACTTTGTTCATATAGCTTTGTGATGTGAAATGACACTTTTTCTTGTTCTACTAAATTATGAGCCGATGGCATCACCTGATTATGCATCCCTGAAACTGCTGCAGGCTTCCATGGTTGATGGTGCAAAATCACGACTCTAGGGTTTAGCTCTTCATTTGTGTAGCCATTTTTATGCTGCTTCTGTCTTTCTGATTCTCCAAGTGGGCATGAAAGACCTGGCAGGAGCTTGATTGTTACAATATAGTCATGAAGGTGTAAAACTGCTCAGGTAATAATAGGGAGGTCTAGGTTGCTGGGGGCTTTCCTGAAACTGCTGCAGATCTATTGCAGGGGGTCGTACGAAATGTGTTGTGGCAGTCATATGAAAACGTTGTACTAGTTTTTTGCATTACGACTTCCCTGCATCGAATGCAACATATGAGCCAAACTGTTGCAATAATATTCTTCATGACGTTTACAAGTACAGTGCATCTGATCCTTGGAAATTCTGAAAACAATATACAAACCATACGTTGTATTTTTTCTCCCTTTTTTGAGAGTGGCGGGCATCTCATCTCACACGCCACACAACGCATGCCAATGTTGTTGTAGAATACGGTAGTCGGACCGATAAGATATTGTTAAGTGATTAATAATACAATTAATCGGAATTATACAGGCAATTTGTGTTCCGCTTATATACATATGTATGTGATGATAACACTAGCTTTAATGGTATTTAAACACATAATTGGTTTTATTCTAGAAATTAAGTTGTTGTAAAGTTGCATCTCAGGGTTATATATACTTTGTGGGATATTGGACAGGTGAATCTTCTCAGAGGGGCTTTTATATATATGATGATAAGCGAAAGGCTTCTCCAGATCCTGATATCAAAAAGTACATTGAGAAATCAAGAAATATGGCAGGCGTTGCGCAAGATCCTAAGGTCATGTTAGATCTCTCTTAATTGTGTCTACATCCACTTCTGAGAAGGATTTGAAACCAAATTATTCTCGTTTTTTCAAGTGTACTTGGTACACCACCCCATCCATGCTCACATCTCATAGATGTATTTGGGTTTACTTCTCACTTTCTCAGAGTACCTTTCTCTTTTTCCGGCATGTGTTCTATCTTCTTTTCTGTGGGCACTTCTTTGGATGGTCTAAAAAATTGCAGAAATGGGCTCTGGCAACATTCAGAAAAAACTTTATGAAATAAACCCGATTTGAAAAATTAATTCAAGTAGCAAAAATAACTGGGCAAACTGTACTCAGTGTACTATAACTTGTTAGTGAATTACAAGCTCTGAACAGTTGCATATCACAATTTGCAAGTACATGGTTGCTGTATCTTTTTTCTGCCATTTTATATGCAAAACACCGCTCATGTACATCATACATACTAGAATGTAGCTGCAGTTTTTCACTGCTTTTGCTCAAAGAAATCTGACAGATGATATCTTTTCCATCAGCTGATGGAATTAACAGACAATGACATCGTGGAGATGGTCTTCTTTCCCGTGGTGAATGAGGCTTGCCGAGTGCTTGATGAGGGAATAGCTCTGAAAGCATCTGATCTTGATGTAGCATCCATTAAGGGAATGGGCTTCCCTTCTTATAGGTCCAATTGCTTACTCCTGCTCTGTATCATTCATATTATTGCCCTTTCTTATGTCTAGCTAAGTAGCTAACTGTTCAATCTTCCATGCGACTACTCTTTTACACCAGGGGTGGAGTGATGTTTTGGGCCGACTCGCTCGGCGCAGAATATGTCTACAACAGACTGGAGGCTTGGTCGAAGGATTATGGAGAGTTCTTCAGACCCTGTGAATATTTAGCTTTGAGAGCTCGTCAGGGTGCATCTTTGGTAAGATCAAGAGCATGATTTATTTTGTTCTTTCACTTTGTTCATATAGCTTTGTGATGTGAAATGACACTTTTTCTTGTTCTACTAAATTATGAGCCGATGGCATCACCTGATTATGCATCCCTGAAACTGCTGCAGGCTTCCATGGTTGATGGTGCAAAATCACGACTCTAGGGTTTAGCTCTTCATTTGTGTAGCCATTTTTATGCTGCTTCTGTCTTTCTGATTCTCCAAGTGGGCATGAAAGACCTGGCAGGAGCTTGATTGTTACAATATAGTCATGAAGGTGTAAAACTGCTCAGGTAATAATAGGGAGGTCTAGGTTGCTGGGGGCTTTCCTGAAACTGCTGCAGATCTATTGCAGGGGGTCGTACGAAATGTGTTGTGGCAGTCATATGAAAACGTTGTACTAGTTTTTTGCATTACGACTTCCCTGCATCGAATGCAACATATGAGCCAAACTGTTGCAATAATATTCTTCATGACGTTTACAAGTAAGTGCATCTGATCCTTGGAAATTCTGAAAACAATATACAAACCATACGTTGTATTTTTTTTCTCCCTTTTTTTGAGAGTGGCGGACATCTCATCTCACACGCCACACAACGCATGCCAATGTTGTTGTAGAATACGGTAGTCGGACAGATAAGATATTGTTAAGTGATTAATAATACAATTAATCAGAATTATACGGACAATTTGTGTTCCACTTATATATATATATATATATATATATATATATATATATATATATGTGTGTGTGTGATGATAATACTAGCTTTAAAGGTATTTAAACACATAATTGGTTTTATTCTAGAAATTAAGTTTGTAGTTGGCGTAGTTCTTATTCAGCAATGTAGGAAACTCAATAATAACAAAGTATCTGTAAAGTTATAAAATTACTGTGATGAAACAATGCAAGTACCAAATTTATTTAACTTTCTCGTTAAGGTACCAGAATCGTTAAAAACAGCTGTTAAGATACCAGAAACTAAATTACTCAAGGTCATAGTTTGCGTTTGCTGGGAATAAACACACGTACCAGCAAATCCAACAAAAAGAAGCTGTTGATTCCGTCGTCCTGTTTAGAGAAAAGCTTCAAGTCTACATATCTTACTATTTGATAGAGAATGAACTCTAAATTACAGTGAAGAGAAGGCCAAGAGTCTGCTGAGAGCAACGCAAGAGATTATCGGTACATGTGCTCCCTTTTGGACTGCTATATTGGGCTGCTGGACATACGAACTAATAGGTTGACATGTCTAATTAAATGGATTATGCGGCCGATTAGTCGGAAACAGTTGATTAATCGGTGTATGAAGTTGACTAAGCTCTCGTAAGCGTTAATAGCACTCAGTATCAGCTAATTGTAACGGTTTGCTCGACAATTCTATTTAGTCGGCCGAATAATCAGACATTTTGACTGATTTTTACAATACTGATGTATGCGTGTCCACTACACGTATTAAGAATTTTGCGGAGACCATCGGACCTCACGAAGTGTAAATAAGGCACATTATGATCCTAGGGATCAAAATACGGGTGGGTGTGAATGAGCACCCTGGCTCTCACCTCTAACCACCGCACAAGTGAGAATCGGGATGCACTTGGTGCGTTCAGAGTGTACTGCGCGGCGAGCATTCGTCGATTAACGTATCCAAGAACGCTTTGATATTAACCCTTAGATCTACCTCCGATGGTGATTGACGTTAAAAGAGGTACCGACAGGTCCATTTAAGCCTCGTCCGCGCAACGCAAGAATTTTCGTGGAAAACCGTTTATTTACGGCAGGAATTGAAAGAGAGAGAGAGAGAGTCTTAATCAGTTGCAGCATTGCTAAATGCACCACAAGTCTCTTGCTACGCAATTTAAGAGTTTTTAGCGAGTTTTAACGAGTTTTTGAACTAAAAAAAAAGTTATTACAAATGAATTGACAAAAATAACATCCGTATCGTGCTAAAAATACATGACAGTGGGCCTACCGTGCCCCCACCATACGATAGGCCATGTGATGGTAACCTTTTGACAGTAACTAGTCTGTAGAGTGCCTATCGAGCAGTAGCTGCTCTGCCGACATCACTTGTCATTTGAGAGGCACGCGGCAGACTGGCTGCCGCCGAATGGGAGGTCACCACGTGGTTTACCGCATGATAGACCCGTTGTCGTGCATTTTGAGCGTAACACATATATCATTTTTGCCAATTCGCCTTTTGAGCCAATAACTCCGCAATTTACTCCATAAGTTCCACGGAGAATGTACAAAACAGTGAGAGGTGAAGCAAGAACATAGAAGTCAATAGCTATCGGTCAGACCATCCTGCCCCAATAGAATGTTAGGTACAGCTTGTGAGGCATGTGTACCCTCGTGGCCTCCATACTCTCCATTCATCTCAACAAAACTTGCTACCTCGACGTCTGAACCGTACAAACTACAAACCAGTGGAAAAACTTGTGCGAAGCTTAGGAGTTAGTGATATCAGTGTTGCCTCGGAGTAACGTTACCTAGAGTGGCAGAGCATTGGCTAAAGCTCGGAGAGGACCAGCAGCTGACGATAGTCTATTATCTACATCTATCTTTTTTGAGTTGGTGGAATTTTTTAATAGGTAGATATAATATATATACATATATGTTATTATAAAAATCTTCTGTAGACAATTAAATCATCTACGTATGTAGTTTGTGATAAGACTCTCTGTGGCCTGTTCATAGGATACAAATTTATTTGCAAATTTTAGATGTAGCTTTATGTTTATTGATTTCTCGAGTTTACAACTTGTATATATTTATTTAAAATTCGTTTCAACGCACTAGCACTCGTCTTGTTTCTAACCAATGCCCCACCATGCTCTAGCCATCTACGTAGAAGAAGTACATTCGGGTCAATGTTCGCTGAAGCTGTTTATCTTTGCAATCTCATTTCAACTGCAGAGGATGCGATTCTGATTTTGAGTGGTAGCTTGAGCAAGGTGCTTAGTGTTTTTTTATATACGGCGGTTGTATAAAATAAATGATTTATTAAATATATATTTTTTGTATTCATAATTTTTTATGAAAGTATTATGAATTTTTTTCAACTAGATTAAAAATCTCTTGTGTTATGTAATTCTCTACGCGACCTATTACAATTCTTTCGAAGACCTGCGTAGGACCCGTTGTTCTTAAACCGGCGCATCTGCTGGATCTGCCGTGTCAAACACCAAAATCTCTAACAACCCCAAGCATCCCAAGAAACCAGACCACAAATCCGCCATGCTTCACCACCACCACCTCCTCCTCCTCCTCCTCCCCCTCCTCGCCGGCGCCGCCGCCGACCCCACGAAGCTGACGGCGTACGAGGCGCTCGCGACCTTCGACTTCCCGCCGGGCATCCTCCCCAAGGGGGTCGTCTCCTACACACTCGACAAGTCCACTGGCGACTTCACTGCGACCCTGAACACCTCCTCCGCCTGCGAGTTCTCCATCCGGGGTTCCTACTCGCTCCGCTACCAGCCCTCCATCACCGGCCGCATCGCCGTGGACCGCCTCTCCAACCTCGAGGGCGTCGCCGTCAAGGTCCTTTTCTTCTGGCTCAACATAGTCGAGGTCACCCGCCACGGTGACCAGCTCGGCTTCTCCGTCGGCATCCTCTCCGCCGACTTCGGCATCGACAACTTCCTCGAGAGCCCCACCTGCGGATGCGGCTTCGACTGCGACGACAGCCTCCCGCTGCTGCAGCAAGAGCCCGCAGAGTCGAGCCTGCGCCTGCGAGGTGCGTTCTAGAAATCCCACCCACCTCTTGGAGAGACTGGATTCAAAATTCAAGTACTTCTTGGATGGATAATCTTGCTCTTGTTGCTGTAATAGTTCAAGGGTGTTACTACCTAGTAGTGCTGCTTTAGATGTCTCAATAAATGGAAAGGTCCCAGCTTTTGATGGGGCAACAAGTTCAGAACTCGACTTCGTATGGGTGGGTCAGTGGTGTACTGTTTCAGACAGTTTAGAGAGGAGCAGTTAAGAATCATCAATAAAGGTTTCTAATTTATAAATCCCTTTGATTTCTTCTTGTTGTGTACCTTGTCATTTCCGGCGCTTGTTGACGAATCAGGCAGGTTAACAAGTTTGCAAGTTTGTTCAATGACCAAAGTTGTTTCTTAAATCTTATGTATGAATGGTGTGCTAACAACCTGGTCCGGTACTCAAGATGTCTTTCGAATAGTTGGGTATAGCAGCTTGTGATGAGAGTCAGGAGTAATAGAGTTAACATGAATTCTTCTCAAAACTGCAGTTAGAGATTTTGTTTTGTTTGTATTCAGAATATAGTCGTGGGAAAGGGAATTGTGATCGAAATTGATTTCAGAAATCAGGGACAGGCACAAGCTGCGCTAGCAGTTCAATGGGATTTCAAATGAGATCCATTTTAACCCCCAAGAATCACTATTAAAATTGAATAACTAAGTGAGATGTATGCTCGAGATGATCCTTGTAGACAAGGTTTTGTTGCCTCTTTAAATTATGTAAATCCAACTCTTAGGGCCGGATAGGAGGGATGTGGAGTAGAATCCGAACTAAATCCACAAGTGCCAGACAAATCCCCTTTGTCCAAACACCCCTTTAGTCATTTTGTTTTTCCTACCCCAAGTGTTTATTATAACCATAAAACATTCTGCAAATGTGTCTTTGGCATAATAAATTTTCGTCAGTCCTCAAGCTAGTTGACTATGTTAATTAGTCCTAATTTGTTCTGTTTCATAAAATAGGGATTGTGTGTGACTTAGATCAACGCTGAACTTTTATTTTTAGGTATGGACCTTGAGGTTTTCATACTTGAGTATCATTTGGTATGGTATTTTTAGTTTGGCATAATCTTAATGTTTTTACTTGTTTTTTTACATGAAACATAAGAACAAAATGGATGATGTGATAAGGGAAGTATGAATGATGTCATAAGGGAAGTATGAAGCCATTGGTCTCTTCCATTATCATGATAAAAAATCATTAACCGAAAATGCGATTAGGTATTAATGTCATTGAACCTCCTCTCCTAGTTGACCCTGCAGAATCTTCTTTCCGGACAAGTCATACAGTAGATCTGAATATCAATTTGGAAGGTTCATTCTTCATGACAGTTCAAAACAAACCCATAGATTGTTATTTTGAAGATCATCTTTGGTAATTTTGACTTGTTTTTACGGCATCATTTTCTCAATTTTATCGTGAGAAACTGTAGGATGGTGGCCGGCGACCAGAGAAGGTGAATAGGAAAAAGGAATTCAAAACCCTTCCCTTAATTAGCTATGAAAGAGCTACTAAGGTCAGAGAAGCAATGAAGATCAAAGCCTAAACAATCGCAACGGAAAACACCACTCAAAACTGATCTCCAACTAGGGACCGGTCTCACGGCTGCTACCGTGGCGGTCTGACCTCTCCCTTGGGACAAAACTTTAAATAGCAGCCCGACTCAAACGAAAGCCAACACAACTTTCACACCGATGCTCCAAATGATTTGAAACTTGAAATCAAGAAAAATCAACATATTAGGAACATAATCCAATAGGAAATCGAAGCAAATCTTTCCAAAGTTTTGACCTTTCATGATCCAAAGTAAAGTTGCACCAAAACCGGGCCAAATACGAAAACGAAGCCTAGAGCTTGCTCGTGAGGTAAGGATGGCCAAGATGACATTGGATCAACTCCCACACATCCTAGCAAGTTCAAATCACAACAAAAACCAAGCCAAAAGCTCTCAAGAGCAAACCCCCATAATCACCCTTTCTTGAGGCAAAATTGGGCAAATTCAAAAGCTTGCAATAAAAAGTGCATAGATAGATGGGATCTGGTCTTCAAAAGATATCTCCATCACTTCCATGTTCTCGGTACCAAGAAAGATCAAGAGGAGAGAAAGAAACACAAAAAACCAAGCTAAAACAAGAAATCAACACTTGAGCATATGAGATAATGACTTGGACGAATTTAGAAATTTGATTTCCACTTGGGGATAATGTTTACAACCACTCTCTTGGTAGGACAAAGCCACTAGGGCAACACACATAAGTTCTCTCATCTCACCCTAAAGCACTCTCCAAGTGCATCTACCACTTTCTCAATCCTCTCTTCTAAAGGCTTTCAAGACTAACTACTAAGCCATCCCCCTTCTTTTTATAATGGAGGCTCTACCTACCACTCTCCATGAAACCCTAACAACTTGGATACAAAGTGGATAGTATCCGCATACTCCTTAAGCACAACCTCAAAAGAGTACAAGAGATTGTCACTCTCTCATAACCTTTTAAACCTTTTAGGACTCTCGGATACTTACCCTATATAAGATTCTAATCTTAAATAGTAACCTAGTATTTAATCCTCTTGCACACCTCTTGCTTTGGATGAGTTAGTTTGTAGTTTATGTTCTCCATGACCACTCTCTTTGGCTTTATATAGGAATCCTAATCCTATTAGAATTTATATAGGAATCTTTGTAGCACATTTCTTCAGGTCCTAGTTTATTACGATATGAGTCATCATGCTCAGCAATGTCAATAGAACACAGTTTGATGTCTATGAAGCTCTGCTTTTGAAACAAATCTAGTCAAGATATGTAGTGAGATATCATCAGCTTTCAGTCTGACAACTGATAGAACTATGGCCGGCTTGTTCCTATTACAGTCTTCATTCGTGAAAAAAGTTATTAGTAACGCTCAAATATGAAGAGAGATATTCGTTCATCATTATCGTAAGCAAATTAATGTTTTCTTCTGCTCTGTTTGTTTATTATGATGTTAAAGATATACGCTAGGATTTGCACTGTTGCACCAGAACTGTGAACCTGGGCTTTCAATACTCCTATCATTGAGATTGGTTGAAGTCTCTTTTGCCTTTTCAGCTTGTGCCATGCCCTGCAAGCGTGAAATTTTCCTGGAACCGATTCAAGATAAAAGTCAGATCCTTCAGAATTGGGCAGATTAATTTGCAAAAGATTTGCTACTCCATATTTTTGTGCAAGCATATAACCTTGTTTTTTTTTGGGAGAAGCTGGAATCGTCGTCCAAGCACTTGTTGGAAAAGCTCACTTGCCCTCCCTGTAAACAAATAGGACAGTCTAGTATTTCCATTAGTGTTCTCGTGCTGCTTTCATTGTTGTTTGTGGCATGTGCTTGTCGGACAACTTCAGCAACGGAAGAGTGTACGGCTTTTCCTTTGCAAATGGCAGGTCAAAAATTACATGTTTTCCCCAGTAAAAAGAATGTGAAATAGTGTTTTTTAAGGAGAGTGTAGTGTGCAATTGTCCAGTTCAGCAACGAACTTGTTGGATTGTCTGACTCATGACATGATGCTCTGCACTAGAAAACTGGTAAGATCAGATGATAATTCCTGCAGTTTGAGTTGTTGAAATCGTTACATGTATAAAAAAACAAATGCGTTAAAGCGTCTGTTTATAACACAAGAACTTTGGAGCAGAAGTTTGACAGCAGGAAACAGTTTAATTCCGCATGAATCCTCCATACGGATGGCGCTGGGGGATGTGTGGCGTGCTGCTGCATCACTCCTGCAACACGCTCTGTTTCAGCATCTCGGCACGCAGGTCGGCTGCATCCACCTCCTTGGTTCCGGTCACCGGCTGGTAGTACCCCGTCTCGGGGTCCGGCTCCCAGAACGCCGCCTTCTCCTCGGTGGTGGTCGCCATCGCGGTGGCGACGTCCTTCGCCACGGTGCCGAGCTTCACCGCCTTCTCCTCGACCTTCTTCAAGGACCCTTCGGCGACGGTCATCGCGGCGGAGAATCCCCTCCTGCATCACACATCCTCTCATGTGAGCTCATACTCAAATCAGAATGTTTTTTTGGCTGCGTGAATCGTGATGCAGTTTCAAAGACGCGGACCCTTGTGCCAGGATGGCAGCACAGCTGGATGCAACTCGCGCCATCTGATCGGGATCGGACGGTCAGGGTCAACTCTAGTCTCTCTCTCTCTCTCTCTCTCTCTCTCCTCTTCTTCGACGTTGCTTTCTTTTTCTTCCAGGGAGAGACGAGCATGCGGGCTGCTATTATATATAAACAAAATAAATAAGGAGCCAGATAATGAGCAACGAGAATGGAAGGACGTTAGAACATGTCGGAGGCCAAAGCGGAGATGGCCTCTCGGTCTCCCACGTATCAGGAGACACGTTTTCGACATGCGGTAATGAGTAGATAATATTGACATACAGTTACTTTTTATAACTTTTAAGGTAAGATATATTTATAATATTATGAAAATATTTTTAATAATAAATCTAATGATAAAGTTTTTATATAGACAATGTAGATAATATTTAACATATTAATGATTAAATTAAGGCACGAATTCTAGGATTCCAGAGCGGCAAAGAATTCTATACGGAGTACTGCACCTAACTAAGTCCCGTCCCGACTAGGGGAACACTAGTCACGTTTGTGGATCAAGCCCAACCCCTAGATGGGCTTTGAAGTTTGAAGACCCAGCAAGCTTTCATTTTCCATTAAAGCTGAGTAATTTACTACTAGCTAGTTCATTCAGTAACAGAGGATCACAAATCACAACTACAGAGTTGGGAACTTACGTAAAAAAATCAGAGGATTTTTCTAAAGAAAAGTTGATTCTTTTTTTCGATCGAAAGAAAAGTTCATTCGGTAGAAAAATATAGCTTCGTTCTTGGATGATATCAATTAGATATTGGGCCTGATCACAGCTAAAAGTCATCTCTTAAGGCTGTTTGTTACGTACGTACATAGCTGGCAATAGTAATATGGCAAATATAGGATGTCTATTTTGTACTCCTACTTCTAATATATCATTTAAATTAATATATTATATTCTTTTATCACTTTCAGTATACTTAAATAGCAATTATAATATACTCCAATATGACTTGATTGAAAAAAAATAAATCATTAGAGCCCTTTATTTTTTTATTCCCTTTTTAATACATAAAAGAAGTATATATACAAATTTTGCTATAGAAGTGAACTTTAATGAATTTTTCAAAGAACTCACTTTGGGTATCTTATAATCACTATTGGAGTAAGCTCAAATTGATAAAACTGTATTATCATACGATTTAAGTGGTATACGAGAAGTGGGAGTATGTACTCCCAAGAGTATCACATCTTAACTAATAAAGAAGGAGTTTACCCCCGCGCGGTGAGACGATGTCCTTTCTCCTATGCGCGCGGTTGACCTCTCCCACCCCTCCCAAATTCCTCTTTGATGTGCACCAACATGTGGACCCAACCTGACAGAGACAATGTCTCTCCCCGCCACACCCTCCTATGACTCGTGAATGCATCCATGCCCTCCACTTCTTCTGCAACCACCCAAACTGTCGTCGTGCACTTTTTCTTCACATGCACACGCCGAATCGTTGTCCCACTCCTTCATGTCTCACGTCGCGACTCGCCACCTGCGCCCGTCCGGTATTCGCTTCGTGCCTCGAGATATCCCAACCCCTTCTGGCACTAAATCCACGGTTTGCAACAACGGTGTGCACGAAAATGAGGGGATCCGACAGTGTAGGAGGCGGCAGCACAGGGAGGTAGCGCCGGCGACAGGGGGGTAGCGATGAGGGGAAGCGGCATCAGGGACGGGAGAAGGCACCAGGAGAGAAAGGAGGAGAGGGGGGCGGTGGTGCCTTGGAGGAGAAGTGGCGGCGTCGGGAGGGGAGGGGAGGCAACGACGGCGACGAGGAAGAGGTAGAAACAAAGGCATCCTTCCTCCTCCCGCCGCCGTCTTGAGTTTGCCGCACTGTGTCCTCTTCATCCTAATCCTCCACTGCGCCGCCGTCGGCTGAGCAAGCATCGCCACCTCCTCGCTTACCACCGCGACACCGCCATTGCCTCCTCCCCTGGCTTCCCACCTCCTCGCCGTGATATGCCTGGCGAGGGCTGTAGAGGCTAATGGCTGTGAGAACCAAGTTGTGGCTTGGGTTTAGGGTGGAAGAAGGTGGTCATCGATGTGTAACCCTCTTCCTTGTCAGCCGGCAATTATTGGAAATGGGCAGCACGTTGGGGGGGGGGGAGTTGGCATTAACTTCTACTTCCAAAGGTAAACAATCCAAGAGCTTTCCGGTTAGTAGTAGCAGCAGGTGATGCAATAGGCGGAATTAATGTTTCTGTTTATATGTGTGTCAAAGAAAATTAATATTTATTATGTAATTTAGGACCCCGTCTGCTGATATGTATCACTTTCTTTTGGGATTTCGTTGCAACGCACGAGCACCCTACTAGTATATTATAATATGGTGGTTTTGGGAGTACGTACTCCCACTTCTCATATACCACTTAAATCGTATGATGATATATTTTTATAAATTTGAACATACTTTAATAGAGATTATACGACATCCAAAGTGAGTTCTATGAAAAAAAAAATCATTGACTTTTATAGAAAAAATTATGTTTATACCTTGGTAAATGCATAACTCCGGGCTCTCAGTCACTGCTCCTCAGGGCCTATCTATTGTTTGCTAGGTCAATATGTAAGGCCAAAAGCCCAAAATATATGTACGCTCAAGTGCTATGGTATACATTTATAAGATATCTTCGTTCGAAATGGAAAACACTAAACTTCCTGTCTGTCTTTTTAAGTTTCGCGATTTCTTTATCATCTACTATAATTTAGTACTTCTACTATAATTTAGTACTTCGTATAAATATATGCTAGAAAAAACGTACAGATATATATATAGCAAAGCTTGTGTATAGCTCTTATATAACAAAGTAAAAGGAATGAATTATGTCCGGAAAGCCATGTACACTTTTCGGACATAACTCTATAAGAGAAACGTAATTGTGTGGCGTTATGAAATATTATGTATTAAGGGGCGAAACCCCCCGCGGTGTGGATTATGAGTCCAAGTCAAACATATAATCAGGATATAAATATATATCGCCGACCTTTTGTAACCCTAATCGATAGAAGAAAGAAACTCCTCATACAGGCGGAGCCGCCGCGATTCGGCTCCCAGAAACTTAGATTTTGCCGAACCTCATAAACAAATTCTCGTATCTGTTGTGTGTTTACTGTGATTGTTCTCTCGCGCAAAAGGCTGTAGCTGGTTCCAACAAAAGTAATACAAATCTTTTCTCAAAGTTGTGTACTAATTCCTGACTACTTTAGTTTAATTATGTTAATTTACCATCCATTATAACTTTCTGTAGTAGGTGCAGATTAATAGCCAGCTAGCTAGCAAAGGCTTTATAATCCAAACATATATTCAGGCTTTTATCTTGACAGGGGATAGAAACAAATGCCATGGAGGACTTTCCTGGCCTAGGATCCTGCATCATCATTCATCACCCTACCCTAGCTAACAGACGAACTCGATCCCCTCTAGACGCGAGCGTGCGAGCGCCATATGCATGTCTGGCCCCAAAAGGCCAAATAAAAAGCCACTTCTCCAGGGCACTCCTTGCCTTGCTTCCATCATTCAGAGATCTAGCGTAGATAGGAGGAGTGCCCTTTCCCATGTCATGATCGACCTCCATTGCTGATCTGCTCCTGCTGAGCTGCTGGCTAGTGGCTACTACGTCACTTCAGAGTTCAGAGTTGAGGCTTCAGACTTCAGAGGCCCGGAAGAAGGTGCCAGGACAGGCTGCAAGAAACCGAGCAAGCAACCGTCCAATTCCAGGTGCTTGAGTGTTTTGCGACGACCAAGCAAAGTTATTACTACACACATCTCTGTCGCCAAAACGCAACGGCGGAACAGATCTGAGTAGCAGTGGAGTAGTGGCCGAACGATGTGGTTCTTTTCTCTGGAATGGATGGCGTGGGTGTGTGTGTTGGTCATTGCGCTTTTTGAAGCCTTCTTCTTCCCTAGCTGTACCTATATCACCGATGGGCACCAACCTTAAGAGCAAGTCTAACTTGAGGAGGTTTCCAGATCACACGCACTGGTTATTTTTGTTGATTTTGCAAGTCACTTTCAGCTGCGTCAAGGGACCTGAACATTTGATTTGAGAACCGTTGACTACTCCTTTGGAGTGTGACAGATTTAACTTTGCCACATAAGATCACTACAGTAGTTTGCAAGGAAGCACGTACATAGTTTGCAAGGAAGCACGTACGTGCTTCCGACGGAGCTTAGTGCAAGCTAAACTGGGTCATGGCCCCTCCTTTGTTTTTAGAATGAAACTCCGCCACCGCGTACGTGCATATACCCTCTCCAAGTTCAAAACATATAGGGAAACACAGGGTGGAGATGAGTCTCACGCCGGTGGGGCAACGACCCGATGAGATAATAGCAGTGGTACCCCACTAGGTATATGCTAAAATTTTCAATCTATAGTGGCCTTGCTGGAGGTTTCGCCCGGCCGGAGGCTAACCGTGCGAAGGCCCACCTCACACTCCCAGAGGCTCAATAGAGAAGTAGCATGCCAATTGCCAAGCAAACCCTAGTTCAGCCTCTCCTCCCTCGCCGCATGCTTCCCTCCCCGTTCGGTCGACCACATCGAGCCGCCGCATGCCCCCTCGAGGCCGCCCCCACCGGCCAGCCCCTCCCTCGACCGTGCCTGCGCTGCACCCCTTCCTCGCTCGATGGAAGCTTCTTGTAGCGAGGGCAGTTATGGATAGAAGGATTTTGGGCATCCCGCTCTCAAAAGCATTCTACAAGATCATGCTTGAACAAGTACATTTTTAAGACATTATTCGATAATTGTTGGTATCGTCGGGGAAATTAATTTCGACGAAATTTTGGAGATTTTGCCCCCTCCGAAATATTTTCATTTCGTTTAGAAAATTTCAGAAATATTTGAATTTGGATAAATTACATCCTAATTTTGATTTTGGGCAAAATTTAGTCAATTTTCGTCCAAATTTAAAGTTCAAATTTCGTCCGGTTTGAAAAGCCGCCAAAACAAAAGGGAAACACATGTTAGTTAATTATAGCCATTTAGTTTTTGATCCGGAGCTTCGTAGAATCTTGGCCAGGGGAAAACAACAAAAACAATGACCAACGTGCGTGCACTCGATGCATCAAGATCTAATCCATGCATACATCCATGAGGACCAAGATACGAAATGTGATGCGATGACGATGCGATGGTAGTCAACTGGTCTAGCTTGCTGGAGCTCGGGGTCGCAGCCGTGAAGTTAGGGCGTTTCCCAATCATCATGGGGTTGCACGCTTCCACCACTCTACTACTAGTGCTACCTTGCGGCCAGCATGCCTGCCTAGCCATCCGTCCGTCCGTCCGTCCATCCATCCATCTATACCTATTTACTGCTTACTTGCAGTGTCAGTAACAGTAGTGTCGATTGAATGCTTTGCATGCAATAGATGTACGGAGAAACGCATTGCAGTGCTAGCCTTGTCCCAATTAATTGCGAGCTTGGGTCAACACAAGCTGTCTGCTCCAATCTTTGCTTTCCATCCATCATTCCATCTGTCCATCGATCGTCTATCATCGTCCCTTGTTCCTCACGCAACACCGCACCAGTCGATCATAGTTTAATGTACTGACTCATGGCTATGGCGTCTACTTCACCACGCAGCTTTTTTTTTTAATCCATGTACGTGAGGGGGTGAGAGAGGCGGGAGATGGGTTGAATTTCTTCTCACTTGTTGGTTGGATTTTTCTGTAAGCACTAGGAGTATTTTGCGATCCATGTACCCCACCTACGGTGCGGCCTGCCGGCGTGCCCCCTCCTTCCTGTCTTCCGCAGCTCACCACCATCGGATCCGTCGTCCCAACCGTCTCTCGATGCTCCTCACCAACCGGGCGGATCTACTTTGCTTGATCCGGGTGCACAGAATACTGACTTAAAAATTATTATTATTTAGATATAGTCATGTATATACAGTATGAACACTCTTAACTTAAGATAAGAGAACACCTTAAGTCAAAAAATTAAACATATTTGATATATATGGGAAGTGAGGACCCTAGTTATTTTCGTTTTGGATCCACCACTGCTCACCAACCCTAACTTAGCACTCGCGTCATGTTCTCCTCCACTGATCCCGGCCATTACCGGCCTCCGAGCCCATGGCCGGGGTTGTCCTCGCCCACAGCAAGACCGCCAACGCCCACCCTTCTTACTCAAGTGTTGGGGTGCCCAACGTTAATCCGATAAACCTCTACTCTAACTTGCCGCCGTCACCGTTGCAAAAGAAGACCACCCCGGTCGGAGCACGAGTCTTCAAGTACACGGAAAGGCGATAAATTTCACTAATTTCACGAAAGATTTGATTATATCCAACCGATGTTCAGCAACTCCGTACAGGAAATGGAATTGCCGGACCGGGGGCTTCAGTTCAACTGTTGCACTGCACGCCATCGATCAGCTAGCAACATTCAGTTCAACTGTTTCTCGTAACTGAGCGCGATATATACACACGCACACGGAAGTCAATTCGAGGATGTGTGATATATATATACACATGATGATGCACATCACATATACGGATGCATGCGTCCATGACCTCCGCGAGATAGCGAATCCGACGATAGATACGCCATACGCAAGTGATCACCTTGGAATGCGTATGCATGTGCCTTTACCGGCCGGCTGGCCGGACGGTTGGGCGAGCTATTACTTATTACTGACTGACTGCTGTGCTGTGCAGTGCACGTAACGGCTGGGAGAAACTTAACAGTACACCAGAGACTTTCCAAGTAACGCACCTGGACAATGATCCATGATGTATGTATGTGTGGGCGTAGCGAGCTGCAAGTATGTACTAGCATCATTGTTATTCATTGCTGCCGACTTAATTCAGAGAGTACAGAGGTCATGCCTACCTACGGCAGCATGCAGTTGAATCGAAAAATCTTTTAAAAAATAATTATTTTTTAATTCTAAAATATAGTAATATACCACATTTTTTTATTTTACAGAAATAATTCTATATCACTTCACCGTTAGGCGTCGCCCAACGGTGGAGTAGTCGCTCAACTATTGAGTGACTAGTCCCTTCAGCTACTAGTCGCTCAACGGTTGAGCGACTTAGCCGCTGGACGACTAGGGGCTTATATCCCCGCGTGCGCGTCAGCCATTGCCATTCTGCGGGACTTCATTTGTAGCTCGCAGTCGTGAGGAGAAGAATAGAGGAAGAGAAAGAAAGAGGAGAGGAGGGGAGAGAAGAGAGGAGAGGGAGAGGGAGGGAAAGAGAGGAGGAGAAGTCGTGCATCGACGACGGTGAGTCCCTGTACTTCCTTGTAGATTTACTTTTGAAATCATGGTAGGTTAGCAACTGAAATCATTAGATGTGTAGTTGTGTCGGGTACGTCATATATTGTTAATAGTTGTAAATAGTATAGTCGTAGAACTAACGCCAATTTAGTTGTTAATAGTTGTAATGCGGCTATGGTTGAGTGCATATCGTGTGCACATACATCATTTCATGGACATATGCACATGAGACATCCTAGCTGTCCATCCAGCGATCCACGACCGTCCTCGCACCCACCTCCCACTTACGCCACATTTGCGCAAATGTGGCGTAAGTGGGAGGTGGGTGCGAGAACGGCCGTGGATCGCTAGATGGATAGCTTGGATGTCTTATGTGCAAATAGCCACGTTCCACGCAGTAGTTCGACCCTCTTTGTCCATATGTCCCATGTATTTTAATTCCCTAAAGGCATGCGTGTACCATCCTTGGTTCGTTAGTCTGCGCGCCATGTAACCCTCTTGTCGGATCAACTATCGTGTTGTTATCGTTGCGCCATTTCTCCTAAGTTCTCCACTGTATATGAATTTCCTAGCGCATCGCAATATCACTTACTGCGTGAATATATCAAGTGATCGAAGATTATTTCTGTAAAATAAAAATGAGAGGTATATTACTGTATTACGGAATAAAAATGATTATTTTTTTTTAAAAAAAATCCAGTTGAATCTATCAAGTGATCGAAGTGATCAGGCCTTTGGGGTTTTACATTTTTGCTTCTGGCTTCCTCATTCTCGCATTTACCTTCATTTTGCATCATGTTTGAGTCCAATGACTTCACCCATTATTATTGATCATTACAAACCTCAGTTCTACTAGCCAAGCCCGATCATCCTCACCATTGACCGTCGTTGACTTCAAGCCACCTACACAATAATAGACTAAGAAATTATTTTCGGACATAAGTTATTTACAACTTAACCCACATTAGTAAAAATATGCATCATACAACACATATATGCACTGAAACTCATGACTTTGAACTAACCCATGAAGTTTTCCGCCTTCCCTACCCCTGAATAGGGACTGGCCGGTCAGACAACCACCCATGACCGGTCTAACCGCCACCCTGGTCGGCCATCGAATACAACTCCAACGGAATTTGCAGATCCAATGGCTAGAACCATGGATTTTTTTACCAGCTGAAAATCGGCGAAATCGGATTTACCGGTGAGGCCCAGTAGGAATACAAACCGGCCCCAAAAAAATCGGGTTAGATGAATTTTGTCAAATTTTTTTGAAATTGCTTGAATATTCATTTTTTAAAAAATATTGAGCCTTACCTTTCTTGTGACCATTCGAACCTTCAATATATATCCCCAACCCTAGTGTTAAGCAACAAAAACCCGAATCAAAATCTCGGGTTCAAATTATGCACCTTTGATGTTAATCCTCCCCCTCGAGTGTTGGTGCTACGCTGTCAATTGCGTCGGGCGGCACCTGCTGCATGTTGCACCGCGAGGGCTCACCATGGAACACACCGCCCTTCTGAAGCGGGAAGGCGTCCCCCTCTAGCTTGAACCGTGCACGTACACCTCTTATCTTGCGCAAGACCATACACTTTGTAAAGAAACAACCAAAATTGGTTATGGAACAAAAGCGCATAGCCAAAACAGCTAACGCATGCCACATTATATTGTAGGATGAGTTACAGACGCATACGACAATAGCTACGGCAAACGAAGAGATAATATATCCGCAATCCGAACGTGCCATATACACGTGTACGTAGGAGACTAGGAAACCAGACATATCCCGAGAGATTACAATCCCGAGTTGTTATGATTTCCAACAATCCTCCTCAATCTGAACCGACAAAAGGTTGAGATTACGCTGAAGTCTTCGAGTTTTCCAACAGGAAGCGGTTTTGTAAAGCCATCAGCAACTTGATCTTGTGAGGATATAAATCGTATATCCAATACTTTCTGAGCTACCCATTCTCTAACAAAATGAAAATCAACCTCAATATGCTTGGTCCTAGCATGAAATATAGGATTTGCAGACAAGTATGTGGCTCCTAAATTATCACACCACAAACATGCTGGTCGCATTTGGAAAACTCCAAGTTCACCTAGCAAAGAGTGCACCCAAATAATTTCAGCTGTGGCATTTACCAAAGCCTTATATTCTGTTCAGTACTGGACCTTGATACTGTAGGTTGTTTCCGGGCACTCCAAGAGATAATATTTGATCCAAAAAATACCGCAAAGCCTCATGTAGATCTACGATCATCTATACATGCAGCCCAATCAACATCTGAGAATGCACTAACTAAATTTGAACTAGACTTCCGTATAGTAAAACAGACTGTAGTTGTGAACTTCAGGTATCTCAAAATTCGCTTGACTGCTGTCCAATATCTGCAGTTGGAGAATGCAAGTATTGACATACCTTGTTTACTGGATAAGCAATATCCGACCGAGTTAGGGTTAGATACTGCAAAGCACCAACCACACTGCGATATTTTGAAGCTTCTGTAGCACTTAAGGATTCACCTTTTTTTCTGATAACTTTTGAGTATTTATCATGGGACTTGAAACCAGCTTGCACTTGTTCATACCAACTCTCCTTAATATATCTGCAACATATTTGGGTTGTGACAAATGTATGCCATCTTCAATCTTTTTTACCTCAATTCCCAAGAAAAAAAATTTAATTCTCCTAAATCCTTCAGAGCAAAATCTTCCTAAAGATCATAAAGAAGTTTTTGCACTACATTATCAGAAGAACTAGTGATAATGATATCATCAACATAGATAAGCATATATGTCACAACTCCTCTCTCATTGTTTATGAACAATGATGTGTCAGCTTGAGATGGAATGAAACCCAACTCTTGTAGCCTAGCACTCAACCGAGAATACCAAGCTCACGGTGCTTGCTTAAGCCCGTAAAGAGCTTTATTCAACTTACAAACAAAAGTTGGATGTTTCTTTTCCTCATAACCTGGTGGTTGCTTCATAAAGACCTCCTCTTCCAGAATACCATGAAGAAGCTCATTCTGAACATCAAGTTGCCGCAATTTCCAACCCCTAGAGACTACAAGTGACAGAATAAGACGAATAGTTGCAGGTTTTACTATAGGGCTAAAGGTATCTTCATAATCAATCCCATATCTCTATTTAAATCCCTTCGCAACTAGGCGAGCCTTATATCGATCAATACTTCCATCTGCTTTCTTCTTAAGATTGAAAACCCACTTGCAATCAATCAAGTTTTGATCACAGTGAGGAGGAACTAGATGCCATGTTTGATTCTTGATCAATGCATCATACTCCTCATCCATAGCTTTCCTCCATTCTGAAATTTCTAATGCTTCGTAATGAGAAATGGGTTCATGCACAACACTATGAGTATGCCATACCGTACCGTACCATCTGTGTAGATCTTGGGTTGAAAAACATTATTCTTTGATCGGGTTCTTCCTAGTAAGATGACTGGAGCTGGGGTAGCTAGCGATGGTGGCAAAGGCACAAGCAAAGTATTGCTACTGTTGTCGTGAGTGCTACTGCCGTGAGACTCAGAACTACTTGCATCGCTGCTGGTTGCATCACTGCTGCTGTTGTAAGCATCTCCAATACCAGGAACATCTCCAAGAGCTGATTGCTGTAACACAACGCTAGAAGAAGCTGCAGAAAGCTCATCAGAAAGCACATCGAGTTAGGAAGCTTATTAGCCATATAATCACCCCCATCTTCCAAGTTGCGAGTGGTTGAAACTGGAGCAGAGAGCAATGAAGGAAATATAAGCGGACACGAGTCATACGAACATGAGATGTTGATGCAAAAGGAAACACCCCCTCATCAAACACAACATCTCTGTAAATGTAGACACGACTAGTGTCAGGATTCAAACACTTGTAACCCTTATGACGAGGACTATAACTACGGAAAACACATTGTTTAGATCGAAATTGGAGTTTTATGGAGTAATAGGGTCGAAGATTAGGCCAACAGGCACAACCAAACGTCTTCAAAAAGGAATAATTTGGTTTTCTACCATATAGATGCTCTATAAGTGTTGACCAATCTATGACCTTACTAGGAAGATGGTTGATAAGAAAACTAAACGTTTGAAAAGCTTCATCCCAGAATTTAATTGGCATGGACGAGTGTGCAAGGAGGGAGAGCCCAGTTTCAACAATATAACGATGTTTTCGCTCAACAGAACCATTTTGTTGATGAGCATAAGGACATGAAACTTGACGGGTTATACCAACTTGCCTAAAAAAGAATTTAGTTTTTGGTATTCTCCACCCCAATCTGTTTGCATGCATATAATTTTTCGGTTTAGAGCTCTCTCAACATGGGTTTGGAACTGAATGAAGGTTTTCATGACATCAGACTTATTTTTCAAGAGATAGATCCATATGTACTTGCTAAAATCATCGACAAAACTCAAATAATATTTGAAACCACTAACTGAGGGAATAGCTGGACCCCATACATCAGAGAACACACGCTCTAAGGGAACTGAAGAGAATGTATTGGAAATTGTATAGGCTAACTGATGTCCTTTTGCCCGTTGACAAGCATCACAAATGGATACATTATTTGAGGCATTGGAACAAGAGAGATTATTTAACCTAAGAACTTGCTGAACAACTTGAAAAGATGGATGTCCTAAACAACTATGCCATTGTTCTTGAGTGATTCTAGTGGCTGAGAGGATTTCTTTTGCTTCAACAGAGATTCTTGTATCTAGGGGGTAGAGGCCGCACGCATCTACCTTGAAGAAGCACCTTCTTTGTTAACTGATCCTTAAATCAGAAAATAATTAGGGTGAAATTCAAGAAAGACATTATTATCTGATGTAAGGCGATGAACAGAAAGAAGGTTTCTAGCTGATTTTGGAATATGAAGAATATCATTGAGATGCAACTTTCGAGAGGAAGTAGATATTTGTGAGTGACCAATATGACTAATAGGCATACCTGACCCACTGGCTGTCTGAATTTGATCATGACCATTGTACTTCTCCTTCATAGTCAGCTTGTCGAGATTGGCAGTGATATGATCAGTAGCACCAGAATCAGTGTACCAATTTGTATGAATGCCATAGCTATGCATAGCTGATGCGCGTCAACTTTGTTGGTGTCGTTAGCTTGGTAGGAGTGGTCAAAGCGGGATAGCACTTTAAGGCAATGTGCCCTGTTTTGCCGCACACTTGACAGACAGGTCTTGACCCTCCTCCATTGTTGTTGTAGCGTCCCTTGGATGTATCTTGCTGACGATCACCTCGTGTGTCACGATTGTCACGGCAATGGCCGCGACCTCTTCTACGATCTCCTTGGCCACGATATGCTGAGTTTGCCGAGAACCCACCAAATTGAGAAGCATTGTTCTGGTGGTCTAGCCTCAACTCAATGCTTAGAAGATGAGCATAGAGTTCGCGAGGGTAAGTGCATTAGCCCGAGTAGTAGCAGAGGTTACCAATGGGTTGTAGTATGCATCTAAGCCCACAAAAATATAAGAGATTAGTTCTTCTTCTTGAAGAGAATGTCCTGTAGCGCCATGGAATCTCCTAAAGTCTTCATCTTGAGAAAATATTTAGTCGCAGTAAGATCCTTCTTGTGGGTGTTGGCCAATTGCATGCGCACTTGGATGATTTTTGCTCTGGACTGAGATGAGTACATTCGTTCCAGAGATAACTAGAGATCGGCGGTTGTCAACAAGAACAAAACCTATCCCAGAACTTCTGCCGAGAGGGAGGACAGAAGGAAACTGAGAACCAGTTGATCTTGTTGTATCCAGCTTTGGAACACCGGGTTTGGTACAAGCCTGGTTTCATTGGCAGAGACTTCGTGATCATCGCATCAGGTGCTGCGATTGATCCGTCGATGATGCCGAGGAGCTGCTGCCCTCTGAGATAAGGTAGCATCTGTGTTTTCCACATGAGGTAATTGTCCCACCAAGTTTGATGTTAATCATGTGGCCAAAGGACGGCATGCACTACCGGGCTCAGCAGCTTTGCCGAGTGCCTGTGGCACTCGGCAAAGCACGAGAAACACTCGGCAAAGTCTTTGCCGAGTGCCACCCACGGCATATCGCACACGGCATAGTTTCTGACGGCAAAAAGCTCTTTGCCGAGTGCTTTTCATCGAGCACTCGGCAAAGGATTTGCCGAGTGCCGAAGCGACACTCGGCAAAAAAAAGGTGGTGGACGGTGAGAACACGGTGACGGCGTGGTTTGCCGAGTGCCAGAACGGACTGGCACTCGGCAAAGGACAATCTTTGCCGAGTGTCATGGGAATGACAACAGGCCAACAGATGTGCTGCTACTAGTGTTCGCCATAGTCGAGGAAGAACCAGTCATTGCCGTGGAGGAAGAAGACGACATGATGTTGCGGAAGAGGCTAGCTCTGATACCATGTAAAGAAACAGCCAAAACAGCTACGACAAACGGAGAGGTAATATATCTGCAATCCGAACTTACCATATACACGATACGTAGGAGACTAGGAAACCGAAATATCCCGAGAGATTACAATCCGGAATTGTTATGATTTCCAACACACGTTAGTTGCCAGCGTTTCTTTCCTTGCTGCAAACTGCAACAAGAGCTAAGAAACACATGCATGGTGTTGGGGGAAAAGAATTGCAAGCCTGGTGTTTTGTGAAACCTTGGTAACTTTAGGTGGTGCAGGGTGGAATTTACTCTAGATACCATGTATCAACCATGATCTTTTGGTGTGACCATAGAGAAACTAGTGGCATGCCCTAGGCAGCTGGGAACCTCTAGCTACTCCCATTGCACCACACTCGATGGACACGCACCACGCGCATCCTCCGGGATGACAAACTCACTCCAAGACTCACAACCCTGGCAACAACACCCCCTCTCACGCACACATCTCTGATCTCTTTCTATGCGTGTGTGATGTCAACATGTCATCGATCGTATGGCCGAGGTCTCCTTCCTGTGGCTACATAAACCCCAGCAGGCAGCAGCCACTGCTCGATCTCTACTTAACTGTGCATTTCACATTTCACCGCTACATCTTTGGCTCTGAGACTACTTACCCTTCGTCCTCTCTATAACTCTTCAGCTAGCTAGGGTCGACTACACTACATCCTTCCATTCTTCTTCTTCTTCTTCTTCTTCTTCTTCTTCTAGTCCTCCCATAGGTGAGTAGGTCCTTGTTGGAGAAGCAGGGCACGTGCAAAGACCGGAGCACGCACGTGAGTGCATGCGTGGATCGTTGTGCACGCGCTCCCCTTCTCCACCATGGCCTTCTCACCTTCCTTCTCATTGGCTTCGTCTGGTACAAGTGATTCTGATGCGGCATGCAGCAACAACGGCATCGATCCATCTCGCGTTATGTATCTACTGTATATATTATTCATGCTCCGTCTTACATTGATTTTGTAGCTGCCAGTAGTTCCTACTCTTACATATATTTGGTTAATTTACATGTATATAGTACTATGTCGGTTATATTCCACATTGGGGAATATTAACATTATTTAAGGAGGAGCATTTAGCAATGAGTAAGCTAGTAAGGGTATATATGATGCAGTGGAAACCAGAAAGCAAGTATTCACGATGTACGCAAATTGCAAATGCAATGACGACAAGCTAACAATTAAGATGCAGCTAGCTAGGATCTTTAGGGAAAAAAATATCAGTTAATATATATAGCCTATAGGCGCATGACGCATGTTAATTTTCCTCTTTATCATAATCATGTAAACCCCAAATGCTTGGAACGCAAAGTAAAAAATGAACCGCTGTCAGGTGTATGAGCTCTTGTGTTTGTAGAAATTTATAATCTACATTTCTACTTACTGCGCTTTTGGGTCATCTTTCCTTTCCTTCTCTTTTGTTTCTAGCTATTTCTATGTACCAAATTAATTACAAATTAAACCGCATTCATTCACAAATACATTGATCATTGATGTAAGAACCTCCTTTAAACATAATAGTGGGGTAAATAGCAGGAATAATTGAAGTTTTCAATCCTAAGTTAACTTAGTTACTGACTGGTTATCCTCCCTCTTCTGACAATTAATGCTGCATGCCATGGCCCATATGCATCAAGAGTACTTTGTCATATGCTTAATTTGCCACTGATTCATGAGACTTTTACGCCCCAAGACTTTGTCATAAGGGAATTCGACAGATATATTCAGAGAGGAGGGATGGGTACATCAAACTAGCAGCTGTGGAATGATGCAATCAGCTGAGCAAAAGGATAAATGTATGTATATATGGATCAATATGCCCACGCAATGAGATGGTGACATTTGGTGATTTAATATCCATCTTCCATGCACTACTCTCTCTCGATCGATCGACGTACGATCTTCCATGCACTGCTGGCTGAGTGCAGGAAGCCTGTCAGTCTGTCACCAAGTGCCTGCCTCTAGCAGTAGCATGCTTGCTTGCATTGCATTGCATTGGGAATGACTTATTTCATAGTAGTACTGCTACTATCAAACAGTTCTCTTGTTCCCACGCAGGAGTGGATTATTGGTGATGCATGGAAAGAAATTCCTCGCGTCCGTCCGTCTCTCTCCATGCATGCTAGTTCGCAAAATTAACTATAGGATTATTTTGTGGTATTTGTTATAGAACACTGTTTTTTTTTTGTTATTGCTGAAACACATTTTGACCTTTAAAATATCATTTTTGACCGAATTAGAGGTCTCTAGAATTTTCGACCTAGGTCCAAACGAATAGCTTTATACCCCGAAAACCCTAGCTCTTGTCTCAAAATTTTCTACTCCTCTTTTGCTCCCAATCCACGGCTCATAGGTCCGACACAAAGGGTAATATGGATTTTTCATCAACATTCTCTCTTCTTATGGCAGAAAACATACTTTAATGGCTGGAGTGTGTTTCAGCAAATAATCATAATTTAGTAGTGTGTTTCCTTGAAAAACACAAAATATCGATGTTCTAGAGTATATACCACATTTAGGGTCATATAGCCAATTTTAACTACTAGCAAGCACGCATGGAGAGAGACGGACGGACGCCAGCAATTCCCGGGGGAACCTGACCTGACCTGATCCGACGGACGTCTGATGGATGCGATGTGCACACCAGCGTTGCTTCTTCAGTTTCCTTCCATTTCTTGTGGTGGATGCGCTTTGCCGTGCGGAATTATCATGATCTGACTAATTGGGCTCAAGCACACTGATTACTAGGATGCAAGAGGGCTTTAGAACTAACTAATAGGATACAAATACACGTATGTATTAGGTTTTTTTTTAGCCTGAGTGCCTAAAAATTTTGGTCTTCAATTGGATTTAAGGTCTGGATGTTGTAATTGGTTGTATTTGACTACTTATTAGGAAGAAAGAACTCAAAATTTCTAAGTTTTAAGTTCATACTCTGAAAAAAATGAAGTAATTTTGTACTCTCGCCCTCTCAGGAGTAGGTCGCGGGACATGTTCATGAAGAGACCTCACTATTTGTTGATTGGCCCGTCCCTCGCCACTCTCCGACGTGGGCTCTGCTAAATTTCAGCCTCGGCGTGCTGCCTTCACTTTAGGCTAAGGTGTCTTGCAAGCGCAAAACTAGGCCAGCCATGCTTGCAGTTTAGGCCCAGAGAGTTCCAAAGGTATTGTGGTTTTCCTTTTCTTTTTGCCTGTCTTTTCTTAGGGAAAGAGCTGTTCAGAGCAAGTAAAAGATGAGGGGATCCGCAGCAGATAGCATCTGCAGTACTGTGTAAACAGCAGATAGCATATTGTAGATCAGTATTACTATAGTATATCGTAGATCCTTGTAGCGAAATCACGGTGCAGAAGACCAGCGACGATCAGTCTCATCCATGTTCAATCTTACAATAAAACTTAGATTGCCGCACCAATAAGATAACCCATGGTTGGCCTTTCTTTTTGTCTAGAAAGAGGCACTGGGTTCTTACGATCAACACGGGCACCTTATCGGCCCAACTGGTAGACTAGCAGAAACATCGCACGGCAAGAACCCCTCTCCTTGTGCGCAATGCAAACATCAGCAGCTTCTTTCGTTCTACCGAGTCCCAAGTAATTAACAGCAGCAGCCAAGATAGATTGGATTCGGCCGGCAGCGACAGCGTAGAAATTCAGCAGCACTCTCTCCACACGATATCCAAACAGCAAAGGTGAAAGGTGGATAAGATAACTATGCTGAGGTTACGCGAACAGCAAAGGTAGCAGTAGTTGCAATCTAAAGAAACGTTCTGCATGCACCTGGTTCACTGCTGGCCCACGAATTGACCCTGGTGTGCACACAGTCGACGCACCATGCATGCATCCATGCACTACTGTAGAGCTGGGACTTGGGCATGTTTTTTTTTGAGCTGGTCCGAGGCTCAGTCGGTGCGGTACGATCTAAACACGACACGGTACGAATGACGGGCCGGGCTGAGTCTGAGAATACGACCCGTTAGCACGACACGGCTAGTTGGGCCGTGCTTGAGTTGGCCCGACACGAAATAGGTTTAACCTTCACGTTCTAACCCAATCCCTCTCCCCTCGGCCTAGCCCAATCACTCCCCCACCCCGACCCGGCCCAACCAATTACCCTGCCACCCTGGCCTGGCTTAACATTCCTCCCGGCCTCCCCCATCCCCAACTCCCATCCCCAACCCCTGCCACAGACGGTTTCGTGAGCCGCCTGAGTTTATAGGTCAGTAATGATATGAGATCATCACAGACAGTTTTTGTCTATGATGTAGACTATCACAGACGATGAAACCGTCTGTGATAGCTGATGTATCATAGACGGTTTGTAGATGAAACCGTCTGTGATGACTGATGTATCGCATACGATTTATAGCTGAAACCATCTGTGATGGCTGATGTATCACAGACGGTTTGTAGATAAAACCGCTGTGATAACTCTTCTCTATAAAGTCTCCAAGCAGTGGCTGCTTGTGCCTTTAAAACCGGCTTCGTGTGTGTGTGTGTGTGTATATATATATATATATATATATATATATATATAGTTCGTAGTCCCCTAACAGTGTACCTGCGTGTCTATGCTATTTTATGAACATAGCGATGCCAAATTACTTATCGATGATATCTAAGTAATTGGATCTCTACGAGCCAAGCCGCATGTCAGAACTTGTAGCCACAACTACTGAAGAAACAGAGGTAGCCGGGGGGAGGTCGGTGGAGGTCGAAGAGGGGAAGGTAGATATGGCGGAGGGGAGGTGGATTTGGCCGGGGGGAGGTCGATTGGACCGGCGGCGGCATCACCGTAGTTGTGTCACGACGGTGACACTGCACAAGACTCTTACGATAAGAGTGTCTTGTGCAGTGAACCGCGGTGTCACAACCGCCAGCGACGGGAAGAAGGGCGGCGTCGGCGATGGGTAGGGCTGGAAACGAGCCGAGCTGACTCGAGCTAAGCTCGTCCAAGCTCGGTCTGACATGCGGCTTGGCTCGGCTCGTTTGGGTCACGAGATGAAACCCATGCTCGGCTCGGATCGAACGCAAGCTCGTTCGAGCCAGAGGCACGCCGCTCCTCCTCATCCTCAGGCCCGTCCCGTGGTCGTGGCCTCCTGCTCCTCGCGCCGCACACCGCTCCTCAGGCGGTCAGTCCCGTGTCCTCCTCTAGCGCCACACCGCCGCCCAGGATGAGCGGGACGCCAAGATCCGAGCTAGACGAGGGCCGCTGCCGCGTCGAGGGCGAGCTGGATGAGGGCCGCCGCCGCATCATCGAGGCCGAGCTGGACGAGGGCCGCGACGAACCGATGGACCAGCCCGGCACTCACGAGCACCCAAAGCCGCGTGCAGTCCTGGATGGACCTCCGTGAGCCCGAGCACGATAGAGGAGGGAGGCACTGCCGCCGTTGTCTTGTCCTGGATGGACCTCATCGAGGAAAGTGAGTAGTATTCCAGGCTTCTAGCGATGCGCCACGGCCTACTACGCCGCTCCAAAGCTAGGGGAAGGCGGCATCGCCCGACCCTCTGACTCACTACGTCGGCCGTGAGGGAGAGGAGGGAGGTGAGCACCGACACTAGCGCGATGCCCTCGTTAGCATGATGCAACAAAGAGGAGGGAGAGGTCAAAGGAGGGAGGTGACTCAGGCAAGTAGCAGCTAGCAGCGTTTGGACGGATGGAGAGGGCGGTGGTGGCAGATCGAGGGGATTGGGGAACTCGGGAGGGAGAAAGGGGATCAGGTGGGGTGAGGGCAACCAGGTAAGGCCGCGAGGCCCGCAACCGCAAGGCCGCTCCGTTGGAGGCTGGACTACACTGGGCTTCGTCTTCATGGGCCGCACATGCATGAGCCAAACGAGCCACCGAGCGGCTCGAGCTCGGCTCGTTTGGGTCACGAGCTAAAACCTGGGCTTGGCTCGGCTCAAAAAAATCACAAGCTCGAGCCGAGTCGGCTCGGCTCACAACGAGTTCGAGCAGGCTCACGAGTCTCGAGCTATTTTTCTAGCCCTAGCGACGGGGTTGGGAAGAAGGTGCGACTTGGGGGCGGCCGTCAGGGAGGAGGCTTTCGGCGGCGGCGATGAGGTTGGGGGCACTCGGGTGGGGAGGGGAACGGGCGAGAGGAAGGGCACTTGGGAGTGACGAGTTAGGGCGCAAACCCTAGCGGGCTCCTATTAATAAAGGGATATCACAGACGGTTTTATTATGGAACCGTCAGTGATACTTATCACAAACAGTTCCATAATAGAACCGTCCGTCATATGGTCTCACATCATAGATGGTTCCATAATAGAACCGTCTGCGACGAGCTCTCTAGCTTCAGTTGTAAACATAGAAAAAGGAGCGTCAATCATATTTATAAAAAATAATTCCTGAAAAGACGGTGATGCATTGGTTACCAACGGTTTATTAGGAGCAGATTATAATAAATCATAACCGTCGAACTTCCATCTTTATTCGTTAATTTAATCTTGCCACAAGTTGTTAAACCTATAAATAACCATCAGAAGGGTACGTAGAACTAAGAAAAAATCACTGACAAACATCCCATCTTTTATTGCTTCCATTTCTTCTTATAGTTCTCATCTCCCTACCCTTCTAGTTAGTAAGACAAAATTCACATAACAAATTGACTTTTCGAACACCATGCATGGAAAGAACAAAATCCATGGATGATCGATTGACTACTTCAATTTAGGTGGTCAGAAAGTCAATTTGGTATATGGATTTGAAGTCTTCAAGAAATTGGTAGAAGATCATATCCGTACGATCAGGTGAGCACTTCACTGTCTATGATGTGTGACTTCCGATCGATCGATCATGTGAATTACTTTTGCATTCTTTTGTTGATCGAAAGTTACACGCCAAAGACAATGAAGTTACACATGATACAGAACAAGGTGTCTACCGGATTACATATCTTCTGCTTTCTTCTGTAGGGGAAATCAGCTTCAATTTGACCACTTTAAAAGATCAATCTGTCCAGATCAGGAGTGGTCGGAATCGGCTAATCAGTTGTTTCTAATTACAGACGGTTCCAATAAATAACCGTCTGTGAATTTAGTAGTACCACAAACGATTCTTATTTAGAACTGCCCATGATACGTCATAGACGGTCTTCAATACGAACCGTCTGTGATATTTAGTAATATCACAGACAGTTCTTGTTCGGAACAAGAACTGTCTGCGATACTTCACAGACGGTTTTCAACACGAACTGTCTGTGATATTACTTCTTCACAGATAGTTTTTAGCGTAGTCAGTAACACAGACGGTCGCTAAACCAAAATCGTCTATGATTGTATTTAATACTGTGGATATCATGGGGATATGCTCATGATCATAGGATGATGAAACAATTGGCAATGGATATAAAGGTTTGTCGAATCACGTGTTTTCGGTAAAAATCTAGTGTCGTTAAAGTCATAGGCGGTTCGACCGGCCAGGTGGCGGTCGATCACGGTATGTCTCGACCAGGCACCCCGTGGTCGAGCCGGTTGGGAAGCGGCCGGACCGGCAATGGCGGCGGTCGGACCGACCAGATATAAATAGTGGAATTTGGAGCTAGACCAAAAATAGAGGGTGTAGGCAAGAGAGAGGATTCTGATGCGGACATCCTTAGCTACGTTGTTTCATATAATATTTTCAATTCATTAAATACCTCAGAACAACATGAGCTTACTAAGAGAGTTGAAAAACAAGAGAAGCTTATCCAACAGTGAATCATTCACTTGAATTTACTTTTAAATTAGTTGAGAATTTCATACTAGCTAAAACTAGTATTTTGCTTGTGCTCAGATTGGAAGATTCAATAATGTACGGAGATGAAGGATATGAGGCTGTTCTTGAAGAAAGGCCGTCACAATGGAGGAGAAGCTCATGGGAGACAAGCAAAGGGAGAGAAGCCCAAGAATCCAAGTCAAATTCGAAACTTCCACAAGCCCAACCAAATTCAAACTCGGAATCAACTCAGAATTCAATTCGGATTCGGAATCAGCCTCAAATTCGGATTCGGAATCAGCAGGACAGTCCGGAGTGAAAATATCATAACTTTCTCATACGAAGTCGGATTTGAGTGTTTTTGGGCTTTTTAAAAATATAACTTCAAGCCCGATCCAACGGATCCTCCCTCACTCCGAAATTCGTCCTGTATCAAAAGATATGACCGAAACAATATGATGGTTGTAAAATTAGAGTTTCCTTTTTGTTTTAGATTGAGTCGGAATTGGAGTAGGAGTTTAATTCCGAATTAGAATAGGTGCAGGGCCTCTTGGCCAGCCATGAGGAGGAGAAGGGGCACTATATATTAAGGATTAGACCCCCATTGTAACCTCAGACAACGTTTAATATATTTTCAAAGCTTTTGCTTGATTCTCCTGTTGTGCTTATAGCCAAAACAGAGGGAATTGGACGTTGAGAACAAGGGGTCGTTCTTGCTTTTCCGCTGGGAATTGAGGGTTCGACGATCTTCGCTTGTGGTCAGCGAGGATCCAATCAAGTGTGTGTTTGGGTGAATTTTCCATAGAGTTGCAAGTCCGTGCATTGGCGCGGGGGATCAGCTGGTGGTTCGTCAGGATACACAAGTTATCGAGAGGTTCTACGTCGAGAAGATCGGGCACCCCGCATCAGATTCTCATACACCTGGTCTCATAATTTTTGGATCTTCCAGTCAAAAGATCTATTCGTTTGAAATTTCCAGAGAGGTTTCGGATTTCAAGTCGTGAAATTTGGCTAAGTCCCTTCTGGGCGGTCAGACCGGATCGTAGCGGCGATGTTTGTTTGTCGAGTCAAGTTCATGAGTTTCAGTGCATATGTGTTGCGTGATGCATGTTTTGACTAACGTGGGTCAAGTTGCGAAGAACTTATTCCCGTAATCGATTTCTTGGTCTATTGTTGTGCAGGTTGCTTGGAGGTCAATGACGGTCAACGGTGATAATGATCATGACTAGGCTTGGAGAGCTGAGGTTCAGAAAGATCGACGATGCCGGATGAAGTCTATGGATTCAAGCATGGCGCAAAATGGATAAGGATGACCGAACGGGAAGTTCGGTGCGACTGGTTGCATCAAGCGGCGCGGGGGTCGGTGCAAGTGCCATGGTGGTTTCGGTGTGAGCCGGATGGGAGAGACTTGTCGACATGATGAGGGCCGTTGATCAACCTACACGTGGCAAAGCATGGGATTGCTTCATGAAGATTGGACTCGGTCTTTGGAGAAGGATCGAGAAGGGGTATTTTGGTAATTTTACTAAAATACCACCTTGATTGCTTTTGCCTAAACCGCGGCGCAAGACGACATAAGGAGAAGTGGTTTAGGTCAAGAGAAGATGAAGACGGTGCTTTAAAATATGCGCGTGAGTTAAACCCGTTTGTGTGTGGGCTTAACGGGTGCCCAATAGGAAACTCTTCTAGAAGGTTAGACTCCACTATATATGGGAGGGTATTGTGCACTTCCTTAATCCTTTTTTTGCTCATTTGAAACCCTAGTTTTGTCTTTTGAGATTAGGGAGTGGAGAGGTTATGATTCTTGAAGAGGAGATTGATTGTGTGCTCATGTATTGAGTTTTGTCCTCTATGTTGGAGTGGCTGTAAACCAGCAACAATTACAAATCAATCTATGCAAGTTTTCTTGAGATGAGTCTCTTTGAGTTCTTGCTCTCTACTTTGTGATTTTGGGGCCGTCTTTAATTCTCAAGTTTTCCATCGGTTTCTGCCCCTAATCTTGCTTGCTGTGACATGTGGGATATCATCTAGGATCATGTTGATCATCTCTAACCCACGAGCAAGATTTTTGATCTAGTTTTCGTTTTGACTCGGTTTTGAACCATCCTTCACTCAAACGGGAAAATGTCAGAATTTTGCCAAGGATCTTTACGATCTTTGATTGGAATAGGTTTCTGATATCCTAGAGAAGGTGTGTTCCAAGTTTTATCGAGTTTGGAGTTATAAATCAAAAGTTACATCTATTTACAACTTTATTTTTTAGGCTGATTTTACTGTTCATCAGGCTGGAGGTCAGACTGCCCAAGGTGACCGGTCCGACCACCATTAACATAGAGGTCAGACCGCCTATTACTTGAAAAACGAGTTTTGGTTGTTTTTAGTTGTTTTGCTCCGGGGTTTATATTGGATTCAGTACAAGACTTCTGTTGTGCTTGTATATTGATCTTCATAGCTCTCATAGCTATTGGAGTGAAAATCGTATTGAATCTGATCTTTATGAAAAAGAGATCGTGCTCCTATTCAGCGCCCCTCTAGTCGCCATTTCGGTCCAACAAGTGGTATCAGAGCCCGATTAGTTCAATCTTGATCTTAACCGGTCACTGAACTTTGGCGATGGATAAGTACTCCACAAAACCGCATGTCTTTGATGGGCTCGACTATGTCTATTGGAAAAATCGCATACGTGTCTACCTTCAGAGCGAAGGACAAGAAATATGGGAGGTTGTTCGAACTCCACTCGTTTTGCCTAAGGTTGCTACGCCGGCTTCAGCAGCCCTCTTGGCTAACAACCATAAGACTAAGAACCACCTATATTGTAATACCCTGTTTGTCACTTCGGCGTAAGTCTTAAAAAAAAACAATCACGGAGTCGCCGGTTTATCGGTAAATCGCGGGAAGGGAAAAATATTAATTGAAGAGCAATAGAAAAGAAATAAAATAAAATATAAATTATATTTAAATTCAGCGTTGGGCTGCCAGGGAGGTGGGCCAACCACCCTTGGGCCCTTGGCCCAAGGGGGTGCGCCACCCACCCCCAAGCCGCACCCCCTTAACCCTAGCCCTTTTCCCCTCCCTCCCATACCGCCACCCTCCCTCCACCTCCTCTTGGGCGCCTCCCCTTTTCCCCCTGCTGCTGCCAAGGAGCTTCCCCATTGCTGCCCTTGGAGAAGGAGAAGAAGGAGAAGGCAAAGAAGAAGAAGGGGAAGGAGAAGAAGAAGAGGAGGAGGAATTAGGGAATTTCTTCAGCTAGGTAATTTTCTCTCATCCCAAATCCTCTGATCTTAGGAGTAATTAGGGTTCTTGGGATGGATTTTGATGGGAGAGTTTAGATTAATTGCCCGATTAAGGTTTACCTGCTGTCTGTTAGTAGATCGATTCGCGTAGCGTGGCTGTTTCCGTAGTTTTGATCTAGAAAACGATTTTTTCTGCGGGTCTTCCCAAAAGGAACGTTGTAGAGTATTTCCAGATGCATCTGCTGTATTGTTTTCAGTTTTTTCTACCGTGGGATCTGGGAGATACGGAGTCGGAAATACAGCTGTCCCTCAGGCGGGCAGATTGGTACAAACCTACTGTAATTCGGGTTTTAAAAATAGTAGATTAATTTTATGGTTAGGTCCGTAATTGAGAAAGTTGTAGATAATTCAGATTTATAGTTGCTGTAAAATTTTCAGAATTTTTGGACCTCTGTGCTGTCGTGGGGACGCGATTTAGTGTCGCTGTCCAGTCTGCCAGATCAGAAAGTTTGCTCTGTTTAGGGAACTAAATTACAACTAGTTATGATCCGAATAAAAATAGGAGTTCTACACGAAAATCGTAGGTTTTTAAGTTATGATTCTAGAAATGTATCACTTGCTCTATTTGGTCCATTAGTTTAAAAGATACGAAATTGTGAAGCAACACTGCTGCAGAAGGGTTATTGCTATTTTGCTGAGCGGAGAGGGTTTGTACGGGTTCGGGGTTTAGCGACGCTTACAATGATTTTTGTTGTGCTTGTTTGCTGTGGCTTGGTGTTGAGGGATGCCTTTTGGACAGGTGGTCTCGACCTTGAGCGTTCTTGATTGTTTTTGCTTCGATTCGTCGGTTCGAGGCAAGTGATCGTAGCGGTGGTTGCTACCGTTTAACTTGTTATTCCTTCTACTTGCATTTTACATTATTATCGTAACTTGATACATTATGCCATGATTGCAAGATATTGTTAATTGGGGAGTTGATAGCAAGAATTTATTTATTGTATGTTGTTAATATGATAGTAGACTTGTGTAATTTTTTGCTTAAGGTTATAATGCGAACATGAAAATAACATGTGGTGGATGTGGATATGTTGAGAGTATGTTAATGCTCCTGGTGGATGAATTAATGTGACTAATGGAATATCATATCATTCTTGTCATATCATGTCATTTGCATATGTGGATGTCGCCGCACTTAGCCGCGATCGCGTCTGCAGTCAAAGATTGTTTATTGTCGTAATACGATGCACCTCTTCGCCCGCGGAAGTGTCGTATATTGCCGTAATACGATACATTGCAATTCCTGCCCTAGCAAGAGTGATGTGGAGCATAGCATGAAGCATTCATACGCATATAAGGGATATTTAAATGACTGCATTCATATGCCATTTAAAAACTGAAAACTGATGAGGTTTGATTTATGGTAGTTTGTGGTGGCTTATTAATTGTGGAAACGACGGGTGGTTGTGTATGTATGAAACTATTGATGATGTTTATTTGTTCGTAGTTGAAATAACTTGTTAAACTGTTTGCTTGCTGAGATTTATATCTCACCCTTGTTTTCCCCTCCCCACAGGTGGACTTTGAGCATGCATTGGGAAGGGTAGAGCAGCACCACAATGATGCACATGGATTTTGTCTTAATGCTGAAATAAAGTCATAAGAATTCTAGTTTTGCTTAGCTGTCTTATGGAAGACTGCTTCAATGTTTAATTTGGAACTGTTCCTTTGGTTATTATGTTAAGTTGATTTTTTTTTTGAATATTTCATTGTTCTCCTTATTAGGTTATTTTCTAGTAGTTTATGCTTCCGCTTATATTATCATGTTAATTAAATGTTGCCAGATTAAATTTTCTTGCAAATTGGCTAGTGGTAGAGTAGTTCAGTAGCATCCCAGGGTAATGTGGGTCTTGGGGTGTTACAGTTGGTATCAAAGCGGGCTTTAGGTCCGTGGTAATTAAACAATTAAATTGACACACTTGCACATGTAGGTTGGGGAAGGGTTTACATGTTTTGCATATACCATGTTGAATTCATTGCTTATTTGCTTGTGCTTTTTTTGGATTGATGTTTTGTTCTTGCTTGAGCGTGGATGGTGGTGGCTGCAGGATGCCTTCTACGCGTAGAAGTCGTGGCCGTGAAGCTACGCCGAGGGCGCGCCCAGCGGTCGGGGAGGCCGAGGTTACTCGGTCGGTGGGAGTCGAGGAGTGTTGGCCTTTGTGAGGGCCATGCGGCAAGAAGAGCCGAGTGCGTTGAGGCAAAGGCGCAGACACGGTGTTCGTCTTGCTGTTCAAAGTCTTGGAGGTTGCGGCGATTGGAGCGATTAGCGGCCTCTCGCTCCGTTAGTGGGTAGGTCTGAGGCTGGACAGTTTTAGTGGTGCGGCCCCTCCTGTTCAGGCCGCAGACTGGCTGTCTTTCGTGGAGGACAAGATGGAGGCTTTGAGGTGATTGCCTCCGATCGTGTGCGCATGGCGCAACTTCGAAGGAGAGGCTCGGATCGGTGGAAGGGAGTGCAGATCTCGTCTGGTGCTCATGGAGAACTATCGTGGGAGGAGTTTGTTTGATTTGAGAGAAGGTTCTACCCTGAGACCTTTCTGGACAAGATGAAAGTCGACCTGAGCAAGTACTCACAAGACAAGCTATCTGTGGCAGAGTATGAGGTTGGCTTCAACCAGATAGTCCGCTTTGTTTCGCATGTGGCGCATGATGATGCGGAGAAGGCCAGGCAGTTTCATCAGGGGCTCAGACCTTCGATCCGCCACCTGTTAGGTGCTTTTCCGATCACGGATTTTCGTACCATAGTGGAGCGGGCTTCAGGGATCGAGATGCAGCAGGTTTACACTGATGAGATCCGCAAGGCCACTGGAGGAGATCAGCCTCGTGGTCATAGCGAGAAGAAGGGCTTCTCTGGAGGCCCTGTGCACAAGAAGGGGAAAGGTCGTCGCCACCAGCCCTACCGAGGCAAAGCGATGCAGGCGATCCGGCTCTGGGAGGGAGCTCCTGCGATCTGCGTGCCACGGTGAAGCCCGGGCTGGGCTTGGTGCGTTTTCGGTGCGGAGATCCGCATCGTAGGGCTGACTGCACTTGGAGCGGACAATGTTTTATCTGTGGTAATAGCCACAAGGATGTGGTGTGCAGGCAGAATCCCAAGGGAAAGCTGCAATGGGAGTTAGCGCCTTCACCTTCAGCAGGCTCGACTCGTCCTGACGGCACCGTGCGGATGATGGCTGCGGCTCCTACCCCGCAGTTCTTGCCCGCGGCCCCTACACCGCGGTACTTGCCGGCGCCATCAGCACCTTCGCCGCCCGTCCACGGCGCCTCCACTGAGGATCTGGGTCGGCTTCTGCGGCGCTGTACCTAAGTGGACTCCACGCCGACTTTCGTGGCGCGGAGGTTCTTCTTCACCAGCTGTTCCCGCGGCATATGCCATGCCAGCGTCTGATGGCAGGGATCGTGGAGACGTGGTGACAGGTACCTTATTTATTGATTCTGCTGATGCTTCTATTTTTTTTGATTCCAGGGCTAGTTTCTCTTTTGTCTCGGAGGTTTTTGTTCGGTGGCAAGGTGTCCGTCTGTGCGGTTTGTGGGGAGAGTGTGGTTCTTAGTTCTCCCAATGGCTTATTTTCGTATGCCGTGTTTGCCACAGTTGCGTGGAGGTTCTAGCGGATGAGGAGTTCGTGGCGAATCTGTTGGTTATACCTTTGGAGCCTTCGATGTGATCCTTGGCATGGATTGGCTCGCGACATCGGTATTATTTCTTGCTACGGAAGGCGGTCACGTTGCGGTCTCGTCTCAGGCGTGAAGTTGTCTTCCAAGGAGTGCCCGCAGACACTCTCGTTCTTGTGCGCTTGTTCCCCAATCGGCGAATGCAGAAGTCAGGACTTCTGTGGGCCATGGTTGAGGGACACGAGGCTGTTTTGAGGCTGGAGGATATACCTGTGGCTTGCAGGTACCCAGATGTTTTTCCCGCAGAGCTTCCAGGTCTGCCACCAGAACGGGAACCAGATTTCTGCATTGACCTTGTTCCGGGTACGCGGCCTATTTATAAGTCCCCGTATCGGATGGCACCTGTGGAGTAGGAGGAGTTGAAGAAGTAGTTGGACGAACTCCTAGCTAAGGGGTTTATTAGACCGAGCACGTCGCCTTGGGCTGCTCCGGTCTTGTTTGTGGGAAAGAAGGATGGCACTAAGAGGCTTTGTGTGGATTATCGCGCACTTAATCAAGTGACGATCAAGAACAAGTACCCTTTGCCACACATTGAAGATCTTTTCGATCAGTTGACAGGTGCCAAAGTATTCTCCAAAATTGATTTGCAGTTTGGTTATCATCAACTGCGGATCAGGGAGGAGGATATAGAGAAGACAACTTTTAGCACAAGGTATGGGCACTTCGAGTTTGTCGTTATATCTTTTGGACTAACAAATGCCCCTGCTGTCTTTATGGAAGCCATGAATAGGATGCTCCATGAGTACCTGGATTCTTTTGTGGTGGTTTTCATCGATGACATTCTGATTTATTCCAAGACGGAGGAGGATCACGAGTTGCATCTCGGCCAGTCACCGAGGCCCTTCTGAGGAATAAATTCTATGCGAAACTGAAGAAGTGTGCTTTCTGGCTGTCCGAGGTTGGATTTCTTGGTCATACCATTAGTCAGTATGGTATTACAGTGGATCCGAAGAATGTGGCAGCGGTGGTGCAGTGGCGTAGGCCAACCAATGTGTCAGAGATCCGGAGTTTTCTTGGTCTTGCCGGTTATTATCGGCGCTTTGTGCAGGATTTCTCCATCATCGCCAAGCCAATGACCCGACTCACGCAGAAGGGTGTTCCTTTCGTGTGGACAGATGATTGTGAGTCTGGTTTTCAGACCCTGAAGAGCAAACTGGTGAATGCACCTATTCTTTCCTTGCCCGAGAGTGGCAAGCGCTTCACGGTGTACACGGATGCTTCGCGGATTGGTCTTGGTTGTGTGTTGATGCAAGAAGGGCGATTTATCGCTTATGCTTCTAGACAGTTGAAAGTTCATGAGCAGAACTATCCTACTCACGATTTGGAGTTGGCGGCTATTGTTTTTGCGCTGAAGTCTTGGAGGTATTATCTGTACGGGGAGCAATGTGACATCTTTACTGATCACAAGAGCCTTAAGTACATATTCACTCAGCGAGAGCTGAATTTGAGGTAGCGGAGGTGGTTGGAGTTGATCAAAGATTATGATCTGACTATCCAATATCATCCTGGTAAAGCTAACGCGTGGTGGACGCCTTGGCAGACAGAGTCCCTCAGACAACGATGTCTTTGATCTCGGAGTTTGAGAGGATGGGTATCTCTTTTTGTCTCACTGGAGTTGCCCAAGCAGAGACACAGATGATTATTCAGTCCGCCATTCCCGAGCGTGTTCGAGAGGCTCAAGAAGACGATCGGCTCCTTTCGGAGGTGCGGAGGAGGATCTCGGAGGGGCGTTCCCGAGATTTCAGTTTGGACGAGTGTGGTGCGTTTCGCCAGAGGCTTACCGTGTGTACCCGTAAATCGAGGTGAAGGATGATATTCTTCGTGAGGCTCACCGGACTCCATACCTTTGTACATCCGGAGAGACCAAGATGTATCAAGATCTGGCGTGTCTTTTGGTGGAAACGCATGAGAGTGGACATCGCTAAGTATGTCGCTTCTTGTGGCGTTTGTCGATGGGTGAAGGCCGAGCATAAGCGGCCTCGCCGGTTTGTTGCGACCTTTGGAAATTCCACGAGTGGAAGTGGGAGCACATCACTATGGACTTCGTGGTCGGTTTGCCGCGCTCTTCTCGGGGGCGAGACGCTGTTTGGCTCGTGTGGGCAGTTTGGCCTATCGTTTGGAGTTGCCGAGCTCATTGAGCGGTGTGCACAATGTTTTTCATGTGTCTATGCTGAGGAAGTATTTGCGGGATCCCGAGCACAAGATCGACACAGGCAGTCACGGTGGATCAGGATCTCACGTTGGAGAGTCGCCCAGAGCGTATCTTGGATACTTCTGAGAAAGTCTTGAGGAATAAGACCATCAAGTATGTGAAGGTCCTTTGGACGTTTCAGTCCGAGAGGGAGGCTACGTGGGAGCTGGAGGACCAGATGCAGAAGAAGTACCCCGAGCTTTTCGAGGCTGGTGAGCACTCGTAGTTGAGGTCTTTTGTGGATTGCTCTTTCTTTTGGTGGATCTTTCCTTCATTGTTCTTTTCTTCACTGTTCTCTTGCCTGAGGTTTGAGGAGCGAGATTCGAGGACGAATCCTTTTTAGGTGGGGAGAATGTAATACCCTGTTTGTCGCTTCGGCGTAAGTCTTTTTTTAAAAAAACAATCGCGGAGTCGCCGGTTTATCGGTAAATCGCGGGAAGGGAAAAATATTAATTGAAGAGCAATAGAAAAGAAATATAATATAATATAAATTATATTTAAATTCAGCATTGGGCCAACCACCCTTGGGCCAAGGGCCCAAGGGGGTGCGCCACCCACCCCCCCAAGCCGCACCCCCCTCTCCTTTAACCCTAGCCCTTTTCCCCCTCCCTCCCTACACCCCACCCTCCCTCCACCTCCTCTTGGGCGCCTCCCCTTTCCCCCCTGTTGCTGCCAAGGAGCTTCCCCATTGCTGCCCTTGGAGAAGGAGAAGAAGGAGAAGGCAAAGAAGAAGAAGGGGAAGGAGAAGAAGAAGAGGAGGAGGAATTGTGGAATTTCTTCAGCTAGGTAATTTTCTCTCATACCAAACCCTCTGATCTTGGGAGTAATTAGGGTTCTTGGGATGGATTTTGATGGGAGAGTTTAGATTAATTGCCCGATTAAGGTTTACCTGCTGTCTGTTAGTAGATTGATTCGCGTAGCGCGGCTGTTTCCGCGGTTTTGATCTAGAAAACGATTTTTCCTGCGGGTCTTCCAAAAAGGAAAGTTGTAGAGGATTGCCAGATGCATCTGCTGTATTTTGTTCAGTTTTTTCTACCGTGGGATCTGGGAGATACGGAGTCGGTAATACCGCTGTACCTCCGACTGGCAGATTGGTACAGACCGACTGTAATTCGGGTTTTAAAAATAGTATATTAATTTTATGGTTAGGGCCGTAATTGAGAAAGTTGTAGAAAATTCAGAGTTCTAGTTGTTGTAAAAGTTTCAGAATTTTTGGACCTCTGTGCTGTCGTGGGGACGCGATTTAGTGTCGCTGTCCAGTCTGCTAGATCAGAAAGTTTGCTCTGTTTAAGGCACTAAATTACAACTAGTTATGATCCGAATAAAAATAGGAGTTCTACACGAAAATCCTAGGTTTTTAAGTCATGATTCCAGAAATATATCACTTGCTGTATTTGGTCCATTAGTTTAAAATATACAAAATTGTGAAGCAAGACTGCTGCAGAAGGGTTCTTGCTGTTTTGCTGAGCGGAGAGGGTTTGTACGGGTTCGGGGTTTAGCGACGCTTACAATTATTTTTGTTGTGCTTGTTTGCTGTGGCTTGGTGCTGAGAGATGCCTTTTGGACAGGTGGTCTCGACCTTGAGCGTTCTTGTTTATTTTTGCTTCGATTCGTCGGTTCGAGGCAAGTGATCGTAGCGGTGGTTGCTACCGTTTAACTTGTTATTCCTTCTACTTGCATTTTACATTATTATTGTAATTTGATACATTATACCATGATTGCAAGATATTGTTAATTGGGGTGTTGATAGCAAGAATTTATTTATTGTATGTTGTTAATATGATAGTAGACTTGTGTAATTATTGCTTAAGGTTATAATGCGAACATGAAAATAACATGTGGTGGATGTGGATATGTTGAGAGTATGTTAATGCTCCTTGTGGATGAATTAATGTGATTAATGGAATATCATATCATTCATGTCATATCATGTCATTTGCATATGTGGATGTCGCCAAGATTTAGCCGCGACCGTGCAGTCTGACATTGTTTATTGTCGTAATATGATGCACCTCTTCGCCCGCGGAAGTGTCGTATATTGCCGTAATACGATACATTGCAATTCCTGCCCTGGCAAGAGTGATGTGGAGCATAGCATGAAGCATTCATACACATATAAGGGATATTTAAATGACTGCATTCATATGCCATTTAAAAACCGAAAACTGAGCATTGTTTATTGTCGAATCGATGCACCTCTTCGCCCATGAAGTGTCGTATATTGCCGTAATACGATACATTGCAATTCCTGCCCTGGCAAGAGTGATGTGGAGCATAGCATGAAGCATTCATACACATATAAGAGATATTTAAATGACTGCATTCATATGCCATTTAAAAACCGAAAACTGATGAGGTTTGATTTATGGTAGTTTGTGGTGGCTTATTAATTTTGAAAACGACTGGTGGTTGTGTATGTATGAAACTATTGATGATGTTTTTTTGTTCGTAGTTGAAATAACTTGTTAAACTGTTTGCTTGCTGAGATTTATATCTCATCCTTGTCCCCCCCAGGTGGACTTTGAGCATGCATTGGGAAGGGTAGAGCAGCACCACAATGATGCACATGGATTTTGTCTTAATGCTGAAATAAAGTCATAAGAATTCTAGTTTTGCTTAGCTGTCTTATGGAAGATTGCTTCAATGTTTAATTTGGAACCGTTCCTTTGGTTATTATGTTAAGTTTATTTTTGAATATTTCATTGTTCTCCTTATTCGGTTATTTTATAGTAGTTTATGCTTCCACTTATATTATCATGTTAATTAAATATTGCCAGTGTAATTTGTCTTGCAAATTGGCTAGTGGTAGAGTAGTTGATAGCATCCTGGTAATGTGGGTCTTGGGTGTTACACTTTCCTTCTACGCGTCCGCCATTGCCGCGATTCGAGACTTTCCATACTCGGCCAATCCGCCGCATCTCCCAAATCTCCACGTGGATTAAAACCACCGCGTCAATCCGCTCCCGTCCTGGCCTCACCACTTCCATCTCCGGCGCCAAATCCCCAAAATTGTGCCACCGTATCGCTCGGACCTTCTTGCGCCGCACAAAGCCCCGGCCTCACCCTTGCCCTATAAATAGGAGCCCCGGGTGCGCCTCTCGCCGCTCATCCCAACGCCGCCAACCACCGCTCTCCTCCGTCCCCCTAGCGCCCGGATTTCGAAGATCCTCGCCGCCGGCCAAAGCTTTGTCCATCTTCGATTCTGCAGCCAACGACCACGCTCCTTCCACCCTGACTGCACCATTGGCATGGTATCGACATCGCCTACCTCGTTCTTGCCTCAGCTTCGTCGGAGAACCTTGGGAGCGCCATCGCCGCCGTCGACCGAAACTCACCGCTACCAAACCTCGTTGCCGACGACCTTTCCGCCGTGCCCCTCCACCGCAAGGTAGCACATTAGATTCAATATCATTTGTTCTTCATTTTGCGCACGTCCATGAGGCTCACTGCGACGAGTAGCGCCAGCGAGGATGTTCTTTGGAGCACTGCTGACCTCGAGCCAGCGTGGCTCACCACGCCAGGCTACGCCAACGCCACGCCGACCCTAGGATCCGTGTCGGCGCTGCGTGGTGCTGCGCGTCGATCATCGCTGCCAAAGACACCCACACCTTTACAGCATTACGTGGCCGAGTCCACCGTGGACTGGTTGACCACCGCGGACCTAGTCTTTGATTGCGGGGCCCACATATCATAGACTCAAATATTACCTTTAGAAAAATAATTTCGGCTGAAAATTGAATTTCCGTACGCTAACGTCAGCATGCACAATAATTCGATTTTCCTTTAGAATAATAATTCAGAAATTCAATAAAATCAAAAATTAGGGTTTTCTTTAGATTTAAAACTTCCAAGAGCTCGTATTTCTTCATACGAACTCCGATTTAGGTGAATCAAATTTCTAAATTCATATAAATTCAAGATCTAGGTAACTAAACTAAAATTATTTCATTTGGAGTTAATTTTATTGTTCATTTGAATTTATTTGATTATTATTTGAATTTGGTCTTTTTCGTGTATATATTTCGACGACTCCGGAGAGCTCGACCCTTCTGAAGAGTTAGATTATCAGTACTTCGAGAAAGGCAAGTTATACCATTGATCATGTTGTGCCTACTATTTTAAATTATTTAATTCTGTTTTGAATTACTATTGCTTGCATAATTTTTATTCATTTATTTTTTATTCGGGTTTTAAATTTCCTAGTTATTCTAATTTGTTTGTATGACCAATGTTGGTATTTGAGTTATCATTTCCTTGTCACCTTAGTCAAATAAAAATTTGAAAATAATTATATGCTTAGTCAATGCGTAGATCAAAATCTTGAATTTAGGGAGTTTAGCCAAATTAGTCAAACTGGTTTTAAATTGAGTATATGGTATTTTTGTACCATAGAGAGTCTTGGAAAATATTTTACTTGATAAATAAAATTAAAATAGTTTAGACTTGGGCATAATGGTTGTGGATGGTGCAAGTTGATGCACAACATCGATTCGTTGTTTTGATCGAGTCCAGGGTTTTGGAAGGTTGCCCAAGTCAGTTTAGAGCCAGTCTTTGAGCCCCATCTTGCTAAGCTCCACCGTACTACCACATATCATGTATGGGCAGGACCAGTCCTATTAATTTGTGATACCTCATTGTCTTGTGTGCCATGTTGTTGAGTGGGTGTTGGTTAAACAGTATTCTCACCTGGCGCAAGAGGGGACTTCTGGCGGGTGGTTAACCCAAAGGAAATGAAACCTTAGCAGGCGTGTTAGCTTTGAGGTAGAATATTGGAAACTCCTTGTGATATTTGCTTAGTCGCACGCTTATGGAAGCTTGTATTGGCTGACAGAAAGGCAAATTATCTCTTGTGTGTAAAGTTGTACATCCTCTGTAGAGTAGAAAACTATTCGAATAGCCGTGTCCATGGTCATGGACATGCTGAGCAAAGCTGTAACATCCCAATTTTCAGAGCTTTAAAAAAATCCTTTGATTAGTTAGTAGGAAGAAAATTCACCATTTGGATTTATTTGAATTAAATTTGAAAGCTTAAATATGGACCTTGTGTAACAAAACAATTTAATATGAATAATTCCAACATGAACAATAGTCAAGACTATTTTATTTGGATTCTATGAGCTTGGTTATATTTCCTAGAATTTTTTGGAATTTTTCCAAGTTCATTTGCTATTTTCCATTGCTTATTTGATTTTTCGGTTTTCTTAAAAGAAAAGCTATTTTAAATCTCAAATAGTGTTTGGGCGAATTCCCTCGGCCCGATCCTGTTCATCTCGGCCCGATCCTTGGGCCGTCCGTCGATTTGGGCGCTTGGATCTCGCCAGACGCGCGCGCTCGCCTCCCGTCTCTTGCCAGGTGGGCCCCGCCTTCGTCCTCGCCGCGTTCTTCTCCGCATGCGACGCGCCACAAGCGCAGCGCATGGGCGGTCAACGCCGAAGCCAGACGCTGGCGCCTCCAACCTCCCGTTTCCTCGCGTGTGCGCGCCACGACTCGCGCCCACCGCCGCCACGAACCCCGCCCTTCTTTCCTTCTTCTCCGCTGGTATGCGACGGCCGCAACCGCCGCCACGACCTCCACGCCGCCACGCCGCCGGACCTCCCGGCCCTATAAAGGACAGCCAGGAGCCCTCGCGTCACCCATCCCAAAGCCGCCACCCTCCCTCTCTCGCCTGTGCTCGCGGAATCGAGAATCCCCGCCGCGACACCAAGGCTTGGAGCTTGATTGCGCGCCTCCGTCGCCCGCGTCGTCGTCGCCGCCACCGTAGGATTCGCCGTGACACCGCTGGTGGTGCTCACCTCGCCACGGAGGAGCCTCTAACGCCGTCGCCGTCGAGCCCGCACCTCCTCCTCCGCCAAAGCCTCGCCGCCGTCCGCTCGCTCGTCTGGATCACCGGTGAGCACACCCTCGAGATCCGGTGTTCCCCTCCACCTCCTGTACCACTCATCACCGTCAACTCGCCGCCGTTAGCGGGACCCTCGGGTCAATCTTGCGCCGCCCTCGCCGCCGTCCATGTCACTGCCACCTCGGCGCCAGGCGCGCACGCGTGTCGTCCCCCAGTGGCGCGCGTCAAGACCACGTGGCGTGCGCGCCACCTCGACCTCATCCACTGGTCGAGTGGCTCGGTGGACTTGGTCCACTGTGGTAAGGTCAGCGACATCGGGTCCCACATGTCGATTAATTCTTTAATTCTTTTAATTCTGGAAAATCCTTCACGACGTCATGCTTGCGCAATAATCCGATTTTTCTATTGAGAAATAATTCGAATTCCATAAATCCTATTTTTAGGGTTTTCTTTTGATTCAAACTTTGAAACCTTATAACTTTTGCATCCTAGCTCCAAATCCATCCATTCAAATTTCTAAATTTGTATAAAATCAAGATCTATCTATTGGAGATTTTAATTATTTTTATCAGAGTTATTTGCTTCTGTTATTTATTTTTTATTGTTGTTTGCTTCGTTACGAGTAGACTTGACGATATACGGGAGGTTTGAGGAAGAAGGAGCTTTCCAAGACCAAGACCAGACTGAACCTATTCCAAGGCAAGCTATACCCTTGACCATTTTGCTTCCAGCTTTATAAAAGTATTTTAAATTCAAATTTATGCATCTTAATTCAAGTATTTATTTAAAAGCTTTTGGGTGCGATGAGTTAATCCCAAATTGTTATGCCATCCTTGTTAATTGCTATGTCACGATTCCTTGTCACCTTAGTTGGTATTTAGTTGGTAAATATTGTAGCACCAACGTGGGTTGGTTAGTTGCGTATTAGATTGCTTAGCCATGCCACGAATCACTTGTCATGTATCTTCTTTGTTATAAATTGACTAAGTGAATATGAAGCTATGTGAACAAGCTGTGTGTACTATGTGTCTTTGTGGCATATGTTGCACTTAAATCAACGAGGGTGGTAAATGGATTTGGGTGAGGCAAGGGGTGGATCTTGTGTGAAAGGGTGGTATGTGGACTGTGTGAATAATATTAATCTGTGTGTCTATGTGGTTTGGTTAGTGGAAGTCTTGCCTTGGTCAATTAAGGACCTCACCATGTGCGTCATTGAACCGAGCTTCTGTCACGACCACATGCCTGTTTTGAGACAGCCTAGCGTAGTAAGATAAGGTATCTGAAATGCTTGGTTATGCTTAGTGTTAGCTACACTAAGTGTATCTTGTGGGTAAAGTGTACAAACCTCTGCAGAGTGTAACGTAATCTATTCGAATAGCGCGTCATGATCATGGACAATGCTCAGGATTTCACACTAGGGTAGATGTTTTCATAAAGCGTGTGGGAAGGGAGCTATGTGATTAAATCATCTAGCTATGTGAATAACCTGTTAGGCTGTGTGTGTCTTTGTGAAATAACTTGTTAAGCTTATTAATGTCTATTGGTTTTACCTGTTTTAAATCTATTAATTGTATTCAATTGCAAAGGTTGCAATTATGCAAAAGAGCCATAAAATGCCTTCCCTGGTAAAAAGCCAGCATATATACATTTTGCATCTCTGTGGTGTGGCTTGCGAGTACGGTGTGTACTCACGCTTGTTTTGACGAATCAAGCAGAGGAGGAGTCTTCACCAGCATTCGAGGACGAGTACATCGAAGGTGCTTAATCGTGAGGTCTTGATCGATCGGTTGCTGTGGTGAATCGATGGGGTGCCACTACCTTTTTTTTGTTTCCGCTGTTGTTTATTTTCTCTGTTAGCCCTGCGTGGCTCAATAATTGTAACTTGACCTTAAGGTCAAAACCATTATTTATTAATCAAATTTATTCGTTTATTTTACTATTTGCTTGTATGGATCGATTTCCATCTTTGTTAACATTGTGTGCACTAGCGTGATCCCGGGCTAGTGCATTAAACACAGAGGGTCCTGAATCGTAATTTTGGGTCCCGACAAAAGTGGTATCAGAGCCAGGTTGACTGTAGGTTTAGACCTTAGTTAGATTGACCGTTCGAGTGTTCAAATTATTTTCTAAAGGAAAATTTAACTTGCAAGACTAAATGAATTGCTTAACTCCTCTTATATCTCTCTTGACTCATCTATTGCTATAATTTCTTTACTCTCCATTTGTTTTAACATGGTTCTTACCATATCATCTTGACGGATGCCTTACCTTTGGACCTTGGAGATCGCATAGCGGAGGACTTGCCAGTAGAGCGTGGAAGGCCGTTGAGACACTTGGAGGCTTCGACTGCCCGATGTACCATGGCAGTGAATACATGGTCAACGGACGGGATCGTGGTATAGTCTGCCGCCTGACAATCTACGCCAGGAGGAACACTAGAGGTAGCCAGCCTTTGTACATCTCAGTCAGGAGGATCACCTTCACGCAAGGAATCCGAGAGTCGCCACGGACCGCCATGCTCGAGTCGCCACATTTACGCCAAGAGCGCACACACCGTCTTCCGCTATCATCCCGAGCCGCCGGGGAGATGTCGCGCTTTCCGTCTACAAGCGGAGAAGGCCATGCCACAAGAGTGCATCTTGCAGTTCACGGTGCCCGGAGGAGTCGCTGGAGATGGCCGCCACCGAGCTGAGGTGCGCCTATCAGGCCTGGGAGAAAGCCGAGGAAAGGATCGCCGTCCTAGAGCAAGCTCTCTATGGTCAGCATGAGCTCGAAGATGATCAAAAGGAAGATCCGGAAGAGCGAAGAAAGCGAGGAAGACCGGAGGAGATTCTAGAGGATCGATGAGGTTGCACTGGGAGGAGCCACCAGCACTGCACCAAAGACGCATGCTCTGCCGCACCAATCCCGGGCATCGAACCGATTCGCAAGGATGCCAGCTCACTTCAGAGTCTACACCAGGCAGGAGCGTCGCCGTGGCTTTGGAGGCTTTCTCGAGTAGTTTGTCTAAGTTCCGGTTTAGTCGAGGCTTAGCGGTTTCCTTTTAGTCGCCCTTTAGGCGGTAGCTTGTGTGCTTAGGTTCGCTTCATTTTCTGTGTGCAAGTATGAGTGCAAAGGCCCTTAGGCATTTGTTGCGACCATGCTATTAAGCTATTAATGAAGATTATTTCATTGAAGTTTCTTGGTCAGTGTTTGTTGGGTTTAATCTATCCCTGTCTAGTTCTTAACTCACCTTGTGCTCCCTACCTTATCTAACCCATGGAACCTCACGGATGGTTCGGACTCGCCATCTGCATTTGCAAGTGGGCCGAGCCCAAGGATCGAAGGCAATGAGCAAACCCCTACGGGAGCGGTACCACCCCAAGCACCTCCTATTGACTTACGAACTTTGGAGCCTTCATGGCAAAGACAGACGCAGATGATGTACACCATGATGAACGGATGCGGGCCATGAACAACAACAACAACAACCACAACCATCATCGAGGAGGAGCCCGGTTGCTCATGGTCATCGTGGACCATCAAATTGGCGAATTCATGAGGACCCGTCCGCCAACTTTCTCCGGACATGTCTCGCCAAGAGAAGGCGATGATTGGCTTGGCGTGATTGAGAGGAAGGCTGTTGATCACCCAATGCGGCAATCATGAGAAGGTTTTGTATGCCACCCATCGGATGGAGGGCATAGGCTGGCGAATGGTGGGAAAACCTGCTTGGCGCATGGAGCACCGAGAATATCACACAGGAAGAATTCTCCATGACTTTTCGCCAAGATCATGTACTGAAGGCATTATGGATTTGAAGAAGGGCGAGTTCTGCGCTCTCAAGCAAGGGGTATGTCGGTGGTGACTACGAACAAGTTTTCTCGGCTAGCTCGCTACGCCCGTAAGACGCGTCGCTCTCGATGTGTCTCGCCCGAGTCGATTCTTGAAGGGTGCGAACTCGGGACTACAAGTCAATCGCTTGCCCACACCTTCCCGATTTCGAGTTAATTAACAAGGCGTTGGTTATGGAGGACAAACGCAAGGAGCTGGAGGATCACCGCAAGCGTAGGATGATTCAGCAGGGAAGCCACCAGCCACAACAGCAGAGGGCAAGGATAGTGCCACAGCAGTTTAATCGTTTCCCGCCACAGAGTTCTTTCAGGCACTGCACGCCTTGACACCTCGCCCTTTTGTTCAGAATTCTCGTAACCCTACACCAGTCAACCCCACCCCAGGAAACAACAATCGACAGAATGAACCAAGAGTGTGTTACCATTGCCGTCAGCCAGGGCATTTCGCAAATCAGTGTCCTCAAAAGGGAACTATCACTCCAGTTCGCTTCAACCTTGGAGCAACACCTGCCAAGACCCCAGTGCAGAACAACCAAGGAGTTTCTCAGGGAGCCAGTCAACCAGGAGGAACGCCTCAGTCAGTGGTCAGAGGTCGTGTTAATCACGTCACTTTGGAAGGAGCCCAGGAAGCACCAGAAGTTGTACTGGGTAAGTTCCTAGTAAATTCAGTACCTACTTCCGATTACATTTGATTACGGAGCTTCGCATTCGTTTGTTTCTGGAGTTTTTGCAACCAAGAATAAATTGGAAGTTATGCACCTTAAGCGTACTCTGTCGGTCCAGTCACCTGGAGCAGAGCTAAGTTCTAATATGGGTTGTTTAGGGGCTAAGTTACTCATAGCTGAAGTTGAGTTTCTAGCTAACCTGGTTGTTCTAGACACCCAAACCATAGATGTCATCCTTGGCATGGATTGGTTAACCAAGCACAAAGCCGTGCTAGATTGTGGCCGAAGAGCCGTTACAATCGAGGATACCAAAGGAAACAAAGTGGAGTTCCTATCTACCTCAGTGCGTAATGGACATCTGCTAGTCAATAACCTGAAGACCGTCATGTTGAAAGATGTGCTAGTCGTCAAAGAGTATCCAGATGTGTTTCCAGAAGAGTTACCAGGAATGCCACCGGATCGTGACATCGAGTTTGTCATTGATCTAGTGCCGAGAACGGCACCACTCTCGAAGAGACCTTATCGGATGCCGGTAGATGAGCTAGTAGAAATGAAGAAGCAAGTAGAAGAACTTTTGGAGAAAGGTTTTGTGAGGCCTAGTTAAATGCGCCATGGGGAGCGCCCGGTCTTGTTCGTCAAAAGAAGGATGGAAGCATGAGAATGTGCATCGACTACCGGTCTCTCAATGAAGTCACTATTAAGAATAAGTATCCATTGCCCCGGATAGATGATCTGTTTGATCAAATGAAAGGAGCCGGAGTGTTCTCGAAGATCGACCTGCGATCAGGTTACCATCGATTGAAGATCTGTCCCAAGGATATACCTAAGACCGCTTTCTCAGCGCACGGACATTATGAGTTCCTAGTCATGTCCTTTGGTCCGACCAATGCCCTGCCTATTTCATGAACATGATGAATAAGGTATTCATGGAGTATCTGGACAAGTTTGTAGTTGTATTCATCGATGATATTTTGGTCTACTCAAAGTCGGAAGAACAACATCCGAACATTTGAGATTAATTTTAGAGAAGCTCGAGAGCATCGGTTGTATGCTAAGTTTAGCAAGTGTGATTTACGGAAAAGGAAGTGGATTTTCTTGGTCATGTGATGGCAAATGCAGGAGTAGCCGTTGACCCGATAAAGTTAAGCGATACTACATTGGGAACACCCAAGACATCACTCAGTTCGCGATTTCTTGGGATTGGTGGATACTATCGCCGTTTCATTGAAGGATTCTCATCAATTGCTAAACCTTTTACGCAATTGTTGAAGAAAGAAAAAGTTTACTGGACCCTGACTTGTGAAGAAAGTTTTCAAGAATTGAAGAAATGTTTGACTTGACCCGATCTTGATTTTGCGGATATTCGCAAGGATTTGATATCTATTGCGATGCTTGGCGTCAAGGATTAGGATGTGTCTGATGCAAGAAGGAAGAGTTATCGCTTATCGTCAAAGCGATTAAGGCGCATGAAGGAACTATCCACCCATGATATGGAATTAGCATTGCGATAGTGCATGCCTTGAAGATTTGGCGTCATTACCTCATCGATGTCATTGCGAGGTATATCTGATCATAAGAGCTTGAAATATATTTTCACTCGATCGGATCTGAATATGAGGCGAGAAGATGGCTAGAATTGATAAAGGATTATAACCTTGGAATCCATTACCATCTGGTAAAGCCAATGTCGTTCTGCAGGCGCTTTGGCCGTAAGAGCCTTTGCAATGCCTTGGAAGTGAAAGAGCTTTGTTCGTAACTTCAAGAGGAATTCAGTGTGAAGCTAGAAGTAGTATCTAAAGGATTCATGGCAAATCTGGAAGTGCAATCTACTTTGGAGAAGCAGATTCGCAAGCTCGGTAGAAGGACTCGAGTTCTCAGACATCAAGAAGAAGATGTGAAGGAAGTTCAAGGACTTCACGGTGGATGATCAAGACATACTGTGGATCAATGGACGTATCTGCGTCCAGATATTGATGGATTGAGACAGCTAATTTTGAAGGAGGCCCATGACTCAAAATATTCGATTCACCCTGGTAGTACTAAGATGTACCAGGATGTTAAGAATAAGTTTTGGTGGCCAAATCTGGAGCGAGAAGTCGCAGAGTTCGTTGCCTTGTGCGACGTGTGTCAAAAGTTAAGCGAGCATCGAGGCGGCCAGTCTGTTGCAACCTTTGAAGATTCCGAATGGAAGTGGGAAGAAATCGGAATGGATTTCATTCTTTGGGTTACCCAAGACTCAATCAGGTTACGATTCGATTTGGGTAATAGTGGATCGTCTGACTAAAGTTGCCCATTTCTTACCAGTCAAAACCACTTACTCAGGAGATCGTCTGGCAGAGCTGTACATGTCGAAAATTGTCAGTTTGCATGGTGTGCCTAAGAAGATAGTGTCAGATCGAGGATCTCAGTTCACCTCCCGATTTTGGCAGAGTTTGCATGAAGCCTTAGGGACTCACGAATTTGATCTGCGTATCATCCCCAAGCAGATGGGCAAGCGAAGGGTTAATCGATATTGGAGGATATGTTGAGAGCACTCGTATTGGCAAATGCTACTCGTTGGGATAAGAGTTTACCATATGCAGAATTCTCGTACAACAACAGTTATCAAGCCAGTCTACAAATGTCACCATTTGAAGCCTTGTATGGTCGTGCCTGTAGAACCCCGTTGAACTGGTCAGAAACCGCTGAACGTACAGTCTTTGGTCCGGATATTATTCAAGAAGCAGAAGAGCAAGTGTCCATGATCAGAGAGAGATTAAAGATAGCTCAGCCGAGGCAGAAGAGTTATGCTGACAATAGTCGTCGTGATCTCAGTTTTGAGTCAGAAGATTTTGTGTATCTTGAGTTCGCGCCTCGAGGTGTGAAAAGGTTCCACGCCAAAGGGAAACTTGCCCCTCGGTATGTTGGTCCGTTCAAGATTGTGGAACGCCGTGGAGAAGTGGCTTATCAGTTAGAGCTGCCACAATCGCTAGCGGGAGTACACGATGTCTTTCACGTCTCACAGCTGAAGAAGTGTCTTCGTGTGCCAGAAGAACAAGCACCGTTGGATTCGATTGAACTAAAAGAAGACCTCACCTACAAGGAGCAGCCGGTCAAAATTATGGATGTCGCAGAGCGCCGCACCAGAAGCAAGACCGTTCGTTTCTGCAAAGTCCAGTGGAGTAACCACTCAGAAGGTGAAGCAACGTGGGAGCGTGAAGAAGATTTGAAAGCCGAGTTCCTAGGCTTTTCTCCATAACTTTGAATCTCGGGGCGAGATTCCTTTAAGGGGAAGGTTTGTAACATCCCAATTTTCAGAGCTTTAAAAAATCCTTAGATTAGTTAGTAGGAAGAAAATTCACCATTTGGATTTATTTGAATTAAATTTGAAAGCTTAAATATGGACCTTGTGTAACAAAACAATTTAATATGAATAATTCCAACATGAACAATAGTCAAGACTATTTTATTTGGATTCTATGAGCTTGGTTATATTTCCTAGAATTTTTGGAATTTTTCCAAGTTCATTTGCTATTTTCCATTGCTTATTTGATTTTACGGTTTTCTTAAAAGAAAAGCTATTTTAAATCTCAAATAGTGTTTGGGCGAATTCCTCGGCCACCCTGTTCATCTCGGCCCGATCCTTGGGCCGTCCGTCGATTTGGGCGCTTGGATCTCGCCAGACGCGCGCGCTCTCGCCTCCGTCTCGGCGCCGGTGGGCCCCACCGCCGTCCTCGCCGCGTTCTTCTCGCGCGGACGCCGCCAGCAAGAACCGCCATGGCGGTCAACGCCGAAGCCGACGCGGCGCCTCCAACCTCCCGTTCCCTCGCGTAAGCGCGCGCGACTCGCGCCCACCGCCGCCACGAACCCCACCCCTTCTTTCCTTCTTCTCCGCGGTATGCGCACGGCCGCAACCGCCACCCACGACCTCCACGCCGCCACACCGCCGGACCTCCGGGCCCTATAAAGGCGGCCCGGCGCCTCGCGTCACCCATCCCAAATCCGCCACCTACTCCCTCTCTCTCGCCCTGTGCTCGCCGGAATCGAGAATCCCACGCCGCCGACACCGAAGGCTTGGAGCTTCGATTGCGCCGCCTCCGTCGCCGCCACCGTAGGATTCGCCGTGACACCGCGAAGGTGGTGCTCACCTCGCCTTCGCCGGAGGAGCCCTCTAACGCCGTCGCCGTCGAGCCCGTACCTCCTCCTCCGCCAAAGCCTCACCGCCGGCCGCCTCGCTCGTCCTGGAGCACCAGTGAGCACACCCTCGAGATCCCAGTGTTCCCCTCCACCTCCCTGTACCACTCATCGCCGTCAACTCGCCGCCGTTCGCCGGGACCCTCGGGTCCAGTGCGCCGCCGCCCTCGCCGCCGTCCATGTCACCTGCCACCTCGGCGCCGTGCGCGCATGCCGTCCCCCAGTGGCGGCGTCGGCACCGCGCAGCTGCGTGCGCCACCTCGACCTCATACACGGTCCGATGGCTCGGTGGACTTGGTCCGCGTGGTGGGTCAGCGACATGCGGGTCCCACATGTCGATTAATTCTTTAATTCTTTTAATTCTGGAAAATCCTTCACTGACGTCATGCTTGCGTAATAATCCGATTTTTCTATTGAGAAATAATTCGAATTCGGTAAATCCTATTTTTAGGGTTTTCTTTTGATTCAAACTTTGAAACCTTATAACTTTTGCATCCTAGCTCCAAATCCATCCATTCAAATTTCTAAATTTGTATAAAATCAAGATCTATCTATTGGAGATTTTTAATTATTTTTATCAGAGTTATTTGCTTCTGTTATTTATTTATTCTTGTTGTTTGCTTAGTTCACGAGTAGACTTGACGATATACGGGAGGTTTGAGGAAGAAGGAGCTTTCAAGACCAAGACCAGACTGAACCTATTCCAAGGCAAGCTATACCCTTGACCATTTTGCTTCCAGTTTTATAAAAGTATTTTAAATTCAAATTTATGCATCTTAATTCAAGTATTTATTTAAAAGCTTTTGGGTGCGATGAGTTAATCCCAAATTGTTATGCCATCCTTGTTAATTGCTATGTCACGATTCCTTGTCACCTTAGTTGGTATTTAGTTGGTAAATATTGTAGCACCAACGTGGGTTGGTTAGTTGCGTATTAGATTGCTTAGCCATGCCACGAATCACTTGTCATGTATCTTCTTTGTTATAAATTGACTAAGTGAATATGAAGCTATGTGAACAAGCTGTGTGTACTATGTGTCTTTGTGACATATGTTGCACTTAAATCAACGAGGGTGGTAAATGGATTTGGGTGAGGCAAGGGTGAATCTTGTGTGAAAGGGTGGACTGTGTGGTGTGTGAATAATATTAATTTGTGTGTCTATGTGGTTTGGTTAGTGGAAGTCTTGCCTTGGTCAATTAAGGACCTCACCATGTGCGTCATTGAAGTCGAGCTTCTGCACGACCACATGCTGTTTTGAGACGGGCCTAGCGTAGTAAGATAAGGTATCTGAAATGCTTGGTTATGCTTAGTGTTAGCTACACTAAGTGTATCTTGTGGGTAAAGTGTACAAACCTCTGCGAGTGTAACGTAATCTATTGAATAGCGCGTCATGATCATGGACAATGCTCGAGGATTTCACACTAGGGGTAGATGTTTTCATAAAGCGTGCGGGAAGGGAGCTATGTGATTAAATCATCTAGCTATGTGAATAACTTTGTTAGGCTGTGTGTGTCTTTGTGAAATAACTTGTTAAGCTTATTAATGTCTATTGGTTTTACCTGTTTTAAATCTATTAATTGTATTCAATTGCAAAGGTTGCAATTATGCAAAAGAGCCATAAAATGCATTCCCTTGTAAAAGCCGCATATATACATTTTGCATCTCGTGGTGTGGCTTGCGAGTGCGGTGTGTACTCACGCTTGTTTTGACGAATCAAGCGGAGGAGGAGTCTTCACCAAACATTCGAGGGCGAGTACATCGAAGGTGCTTAATCGTGAGGTCTTGATCGATCGGTTGCTGTGGTGAATCGATGGGGTGCCACTACCTTTTTTCGTTTCATTGTTGTTTATTTTCTCTGTTAGCCTGTGTGGCTCGAGAATTGTAACTTGACCTTAAGGTCAAAACCATTATTTATTAATCAAAGTTATTCGTTTATGCTACTATTAAGCTTGTATGGATCGATTTCCATCTTTGTTAACACTGTGCACTAGCGTGATCCTGGGCTAGTGCATTAAACACAGAGGGTCCTGAATCGTAATTTTGGGTCCCGACAAAAGCCACACTAAGTTAGACTTTGTTTTTGGTTTTAAAATGATTGATTTTAGAAGATAATTTCAGGATGGTAAATCCTTGTGGTAAAAATTGGGCGGCTAGCCATGTGATAGGAGAGTATCCATCTCCATATTTCATATGGAGGTTATCTACTATAAAACTGTCAATTTAAAATCTAATTTTAGTTATAGATTAAAAATTGCCTTGGAACTTAGTTTGAGAATTTAAACCTAAAAATGCTGCTTTATGCAAAATATACCCTATCCACCTCAATTGTTTACTTATGCATGCATCATATTCTTTTATTGGGTGTAACTTGCGAGCATTGAAGTTGTGATCACTCTTGCTAGATAATATTTATTCAGGTGAAGAATTCTATCAGGACGGTGAGGATATTGACGACTGGATGTACAAACCCAGACGATTGCATGTGGCACATCGTGTGGCTCACTTACTATTTTATTTGCCGCTATGTTATTTTATTCGTCCTCAGGCCCCATGTCACTTTTGTTTGACTGTGTACACTAGCAATCCTAGACTAGTGTATGAAATAGAGAGAAGTCAGGATCCTTTGTTCCCGGGTTCGACAGGACTTTTCGTCGCTCTTGAACCTACAGACGAAATGAGTAGACATGAGCTTAGGACAAGCAGTTGTAAGTCTTTCTATGACCGGTACCTAGTCGTAAGTTTTTTATGACAATTCTTTGGTTGTAAGTTCTCCTACGACCATTATCCAGTCGTAAGTTTTTCTACGATATTTCCCTAGTCGTAAGTTCTTCTTCGACCAACACAGAGTCGTAAATTTTTCTACGACAATCCTCTGGACGTAAGTTCTCCTACGACCAGTATCTTGTCGTAAGTTTTTTTCACGATATTTCTCTGGTCATAAGTTCTTCTACGAACAGCATATAGTCGTAAGTTCTCCTACGACAATCCCATAGGCACCGTGCAAGTAGTCGAAACATAAATGACTACGAGTAATGGTGACTTACCATCTTTTTGCCTGCTCGCAAAGTTCCATGTTATCCTGTTGTAGCTATACAAGTTGTCTGTTGTACTCTGGAATAGTGACAATTTGCTCTAGAGCTCTCTGCATAAAGAAGGACAGTGAGAAGCGAGAAAATCCACATATAAATGTTGAGTAACAAGCACTTACGTTGATGCTCGTTTGAGAAAACATGGAGAGTACGCATGCAGGGTTCTTCTGTTCATCACGCTCTTAAACCCATTCCACCACACATTTTCGAGACGCTCGTCATAGAAAACATTCTCTCTGTCAGGAATATCCTTGGGGTGTGGAACTCGGGTACAAGATATGAAAGCAGAAGGCCCCACAACGGAAGCCAGGCCGAAGAATTCAGAAAATAAGTTAACATATTATTATTATGATTTGGTGACGACACCTCTTTAGGAATTGCTCCAACAGACAGGTTTGTGAGAGTCAATTCAGATTCGTAAATTTCTCTTCAAGAAAACCAAATCTGTCTTTACACCTCAAGCGTAATTACCTTCTTGACGAAGTCTTTTTCTAGTCAAATGAAATACCAGTCGGAAAAGATTTACTTCGGATTACCATACTACAACCACTTTGTAGTCGTAAGATTTTCTATAACCACCTTGTAGTCGTAAGGTTTCCTACGAACTTCTTCACCAAGTCTGTTTCTGGTCAAATGAAATACCAGTCGAACAGTCTTTCCTTCGACCTCCGTTCTATGACCATCTTCTGATCGTAAGGTCACCTATTGCTCATTTCCCAAGTAGGTACTTTCACTTGAAGCTGGGGGCTAGATGACAAGGATATAGAAATCCTCATTTAATTATTTATCCATAATCCTTATTATGGATAATGACACCGTTATATGGTTCTTGAGTATACCTGATGCGACAATGGGTGTCCCGATCTTTCGGTGAGAAGGATAACTCGATTTGGGTGGAGACGACTCTCACGATTCAGCTACCAATCGTGCACGACCAATATACCTAGCAATCGCTGAACCAACTCTGAGATTGTTACTGACCTTGCTAGAAGCACGATCGACCTGACCACGAACGTTTATTCCTGCATGCAATCGAAGAACACGCAAGAACATGATAATAAGCAATATGAAATTGCAAATAGAATTAAAATATTTGATAAAGTTGGAATTTTGTAGTGGTATTATGGTTGGTATAATCGACATAAGCCAATATACGAAGTTGCAATGAAGCTAACTGTGAGACCCCGGTTTATTGGGCTTGTAATGCTTAACCATCCACTTGGTCCTAGCATCACAAATCGAATAAACCGAGACTCGAGACATGTATACTTCCCAGAAGTGCAGTATACATACCCCTTTACAAAATTCATGCATCAATTCCATTCATTCACATAGAACCGAAGCAAGCAACAAACCATAAGTTAATATAACTAAAGGATAGTTATTACAAAAGAGAGGCCGACCGGCCAAATTACAATAAATACAAGAAGAATAGACAGCGGAAGCAAAAGTACCATAAGATGGCCATAAACAAAAGAGCCAATCAGTGTGCCTTTAGCCCACAAGGCAACCGACCGGACCGCCAAGCTAGTCGTCGAATCCACAGCACATTTCACAAAAGTGAGGCCCTTGGGGCTCACCCTCTTCCTCTGCAACAAATAGTTAAGCAAAGCAAATGAGTACAAAAATTGTACTCCGCAAGACTTACATGTAGAGTAACAGACCTATACATATGCTACATGCAAGCTTATTTAAGTGGAGGCTGTATGTTTCATTTTCAGCACAAAGCAATCTTTATTTGCAATAATATAGTACATTTAAAAGCAAGTTGACAAATCCATTTTTAATGTTCAAATAACCGTAAATGACAACAATATAACAGTAGATAGATGACAACAACAATCCTAGAAGTGACTAACCCATTAGTCACTACAACAATAGCATGAATTACCCATTCATGCCAACCATGTCACAATTTTAATTAAAAGGTTGTAGTCTAACTCTTGGAAGACCTCCCCAAGCGTGTCCATAACCTAGGACGAGGCTATTCGAATAGTTTTATACCTGCAAGGGTGTACCAATGTACCCACACGCCAGACCGCCTTTTTGCCACATGATTAGCACACTTCCTTTGGTATGCCGGCACAGCTAAGTCCTACGAGACATTTCCAATATTGTGTATTAACTACGAGCCGTCCGTATGGATAGAAACCCATACGTTGTGTCAGAGTCATCGTAAAGCCTCGGTCAACTACCCGTCACAGGTAAAGCCTTGGACAACTACGATGCCCCTCGAGGTGGAGAGTCTACCCGGAATCTCCACCACCGCACACCCAACACAAGAACACATATCCTTTTTCACACAACACACACAACCCCCTCCTGCGACTCGGAGATAACACACGCCAAAGTACTTAGTTAAGAGAGGTCCCATATCCATCTCGCGTGGTTAGCACGCAAAAATGCTAGGTTTAGTGTAACAAGATGTTCGGTCATTGTTGACTTAGGCAAGACATCCACAAACCCAATAACCCACCATCCAACCACTTGCCCAAGCCCAAATTAATTTTCCATTTTCAGATTTTGACTTTACAAAATAAGAAAGCGCAAGTGCTAGACATAATGGAATAATATCTAGATGTGTGATCAAGATCATTGACTAAAATCGATGATCGCCCATTACTACCGGAACTAAGCATTACTAAGCAATTTCAATTCGCAATCTACTAAGTGACAAGAGCTCATCCATCGAACTCAAATCACAGCAAATAACCTAGGCTCATGGTAGTAGAGGATAAACAATTCCTACAGATTATGCAGCTATAGGATACTAACCATAATTTAACAAAAAAATAGCAATGCATACATACAAGTTGAAATCAATATATTAGACTTGAAAAATAATGGGATTAACATGATCAAACTACTTGCCTGTTTGCTGTGGGTCAAGATGTTACTGAGGATCAATTATATTATCAACGTGCTCTTCGGATCCTAACGAGAAAGCGAAAAAGAACCGATAAGAACGAAGAAAACACAAAGACTCTATAGTAAACTTTCTCCAAAAATTCTGAAAATTTTACAGTAGCAAGAGCATGATTTATAAAGAATTTAGCAACAAGAACCAATTGATTTTGATTCTTATTGCAAAAGATATGAGCAAAACGATTTTGCTCAGCCCTAAAAATAAAAAATGCTACTATTCATTAGTAAAATTTTCTGGAGCTATACTGAGGTTAAAATCATTTTTAGATTAAATTTTAGTTAAAAATATAACTAACAAAATTTGAATCACCCAAAAAGGAATTAAAATAAAATAGTTATGCATTTTACAAGTTAACACATTTTTCAATTGATAAATAAATCCTTTCGGGAAAAATCGGAAATTAAATCGACGTGGACGAACTTGGATCGTTGATCTTGGATCCAATGGTCCAAGTTCCTGGGATGACGCGCGCGCGCGACTCCTAAACCCTAAACGTCAACCTTCGGATCTGGATCCAACGGTCCACGTGGATCAGAGCGTTCGGGCGGTCCGAACGTTCACACGCACACGAGCCGTTGATCTTGGATCCAACGACCCATGCGGACCTTAGTCGAGACCGTTGATCTTGGATCCAACGGTCCACAGACCGAAGCGTGCGATAAATTCAAACTTCCGCGCGATCTTGGGCCGTAGATCTTAGGATCGACGGTCCACATCGATTTACGTTCAAACTTCGTCCCTGTTTTCGTCCGGCAAAAACGACGGGGAAGAACGGCTCACCGTCGGCGGCTCTGGCCGCGTCGGTGCGAGCAAGCGCCCAAAACGGGTTCCAAACAACATTGCGCACCCAATGGTACCGCGGTTTAATTGCGGTGGCCTAGAAGCGGCAGAAGTGGAGAGGACCGAGAAGACCGAAAATGACCAAAGCAGCGGCAATAGAGCTCATTTGCGGTCCAAGGGGCGGGTCCCAATCAACTAGGGACTAATAAGAAGTTACAGCGCAAAGAATGCACGAGTAGGGTCGAATCGGCTCGGGTGAAGGAAAATAGAGTTTTCTACCGAAAAGGGAAATCCAAATTCAGTGAGCCACGAGAAAATTTAACCAAATTGAGTGAGGTTAAGCTTCAAAGAGTAAAGGGGCGAGAGGAGCAAAGACTTGAAGAAGAAAACCCTGTTTGCACCGCTTTACCAAGCTTCAAACTCAACAATGGCGTAGAAGAATTTTCGAGGCTGCGCAGCTCAAGCAAGCTTGTGAGTGCTAGGCTGGAGTTGCGGAGGTGCTAAAGGAAGCCATGGGTGAAGCAAAGGAGTTTAAATAGGCGAGGATGGCGAGAGGGCAGCAGCGATATCTCCTTCGGTCAACACGGCCATTAGGCGCGAGGCGGCGGAGCGATTGAACAATGGGCGTCGAGGAGGAGCACGACGGGCATTAAATGCGCGCAGTAGCCGTTTAAAAGCGATCACGAGGTGACCGCACACCGCCTTTTCTTCTCTGCGCACGCCATGGCCGACTTAGACGCCGCTCGCGACCGAGAAGGAGACGATGCTTGGCCGTCGGATTGAAATCGAACGGTTGAGTTAGAACGGGTGGATTACAACGATTCGATCGCTCGCTTGATGTTGGGCCGTTGATTTGGATCCTATGGTTCACATCGCGCGAGGCGTTCGGATAGTCCAAACGTTCACGCGATTGTGGACCCTCGATTTGGAATCCAACGCTTCAAATGGATCGGCGCGCTCGGATGGTCCGAACGTTCACGCGAGCGTGGGCCGTGCGATGCTGATCCAACGGCTCACAGCGCTCGCGCCGAAGTGACCGAGTCGGTACAGTTAGTGGACTGGACCGAGTCAAGTGGCTCGAGCCCGAGTCTGATTCGAACCCGAGGAAAAGTGAAAACCAGTTAGGGTTAGAATTTGTATAACTAATTTTTGAGGAATTATTTAAGGTAGCAAACAATCTCCAAAAATTATGAAATTTTAACTGGAGGTTGCTGACAGCAAGAGGAATCTCTCATAAAATTTTCAGAGATTTTCATGCACTGAAATGTTCTCCAAAAATTCCAGAAGGGGAAAATTATGGTTTGACCAAACTTGACTTGCCTCCAAAAATTATCAAATAATTTCTAAAAATCATGAGATAATTCAGAGGTATTACCAAGCCTCCTTGGAACTTAGGAAAAATATTTCCAGGGGTTTGGCACAAGATCTATGCCAAGGAGGTTTTTGATTGGAGTCAATTAAAGATTTGGATTTTGATTTCTATAATTCTTTTACAGGAATTACAGAAATGATCAAGGACTTCAAGATGCAAGAAAAGTTTTAATTTCTTCTCATTTTTTTACATTTGAAACACAAATCCATATTTGGGATGTTACACTAACTTTTAACTAAACAAAATCTAAAGAAACTAGAGGGGTGCGACCTCCTTTTATAGGGAAGGGGAAGCCACACATAACTAACAAAATAGGGGGTGATACTATTCATAGTAATATTCATATATGAATAGTGCCTCATGAACAGTCGGGCCGCCTAGGGTGGCGCCTTCCCTTGGGCCCAAACATTACAAGGGCCAATTTAGCCCAAATAGGTAACATAGCACCTTCTTTTGGTGATTGTGGAGCCCACAGAAGGAATTTGAAGGTGAAGCTAGATCCGTTGGAAATAGGATGAGATAAAATTTCAATCAAGTCCTCGTGGAGCTCAAACGGACTCCGTATGTGAAAGTTATGCACGTTTGAAGTCAGTGCTGTCTCCGGAGGCAGAATTGGATTCCAAAACGTGTCCAGCTCGAACTTTTGCTTAGCTTGGACAAAAAATGATGTGATGTTGCACAAATATACATTTTCATCATTAGGTAGCATTATATAGTTAATATAATATAAATACACTCCTAAAAATGAGCTCACCTAATAATTTAAGTGAAGCGTACGAGCTCTTGTAATTGGAATAACAAGCATAGTAAATATGATTATATCCATAGGGGTCATGTCCTCATCAATACCCCTTAATGTTCATAAGGGAGAAGCTAGAGTCGTAAAATCTTCTATGACTACCTCATGATCATTAGTTCTTCTACGATCACCCTATGGTCGTAAGTCCTACGACCAGGTCAGCTACGACCACCCCATAGTCGTAAGTTATTATACTATCACCTCGTGGTCGTAAGTCTTTCTACGACCAGGTCAGTTACGACCACCCTACAATCGATCGAGCTTACAAACAAGTAGGCCCAATTTATTAGGGCATCTAAACAGTTAGTATACGCTATTATTCTCTGGAATAACTGCACTATTAATCTCTTGGTCCTAGTGATAACTGCCTGGCGACGTGGGAATATTACTTCTCCAACAGTAATCTCTGGTAACTGCGCCATCATCAGAAGCATTGATACGCCCTTTGGGCTGGAGAAATTGTTGCCCACTTTGAGCATGCTATAAAAAGAGGAATCACCAGATTGCATTTTAGTCTTTTTCTTGATCTGTCACCAGCATACTCAATATAGCCACACAGGAGTAGGGTTGTTATTCTCTCTGGAGAAGGCCCAAACCTGTATAAAAATCCATGTGTCATTCTCTCTGCATGATTTGAGTCTAGGAGACCCCCCGAATCAAACAATCATTACGTAAGTTCGGTTCTAAAACACCGACACTCCTCTTTTCGGCCAAGGAGAAGGAGGCTCGCATTTGCTCTTTCCTTCGGTAAAGTCCTCACCACCTTGTCCCTCAGCTACTACCTTCAATGACATTTCCATTTTAGCTCATCCGAGCCTTTGATATTGCTTGTAGGATCCGGGTCGAACTCGTGCTCTCGCTGTCTTCAGAGCGTGCTCTGGAAGACATCACTGTGTCATCTTCACCTCCGGCTGGTATTATCCTCAATCTTGCGCATCATATCATGTCATTGGGTATGACATTGAAAACCCCTCAACTAATTTCATCAATGCACGACAGGAGTTCGAGGATTTGAAGTTTTGTCCATTTTTGGCAGAAGAACAACTCTTGTCTCCCACTTCGTTTCGGTAATGCATTCTTCGATTCCTTGCTACTAGAGCATCCTCTGTTGATCTTTAAGCTATCCCGCCCATTCTTTCTGTTTCATTTTGCTCCAGTTGACCTCTCCTCATTGAACTGTATCGCTGCTGTCACCCTCTTCGACGCCGACGTTGCTCCGGCCACCTCCACTCCTCTCATTTGCTCAAGTAGCATCACTTGACTCCTTAGATGCTCGGGCACCCGCGTAGTGGCACAATGCGAAGCTCCTTAGAAGCTCGGGCACCCGCGTAGTGGCACAATGCGAAGCTTTATCATTGCATGCATGCTTGTCATAATGGTGCCACCGCCCAACTCCGGCTAGCCATCGTTCTGGTCCATCTCAACAGCCGCCGACACTACCAGGGGTGCGTAGGGCTATTCTGAACCTTTTCCGAGTCTTGGACGGTGCCGCCATGGCATGTAGCACCGGTGAGCCACCAAGAAAGCACGCGGCCGGGAGTTAACGGTTATCGGGGCGTCCGACAAATCACTGTAGCGAGTAGGTTAGAGCTAATGATAATGATTAGTGATTAATGCTGTCTTAAAATGCATAATGTATCACTTACACGTGGGCCTGCGAATACAAATCAGAAGAGTTAAGTAAAACACGTTAGAGTATGACATGTGGGCCCAGTCCCTAAGTGCGTAGTGCACGCTGCAATGCACGGTGGACCAAGTCCAATGGACCATGTCTATGACCACAGGTCCCACATGTCAAGACGCAGTTAAATCGAAAGTTAAATGAAAATCATACTATTCATTAGGCACCACCGATCAGCATCGGCTAGGTAAGCATCGGTAAGAAAAGTATAAAATATATTTATAAATCCGAAAATGAATTATTGTTGCACTGAAAATTCTATTAACTTCAAAAATGCATAACTAATTCATTTTAACTCCAAATCTAGTGAAACCACTTTTGATAATTTTAATTTTAAGTGAACTTTAATTTAAAATAGGTTTCAAATATGTATCTATAGCATATAATATAGTTTTATAAAATAATCCTTAACTTAATTAATTTTACAATAGTAAAAAAACCGATAAATTAAAACATTCATAACTAATTCATAAAAACTCCAAGTGAGAAGAACTAAGTTATTTTGGTCTTATAATAATATTTTCTATCCATCCATATAATCCTTATCTCCACCACTTCTCTGCAAAGTTTTGCAAAAAATTTAATTTCGGTAAACAGTACCGAATGAGAATTTTGTGGAATTTTCATAAAACTGATTTTCCAACTGCTTGTAACACCCCGAATCGCAATCAGTAATTAATAGAAGGCTGATGGAGTAAAGGATGGGGTTTAAATCAGAAATATTAGTCTTCGGAGGGGAGATCCACAAATCTTCGCCAACCTGGGCCACGGGCTGCGACCCAGGCCGACCCAAGAGGGAGGAGCCGGCCCCTCAAATGGGGGGGGAGGGGGGAGGCCGCTCCCCACAACCCTAGCCGCCGCCCCCCCCCCCATTCCCTTGAGCCGCCGCCCGCTCCCCCTTTCCACCTCCTCTCCCGGCGCCTTCCATCCAGATCTGGCGCCTGATCTTCGTCGTTCTACGGGTCTTCAAGGGTAACGAAAGTCCCGATTCACTGTTTCTATTAGTTTAGTTGCATACTTATTCATTTGGGTTGGTTCAGTCTGCGATTTCAGATCTGTCCAGAATAGTGCAGTGGGTTGTGCGGCAGATTGATGGACTTTAGAGGCCGAATCTTGGGTCGATGTCTCCTAGAGTTATGTTCCTGGTTTCGTTAGCTTTCTTTTGGCACTGAGATCACGAGATTCCACAGTGTGGTTTAGGATTTATGAATTTTTAACCGCACACTACTCTGTCTGTCAGAGATTTTGGAGACCGTCGGTTGCTCTTCAGTTTTGTTCTAGTTAGAGCCATATTCAGGGAGGCCACCCTAATAGGTTTTTGAATATAATTTCACCATGATTCCATATTGATAAAGATCATCTCCATAGGATCAGTATACTGAAAGTTACATGATTTTCTTTACGACTGTTCTGAAATCTAGACTGGTTTCTGTCGGTGTCTTCTTGGGCAGTTTAGTCCTCTGTTTTGGCCGAATCAGAGGATCATGCCAACTAAAGTTTCGTAGCCTGGTTCGTTAGGATTAGCTGAGCACTGGTTTCAGGTCTTTAGGAGTTACAGATATTTAATTGCGAATTTTCTCGTACAACTGCCAGCAGAGTAGTAATCCGGCCTTTTGGGCGAAGTTGTCAAATTGAACCTATGGTTGTGTGGGATGGTTAGAGGGTAAGGTAGAGCACATGTAGATATGTCATACCTTGTTATCCTTATTCCGTGTAAATGCTTGTGTAGGCGGTGAGACGGTGGGTGGAAGGACACCTTCATTGCTTCCTAGTATGTCGCAGCACGGAAGGCAAGTACTGTTAGATAAATTGTGTTGTTTTCAAATGAAAGCATGATGATGTGTTGAATATATGAATGTTCTTGCATTTTGTTCATGATGTTGATAGATTTTAATATTTATGTTCTTGTGATAAAAGGTGATGACGTCCAGCTTTCATGATTCATACCATTCTTGCATGTTCTATTTTACGTCACGGGAGTGAAATTTGGTTAAGACCCATCAATTCCGGTATGGGCACGTAAGTCCCACCATTCCAACGTGGCGGTTTGGACACTCCGTATGAAACGTTTTCATACGGTACTTGGGTCCACGCTCTTTGTTAAGTGCGGGCTTAAGTGAACACCGACGGTGTATCACTCCTTATCTGCAGATAATGAGTTGAGAGGTCCAATCTCATTCCATGCATGCATTCATACTATGCCTTTTCACAAATTCGTGGGGGATATGTTCTACTGTCTTGATCATTGCTCTGTTCCTTTGTACCCTGTGAGTTTGATGTTGTGCTTGCTGAGTTTTGACTCATCCTTGCTTTCCTGTGTTTATTTTTAGGTGAACCATGATGATATTGTTGCTAGCGGAAGGCGTAGTCCAAGCACGATTCACACATCTCATTAATTCACTTATTCATTAAGATATTTTGCCAAGTTATTTGGTTATGAGATGAACTGTAATAAGTATCACTTCAAGTTTACATCAGATCTTGCATATTTAATTCCTTGGTTACATTCTGTTGATGAACGGTTAATTGCTCCTCGTTACTTTGTCTTGACTATTTAATTTTGGTGCAAATTGAATATTAGTTCCGCAAATGTATTGTATGATGAATCTTTAGGTAGCATCTTGGCTTCCGAATAGCCAGTGTGTTACAGTTGGTATCAGAGCGGGCTTTTGGTCCGTGGTTCTATTGAAATATGTTAAACTTGACACACTGTGCACAGTAGGAAGGGTTGGGTAGAACTTTACTTCCGCATTTCCATTCAAGTCATTTTCCTTACTCTTCTGATGATGAATTGTTTCGTATTTATCTATAAGTTAAGTCTAATACTTGATTCCATTTGTGGTGGTGTTTTAAATGGCGAGAGGCCGTGGCCGTGGTCATCCACCGGTCCGTGGTCGGGGTCGGGGACGCGGTCCGGATGTGTCTTCCTCTTCGTCTGAGGGGGCTGCTGAGGCTGCCACGGAGGAGATTGCCTCTGCCGCATCTCCGGTCGCAGAACCTCCGGTCGCGTCGGCAGAACTCATTTAGAACCTTATGAGAGAGAATCAGCAACTCCGCCAAAGAAGCTGCGGCGGCAATTCTCTGGGCTGCTGCGCTGCGCGAACACATTCTTCGCGATCGTTACACCTAAGGCTAGGATGAGCCTCCGTGAGTGGATGTCGCTTCGTTTGGACACTTTTGATGGAGCTGGCACACCGGTCCGGGCTGCGGACTGGTTGAGATATATGGAGCGACAGTTTGGAGCATTAGAGCTGACGTCCGCGCAGAAGGCGCGATTTGTGGCCTTTTAGCTGAAGGGTCCAGCTGACATCTGGTGGGAAGGAGTCCTGTCTTCCAGGACTCCAGTTCAGGGTCCTGCCACTTGGGAGATATTTGTGGAGAAATTCAGGACACAGTTTTATCCAGACTCCTTCATTGAGAAGATGGAGCAATTGCTTCTGACTTTTGTGCAAGGGAAGATGACAGTATCTGAGTATGAGGCTGGGTTCAATAACCTGGTGCGTTTTGTACCAGCCGTGGTAAGTGACGATAGAGAGAAGGCTAAGAGGTTCCGGCGGGGCCTCAACCAGGAGTATCATTAGATTTTGGGGGCGACAGGACTGCGTGATTTCAGCTCGGTAGTCGAGCAGGTTAGAGGAATGGAGTTGGGTACTTCTTCGCAAGATCAGGCTGCTATTGGTTCTGTCACCACTGGTAGTTCCGGCGGTGGGCAGAAGCGGAACTTTGGTGGAGGGGGTGGGTCTTTTCAGCGACCCGCTCCCAAGAGGTTTCAGGGAGGTCACAATGCTCGTTCTACTCGGCAATGGTAGTCTTCCTCTTCGGCACCCCATTCTTCGTCTTCCACCCCACCGATGCGTCCTGTTCCAGGTCAGGGCATGAAGTGTTTTCGGTGTGGTGATGGGCATCGAGCTTCAGAGTGTTCTTTCAAGGGGACATGCCGTCAGTGTGGTCGGGATGGCCACAAGTCGTCAATTTGCAAGCTGAACCTGGCGAGTATCATCAGATGGGAGCCAGTCCCAGCAGCTTCATCTCCCAGTGTTCATGGTGGATCAGTTCAGACTCTGGCGGTAGTTTCTGCACCACAGTTCCCTCCAGGGTGGGCCCCTCCTACAGTGTTTCCTCAGGCACCTCCTGCGGGGTTCTACTGGAACCCCGTACCGACTGCACCTATGTCGTCCGTTCCTCCTGCAGCAGTTTTCGGGTATCCTTCGCAGAGTGTCGGAGCGTCATCTGCTCTGGCGCATCCTGGAGTCTACGCCATGCCCATCCCTGCTACTGCAGGCCGACCTGACGTGGTGACAGGTACCCTACTAGTCGATTCCCTTGAGGTATCTATCCTTTTTGATTCCGGGGCTACCTACTCATTTGTCTCTACGATGTTTGCTAGAAGGGCGAATTTGAGTATGCAGTGGATTTCTCAGTCAGTGTTGGTTAGTTCTCCTGGGGGTTTGATTGCGAGTTCAACTGTTTGTCCTGGGTGTTCTATTGTTATTGATGGGGAGAAGTTCACGGCGAACTTGATAGTAATCCAGATGGAGCCGTTCGATGTTATATTGGGTATGGATTGGTTGCATGCTTATCGAGTGGTGATATCCTGTTTCAGCGGGACAGTCTCGGTGCAGACCTCGTCTGGGGAGACTTTGACCTTTCAGGGGAGCATGCCTCGGTGCTCTCTTTCGATGTTGGCCGGATTGTTCCCGGGTCAGCGTGCAGTGAAGACTGGATTTCTTTTATCTCTTGCCGAAAAACCGAGTTTAGCTTCGCGGATTGAGGAGATAACGGTGGTAAGGGACTACCCAGATATGTTCCCAGATGAACTTCCAGTCTTGCCACCCGCGCGGGGCGTGGAGTTTCGTATCGACCTTGTTCCGGGTACTCGTCCCATCTCGATGTCTTCATATCGTCTGGCACGTCCATTTCAGGACAAGTTGAAGAAACAGTTGGATGAATTGTTGGCTAAGGATTTGATCAGGCGGAGTGTATCACCATGGGGAGCTCCTGTTCTGTTCACGGAAAAAAGGATGGGAGTTGGCGCATGTGTATTGATTACCGTGCACTTAATGCGGTTACGATCAAAAACAAATATCCTCTACCTCGCATTGAGGATTTGTTTGATCGGTTGAAGGAGCTCGTGTGTTTTCAAGATTGATCTCGATGCGGATATAATCGATCCGGTGCGTGAGCAGGATATAGAAAAGAGCGCATTCTCCACGGTATGGGCATTATGAATTCTGATCATGTCGTTTGGATTGACTAATGCACCAGCTGTCTTTATGGAGACCATGAACAGCATGCTACATGAGTACTTGGATAATTTTGTAGTGGTGTTCATCGACGATATCCTTGTCTATTCCAAGACTCTTGAGGATCATGACCATCAGTTGAGGTTGGTCCTAGAAACCCTGAGAGAACACAAGTTCTACGCCAAAGTGAAGAAATGTGAATTATGAATTTCAGAGGTGAGCTTTCTGGGTCATATAATTAATCCACAGGGAGTTGCCGTTGATCCTAGCAAGGTCTCGACAGTGGTGGACTGGAAGAGGCTGACCAATGTGAAGGAGGTGAGGAGTTTTCTGGGCTTGGCGGGGTATTACCGGCGTTTTGTGCAGGACTTCTCCATTATTGCCAAGCCGATGTCCCAGCTTACGCAGAAAGGGGTAAAGTTTCAGTGGACTAATGATTGTGAGCGCAGTTTTTGCACATTAAAGGAAAAACTGGTGACCTCTCCTATTCTCACTCTCCCTGAGCCGGGAAAGCGATTCACTGTCTATTCTGATGCGTCTCGAGTGGGACTGGGCTGTGTGCTTATGCAAGACGGTAAAGTGATCGCCTATGAATCGAGACAATTGAAGAAGCATGAACATAATTATCCCACTCATGATCTAGAGCTTGCTGCAGTGATTCACGCCTTGAAGATCTAACGTCATTATTTGTACGGCGAATCTTGTGATGTATTCACTGATCACAAGAGCCTAAAATACATATTTACCCAGAAGGACTTGAACTTAAGACAGAGGAGATGGCTACAGTTGATCAAGGACTATGATCTTACTATTCAGTACCATCCCGGCAAGGCTAATGTGGTAGCTGATGCTTTGAGTCGCAAAGTGACACCTTCTACCCTCAGTTGTCTTATTGCTGATTTTGAGCGTATGGATATTTCCTTCTGCTTTGCGGGTACCGTCCAGACCGAGACTCATTTGCTTCTAGAGTCAGCTCTTCCAGATCAGGTGCGGGCAGCACAGCAGCAAGATCAGATGCTCCAACGAGTGAGGAAGCGTTGTGCTGAGGGCAAGCAAGGCCATTTTTGTGTGGACGAGTCTGATACTTTGCGCTTTAAAGGACGCCTCTGTGTTCCATAGGAGGCTTAGATTAAACATGAGATTTTGAAGGAGGCCCATCGTACTCCCTATACCGTACATCCTGGTGAGACCAAGATGTACAAAGATTTAAAGAAAAATTTCTGGTGGAAACGGATGAAAATTGACATCGCACAATATGTGGCATCATGTGGGGTGTGCCAGTGGGTCAAGGCTGAGCACAAGCGACCAGCAGGACTGTTGCAGCCCTTGGAGGTACCTGTTTGGCCATGGGATGATATATCTATGGATTTTGTGGTTGGTTTACCTCGCACTCAGTGAGGAAAGGACGCTATTTGGATAATTGTGGACCGGTTCAGTAAGTCTGCACATTTCATTCCTATTCGTACAACCAATTCAGCAAGCGATTTGGCTCCTCTTTATGTACGAGAGATTGTGCGGTTGCACGGGGTGCCAAAGACCATTGTTTCTGATCGAGATGCCAAGTTCGTTTCCAAATTCTAGAAGAGTTTGCAGAGTGCGCTGGGTACACAACTTCGTCTTAGCACCACGTTCCACCCCCAGACAGATGGTCAGTCCGAACGCACCATTCAGACATTAGAGGATATGCTCAGGTGTTGTGTTTTATCCTGGAAAGGGAATTGGGAAGAACATTTAGCTTTGGCAGAGTTTGCTTATAACAACAGATTATCATGCCGATTCGATTTTGCACCATCGAGGTTCTTTATGGGAGTAAGTGCGAGTCCCGTTGTCTTTGGAATGAGGTTGGAGAGCGGCGATCTTGGGTCCCGTGGGTTCAAACAAGCGATGGCTAGAGTGGCAGAAGTTAGGCAGAATTTGTTGGCTGCTCAAAGCCGACAGAAGAGCTACGCTGATGTCAGAAGACGAGATTTGGAATTCGAGGTGGAGAATGAAGTTCTGTTGAGAGTATCGCCATCTAAAGGCGTGGTGCGTTTTGGCACTAAAGGGAAGCTTAGCCCAAGGTATGTTGGACCATGCCCAATCGTGGCACGAATTGGAAAACTAGCTTACAGTTTGGACCTTCCCGATTCCATGAGGGTTCACAATGTGTTTCATGTATCGATGTTGAAAAAATTCCTGAGAGATCTAGACCATGTTATCCCCTTGGAGCCTTTGATCATTGCACAGGACCTTACCATTGAATCCCGGCTGGTGAAAATATTAGAGGAAGCGGAACGGGTTCTGAGGAACAAGACTCAGAAATTTGTCAAAATTCTTTGGTCTCATTAGTCTGAGAGAGAAGCCACTTGGGAGTTAGAGTCCCGCGTGCGAGCGCAGTATCCAGACCTCTTCATTTCAGGTAAGTGTTTAAGTTTGTTATGCCAGTCTCTCGTTCTTCCTAGTAGGTCGGTGTGTAGATTCGAGGACGAATCTTGTTAAGGGGGGTAGAATGTAACACCCCGAATTGCAATTAGTAATTAATAGAAGGCTGAAGGAGTAAAGGACATGGTTTAAATCAGAAATATTAGTCTTCGGAGGGGAGATCCGCAAATATTCGCCAACCTGGGCCGCGGGCTGCAACCCAGGCCGGCCACTCAAAAGGGGGGGAGGCCCCTCCCCACAACCCTAGCCGCCGCCCCCCCCCCATTCCCTTGAGCCGCCGCCCCCTCCCCCTTTCCACCTCCTCTCCCGGCGCCTTCCATCCAGATCTGGCGCCTGATCTTCGTCGTTCTACGGGTCTTCAAGGGTAATGAAAGTCCCGATTCACTGTTTGTATTAGTTTAGTTGCATAATTGTTCATTTGGGTTGGTTCAGTCTGCGATTTCAGATCTGTCCAGAATAGTGCAGTGGGTTGTGCGGCAGATTGATGGACTTTAGAGGCCGAATCTTGGGTCGATGTCTCCTAGAGTTATGTTCCTGGTTTCGTTAGCTTTCTTTTGGCACTGAGATCACGAGATTCCACAGTGTGTTTTAGGATTTATGAATTTTTAACCGCACACTACTCATGCATCGGAGATTTTGGAGACCGTCGGTTGCTCTTCAGTTTTGTTCTAGTTAGAGCCATATTCAGGGAGGCCACCCTAATAGGTTTTTGAATATAATTTCACCACGATTCCATATTGATAAAGATCATCTCCATAGGATCAGTATACTGAAAGTTACAGGATTTTCTTTACGACTGTTCTGAAATCTAGACTGGTTTCTGTCGGTGTCTTCTTGGGCAGTTTAGTCCTCTGTTTTGGCCGAATCAGAGGATCATGCCAACTAAAGTTTCGTAGCCTGGTTCGTTAGGATTAGCTGAGCACTGGTTTCAGATCTTTAGGAGTTACAGATATTTAATTGCGAATTTTCTCGTACAACTGCCAGCAGAGTAGTAATCCGGCCTTTTGGGCGAAGTTGTCAAATTGAACCTATGGTTGTGTGGGATGGTTAGAGGGTATGGTAGAGCACATGTAGATACGTCATACCTTGTTATCCTTATTCCGTGTAAATGCTTGTGTAGGCAGTGAGGCGGTGGGTGGAAGGACACCTTCATTGCTTCCTAGTACGTCGCAGCACGGAAGGCAAGTATTGTTTGATAAATTGTGTTGTTTTCAAATGAATGCATGATGATGTGTTGAATACATGAATGTTCTTGCATTTTGTTCATGATGTTGATAGATTTCAATATTTATGTTCTTGTGATAAAAGGTGATGACGTCCAGCTTTCATGATTCATACCATTCTTGCATGTTCTATTTTCCGTCCACGGGAGTGGAAATTTGGTTAAAACCCATCAATTTCAGTATGGGCACGTAAGTCCCACCATTCCAACGTGGGCGGTTTCGGACACTCCGTATGAAACGTTCTTCGTACGGTACTTGGGTCCCCGCTCTTTGTTAAGTGCGGGTTTAAGTGAACACCGACGGGTGTATCACTCGTTATACCGGTATACGCAGTTGAGAGGTCCAATCTCATTCCATGCATGCATTCATACTATGCCTTTTCACAAATTCGTGGGAGATATGTTCTACTGTCTTGATTATTGCTCTGTTCCTTTGTACCCTGTGAGTTTGATGTTGTGCTTGCTGAGTTTCGACTCATCCTTGCTTTCCTGTGTTTATTTTTAGGTGAACCATGATGATATTGTTGCTAGCGGAAGGGCGTAGTCCAAACACGATTCACACATCTCATTAATTCACTTATTCATTAAGATATTTTGCTAAGTTATTTGGTTATGAGATGAACTGTAATAAGTATCACTTCAAGTTTACATCAGATCTTCCATATTTAATTCCTTGGTTACATTCTGTTGATGAACGGTTAATTTCTCCTCGTTACTTTGTCTTGACTATTTAATTTTGGTGCAAATTGAATATTAGTTCCGCAAATGTATTGTATGATGAATCTTTAGGTAGCATCTTGGCCTCCGAATAGCCAGGGTGTTACACTGCTATAACTCTCTCATCCCAAATCCAAATTGAATAATTATTTCACCCAAATTCATATAAAATCATCATCTAGCTTTTGTAGAAATTTCATGCATTTTTTATCACTTTTTATTTTTTTTCCTTTTCTCACTGTTTATTCGGTGTTGTATTTATATAGATCCCGAAGCGATTGATATAGACTCGTACACTACCGAGGGCGAGTAACTAGACTTCCGACAAGGTAAGAATCATTTTAACTTTATTATGCATCATATTGATCCCAGTTTTGATAAATAGTATTTTGAAATGCAATGTTAATTGCTTGCATGCTATTTTGATATACCAATATTTTTGTGATGTGTCGATAGTTATAACCAAATCTTGATGTCCTCCTTGTTACATTCCAGTACACATATATTCTTAGGAATAGAGGGTTGTGACAATTTATTTTTGTGTATTGAGTGCTTACCAATGCAAGTCTAGAAGATACATTAGTACGGTTGATGGGATTAACCCGTCGATTGTGGGAAACACCTCACACTTATCAATTATAAATTTTGGTCCAGATTATTGCATCTGTTTATTTTGAGCATGAATTTTTTTTGTTTCAATTAGTTGGTTTGGACAAGAGGTTGCTAGTAATGGTGCCTTCGTGCACGAGATCGGGTTTGTGGTTGGCTTGTCCAGACCGCTAAGGACTGAGCCATGGGCTGTCATTCCAAGTAACTATCGTGCTACCCCACGTGGGTTGGGAGCCGCTTGGTCAAGTAGGGGGAAGGTTTTATTGGGTTGGGTCTCAGGTGGTATGAGGACATTTGTATTCGATCATCTGTTCGTAGGAGCCGATGCAATTTTCTATAATGTGCATGGGAGTACAATTTTTCTTTATTTACTTTGTATCGGTATATCCAAAATAACTTGCAAGCCTGCTTAACAAACACTATCTGTTGTTTGTACTAAGTTTGGGGTTCATCTCGCAAGGGGGGCCTGTCTCAATAGGACTTTCTTGTCGAAAAGTACCAAATCTCGACATTCTCAGCCGACACACTATAGGAAGTGTGTTTATTTCGGTGGCTTGCGGGCTAGTCAAGTTTTGTGGGTAAAGTAGTACTCACCTGCATGGATCAAACTATTTGAATAGCCATGTCCACGGTTATCGACAACACTTGGTTTGGGATGCGTCATCGTTAGACTTTTCGATTAAAATTTACATGGTTACAACTTGGTATTCGGCATGAACGGGTGTTCATGCATTTTAGTTTATCAAAGTGGGCTACCACTTTGGTATTTGTTTGATTTAGTTGCTTATCAATGTATAACTTTATCACATATTTTATTTCTACTTCAAATCTGATTTTAAAATGGCAATTGTAAAACTGTATGCGTAGGTTAAAAATTGTTGCGTCTTTTGCAAAAACTAAGCCACTAATACTATTGTTTGATTGCCCTTTATGCATAACTAATTTTCCTTTGTGTAAGACTTGCGAGTATATTTTGCACTTAACCTAATTGCTGCAAATACAGGTGAGGATGAGCCTTGGATCGATGAGTTCGTTAGCGCCGATTACGATGACGCTAACGAATAGTGCTATTCTTTAACTCCCAGTCGGTTGCCTTGGGCTATGGGCATACTACTGCTGGTCTTTTGATTATCTTACTTTCTTCTGCTGCTACTTTAAGTGTTTAATTGAAATTGGCCGATCGGCCCTTTTGTAATCGATGTAGACTTGAACTATTATGTTGTATGTCTTTTGTTATGTAAATATATGAATGTTGTATGATTGTGGTTGACGTTGATGAGGGTATGCGCATATTGGTTGCTGATCTTAGGAGCCAACACGAGACACATACCCGCTGTTGGAGAACCGGTAATCATGTAGTGCTTGCAGAGGTGCAGTACGCATGATCACCGATGCTCTAGTTTCGGTCGGTCCTTCTCACTGAGATGGAGTTAAGATGGAATTCATTTACTTGAGGCCCAGTGTTATTTTCATAAGACTGGGAAGGCCTCGGTTTTACAGAAATAACCCGGGGGTCCTCACAGTTTTATTTTATTTTTCATGTCAAACCATTTTCTAACATTTCTATGGTAAAAATAATACCATAATATCAATTTTAAATCATATTTGAACATTTGGGCTAAATTCTCCAAATTCAAGATTTTTGGTCTAAGCATTGACTAAGCATAAAGTTTTCTAATTTATTTTATTTTAACTAAGGTGACAAGGAAAAGATAATTTTAGAAGAAGTTTCGGAAGAGGGAGCTAATCGAAAAACCAGAATCATCTTTTCACCGAGGGGTTTTCTGTGATTTCACGGCAACCCGGGCCTGGGCCACGGCCCAGGAAGGGCCTATGTGGTGGCTGGCCATAAGAGGGGGTTCCCACCCCCCAAACCCTAAACTCCACATTTCTCTCCCCCTCCCCCCTTTGGAGCCGCCGCCCCCCTTCCCCCTTGCTGTGCACCGTCTTGTACATCGATTTTGGGTAAGATACGTTCGTTTTATGTCCTGTCCATCTCTTAGAAAGTTGTAGGTATTGTTCTTAGCTTTCCATATCCATCGAGATCACATGATTCCGCCTTACGGTTTAGGAGATATGATTTGTTTAGTGCGCGCTGTTCTGTCTGTCTGACGAGAAGGATCTGTCGACTTGATCCTAGGTTTTGATTTAGTTAGAAGCATTTCCAGAACCTCCACCCAAATAAGTTATTGTAGCCCTTTAAATTATCTTTCAAAGATGATAAATATCATCTCCATTGGATCTGTATAATGAAAGTTATGATATTTTCTTTACCACTGTTCTGAATTCTGGGCAGATAAATGTTAGCGTTTTCATCTATTGTTTAGACTACTGTAGAGTCCGAATATGTGGTTTTGTCCTTCTAGAGTTTTATTCCTGGGAACTCTAGCTTTCTTTTGGCACCGAGATAAGGAAAATCCGATCTCTAGTTTGGGAGATATGAATTTTTGATTATGAGCTGTCCGGTCTGTCTGAAAACTGAGGTCAGTAGGTTTGTCCCTCTGTTTTGTTCAAATTAGGTGCCGAATAAGAACCTTCACCCAACTAAGTTATTTTACCCCTTAAAATTATCTTTCCAAGATGATAAGAATCATTCTCATTGGATCAATAGGTTGAATGTTACGCCATTTTCTTTATCTCTGATCTGTATTCTGGACAGACGTAGATGGGATGTGTTTAGCTGATAATTAGCCCTCTGTTTTGGCCGAATCAGGGGATTCCGCCAACTAATGTTTTGTAGCCTGATCTGTTAAGATTCAGTGAGTACTGGTTTCAGGTCTTTTAGAGTTACAGATAATTAATGGTGAATTTTCTCGTACCGCTGCTCAGAAGGGCTGAAATCTGGCTGAATAGTTTATTTTCATTTTGGGTCTATGCGGTATATTGGATAGTCAGGGGTTATTGTAGAACACCGGTAGCAGTGTTATATCGTTGTTCTTATTTTGGGAACATGCTTGTGTAGGCGGCGAGGCATCATGTGTGGGAACACCTCCGTTGCCTAGTAACGAGTCACAACACGAAAGGCAAGTACTGTATGTTAACTAGTGTTGAATTCAAAGGAATGCATAATGATATGTTGTTTACATGAATGTTCTTGTGCTTTGTTCATGGTGTTGATATCCGCAAGTGACTAGTGTGGCCTTATTGGTACATTATGTTGAGTGTGAATACATACTTATACTTGTTTACACATGTTGTTGAATGCCATGTGTCTTTTCCACTAATGTGTGTTATTCATTCATACCATGAGAAATCATCATGTTCATTCATAAAATTCATTATGACCACGAAGTGGATTCTTTTAGTAAGTCCCATCAATTCCGGTATGGGCATTTGAAAGACCCATCAATTCCAGCATGGGCATTTGAAAACCCACCATTCCAATGTGGGTAGTGTTGACCACCATTCCAATGTGGCAACTTGGACACCGTATGAAACGTTCTTCATACGGTGATTGGGTCCCCGTACTTTGTGAAGTACGGGCTTAAGTGAACACCGACGGTGTATCACTCGCTATACCTGGTATATGCAGTCGATAAGTCCATACCTTCAATGCATTCTTACATTTCATCCATTCATGTATTCATTCCATACGTACATGTATGTGTTCCAATAATTGTTCGTAATTCAACTGAATTGTGTTGTCCACTCCATGCTTGATTATTCTTGTTTAGTACTTGCCGAGTCTTGACTCACTCTTGCTTTGTATGTTTTAATTAGGTAATTGAGGAGGACGACAAGATGATTTGGTGGGGTAGTTCGGCACACTACACTTCACTTTTATCAATCGAACAATTATTCTTGCCATTCATCAAGTCAAATTGTTGAAATAAGTTCCATTGTAATAATCCTATGTTAGTATCGTTTGACTGCTCGTGGTATTATGATTTGTTTATCCATTCTTTACCATGATTCTAGTGATCGTTCATTGTCTTTCCTTAGGAATTTATGTTGATTGAATCGGATAATCTAGTTTTAATGCCATGCTTAGTAGTTTGATAGGTTTGCGTGACATTTTGGCTTCGAATAGCGTGGTGTTCTGATTGGTATCGAGCGGGCTTTAGGTCCGTGGTTCATTCAAACATATTAAATTGACACACTGTGCACATTAGGAGGGTTGGGTAGCTATGTTGCTTCGCATTTCAATTGTGGTGACTCGAGTATTGAGTCGTTGTTAAATTGTGTTGTGCTATGATGTGTTAATCCATGATATGATGTGATAACCTCTATCTATGAAATTATTCTATGATCGTCATGAGATGATCCGATATATATATTTGGAGTGTTGGAGTTTAGAACCTCCCTTTGAAAAGAAAAGTGTCGAAACCCCCTTTCTCTAGAGTTTTGTAGTGCTGGGTGTGACGTTTGTTCAACTTAGTGGTTTTCGTACCAGAATTCTTTTCTAGAACAAGTTGTTATTACAATTCCATTTGATGCTGAAATTTTTATGACCCGATTTGTCATGTTTCCTTTAGGAAGGTTTATTGACACGACCAGTAATGTGAGGGTAAGGTTGATTCTTTTATAGAGAAAGAAGAAGTTTGACCACCTTTCTTGATGTTTCCAAATGATTCAATTTTGAGTTTTGTGTTCATGACCTATTGGAGGTCCCGGATAATTATGATAAGCGAAGTGCGCCACGTAAAACGATTTGTTGCAGAGTTATAATGGTTCTTCAGTGATGCGAGCGTTTTGATCTTGAATGCTCGTTGTTCTTATCTGTAAAGATCCGACATTCTCTTCTTGTGAGGCTCATGTTTTCAATTGTGGACTCCACCTAGGTTCAATGAGTTCATTGCCTAAATTTTCTGCCCTTTTCACTCAAAAGATTTCAAGTTTCAATCGTAATGCCGTTTTCTTATCGGTTGTTATTTGCTATTATCTTCTGAGGAATGTGTTCCCTCAACCACGAACTTAGTTTTCGTTTTCCAAGATCACCTTTAGCAGAATATTTCTTTTGGTTTCTTGGCCGCCGTGGTGAGCAACGCTTTCCTGTATGAATGAACTTGTTTTTGTTCGCCTCTTCCTTTTGAGAAAGGATCACAGTTTTGTGTTGCGAAGTGTTTGTAAGGTGAAAGTTTGGCAACTGTTTGGTGGTGGATGAGTAATCGTAGCGATGATACCTTGCTACCAAGCTATCGGAGGAGTAGTAGAATGTGAAATGGTTTTGATCTGTATCCCGTGGAGGGAAATTGATTCACCTGAGATGTTTGACTTCGAAGTAAGTCTGAAAAGTGTTACGGCTGATTAAAACCTGGTATAGTGAAATTCTAGAACTTCAATTCAGGATTGAAAGGTTGGTGATTATCGGAGGTATGGAAACCTTCATTGAATTTTTAGAGTAACGTAATTGGATATCATTGCGAGATGGTGTGGGTGATTTCTGATGATGTCAATGAGTGAGTATGTTAGAATGGTGGTAATGTTGGAGATTTAATTCGATGATTTCACTATCAGTTATAAGAGCAATCTGTTGTAGAGGTTTTGGAAGTTAAATCTGGGCCTTGCATTCGTTTATGCTAGACCTTTGGTCACGTACTGATTGTGTGTATAGAGGGTGGAATAAATGAGTTTCCCGAACATGTTTATGCTAGGACCCTTTTGAAGCAGTACATTAGCATGCGTACTGACGATTCTGAGTTGTTCTTGAAAATTTGAGGTAATGTGATTGTGTGGTATCTATCCTGTGGCGCTTTGGGTGCCTTTAATCAAATTAAGGTTGAATAGTAGAACGAGATGTCTAGAGCAATCAAAAAATTCAATGGAGTCTCTCCACCATGGTGTGGATGATGTATTTCACTTTGAGCATAATTTGATAATGTTCAATTAAGAGGTTTAATCTCTTGAGGTATGCGATGAATTCGAATTCCAATATTGGAGAGAAGTTTTACTCCTCGAAGAGAGAAGCGGAAGAAAGGATGTTTCCTCGGAAAATGATGCGTTTCCTTGCTTCTCGTTTGGGTTTTGTGCTGTTGATAAGTGTTTTCTGCACTTTGAGTTGGGGCCGTGTTGGCATGACTGAATCTTTCCAGTTCGATCGAGTAAAAGAAATATTTGATTTGAGTATTCAAGCAAATTTCTCTTTTGGTTTCCATGGTGTTCTTTCGCAAATTGATTCATTGGAAGTGGAATTGCTTTACTGATGAATAGTCACATTTGGGATTTAACCTTTTTGGTGAAGAGTTAACATTGCGTGGTTGCGATGAGAACTCTCTATTTTCGCTTGGATTCTCTTCATTTCCTCAAAGAGAAGAAATTAGGAAGTCGGCTTATCGCTTTGACCGTCCACGGTACATACGCCGAAACGCAACGTAAGGTGCGTCTTTGGTCTTGAAGCAGCAGGACCATTCAAAGTTTGAGATTAAGTTAAACACGTTGACCATCGAGTAAGGTCTTACCTTCGATCCTCTTCTGATGAGTGTACCTAGAAAGTTCAAGTTGATTGTTAAGTCAGACGTTGCTTCACATCTTTGCTTTGTGGTTTCTCTATTCCGAGAGAGAGGTCACTTGGGAGATAGAGTCTCGCATGCGCGAACAGTATCCAGACCCGTTTGTTTCTGGTACAGGTTAAATCTGTTAATTTTAACTTCTTGGAAATTCGTTCTGGTATTAGTTTCCGGTTAGAATTCGAGGTCGAATTCCGTTAAGGGGGGTAGAATGTAATACCCCGAAGGTGATACGGCTTATTAGAAGAAGTTTCGGAAGAGGGAGCTAATCGAAAAACCAGAATCATCTTTTCACCGGGGGGTTTTATGTGATTTCACGGCAACCTGGGCCTGGGCCACGGCCCAGGAAGGGCCTATGTGGTGGCTGACCATAAGAGGGGGGGGTTCCCACCCCCCAAACCCTAAACTCCACATTTCTCTCCCCCTTTGGAGCCGCCGCCCCCCTTCCCCCTTGCTGTGCACCGTATTTTACGTCGATTTTGGGTAAGATCCGTTCGTTTTCTGTCCTGTCCATCTCTTAGAAAGTTGTAGGTATTGTTCTTAGCTTTCCATAACCACTAAGATCACGTGATTCCGCCTTACGGTTTAGGAGATATAATTTTTTTAGTGCGCGCTGTTCTGTCTGTCTGACGAGAAGGATCTGTCGACTGGATCCTAGGTTTTGATTTAGTTAGAAGCATTTCCAGAACCTCCACCCAAATAAGTTATTGTATCCCTTTAAATTATCTTTCAAAGCTGATAAAGATCATCTCCATTGGATCTGTATAATGAAATTTATGATATTTTCTTTACCACTGTTCTGAATTCTGGGCAGATAAATGTTAGCGTTTTCATCTATTGTTTAGACTACTGTAGAGGCCGAATCTGGGATTTTTACCTTCTAGAGTTTTATTTCTGGGAACGTTAGCTTTCTTTGGGCACCGAGATCAGGAAAATCCAATCTTTAGTTTGGGAGATATGAATTTTTGATTACGAGCTGTCCGGTCTGTCTGAAAACTGAGGTCAGTAGGTTTGTCCCTCTGTTTTGTTCAAATTAGGGGCCGAATAAGAACCTTCACCCAACTAAGTTATTTTATCCCTTAAAATTATCTTTCCAAGATGATAAGAATCATTCTCATTGGATCAATAGGTTGAAAGTTACGCCATTTTCTTTATCTCTGATCTGTATTCTGGACAGACGTAGATGGGATGTGTTTAGCTGATAATTAGCCCTCTGTTTTGGCCGAATCAGGGGATTCCGCCAACTAATGTTTTGTAGCCTGATCTGTTAAGATTCAGTGAGCACTGGTTTCAGGTCTTTTAGAGTTACAGATAATTAATGGTGAATTTTCTCGTACCGCTGCTCAGAAGGGCTGAAATCTGGCTGAATAGTTTATTTTCATTTTGGGTCTATGCGGGATATTGGATAGTCAGGGGTTATTGTAGAACACCGGTAGCAGTGTTATATCATTGTTCTTATTTTGGGAACATGCTTGTGTAGGCGGCGAGGCATCATGTGTGGGAACACCTCCGTTGCCTACTAACGAGTCACAACACGAAAGGCAAGTACTGTATGTTAACTGGTGTTGAATTCAAAGGAATGCATAATGATATGTTGTTTACATGAATGTTCTTGTGCTTTGTTCATGGTGTTGATATACTGCAAGTGACTAGTGTGGCCTTATTGGTACATTATGTTGAGTGTGAATACATACTTATACTTGTTTACACATGTTGTTGAATGCCATGTGTCTTTTCCACTAATGTGTGTTATTCATTCATACCATGAGAAATCATCATGTTCATTCATAAAATTCATTATGACCACGGAAGTGGATTCTTTTGGTAAGTCCCATCAATTCCAGTATGGGCATTTGAAAGACCCATCAATTCCAGCATGGGTATTTGAAAACCCACCATTCCAATGTGGGTAGTGTTGGCCACCATTCCAATGTGGCAACTTGGACACCCGTATGAAACGTTCTTCATACGGTGATTGGGTCCCCGTACTTTGTGAAGTACGGGCTTAAGTGAACACCGACGGGTGTATCACTCGCTATACCCAGTATATGCACGATCGATAAGTCCATACCTTCAATGCATTCTTACATTTCATCCATTCATGTATTCATTCCATACGTACATGTATGTGTTCCAATAATTGTTCGTAATTCAACTGAATTGTGTTGTCCACTCCATGCTTGATTATTCTTGTTTAGTACTTGCTGAGTCTTCGACTCACTCTTACTTTGTATGTTTTAATTAGGTAATTGAGGAGGACGACAAGATGATTTGGTAGGGTAATTCGGCACACTACACTTCACTTTTATCCAATCAGAACAATTATTCTTGCCATTCAGTCAAGTCAAATTGTTGAAATAAGTTCCAGATTGTAATAATCATATGTTAGTATCGTTTGACTGTTCGTGGTATTATGACCGTTTATCCATTCTTTACCATGATTCTAGTGATCGTTCATTGTCTTTCCTTAGGAATTTATGTTGATTGAATCTGGATAATCTAGTTTTAATGCTATGCTTAGTAGTTTGATAGGTTTGCGTGACATTTTGGCTTCCGAATAGCCAGGGTGTTACAATAATTAAGCATCAAAATTGGCCATACAAAGGAAAACGATAACTAGGAATTTAAAACTGTAATTTAAAATAACTAGAATATAAGTAAGCATGGAATAATTTAAAATATAATTTAAATTATTTTAAATACTAGGTTCAAATATGATCAAAGAATGCAACTTGCATTTCTCAAAATCTATTGAATCTAACTCGTCAAATAACTCAGTTTCCCCGGAGTCGTTGAAATCTATACACGAAAATAAGCTAAATTCAAATAAAATTACCAATAAATTAAATAATTTAATTATAGATGGCTAGATCTTGAATTTAGATGAATTTAGAAATTTGAATCGCTGAATTCGAAGCTCGTATGAAGGAGAACAAGTCCTTCGAAAATTAAATCCTAAAGAAATTAACTAAATTCAATTTATGGAATTATTTATTTATTTTTCTAAAGTAAATTCGAATTATAACACAACATGATGTCAGCACACGATTTTCATTTCCCGCTGAATTCTTTTTCTATGGGAAAAACTATTTCTCTCACTAACAAGTGGCCCCTTGGTCCATGGACCAAGTCCATGAGTGGTCAACGGTCTATGATGGACTGGGCTCGTAAAACAGTGCAAAGGGTTGCCACACGAGCAGACATGGGCTGCCACGAGGTGCTGACGTGGGCGAGCGGGTGAGGTGGCGCTAATGTGGGCATGCCACAGCACATCGATGAGTGGCGGCGCTCGGCCATTGGTGTTGCCGGCGCTACGAGCCATGGCGTGGTGAGTACAAGTGTGCAACAGAGAGAGGATGGGATGCTTGACCTGGTGCGCATGGTTTTGGAGGTGAGGCGCGATGAGGTGGCCGACGGCGAGGAAGAAGGTGGCGGTAACGTTTGGTCAAAGACGGTGACGATGCTCCGGTGGGTTTCCGACGAAGGCGAAGAGAGCCCAAGGTAGAACGCGGTGATGCGATGCCAAGGGTGAAGACGACATCGTCGGAGTGTCGTCGACGGTGGCAGAAGGAGCTTCGGCCGACGAGCTTCAAACTTCGATTCCAGTGGCTAGAGAGGAACGGAGAGGCTAAGGTCGGTGGTGTTGGGATGAGGGAGTTGAGGCGGAGCCGGGCCTCCCTTTTATAGGGCGCGGACGGTCATGGAGAGGCCGTGCGGCGCAAGAAGCCACAACGGAACAGTGGTGGATTTAGGGGATTTTGGGGGCGAAAAAGGAAGGAGGGAGGCCGAAACGGGCACGGTGATGACACAGTGTCATAATGGCGGCACAATTGTAGGAATCTGGGCGGATTTGCCCGGGTTTTGGAAGGTCTTCGCATGCAGTAATGGTAGTGTCGCTCGGAGTCGAGATGAAGAAGAAAGGAAAGAAAGGAGAGGGCAATGATAGGTGGGCCATAGGCAGCATTGAGAGAGAGGAAAAGGAAAGAAAGAGGGGAGGGGCCGACATAGGGGCCCCACCTGGCAGTGAAAGAAAGAGAGAGAGAGAGTGGAGGTGGGCCGGGCGCGCGGGAAAGAAAGGAAAGGAAAAAATGGGCCAGGAAGATTTAGGCCAAGAGCATTTTTTTTGGATTTTTGAGGTTTTAACTATTTCAGAAATTGAGTTAATTCAATTAGGCTTTTAGAAAATAGCAAATAAAAGTCCAAAAATAATAGAAAAAATCACAAAATTTCCCTGAGTTATTTTGGACTTCAATAATATATTTCCAACTTAAAGTTGCCTTTTATTTTTTGAACATATATTATTTTTAATTTTTTGGAAATAGGAAAAACCTTTTTAAATTCCAGAAAATTCAAGAAATTAATTAAATTTTATTTTTACTTTTAAATAAAAGAAAAACACAACAAATCAATAAATTTTCTTTTTGACTTTTAAAATCTAGGAAATTCAAGGAAAAGGAAGAAAACTCTTTTAAAATTTAGAAAATCCAATAAAATAATAACTTTATTAATTTTATTTTTGGTAACAGAACTTTGGGATGTTAAAGGAACCAATAATCGCCAAGAACGCATCAAGAAGGTAAGAGAATCAAGTAAGAACACAAATAAGATACGGTGAATCAAGTTTGATCTTCTATTACCACTTGAAGAGGAAAGATTGCAACCACTCCACCTAGAGGACAAAACCCTAAGAGCAACACTTAGCTCTCAACCAAAACCTAATTTCTCTCGCTCTAATACCTCCTTATATAGTGCAAAGCAACAAGAAACCCTAACCCGATTACAAAATGGATCACATCCACTACACACACCCATAAGAACCCGTTAACCCATTACACAACTGAGATTTTCACTCACCACACTCACGCACGCCTTGCCTTGCCTCTAATAAACTGAAATCATCATGTCTAATCCTCCATGAAATCTCCTTGACCTAATCCACTTAGGCCACCACCGCAGTTTTGTAAACCACCCACTTTTCTGGTTTTGGACAAATGATAGTATAGCCCCTCAACCAACATTCCCCAATTCCTTCTCCTCGAAGCATCGCCCATGCTTTTGCATCATCCATGTGGCCCCAAAGACTTCTTGTCAAGCCTCTCACGTGTTCGGATCCCACTGAACCGTCCTCGCTTGCAAACAGGTACAAGTCATTTGGCGCACCACATGTCCCGTTTGATCTTGACTACTTGTGTCTTCTATAGCCCTTATCCATCTTATGCCTTGTCCAAGTCCAACAATATCACTCGACCTCTATGACCGTTCTGGACATTGGTTCTCCTAACTAAGTCCCGGTCCTCCTCGCCATTGACCATAGTTGACTCTGAAGCCACTTGCACAACAATAGACCAAGGAAACCATTTCCGAGCACAAAACCATTCCATCCCGACCCACATTAGTCATAAACACATCATACAACAAATATGCCATGAATCTATAGACTTTGGCCAAATCCACACTATTTAGCACACTCATTATGCATGAACTTCATACTGGTTAGTCGATTGTCGACCTCGGTCGGTCATTTGACCCCTGTCCGACCGCCAACCAAATGGCCGGCACGACTGCTTCCGAATACAAAAACACATCTCTCTTGACTTTTTGGCAAAACTATATCTAGTTTTGCGTCCAGTCTCTATTTTCAATGGAACTAGGTGCAAATTCACCTCCAAATACTCTCACATAAGTGTTTAGTATCCATTCCTCAAAAACTCACAAAAGCTCACACCGCCGGTCTGACCGCCACTCATGGTTGGTCTACCGCCACCCATAGCCGTTTAGACCGCCCAACCTCAGCCGGTCACCTAATAACAGGTCCCAAAATTTTAACTCCTCAAAATCAAACTCAAACTTCGACAACACATGCAAATCACAATTAATTAGTTATCGCAAACCATGGTGTGACCTCCACATGGTATCAAAATATCTAGAAATTTTCGTCCTGATTTGACTTCACAAGCTGTTTTCTGTTATTGTTCATCCACAAATAGAAAGTAGAAAGGTTTTCATATGGGTACGTGTGCGGTTGATGGTTCGCAATCGATTCAGTTTCGGTGTGAAGTCTTTCATGCAACTTTGCTTGATAAGGTTTGCATACGTTACAACTTACAAATATTACTTCTCGCAAAAAAAAAAAAAAAACTTGGTCATAATTTTGACCTGAAACCAGTTCTCTGCCATAGTTTTCAATGCAAGTCTCTTTCATACCCAAAAGAAAGGAAAAGACAGTTTTGACTAGTGAGCTACCATCCAACAACCTTTATTTCTGTAATCACTTCAATAAACTGGCATTCTACTGGCATTCTGTTTATGATTGTAGACATGGTCCTTTCCTTATTTCGTTGATGTCAACTTCAAAATTTTCAAATTTTGGAGCGATTAATACGTACCTGGTACATCACTATCGTTGCCTCGCTTCTGATTACAGAAAACATAGTTGTTTGTTGCTTGCATACAGTGCCTACATTTTGTGGTCCTGTATGTATTCATCAACATTGCCCCAATACAAGTTCCTTTTTGATGTTTCATGGGCCATAAGGCAGGTGTCTGGGGGATGCCGTGAAACACGCTGTTGCAGTCAGTGGCCCGCAGTAGAACAGGTTCATGGTTACAGTCACTTTCATAGCTAATGAGAACTGACACCAATTGGCCCCCATGTAAGGTTCATTTGGCAGCTAGTTACTGTCACTTGAAAATGTTGGATGGCATGATACTCTGTCTAATGGTGGGGAACATTGTTTCCTGGCAGCATGTGGGATCAAGCGGGGTATGGTGTGTTTGGTATCGATTATGAAGGCCATGTGAAGTCCATGGGTGCCAGATGCTACATCCAGAAGTTTGAATCATCACTACGAATTAACTTCCTGTACCTCGCATGTTAAGTCTACTCAACTTCATATGGTATTTGTTGCCTCGTTATGGTTTATAGAATCGATGAATTGACTGCATTGTTTTTGGCATGCATGGAGGAGTGCATGGGTGGTGCTGTTTCTCTATTGCTGCATACAGTGGCGGAGCTTAATGGAGGAGGCTAACATGGGCCATGACCTCCCTTCGAATTTGCCAGTTTTTAGAGAAGATAACGGATACCAAGGCTAGCAAGTGCTTGAGCATGAAAATGAGCGCATCTTTCTTAGGAAATTCATTCACTTTTGAGTGTTAGCCCCTACTTGATTTGTGGCCAAGCTCCGCCACTGGCTGCCTAGGAAGGATCCAACCTTCTGGGACGGCGCTGTCCTTGTGGCGCCGATGTGCAAGGTATGGATTAGACTGAATTTTCAGGCATGTAGCTGTAACTTGCTGCTTGTTTGCTGAAGTGTGAATTGCTTTGCATGGTCTAGATACCGGAGAAGGTGAGGCCGCATCCAGTGGTAATCACCCTTCTGACGCAGGTGGAGAAGCTCATCCCAAAGTGGAAGATTGTCCCAACCAAAGATGTCATTGCTGTCATTCGTGGGCTTTTTGGGAATTTCCCAAAATTGATGAGCCGGAATAAATTTAAACAAATTAAGGCTTATAGGGCCCACATGTCGGGATTGTGTGGAGGAGGCTTGGATCCTTATCCCTTGGCCTCTCCGTCGTTTCCTTCAGCTGGTGCTTGACTCTTGATTGCTATCTTGGAGTTGGTTGGCCTTCCGGTTCTTGCTCTCGCTATGGAAGAGGAACCCTAGGCGGCGGTACCCAAGAGGTACAAACTGTCGCGCGTGATGCGCGGAGGCAGTTCGCAGCAGCCGGTGCCAGGTCCCTGGGTCTCCCTCTTCAAAGGGTGAGCCTTCTGGCTGGTTTTCGGAGGGAGAAAAGAAAAATCTGGCAGTAAATCATTTGCTTCATCTTCGATTCCTGATTGTTTTGGCTCTTGAGGTTTGGATGTTCTTGTGACATCTTGATCTACTTGTGGCATTATCGATTGAGAAATCGCTTCTCTGGTACTTGCGCTTTTGGTGACTCTCTTCTGGAACCCTTCTTCGTATGGGTTCTAGAGGGGATTCATGACTCTTGCATTCTTGGATTGGTTGCAGATTGGATTGATTCGATTATTCTGGAGTGAAGGGGAGCATTCCTTTGGTCGTGCGATCGGTGAGTGCTTCGGCTGAAGCATTTGCTTGGTGTTCTTGTGCGGCATTCTTCCTGCTTCCTCATCTTCACCCTTGGTGTGACCCGTGGGTGGAGTTCGGCACGGTGGGGCGCTAGGTTTTCTAGGATAGCGCTTCTCAGCGTGCCTTATCGGTTGTTCTTCTAGGTAGCTTTGCGTGGTACCGACTCTATGAGTATTTCGACATTGCTCAATTCAGTTGATCCTTTGCATTTGTGTTGTACTAGTTGTTCATTCATTCAGTAATAGTTAGACTCTAGTATCGGGAGAAGTGCAAAGTAATAACAGTGGGTTTGCTATCTGCTCTGTGATGTTCATAGCTATCTTCTGATAATTGTTTCAATAACTGATTCAGTCTTTTGAGCTCTATAATTGAGGTAGCTACCTGCTGTCTTTGTTTGTTCCTGTTATTACTTTCGATAGTAGTGAAGAGCATTGGATCTTTTTGTTCAGAGGACTGATTAGCTTCTAACCTGTTCTGTTTGTCTGATCTTGTGTTGGCAAAAGGCCTCAAAAGCTGAACATTGAATATGTGCTCCTCTCCTTTTGCTCTAGCAGTACTTCTCTGTTCTGTTTGCTAATATTAGTTTTGATTCTGTGATCTTGCACTCTTCTGCTAGCTGAAAGTTAGTCTAGTTTTTATATTCTAACCCATAATTTCTTTTGTCAGTCCTGTATTAAGAGCTCATAGTCTGAATCTTAGTTATTTGATTCAATTTGTGAAGTATATTAGGCTTAAGGGCTGTGATGGCGAGGACTATGTCCTATGCATCTAGCCCACTGAGAGCACTCTTTAACATCAAGAATTTGAGTTTTATTCTGATTTATGGTGTTCTACTGGTATTTATGTTAAGAATATTATTGTCTTTAGATAGCTTAAAGATTTTCTTGGGTACATGTTTTTGTGGCTATTTAAAATATGCTAGTTCTATGCTTTATTGTTGGTAATTAATGCAGAATGTTTCCATGAAAGTTTGGTAAACTGCATTTATTTCAGCAGTCATTGACTCGGCATTTGAGGATCCCGTCAAACACGGAAAGGTTAGTGATCTCTTCGTTGGTTTCAGTATGTTACACGGTGTTTTGTGTGAGAACCCAAAAAATCAGACTAATCTAATTAACATTAATAGCTGGTTAGCAGTAAATAAAAATTTTCTGAACTCAAGTAATACAAGAATTTATTACATCAGAACAGATCATGTTTTACAACTTTGAGTACATTACAAAAAGATTAAATTAAAATTTTGCATTGCATATCGCTGAAGTCTTCCTTAAAGCATTGTCCGTCCATCGCCGTCCAGTCAAACCGTCTTCCTCGACCTAATCCGAAACACTATTCCCAGCTCCATTGTCCGCCAATCAACCATAAGACTATTAGTAGTTCAAAAACTATAGAATAGAATTAGAATTAAGTGGATTGCCGTCAGAGTACCGTAGAAATCATTGAGGTTCCCAGATCAACCTAGACTAGCCGGCACCCTGAGTACTGAGACTACCCACACCAACCTGGGTTAACCGGCATCTTAGTTCTCAAGTCACCGAGGCTAACCCAGATCAGTTGGCACCTTGTTCCCCCTAGATACCTATACCAACCTAAGATAATCGGCGCCGTCTTATTTCCGTAGGTTTCATCATTCAGCATTTTCGAATCCAACACCTACGAATATCATATTGCTTCGACTGCAGAGAATCCCTCGCATAGCGAATTGCCAGCCAATGGACCAAAATACCCCCAGCCCAAAAATATTTTGTGAAGTCATTCGGATGAGCACAAGGGCATGTGGGTCATTAGTGGATCTCAAGGGAAAGGCAAGCCAAAAACATCCCCCAGCTGGATGCATTCCCCCACACAAGGCCAGAAGCACAAAGCCACACCCACACTACCAAAAGCTCAAGCAAACTCATAGCCAAACACAACTCCATTCCCCACCTCCAGATCCATCCATCCAGCCGAAGGAGGAGGAGGGAAAGATGGCAAGACAACAAGGACAAGGGTGTCAAAGTTGGCACTAGGAGGAGGAGCAAGCTTTGGAGGCTCCAACCTTGGGGGGAGGCGACGGCAGAGCCCACATCAAGAAAGCGGCAGACCAAAACCAAACTTGGGTTCCTCCCCAAATCGAGCCGGTAATCTAGTGACAAGGTAACCCTATTCATGCACCAATTTTAACTACCCACTGCACAAGTAGCAACCACACCACAGCCTCACCATCATTCATACATGCCATTCACACATATCACTAGATCTCAGTAGAATACTCTGGTAGCTATCAGTTCATCTCAACACAGAGCACCAATAGGAGTAGAGAGGGAGGTCAGATGAGAACTTGCCTCAGTAGCAACCAAATCCAAGCATTTCCCCCGCCTTCAGTGGCAAACCGAGCCAGCACCCACCACCTCCAATCAGTATCCACGAGCATGCATATATAAGCACCAACTAACATTAGTAATGGATTCAACTAGATCTACTAAGAATCAACCTAGCTAAAACCAAAGTGGAACGGGGGACCAAATACAGTAGCAGGTCGAGCCGGGAGTGGGCTTAGGGCACCAGGGGGAGAACCGAGAGCGAGAGGCCAAGCACCGGGCCGGATCTGGGGAGCCCAGGGCGGCCGGAAGGCCGAGCTGGCCGAGCCGTTGTGCACCGGATCAGGAGGGAGCTGAGGGGAGGAGGACTCGGTAGCGGTGGCGCTTGGGGCCACAGCTGCGCCAGGAGGAGCTAGCCGGGGAGCGGAGCGACCGGCTGAGGTGGTTGAGGCAGCAGAGGTGACGCAGGAGGCGCTTGGCCTTCGGTCACGCCAGGTGAAGGAGGAAGCAGAGCCGTAGCTGAAGGAGGCGGCGCAGAACCGGAGGTGGGGCTGGAGGCGCATGTAGTGGCGCCCGAAGGTGGAGCGGGCCGTCTGGAGGCGATGGCGGCGGAGGATCCCGAGAGAGAGGGAGAGGCGAGAGAGTTGGGGAAAGAGGATAAGGGGGAAGGAGAGGCGTCGGCAGAGGGGGTAAGAAGAGGGAGAGAGAGAGGGGTTAGATTAGGGGGTATAGTTAGCCTGTTAGGTTTAGCCAGTTTGGTAGGTAATTAGAGAGGGACTTTAGTAGTTAGTCGGTTAATTAGAGATTAGGGTTTGAAAATTAGTTGTTTGGTTGGTTGAGTATAAGAAATTTAGGAATCGGTATAGCCCGTGTAGATTTATGTAGGCGTAGCTGAGTGTAAGATCGAGTAGTAATTTGTGTCGAGTATAGAACGCGAGTTCGGCGATGTCGGCAGTAGATCGGGTTTAACCGTAGGACGATTTTTAGCGGGAGAGTTCTAACTGGGTTGGGTTCCGAAAAGTTTTATTAAATTAAAAATTGGCTAACATAGGAGTTGTATTAGCATTTTATGTGCCTACTATCACTCAAACTCAACTAAGTATTTATGTATATATTATTCGTGTTACCGCTTTGCTACAGAGGGCAAACCAGTATCGACAGGGGCAGCTGATCAGAGACTCGTCATCGCCAACCTTTCCTACAATTCCAAAGGCAAGCGGCCCTCTTGAACATCAATATAGTTATTTTAAATGTAAACCGTATATTGCTGTAGAATATGTATTGCATCAAAATTTATTTCCCAAAACTCAAATCGAATGATTGAGATGATTATGAAAGAGATGAGAAAGATGAAAGAAAATGTGATAATATTATGATATGGCTGGTAAAGGGGGGCCAGGGCAGGGGAAGAAAATGAGAAAAAGATGACGATGATGAGGCAAGAGGTGGGATCCCTTTACATATGGTTATAATATAAGGACCAACAAAACTCTTACTCAGTCAAAGGCCGTAAAATTAGTGCCAACTATTTTCCCGTTTCGACGAGCAAAAAATGTTACCTTGTTACGTGATCATGCTCTCCACAATGGGTAAGTAATAGGTGTGAGTGTGATATGGAGGAACCCAGGACCGGTAGGAGAAGTAAAGAAGTGGGGGATCCAAGGCGCTATAGCGCTAAGGTGGAGTGTTGAGTGCAGGACAGGAGCTGCCTCAACCAACATTACCAGAACTCGGTGTGAAGACGAGGTCGGCACCGACGGAAAGTAATGGGTGGAGAAATTAACCACGTAACCTGGAAAACATTCTGTATTCTGAACTTGAACCCACATCAAAGGTAATGCTGGGGACCTGGTTCATTTCAGAGTTCATAATAGATATGGGTAAAGTGGTACAAGCCTGCGCAGTGCTATACAAATTATGAATTCATGCCAGTCTCATGGATTGGAGTCTATAGGAACCACCAGGGGTCTTTCTTCTCTCCGAGTGACCAGTAGTGTTTTCAGTATTAAAATCTGCCACCTAATGTTTTAATGATTTATTTTTCAAAAATGAGATGATATAGAAAATGTGATAACAGACAGAGATAAGTCATGCAGTGCATCTGTTGCTATTAATGCTTGCTGAGTACTTTTGTACTCAACCTTGCTAGTATTCTGTCGGGACCCAAATATGCAAATCTGGACCCTCTGTGTATTCTGCACTAGTCCAGGATCACGCTAGTGCACACAGTGTCAACATCGATGAAATATCACATACATACAACGAATATAAGAATAAACGAGTACCTTTAAATAACAAATAACTGTTGGGACCTTACGGTCAAGGTTTACATTTATTGAGCCATGCAAGGCTGACAATAAAGAAATAAACTGCAGCGGAAACGAAATAAACTCCAGTGGCTCCCATCAATTTACCACGGATAACCGGCGGGATCAAGACCCTAACGATCACCTTCAGAGAACTCTTCTTCAAAAGCAAAGTGACGACTCCTCCACTTACATTGATTGGTTTAGCAAGAGTGAGTACACACGTGCACTGTAAGTCATACCATAGAATGCAATTTATAGATGATGGCTTATTCCAAAGGAATGGCTTCTGTGGTTATTTTGCAGAAATGCAACATTTGCAATTGAATACAAATAATAGATTTAAAGCATAATTCAAAACAAATAGACAATAGTAAATTAACAATTTATTTCACAAAGGACACAGTCTAATCAAGTTATTCACACAAGTTGCAAGTTATCTCACACGGTGAACCCTTCCCAATTGTTTTTATGAAAATCAAATCCTCGTGTGAAATTCCCGAGCATGTCCATAACCGAGGACGCGGCTATTCGAATAGATTGGTTTAAACACTCTGCAGAGGCTGTACACTTTACCCACACGATACAATCAGTGTAGCTAGCACTGACCATAACAAAACCTTTCGAGATTTCATCTCAAACAATGACACTCCGATGTGCTTTCCGTAGCCCAATTTGTACACACAACCCTTGGAGCGACACACACCGCTGGGACGTGGATGCAAATAACCGCCCCGCGATGTGACCCAAACACAGCGGTACACACCTCTAGCCCATCACATAGTTTAAATACAACCTGAGTTGTCAAAGTCAAGACTCTATAACTTACTAAGTCAGGCCCAGCCCATACTAGGCATGTGGTCGTACAGTAAGGCCCAGTTCAATGGCGCACAAAGTTAAGTCCTTAATTGACCAAGGCAAGGCTTCCATTTAACCCAAATCACAAAGTTTATATCACACGGATCCACCATTCACACGCAGATCCACCACTTGCCTCAGTCTAAATCTTTTCCCACCCTGTTGATTAAGTGCAACACATGCCATCAACGAGTAATAGCACACAGCACACACAGTTTCATCACACAGTTCCATAATCACTTAGTCAGGTTTATAATTGCATCTCACATGGAATTATGACTCGTGACATGGCTAAGCAGTCTAATCGTATCTAACCAACCCACGTTGGTGCTACGATAATACCAACTATTAATGAACCAACCTAGGGTGACAAAAGATCATGGCATACAATAGACAAGGTGGTATAACAAATTGGATTAATAACTATCCCAAAAGCATTTAAATAAATACTTAAAATAGAATGCAATACATTGAAACAAAGTATTTTGAAAATTGGGTTCAATATGATCAAAGGTATAACTTGCCTTGGAATAGATCTAGATATTGATCTTGGTCTTGAGGTGCTCCTTCTTCTGCAAAATTCCCCGAAGTATCGATGTCTACTCGCAAACGAGACAAAAGAAACAAAAACAAATAAATAACAGTGGCAAAACAACTCCAAAAATTCAAATAAAATTCACCATTAAATAGATCTTAATTTTATATGAATTTACAAATTTGAATGGGCTCAATCGGAGTTCGGATGCAAAAGATATGGGCTTTGGAAATTTTGAAACCCAATTAAAACCATAATTTGGATTTATACGATTTTCCCGAATTATTTTTATAAAGGAAAATCGAATTATTGCGCAATGCTTGCGTCAGCCGAGGAAAAAGAAAATAAAAAAACGGCCGACAGTGGGACCCACTCGCCGTGGTTGATCAGCAGACGGATCGGGTCCTCCGAGCCGAGGCAAAGCTGGCGCGGTGAACCGGGAGGCGTGGCGCTGATGCGGTGGCCACATAGGTGACACGCCAGCGCTGAGGGTGATGTAGCTGCACACGTGGACAGCCACGGAGGCGTAACGCCGCAGCGCACTCCGGCGACCACGTTCGGCGGATAACGGCGGCTTAGGCGGCGCGGAGGTGCACTGGACTCGGCGTGACTGGCGATCTGGTGACATCACTCACTATCACGGAGATGACCGTGACGAGCGGCGGCGACACGAGGCAGCGGATGAGTGTGCGGCCGATGGCGGCGACGGTGAGGCTTCCCCTGTGGCAACGAAGCAGCGCGATAGGGTTGCCCTTGGCGAGGCGAACTTCGGTGGGCTCGATGGATAAGCTCACTTGGTCGCGCAATCCAATGAGGAAGCTCACGGCGGTCTTGAGGTTCGAGCTCGATTCCGCGAAAACGATTTACGATCTAGGGTTAGCGGTGTGGGCAAAAGCGGCGAGGTGGATGCGATCCTCGTGACACGGGCGCGGCTTTAAATAGGCCCGAAACCCTAGAATCCAAGTCGATGGCGGCGGCTACGGAGAATCGGAACGAAGTCCCGACGGAGACGATGAACAAGAGTTTGGGGGACCCACTTGTCAAGCGGTGGCGGTGGCTCGGACTAAGGTGTGGAAAAGGCGACGCTTGGCGGTCCCACTTGATGTAGAGACGGAGACGACGCGCACGCAAGGCCGAGATTCAAGCGAGAGCC